>CM076409.1:18989216-19622371 GCA_038363315.1 Mugilogobius chulae
AGCGATGATACACGCACAATTCTTCATAGGCTAGTCTTCATTTATTCATGTTTAATGTACAGGAGCAAGTGGAAATCTGAACCTCATCGATAAAATTGGTGATCCCAGACAAGGCAATATATTTTTGTTCATGTTTAATTCAAATTTCTATTTAGGCAAGCAAATTTGAAGCTCATTGTACACATGTTCAACATCCCGATACAGTGAATCATTTATTAATAATTTATTTTGTTTTTAAACTGTACATTGAATAAAAAGTGAAGTATATTACAGCACTATCTTGCAGAATGCTCTTCTGTCAGATTACAGTTTTTTTCAATCGCTTTGACATAGTTCTCTTTTCTAAAAATCACTTTGTGGAACAGCTCAGACAGAATCACAAAATCAGCTTGAGTTTTCCTGAACTAAATTTCAGCTCAAGCTAAATTCGGTTTTACATTCAAAACAGTTACATTTTTCAGTTAAAAGGACGTTTTACCATCAAAACTCTCACACGTGCCAACTGTTTTCATGCACTCTATGATTCATTTGACTTTACAGCTCAGAAACTTCTGCTCTCAGACACAAAGCGACTAAATCGTCACTTCAGTCTGTCGTTGGCATTCAGACTTCACACAAATTAATTTGTATCTGGATTAGTTTTTCACTTTTTTAATTTAAGTTCAGGCATATTTGAACGAAGAAAAACTAAAACATACATTTAGACTTACTACTAATTTGCGATTGTATTTTATATATTTTATTTACAGTTCACTAAAGATGGTTGACAAAGGTCGTCCCATATCAACACTTTGTAAAGCATCTGTGTTACTGTGATGTCTGAGTTTGTAGATAAAAACAAACAGTGTTATGACAAAAGTCCTTTACCAAGTGTGAACCGGTCTGTAGTGTTAGGAGAAACTTAACTCACTGAACAAGTGAGTTTAGAATGAGAGCTGTGTGAGTAGTTGTAAGAAAGAGTCTGAAAACTGTGTGAATTAATGAAAATTGTTGCCAGTGTTCTGCATATCTCAGTCTTTGTTCAGATAAATGTTGGAATCAAGTGATAAAACCAAGTTTAAAAGCAATTGAGAAAAACTGTAAATAAATAAAGAACATAATCTGGGAATCTTGTTTTATGCAGAAACTGAAGGTGTTGTTTGAGGTGGGCAGTGATGGAGACACGTCGGAGCCTCTGGAGGTGGTGGCTCTCACCTGCGACACTGTGGACCAGGTCAAAGACAAGATCCTCACCACCTTTAGGGCCAAGTTTGGGTTCATGTATAATGTCCCCATCAGAGAACTGTGCATCGGTAAGGCCCCTACTGATTCTGTTTGAGTTTTTTTTTTACTTTTTGATATACTGAATGTACTTGTCTTGTCAGAGTATGTGAGAGAAAAAGCTTCTCTTCGTCTGGAAGAAGTGGATCTAAGTTCAGAAAAACTTGGGGATGTGACTATGCTCAACACTATGAAGCATTACAAGGTCAGATATTACAACGTACTGGTGTAAGTGAACTTAAGCACTTAATTTTTTTACAGCGTACATTATTTACACACTTTCTAGTCACACTTGTTGATAGAAGCAACTATGCGACTTGAAGTGGCAATATGCACAGAGGTGCAGCCATGTTATGTCTATTCCAAGGCAGCTCTGGCTTCAAGAGTCTAGAACAAGTCAGTCTCAAATTTTGTAGCACCTTAGATCATCATTTTCCACTAGTACGCAACAGTTTTTAGCAAATAAATTAAGTTTTAAATAGATTTAGTTTCTTCCTCATTCACGCTGAAGCAAAAACTGACTGAGGAAGGAAACAGCAACATTTCTCAACTCTGGTTAGTTTGTCGCATCCTGTTGTTGTGCAATTACCCTGAGTGTCAGATACTTTTCTCTGATAAACTTTCAATAGAGAGGAGGCATACACTGAGTGCTCCTCTCTGATGCAGAGGAGTGGTCTTAATGGACGTCTAATACAATCAGAGCAGAGCAGTGCATCATGGGAGTTTCCTTAGGGCTGACACTGTTCCACCAGGCCATAATATTTATCTAAATATCAAAGGTCCACCTGAGAATTGGCACCAGCAGTGTACAGAGTTCTTTATGCAGTGGAGACTTGGACAGAAATGAAATGCACTGTAATATAGGAATTACAGTATATCAGACATGTCCAAACTGCAGCCCGGGGGCCAACTGTGGCCCTTTGACCAATTTTTGTTGGCCCTCAGACTCCAAAGCTAAATTGGCTAAATTTCTCAAATAAGTGTACATTTTACTGTCAAATTTGAACAGTTGTGCTGAGATTGAGAGATTGAGAATTGAGATAAACATTTTTAGGTGAATGTGCTTTTGCAAACCAGCCAACATTGTAAATAGGAATTTGATCTTAATGTTTTGCCTGTAAAATAAAGGTAAATAATAATAAGAAGAAATAAATCTAAATTTGATCTGTAACGCCTTAATAAAACTGTGATGGTTTATCAAAATAAAATCAAATGCAACATTATGAATGATTCACTTTATTTCTATACATTATGTGGCCCTCCCTTCAATATATATTTCAAAATACGACCGCCTCTGGAAAGTTTGGACACGCCCAGTATATACTAATACTAATTATACTAATTCATTTTTACAGCATGGTCTAAATTTATCAAACACATGCTAATGTGCAAAAACCAGGGGGAGCAAAACCTTTACATAGCAGACATTTTTCTCTCACACAGACACTAAAGAGACAGAATCTGAGGTGATGTAGATCTGTATGTGTGCATGTTCCAATATTTAATTGAATGCAAAACTCTCACAAATAACATAATTTTTTTTCAGTTTGCACTCGCAATTTAACCCCTGACTTGATAAATCAGGCCCTATGTGTCTTGGCTGTTCCCGGTGACAAAACAATTTAGAAGTGTTACATGTGAAACATCTGCTCACAGAAAATGATTGTAATAGTTTGTGCTTGAAAATGATAGAGGTTGGAGTTTAAAAGTGGTTTGCTTGTAAAGGAGTTAGTTCCATTCAACTTGTAGAGTTCTCTCTGACTTTTGGATACATTTTGTCTTTCAGCACCTCTTTTAATGACTATACTTAAAAAGTATTTTAAAAAAAAAGCATAAACAAAAACCTACTTAATTTGAGCAATTTGTTTTTCAGTCTTATAATATATATTCATTTATAATATATAATTATAAATGAATGTACACAAAATCTCCCATTCATCTAAGAATGGTCTAGTGTATTTTAGACAAAGGACTAAATGTCTCTCAAACTTGTCCAGATGACAACTTTGAAGCGTTTCGATGTTGTGTGTAATTTGACAAAAAATATGACTTGTATACAAAATATTGTTCTCTGCTCTGACAGATCCGGATGGAGCCACCATCAAAGTACTTTCACGAAAATCTCATGCTCCCCTCAGTTCTCAGAAAGTGTCAAAGGTAAATAACCTCCACAATATAAGTACTGTTAAATTTTTAATTGTGGGGATTAATCAAAATCTTACTCTAGATGACCAGGACTTTTCAGGGAAATATTTTCACTTGGTAAGAGATTGGTAACATAATCATGTTTTCATCGAGTTATTATGAAAGCAAATTTTATCTGTGCGGGTTTGTTCATCAGATTGACCCTGATATAGTGGACGAACTGAAAAACCCAGAGAGGAAGAAGTTGAAGTTAAAGGAAGTACACCTCACAAAGCTGCTGGCCACAAAAGTAAGAGGAACTGAGCTAACAAAATACCATTTGGTCCAACTGCCAAGTGGGAAATGAAAAAGAGCTTTGTAAAACTCAAGCTATATTGTATCGATAAAAATAATATGACTCCTGTTACAATGTTTTCCTCTATAAATCATTGTACTAAGGCATACAGTAAGGCATAATTAATTTTTCATCTTTTAGATGCAGTTTGATGTTTACTTTCAGTTTACATATTTGATTTGCCAGAAGCAGTGTTGGGAGTAACTAGTTACTTTTGTAACTAGTTACTATAATATATTCCCACTTTTTAGTAACTAAGTAGTGTAACTCATTACTTATAAAATGTTGATAATATTTACATTTACATTTACATTTACAATCTGAGTAACTCAAGTTACTTTCATAGAAACTATTTGCTTTTATATTCTATTGAAAACAACACTTCGGGACCAAAACACCACTAAACTACTGTCTGTGAGTTTAAGGTAATCAAATATGGGAGGAAAATGTGTTGTGACATCACATTTAGATAAATGAACCAGTAAACAAATGTAAATATTACAGGATTAGTCTTATACAATGTGTTCACAAATGTGTGATGAGCTTAAAGTAACTCAAAGTAACTCACAGTTGTGTAACTCAGTTACATTTTTGAGACAGTAATATTGTAATACAAATTTATTACATTTTTCTCCCTGTAACTAGTAATATATAATGTATTACAATTTTAAAGTAACTTACCCAACACTGGCCGGAAGTGAACTAATTATTTTTTTTCTTTCAAACATGCAACATTCATTACAAGTCGTATATAGTGATGTTGAAACAGCACAAATCAGAATGAAAAACATTGTACACAGACTTCCACATGTTAAATAGAAATGGCAAGAAGAATATGGCATAAATTCTCCCCACGATTTCTCAAAACAATTTGATAATTTTTTTAAGCTTCCTGTTACGGGTAACAACGTCTCCAATAAGCTTGCAAGCGTAAAGTACCCACCATAACATTTTTCATTGTGTTCTTAGTTCGTCAATACAATTTCACATTACTCTGCATACTGATTCCACTGCTCTCTTGTTTTTACTTCTTCAGCACTGCCTCCCTTGCCAGTTTAAAGCAGATCTAAGGATTTATTGTCACCCTAAAGTGAGCAAATACGTATGTATTACGTGTGTTTTCCTGCAGGTGGCAGTGCACTCCTTCGTAGAGGAACTGTTCAGATGCATTTGGGGCCTTCAGCACAACAAAGCTCCGCTGGCTGTTAAACACTTCTTTGATTTTCTGGACGCTCAGGCTGAAGACATGAAGATCACCGATCCGGACGTGCTGCATATCTGGAAAACCAACAGGTGCAAAATAAATACAACTTGTCCTTTAGTTTTATTTCACTTACAATAGTCTGCAAATTATCTGCAAATTATGTAGTTGAGATTATTCAAACACACACTCACACACAAAGACATGGTTATCAAATATTCAAAGGCTTGATATCAGTCATCAAGATTAAGTATCTAGATTTGCAGCACTATATTTGGAAAATTAATTCTGTCAATTTAAAGTATATAATAATCCAGACGATATAAATATAAAGTTTATATATAAAGTTTATATTATATATATATATATATGTATATATGTATATATATATCACTCTTCCCACTCTTCTCTTCTACAAAGATGCATTAGCCAAAACTAATTAAAAAGGTTAAAAAGAAAAGTAAAGTGGAACAAACTGATAAACAGCTCACTGACTACTGATAAATATACTGTATCTAATAATATATCTGCACATGCTCTGTATCTGTACGCTTTCCCGCTCTTGTTTAGAATGTTCACTTCTAAAATACGGGCCATGGCCCTGGCCTGTTCCACTAATCTTTTGCCTAGCTCCTTCATCACTCTCAACAGCACAGTTGACCACATGTGGTACTCCCTTTGCCACCTGATTCGATGGTGACCAGTGTTACAGCGGTATGGATCAAACTTGGTTGTCTTGTGGAAGTTTTGTGGTGTGGCTAGCTGCTGCTTGGCTAGCATGGAAGCCTGGTGGTTCAAGACTCATCGACAGACAATCTATGACTGAAAGTGTTTATATTCTACTTTAGCTGTGTCAAGCTCAAAAACACAATGGAGCACTTCCTGTGTTACCACTTAATGACATCACAAGGTGTAACAGATTGTTTGCAGTTTGCTAACAATCTGTGAATGCTGTCTAAATAAGCACAAATTGTGTGCCAAGCATGTGGAGAGTAAAAAACTCCTGGTTTATTGTCTCCTTGCACGACATTGTTGCAAGGAGAAAAAAAAGTTTAATAAAAGCCTTTTAAATAACAACCACTCATTTGATATGTTACTACTAGGGATGGGACGAGACAGAATTTCACGAGACGAGACGAGCCACGAGATTGAGTCCACGAGATCGAGACGAGACAAGATTTTTAAATAATTTGCATTAATTGTTTCAATTTAGAATTTAAACAAGGCAAATTACAAAATTTGATTTGTATTCTTTATTATTGTTAGTTTATATTCTTTTAGTTTAGCTTTACCTTAGATTTTTATTATTTGAACGATCTGTGTTTTGACTGAAATTGATCCACTCCTCCGTGTGTAGCTCAGGCTCCGCCCCCTTTACCCTGCTTCACAGCGCTGCCGCTGCTGCTGCAGGGACCAGATGCACACAGATGAGGAGACTTTCCTACTTTTTACATGACAGAGGCCAAAATATCTCTTTGTGGATCTATTTTAAACTGTTTAAGTGTGAAAAACACTGCGCTGTTCCCGCGATGTCCGCGCGTATATTTGACGATTATATATTTTTCGCGCTAACTTTTACAATGTTTAGGACTAATTATCTCTGTCAATATTGGTCCTATCTTTACGAAATAAAAACTGAGACAGAGTTTAGACAGTTTTCTGTCAGAATAAGTCCGCTACAAGTCTGTGTGTGAAGGAGAATATTTGCTACAGCTGCTCAAAGATACGAAACTTAATTTCATGACCATGGAAAAATCTCACGAGACAGATCAGTACGTGTGCGCACAGTATCGTGACAGTTTGATCTCGCGAGATCTCGCGGCACGAGATCTCGTCCCATCCCTAGTTACTACTTGTCTTGAGTCTTTGTTAAGGTACCCCTAATTGTCACATTTGCATATGACCCCTCCTTCAGTGCTTCCTCAGGAGCAGTGAGTGCCACAGTGCCGCGCTTGGTGACATATCTTTAGTTCTTCTTGCTAGGCTTGGTCAGGACTATTGTAGCTGGAAGATATTTCCTTAACATGTACATTTTGGTTGTGTGAGCAGTTTACCTCTGCGTTTCTGGGTGAACATTCTGAAGAATCCTCAGTTTGTCTTTGACCTGGAGAAGCGCCCTCATCTGGACGGCTGCCTCTCCGTCATCGCTCAGGCCTTCATGGACTCATTCTCCCTCAGCGACACCCAGCTCGGGAAAGTGAGTCATTTACAATTCAGTTCTACTAAAGAGACAACATGTAATTTCATGGACGGGAAAATGTATGATTCAATGAAATACGTTAAAACCCCACTTGGGAACATTGTTAATTAGGGATAAATACATTTTATGCCACAAAGGGAAGAAACAGCTAAAGGAACAAATTTTCCATAAAAACATACAAGAGAAGGCCCTCCTCATGGCCAAATAATAGTCAATTTTGTGATCATGCAAGGTTAATCAAAGCAAATAACCGTTATTATTTGTTTAGTGTACCGAATACATCTAAAATACAAAACCATGCTTTTATTTAAATCTGTTTTTCATCAAAAAAGTTACATAGTGGGTTACTGTTATTGTTACACATTCCCACACGGTTCAGTAAATCTAACTGTGCATCCAAACACTTTCTTCCTCAATGAAAGTCAATTAGAAGAAAGGAGGTATTTTTAACCATTTTGGATGCAGCATAACAAACAAACAAAAATCCAGCTTCATTGTGCCCCGAGGTGGTTAGAAGAACCAAAATTTGTATTTCTTCAAAATAAAGTAAAGTAATGATTCGAGAAGTCTTCATGTAACATCTGATTTGTATTTGAAGTCTGTATATTTGCATGATAGAAATATAATAAAATCTGGTCATTTTCAAGGACAGACTCTAGAAAAAAAACATAACATACTGTAAGGCTTTTATCACTTGTATATTTACGTTGAAAGAGTAATGTAATTTCTGCCCTATTAAGCAAATGAATAAAAGCCGCACCCACTAGATTTAAGTAAGAAAAATGATAAAGTACATAGGCCGCACTTGTCAATAGTAAGTCTATGAAAATCTGTAATTTTGCTGCATTGCCTTATACAGTAAGCCGCATAGTTCAAAGCTCATGAAAAAAGTAGCGGCTTATAGTCCAGAAATTACGGTAATCTAAAAGTTTACTCTGTACTGTTTCTTCAAAGTCTATAGAAGCTGAAGTAAAAGTTTGGTGCAAAAAGGTAGTCTGAGAAGCATCAATTCTTGCTAATTCTTGCAAATGTAACCGAGTACCACATCTGGCAGCCCTATTATACACTCTCATACCCTGTGGTCGTGTGTTGTTCTCTGATGTACTTTCACATGCTGTTGATTAAACCAAAACAATGACAAAAAAGATGTTTCTCACACTATACAGATTAAGATTCAGTGTGATTCAAAAACAGACCTCTTTAGTTAAATATATTATGGAATTATAAGTTTTTAAATATATCCTAAAACATTTTTTTTTTTCAGCATTTGTATTTTAGAAACATATACGGTTCAAACCTTTCTGAACTGCTATTGAACTGCTTTGTATTGTCTGGAATGTTCCTCAGAAAAGCTTAACCAGTGATTTAGATTAAAAATATTCTTTCCTCTCTACAAAACTTGGCCTGGTATTACTGTTTTTTTCCACGGAGATAGATTTAGTGACGTTTTCTGACCTGGATGCATAAGAAGAAGAAGACACAATAATTTTAAAATATCATGGCTGGATTTTTGGTGATATATGTTTTTTTTTCTTTAGCACACCCCAACCAATAAGCTGCTCTATGCCAAAGAAATTCCTAATACAAACAGGAAGTGAAGGTGTACTACAAGCAGATCCAGGATCAGCCTTCGATCACTGATTCAGATTTCAGAACATTTTTACAGAACGAGTCAAAGGTGAGAGTTCTCTGATTTAAATCTAAACTGTGAGATGTAAGAATAAATGTTTTTTTTATTATTGTAGAAACATGAAAACGAGTTTAATGAAGCTGCAGCATTGAAAGAGCTCTACAAATTCATCCAGAGATATTTCACAGAGGTCAGTAAAATTTAGATATTATTATCACATCAAGTAACTCCACTATCAGAAGACAACCAGTTAGCTTTCCCCTGGTCTGCACATCATGCTAGATAATTTCTAACCAGGAGACATCTTATATTTCTAATGGCATGGTGACCAAATTTTCTAAATTACAAACAGCTACATGCTCGGGTTGACCCAGTCTCCCTGGTGAGCTGCACTCTTGAAACAAAAATGCTAGTGAGCTAATGCTAACAATAACTTGAGCTGATATGGCTTACCAATAACAGCTTGTTGGGAAAAACATTAACCTTTCGGTACCCCCTTAACTTTGCACCTTAGTAGAACTTGAGTGAGCATTTTATGCACAGCAGCAAAAATGGCTGTAAAATCGTCGGTGTAACACCGATTTGAAAAATTTTTAGTGTTACACATTCAGCAACTCCTCCTCTTCGAAACCATGCCAAACATCCCAAAAAGTTTAAAATTTAACCCCTTAAATGCCATGTTTTCCATATGAGTGCAAATTTGTACAATGGCAAAAAAGTGACAAAATGATTTTTCTGCAGAGTGGTGAATGAAACTATGATCACTTGTGGATTATTTCATGTATTTTGACATTTGTGAAAATTTGACACCAAATTTGTAGAAAATGCATTATTATTGTTTGAGTTGTGTTCTAAACTGACACCTGAGCTCTGAGGCGCACATTCTGCACACCTATTTTCAACATCCAAGAAATTTTTTATTGAACAATTTTTTCCTACAAACCTTATATTTTCGGGACTTCCGTGGTGCGCTCGAGGAGATGGACGCATAGAGCATATCTCTGATTACAGCCGAGCTTAAAACCCCACAAAAACTCGAAGACCTCGGGCTAAAGATTAACAAAGACGCAAAATGAGTGGGGATAAACACAAAAGTTGAAGTCCGGGACCAAAGGGACAACAACAGAGAAGAAAATCGAGACAAGCTCCAGTTCAGCTAGCTTAACTAGCCTAAATGCTAACCACGACGTTGAGGATGGAGCTAATGTTAGCCCAGTAGCCACGGATATACGCACAGTCGGGAGCGAAATAATGACTAAGGGCCTGGACGATCTTAAGATGCAGATGGCAAAAGATCTGTCTGATTTTCGGGAAATGATTAATAACGACATAAAGAGTCAACTGGATGAGCTGAGCACTAACATTGATCAGAAGCTACAAGCTGCAGCTAGCCAAATAGAGGAGGCCACAAGACGTTTGGAGGAAGTCGAAAGAACGCTGCCGGAGCTGAAAAGTTTGACTTGGCCGTGAGGGATGTTTACTTGAACTCCTGAGCAATCAGCGTGATCTACAATCAAAGATGTCAGACTTGGAGGGTCGCTCTCGACGAAATAACGTTCGGATTACGGAGTGCCTGAGAACGCCGAGGGCACTTCAATGCCTCGATTTGTCGAGAACCTATTAATGACTGAATTAGGTGAGAACTTGGATATTCAGCGTGGAGCAGAGCTTGGAATCGAGCGGGCCCACAGAGCGCTGGGTCCACGCCACCACCCGGTGCACCCCCCCGCTCCACCGTCATTCGCTTTCTGAGGCACACAACAAAGGAGAAGGTTCTTCAGGCGGCCTGGAAAAAGCCGATGTATGTGCAAAACAAACGGGTTTTCTTTGACCATGATTATGCACGGAAGTACAACAGAAGAGAAAGGACTATGCCCCGATAAAGAAAGTTTTGAAGGAAAACCAATCCGATTCCAGACGCCATTAACAAAGATGCGCATTCATTTCGACACCGGAGCAGTCACGTTCAGCGATCCCAGCGCAGCTGCTGCGGAATTGGAAAAGCGAGGTTTCTCCGTTGGTCCGGTTCGAGTGAGAAAGTCAGTGGGCACAACGCGGAAACCCTGGCCAAGCTCCTGCCATGGCGCACAGCGGGGACACGCCGCATCGGCACCGACTACCAGGAGAGCATAAGAGAAAACTCCAAGGATTTCGAATGCACAACTCCGAAGACACAAGTTAGGATAATATGCTTTTCTACACGCCAGTCTTGAACAGAAACGCATCAGTTTTTATGTGAGTAGTGCATCAAAAGCATAAAATGAAGCTGAAAATGTATCTGAAAGACATGGAAAGGTAAATTTTATATAATAGGCTACTTATGTAAAGATTACTTTAGTAACGCTTGTTTTGTCCCGTGACATTTTATCTTAAAGAAATGGCTGTATCAGTGTATTTGTAGAAAGCCACCTACTTAGTTGCTGGAGGATTACACCCAGTTACTTTTCTTTTTTTCCTACTTAAGTGGAAGAGGGGCCCCACTTAGTGGCAATTTCCCCTCAATATTTCTAGAGGAGTTAGGTACGCCTCCCGATGGAAGTCTTGTTTTGTTTTTGACGATTCTTAGCATTTTCCCTTGCTATGAGCAGTTCATATTTGTTCGTTTGTTGTTTTTTTGTTCTTGGTTGGTGGAGAGCACAGGTTTACATGTAATAGATACAGAAAAGATACATCAAAAATGTTTCACTATTATAAATTCATATCAGTGAATGTAAATGGTATAAACAGTCCCATAAAACGCAGTAAATTGATAGCAAAGCTTAAAAGGGAGAAAATCAACATTGCTTTTTGGCAAGAAACACATTTGTCTCACTCTGAACATGAAAAGCTTAAGAAAATGGGTTTTAGTAACACATATTTTCTTCACATAAATCTGGAAATAAAAGGGGAGTCGCAATTTTAATTTCAAACAAAGTTAATTTTGAATTAATCTCCGAAGTCATAGATAAAGAAGGCAGATATATAATGTTAAAGGGAAAGTTGAGGGAAAACCAGTAACTTTGATAAATATATATGCTCCCCCCGGAAGCCCAACCAGTTTCTTTAAAAAGGTTTTTGATTTAATAGCACTTGAAAAATATGGCACAATGGTTTGTGCAGGTGATTTGAATTTACTGATGAACCCCAAGCTGGATTCAACAAATACCAAAAGGAAAAGGTCTTCTACAGAGTCTTGGGTGGTCAAAACAAATCGTCTTTTGGGTCTAACAGATGTTTGGCGAAATTTGCATGGTCAAGAAAAAGACTTCACATTTTATTCAGCTCGCCATAACATGTACTCAAGAATTGATTATTTTTTAATGTTTAATTGTGATATAGACAGAGTGAAATATTGTAGAATTGGACAAAGGGATCTATCTGACCATGCAGGTCTTTACCTAACCTTACATTTAGATAGTAAAAGAAAGAAAACTAACTGGAGATTGAATATTGGAATGCTAAACAATGAAATTCATAAAAAGAAATTATGGAAGATTACCAGGACTTTATATCACTTAATGATAATGGGGAAGTCAGCTCGCCCATTCTTTGGGACACAGCTAAAGCTTATCTTAGAGGAAAGCTAATAGCCAAAGCGGCATATCTGAAAAAACTAAAACATAAACAATTACATAAATTAGAAAATAAACTCAGAGATCTAGAAAAATTACATAGTAAAAACAAAGATCCCTATTTGTTGAATTTAATGCAACCTATCAAACAGGAAATAGATCAAATCTATTGTGAGGAGATAGAGAAGAATATAAGATACATGAAACAACGATACTATGAGGACGGGCCAAAAGCCGCAAATTACTAGCTTGGAGGCTACGCAAGCAACAAGAAGAAAGAGCTATTCATAAAATCAAAGATCCAAGCACAAATAAATTGACAACTAAACTAAACAAAATACACAGTCATTTGAAAATTACTATATTTCGTTATATACACACAAGGGTGAAACTGATGTTCATAAAATCGATACATTTCTAAATTCATTAGATCTCCCGTGCCTGGGTAAAAATCATAACAAATCTTTAACCACGGAAATTTCTGATGTGGAAATTGGCAAAGCCATCTCAGCCTTAAAGACTGGTAAATCCCCTGGCACAGATGGCTACCCAGCAGAGTGGTACAAGTTGATGAAAGACCTTCTACTCCCACAGCTTAAAGATTGTTTTAACAATATTTTGAAGGGTGGTATTCCCCACCTTCGTGGAGGGAGGCTTTTATTTCTGTTATACACAAAGAGGGCAAAAACAAATTGGAATGCAAATCTTACAGGCCTATTAGCGTTCTTAATATTGATTACAAGCTTTTTGCATCAATTCTCGCTAGGAGAATGGAGGAGGCAATGTCATTTCTCATAGATGAAGACCAGACGGGCTTTGTACCAAATCGTCAAACACACGACAATATACGTCGGACTATTCATATTATTGATCATATAACAAAAACAAAGGCCAGTGCAGTCCTTCTCAGCTTAGATGCTGAGAAGGCTTTTGACTCGGTTAGCTGGCAATTCTTGTATCAAGCAATGGGTCGTTTCGGCTTCTCTGATCAATTCATACAGTGCATTAAAGCATTATATTCATCTCCAACTGCAATGATTAAAATAAATGGGGGCTTATCCAATACAATTACACTTGAAAGAGGATGCAGACAAGGATGTCCTCTTAGCCCATTTTTGTTTAATTTATATATTGAACCTTTAGCCCAAATGATTAGACAGGAAGAAGCACTAGAGGGTATAACAATAAAGGGTACAGAATATAGAATTTGTTTGTATGCCGATGACGTCTTGATATCTCTTCAAAATCCGGAATCTGGTATACCCTCTACTTATGGATGCCCTTAAAATATTTTGGACTGTTTTCTGGATATTCGCTTAATGTTAATAAAACACAGGTCCTCCTATTCAACTTTACTCCTAGCCCTGATTTAGAAAGCAAATACAAATTTGATTGGAAATTATCACAGATTCAATATTTGGGGGTATTCATACCAAAGGACCTCACATCTCTTCTCACTATAAATTACGGAAATATGTCAAAGAAAATAAATAGAGACCTGGGCAGGTGGGCTTTGCTTCCCCTGGACATTGGTGACAGGATTCGATCAATTAAAATGGTAATTTTACCTAAAATATTATATCTCTTCAATGCACTTCCAGTAGAAATCCCATTGAATCAATTCAGAGAATGGGATAAAGATATATCTAGATTTTTATGGAATTCAAAGAAACCACGTGTAAAATATTCTATACTCCAGTTGCCGAGGGACAGGGGGGCATGGCCTTACCTTGTCTCAGACATTATTTATTGCAGCCCAGTTAAGGACATTTATACTCTGGTGTGATGAGTCCTATAGGCGTTTTCCCACATGAAAGTACCAGAACTAGTCCCAAATTTCTCCAGTCCCTGTTAGTCAGAGGAACTACCCTGTCCCATGTTTGTGTTCACACAGCAACAGTTTCTGAAAGTGGGTCTAACTAGCTTTAGCATAGCATATGTAAAGTCTGGAACATTTAAATAATTCATTAAGTGGTGTTAAGAAGACAAAAGTTGTTTTTTTGATTCCACATAAAACATAATGTGCAAAACTTAAAAACATCACTGGATTAATAATAAAACAAAATATTCCTGAATTCCAATAATATATATAGACTACTATTTACAATTAAATAATACATTTTGGGAGTTACTACTTTAATATCTTTTTTAAGGAAAGGAGGTTAATCTAATTGATAATGTGTAAACATTTTAAAAAAGTTGCATGTAAAATTGCTGAAAAAGGTCCTGTTGACTGGAAAATGCCAAAGCAGAGCTAAAAAGTCCTAAAGTGGCCCGTCCATATTCTGCTCTGTGTGAATGCTCAAAAATGGACAGGAACAAAAAGGACTAGAAGAAAATCCTACATAAAAGGCTTATAGGAAATGGAAAAGTTTGGAGTTCTCTTTATTGAAAATCCATACAGTCAATTTTGTTGTGTAGACTGTGCCAAAGAATTTTAAACTTGGGAATCTTTGTTTATCTACAGGAGTTAAAATTTGGCTGCATCTTGTAAAAAGTTTGAACTTCAAAGACAAATCAGGTTTTTGAGCTGGCCTGTGTGTGATCCGCATTTTCTGCCAGCCGTGAACGATTCCAGATTCAAACTATGGTTACCAATGGGTATAACAACGTTTGTAGTATTATGTCTAAAGGACAGATTGATAGTTTTCAAAATCTTTCAAATAAATTTGGACTTGTTAAACAGGATTTTTTCAGATATCTCCAACTTCGTCACTATTTTATTAAGGAGGTGCAGTGCGCTCCAACGAGAGCCTCTCAGACTTGATCAAATTAATATTAGATATTTATAAGGGAGCCATAATAAAAAAAATTGTAGGTAAAATTTACAAGATGCTAGCCTTGATGGACAATAATTCTCTCCTCCATGTGAAATACCAATGGGATAAAGATTTGGCTTTTTGTGGTCCAGAGGAATCTGGTGGGATGCATGGAAATCCCAAAATTATACAACAAATTCACCCATTTGGAGAGACTTTGGTTGGAAGTGCATGGTTCGTTTTTTCTTGACACCAGTCCGTAAATCAAAAATTCTGGCAAATGAGTTTCCGTGTTGGCGGGAATGTGGATCATTGGAGGCTGACCAGGTTCATGTTTTTTGGTCTTGTCCAGGTATAATTGAATTTTGGAAAATTGTAATTGAACTTATGTACTCTGTATTTAATATTCAGTTGGAGTTGTCTTTCTTCACACTCTTTTTTGGCGTACCCCAGAAGTCTGAACGCCTGTGATGTCTATTTGTTTAGAATTATTGTTATCGCAGGAAAAAAGGCAATTACAAAATCTTGGCTCAAAAAAGAGGCCCCTACTTTGGCCCTCTTAATACAAACTGTAAAACACATAAGGGCAATGGAACTTATGACATTTCACCTTCGTTTACAACAACACAAGGGAGTAAGGCTCTGGAAGAGATGGGACTGCTTTGTGCAATCTTGGAAAGTGTCCAGAATAAGTAATTAAGTTGTTAATTGTACATGTAACCATGGCTCTCCTGTACACCTTGTTATGTGTTCTTTGCTTTCTCAAAAGCTTCTGAAAATAAAAAGTATAAAAAAAAAAAAAACCCTATATTTTCGGAAAGCTCTCGATGAGCTTTTCTGTTGATATCAAAATTATATTGATTTTATAATATTTAACCCTTTCAGTGCCGTGTTAATTTCTCAAAGTCACTGATTCTGTTCCCAAAAAAAAAACTAAATTATGAGTTTTTCCAAAACTGAGAATGGAAATTTAATTATTTGTGGATTATTTGATGTATTTTGACATTTGTGAAAATTTGACACCAAATTTGTAGAAAATGCATTATTATTGTTTGAGTTGTGTTCTAAACTGACACTGAGCGCTGAGGCGCACATTCTGCACACCTATTTTCAACATCCAGGAATTTTTTATAAAACAATATATTCAATAAACCCTTATATTTTTGGAAAGCTCTAGATGAGCTCTATCGATTTATACCAAAATTACATTGATTTTATAATATTTAACCCTTTCAGTGCCATATTATGTTCTCAAAGTCACTGCTTTTTATGCCAAAAAAACACTAAATGGTGGATTTTTTTTTTTCAAAATTGAAAATAGAAAATTTATCATTTTTAGATTATTTGGTGCATTCTGAAGTTTGTGAAATTTGGACATCAAAATTTGTAGAAAATGCATTATTATTGTTTGAGTTGTGTTCTAAACTGACACCTGAGCGCTGAGGGCACATTCTGCACACCTATTTTCAACATCCAGGACATTTTTTAACAGAACAATTATTTTCACACAAACCCTTATATTTTCGGAAAGCTCTAGATGAGCTCTATTGATTTATATCAAAATTATATTGATTTTATAATGTTTAACTCTTTCAGTGCCATGTTATGTTCTCAAAGTCACTATATTTGGTGCAAAAAACCCCACAAAATTACGAGCTTTATTAGTTTTTTCCAAAACTGAAAATGGAAATTCAATTTTTTTGTGGATTATTTGATGGATTTTGACATTTGTGAAAATTTGACATCACATTTGTTGAAAATGCATTATTATTGTTTGAGTTGTGTTATAAACTGACACCTGAGCTCTGAGGCGCACATTCTGCACACCTATTTTCAACATCCAAGACATTTTTTAATAAAACAATATTTTCCAGTAAACCCTTATATTTCCGGAAAGCTCTAGATAAGCTCTATCTGTTTTTGCCAAAAAATATTGATTTTGTAATGTTTAACCTATCACTGCCATGTTATGTTCTCAAAGTCACTATTTTTATACCGAAAAACCACAAAAATGAGTTTTTCCAAAACTGAAAATGGAATATTGTTTTTTTTGTGCATATGTGTGGACTTTTTGATTTATTTTGACATTTGTGAAATTTTGACACCAAACTTTGGTAAAAATCCATTCTAATTGTTCATCTTATGTCAGAAAATGTCCCCTCCCATACTACAGCCAGCACAGACACATCAGAGCTTTNCACTTGGGAAATGGGTTACACACACATGACGCGCCATCTACCCATCACTAGTAAAAGTCTCTTCTTCACTCTCAGTATCATCTTCTAAGATTTGGTTCACTTGTCTGCCTCTTTGATGTGGCTTTGCTGACCTGCATTGATTTTTGAAATGGTTTTGTTTTTGCAAATGTGACATTGTTGTCCAAATGCAGGGCATTGCTCACGTTTGGCTGGATGTGAACCACCACAGTTTCTGCAGTTTGAGATGCTTGTGGATGCTTGTTTTTTCATGTATTTATTGACATTTTTAAATGTGTGGCTGTGCTTTAGTTGTACAGTGTCCACGCTGGCAGCAGTCACGTGTTTTGGAGTTGAGAGGGCTTTACTGTGCTGGTCCGTGAGCTCGCTTATTTGACAAATGCGCACTGCTTTGGCAAGTGTCAGTTCAGTCTCTTTTAGCAAGGAGCGCCTGACGCTGTCGTTGCTAACTCCACAAACTAATCTGTCTCTGATTAGCTCGTCTTGTAAAGTGCCAAAGTTACACGTCTTTGCCATGTTTCTTAATGTACTCACATAAGCCTCGATTGTTTCCCCTGGTTTCTGTTGTCTTTTATTGAAATTATGCCTCTCCATAATTACATTTGTTTCAGGATTGCATATTTCCTTGAATTTTCTTTTTAGACATGCCGGGTCCTCTCTAGTCTCTGCGGCTGTTAGGACGGCGCCATCTTCTGCCAGTACTGCTGGGGCATATGTGAACGATCGCTCTCTTTCTATGGCCTCGGGTCCCGCCAGATTGAGGAGTATATAGGCCTTAGTTTTGCCATTTTTGTCGCTGTGGGCTGCGGCTATGAATATATCATATTCTTGCTCGAACTTACGCCAGTTTTCAGCAACGTTGCCGTCAAAGACGAGAGGATCTGGACGCCGAAATCCGTCCGCCATTACTGTTTTTGAGCGGAGCGTAAACTTTTTCTTTGTTTGGCTTTACTGGCTCCGGCCGTCTTCATGGGTTGTGCAGACGTTGCGATGGATCCCACTTCTGACACCATGTAGATCTTTTCATAATAACCAGTCTGTTATAAGTTGTTCCAAGCTATTTTGTTAGCTGTGGACATGAACGTGCTGCACAAGCTGCATTAGTAATAGAACCAACATGACTACAGCGACCCCTACTGTATACTCCCGGTAACAGTGGTATGGTAAGTGTGTAGGGACAAACCTCAGACAACTTTATAACAACAGTGTCTACATACTGCATTGTAAATAAATATTATTACATATTACACATTTTAACCTTATGTAAATATGTTTTAACTCTGAATATGAACTAGATTTTAAATAATAATGAAATAAAATATGAATTATACTTTCATGTATAACTATGTAACATGCTTTTAATGCACGTGATTTCTATCCGGGCTACACATACATAAATACATACATACATACACACACATCAGGGGCGTGCATAGACCTCTAAAGGTGCAGGGGCTCTGATCTCCTCCAGACCTCACCACACTGATGCAGTAATTCATGCCCAAGGATACACAACCAAGTAATAATGCATAAAATTTTATAAAATATATAATTTTTTTTTTTTTTTTTTTTTTGAGACACTGAATTTCTGATTTCTTTTCTATTCTTTTTTCATCTAAAGCCAAAATAATCAAAAATATCTAAAAATCAAAGCATTAATTATTTCACTTCATGTGTCGCCGAGGCTGCAGCTAATAAAAAGACCCATAAGCTATTTGAATTGACTATTTCCTCCTGAGTCATGCCCTGTTGCTGCTATGCACTCACACGCAGCGCGCCTCTAGAGAGAAGATGCTGCAGTTTTGCGCGCTGTTCGCTCTTTGGTCCACAGCGGCTCAAACTTTTAATTTGGACGGACATACAAGTCATGTTGCTGTGACTCGTGACGCGATTTATGTGTCGACGGAACAAAGCCTGTACCAGCTCCACTTGGACCTGAGCGTGGTTCGGCGTGTGTCTTTGAGAGGGCTGCGCTTCAACACAGAGCCAACGTTTGTCCGCGTTTCAGATGAAGCCGCCTGGAACAGCACTTTCACCGTGAACGTGCTCCTGCCCTTTGTTTCCAACAACACCATGGTTTTGTGTGGTGTTTTGGACGATGACTGTGGTTATTGTGAAGTTCTGTCGCTGCAGGACGTGTCCACGGTCTTACACGCGGAGAGCATCCTCTTGGGTCCCGTCAAAAACAGGAGCGCGTCCGTGACTTTTCTGATAACTGAAGCCATGGGTCCAAAAGAAAACACATATATCCTCTCGACCAGGGAGCAGAGCTCCAAAACAAAGAAGAGTCCCTGTTCTTTAGAAGAAGCTCGTCTCCTCCTCTTCAACACCGATGACAAACAGAGTGGGTCAATCTTCTCCTTTACAGTAGAGCCCCCCACAACATTTGGGTGCAGGGCAAACAGTTTGGCAGTGGGCTTTATTGACGGTTTCCAGGTGGATTCGTTTATTTATCTTTTTTCCAACGTACAAACATCTTCTGGAAACTCGGTGCGTTTGCTTTGGCTCAATGCGAAACACAAGAGCGGCCAGGTCAAGAGCAATACTCTCAAATCTCTGCGGGGCGTCACTCTCAGCACCGGGGACCCACCGGACTCACGTGGGAAGCTCTTGGCCTCATCCGTGATCACCGGGACCAAACCGCTCTGGTGGAGCGGTGTGTTCAGTGTGGATGGGTCACCCGAAAACACCGAGCTGCTGTTGTTTGATGTCAGCCCGGATCTGAGTGTCTCCGTGGACTCGGACCCACACTTCACAGTTCAGAACTCTACCTTTACTGAGCCGAAGCTCGTGAGGCCGCTGAGGACGCTCCTGAAGCAGAGCCACATGAGCTCCGTGCTGGCGCTCACACACCGGACACACTGGCTCTTCTTCATCGGAACAACGGACGGACAAATCATCAAGGTGCGTCCTTGCACTCAAAAGTGCCAATTATCTCTGGTTGTTCACAAAAACTTCATCAAGTCACCAAGTCCTCAACAACAGCCAAATGTCCAATCATAAAGATCATTTTTTTAATTGCTGTAGCCTACACTATTTAGGATGTTATGCTACACAGTAAACTTTAATTAAAGTTTGGTTTTTAGCTTCCCAGTGTTGAGAAATTTTAGGAGCTTGATGCCTCAAATTTCATTTATCATTTCAATCTATCTTAAGTTTTGTCTGTTAACTCATGCAGTTGTTGAACTTTCAGCTTGTCGTGGACAAAAACTATCAATCTACATGTCCAAAAGTCTTGTACAGAGCCAATGATGACCGAGAGGTTTTCCCCAAGTTACATGTGGATGAAGTGGACCACAAACACATCTATGTGGCATTTGCCAGCCAGGTACAGACTAAAGTTACCTCTTGATCTAAAGCCTTACTGTCTTTCACATTTAATTTTTATACTGTATATTGTAGATTATGCGGATTCCTGTGTCAAAGTGTTCAACTTACACAACATTACATGACTGCTGGTCTGCACAAGATCCACAGTGTGTTTGGTGCAATCCCACACAGAGGTTGGTCTCTCTCTCATATAATGAAAATGCAGAATTGCTAGATATTTTGGGTGAGATGTCTTTGTCGTCTCAGGTGCACATTTGAGAGTGACTGTCAACATTCAAGCTGGGTTTCCATTTCAGAAGATTTTCAGCAAGAAAAAATGATTTCATTCAAATCAGAAATCAACACATCTGGTCAGGTAAAGAAGCTATACATCTCCCACAGTGTAATTAAAAAAAATCAATCAGGGAGCCAATCACATTTGTTTACAATGAGCAAAATGTGTCGTTGATGTTCTACTGTATGTGTGCAATTTTCTGACACCATATATTTCTTCTTCTTTGAATAGCCTATGAATCAACAATAGTCTTGATTAAGGAAGAGTATCAGCTACTCTTTTTCTCTGTAATCCATTTGAAAGTATTTTAACATTTGTGTTTCTTGCTGTGCTTCTTCAGATCTGGTGTTAATCTCACATGAATATAATACCAGATTCTGTGCATAAATATAGATTTTGTCGATTTGAACTTCAAATTGTAAAGCAAATGTCCAGCCAGCTAATCTTGCTTGAGCAATAGTTTGTCCAAATACTTTTTCCTTTATTGGTGTTGTCTACGTTGTATATTTACGTAATTATTATTTTGAACAAACTTTACTAATTTATGTAAACACAAATTTTGGTTACTGAACTGCACTGAATGGGGTTTGAATTATCAATCTTACACTTCTGATGTACAAGCACTTTATATTTGAGGGGAAATAATCAGTGTTTGACTTGTTTTTAATCTTACAGATCACAGTTATAGTGGAATTACACATGAGCGTTGGCCCAAACTCACCGGACAATTTTGCCTGTCAGTTCTCTCAAGATTGTAAACCTAGCCCTCCTCCAAGTTACCCACAATGCACGTGTGTCCTCAGCAACATCCTCCCTGCTCGAGGTCAGTGTCATGGTTTGTTCTGACTAAAAATAAAATTGCTGCACTTTCCTTGTGTATCTTGCTCACTTATATTAAAAATAATTATTGTTTTAGAATACTGCAGTGCTAAAAGAGTGATCTGGTAACATTAATTCATCACACATCTCGTTTTTGGAGCTTAAACTACAAAAAATGAGAAGCGCAGAGAGAGCTTTATATTTGTTGAGAGAAATATCTTCTCGGAAGTCTGAACTCTCATGAAAAAACAAGAAATACAAAGATTGAGGTAGTTAATGTGGGAGAAAAGGACAAAAAATGGCTATGGCTGGAGAATGGAGACAAAGAGATTATCGACCCTGGTAAAATAAAATATTTTTTCAAATGTTTGTAGGTCTAAATCTGATCGTAAAACTAAGGATGTGGGAGTCCATCTTGTCAGAAAAACGAAATCTCAGGAATTGCTCAAAGATCACAGGACCACCTTCTGCAGCCTTGTGTGTAACACTATTTAATATACTGCATAATTAATTAATCTAAGGATGTAAGCATGATGAGAATAATGAAGAGTACATTTTTGTGCTTCCTTTCCAGGTGCAGAGTGTGTATTGCAGCTGGATGTGGTTGGAGCGGCAGCAGTTGTTCCTGGGCAAAAAGAGGGTCATCAAATGTAAGTAAACTAAGTTAAACTAAGGAGAGAATGTTTTTTCATCCACGTTGAAAATATAACTCCCCAAAGAAAAGAACTTCTTCTTTTGCATGTCCACAATATCAATAAGCCAACAGGCGCATGACTTAGGCCAAGATGAGATTAAACATGCAGCACTCACTGAAAGGTAATAAATGGCAACAATGCAGGAAGGAATCACACCTTATGAGCCATAACGAATCAACATCTTTCATCTCACAGACAAGGCAGGCTTTGGTAATTTCTTAGACTTGAATACAATGCAATATTTTTCCTTTTAACACTACACAGGTTATACAACTACATTTTTAGGTGCAAAAAAAACTAACTACCAAGTGGTTAGTTTATTTATGATATTTAAATTATGTAATGAATATTTTCTTTAATGTCTCTACAACATACCAGCCCAGGTGAGTTGTTCCTCCTCCTTCAGTAATGCAGAAGACAACCTCACATTTTGACAGCATGCCTATATTGCTCTATGCCAGGCCTTTTTCAACAAATTTTTTCCCGAGGGGCAGATTTTTCAGAGAGCCATGGCCAATGGGCCGGCTAGTTTACAGCACTTGAACAATGTTGCCAGAAATTTAGGGTTGTTTTCATCTGTTTCAATAATGTTAGCCACTTCTGCTATAGCCTCTGATTTGTCTAAACCAGCACAGAACCAGAATTAAACAAGGCCTAGAGCAGCACTAGCCAAGTCTGAACCAAGAGTAATCATCATTAAGCCAAAACCAGGTCTGGTCTAAAGCAGAATTACACTTACAAATTAAAATAGGACCAACTCAGGTCCAAGATACACCTACAATTTACTCTGCAAACAGGAAATAATGCTTAGTTGGTCGAATCAGTTTTGCTGAATAGGCCTGCTTTATGCACTGCTGCTTAGAATAGGCAATCAGTGGATGTCTAGATTCTCTGTATTGCCAAGACTTTCTTGTCTGTAACTTTTTAAAATCATCATAAAACTGCTGAAAATTATGCAACTAACAACACTTAAAATTACATTATTTTTTAGAAAATTGTTTGCCAAGTGATGGAGTCGCACATGAATTACATGGTGAGCCTTCCGTTTTTAAACCTATTCTCTGAACAATCTATGTAAATATTAACATTACGTAATTACATTTTTGTTCTCAGAAGCCAGAGATTTCTTCTGTCTCTCCAAAAGTTGTATCTTTCTACGGCAGAAACCACGCTCTGCTTAAAGGCCACAACCTTAACCATGTGACTGGTGTTCGGATATATGTGGACCCAGCCTGCAGCCCATCAGAGTAAGACAAATAGAAAATGTTTTCTTCATTTGTAATGTTTGTTTATTGATCATTTAGTACTACAGAGATATAAGAAGCACTTTGACCAGAACAAAAAAATCAAAGTCTCTGTTGTAATTAATCTGATGCAAACATCCCATAGCATAAATATTTTACCATTATGTTTTTTTTCCCATTCAGATCTCCAGTGTGGAACAACACCGGAGAGAGTCTGACCTTTCACATTCCGAGCACAGAGAACAAAGGTGTGGTCCAGATGTGCCTGGTTCTCCCTGATGACAGTTGTCATGGTAATGCCAAAATCACCTATCGCTCTTTACCCTCTTGCAAAGACGTCAAACCCGGTAGCGCCTGGCTCAGGTAAGAGCCCAGTTTGTAAAACATTGCCTATCTAGAATAATTGGCTGAATGTGAAGGTGCACAGTGAGGAATTCTACGAAACAGCAAAACACAAAAGCATGTGAAAGCCAAAAGGGCAACAATATTTTGAAATAGGGTTCTATGTAGCGTTTGCATGTTCTATTATGATTATAATAAATTTTGCTTTAATCTTAGTTTATCCAGATTTGCAATATTTTAAGATAAGATAAGACACTTTCTACAATGTGTTAGATTTTAATGATGTTTAATGCTTTCAAATGTCTAACATTAGTTGTCTGTCTTACTCTTAAACATTTTTTTTGTTTTGTTTTGACTTAGTGGAGGGAGAATTATCACTCTGGTTGGATCTCACATGGATTTGGTAGATGGAGTTGTCCAAAGTCACTCTCCACTGGAAACTCGCTCTGTACTGTTCAGCAAACCTCAAGTCTGTAAAACAAAAAGACTTCATTGTGTCTAAGAAAACATATTTCTAAAACCATTATATTTCTTACAGAATATTACTTACACATCTCTTCCTGCTGAAAACACACTCACAAGCACTGTATTTCTGAAAGTGGCCAATCAAACCCTCAACTGCTCCAAACCCATCACTTACCTGCCAGACCCTTTGTTCACCAGTTACACCTTCAGAAGTTCAGGATATTTCAGCATCACAATACAGGTGAGGCCCACAAAATCTATTAGTCACAAGATGAGGCTGCAGGTGTTATGTCTCGGTCTAAGTTTTCCATACTTGCTTTTTTTATTTCTCTTCCTGTTTCCTCAATTTCTCTGTTCTTGTTAAGTGGTGTCTCAGATATTACCCATTTTTGTAAGTTACAACTACAGTGATAAAAACAGTCAAACCCATTGTTGACTGTTAGCTCTCTTAATACCATTTGTAATTCAATACAAATGTTTTTATGGAAGTAGGTGTCAGATGCTCCTTGAGAAAGTTCAGAACATTTCTCTCAGATCTCAACTTAAATTCCTAAAATGTACTTATTTCTGTTAATTTGCCTAAGGATTTTTCAATGAACTGTAATGATTGCTTTAATAATGAGGTTTGATCTAGCTTCTGCACAAATGGTGTTTTTTTTATTATGTAATCCTTGTGCCAACTCTTGAAGTTTGTGTTTTCTGTGTAGAAAAAGGCAGATAAACTGGACATTATGTTAGAGGAGCTGTCTGTGTGGGCTGTGTTTGAAGGAAAGGAGTACCACTGCATCATGGAAACTAAAGAAGCTGACTTTTACACCTGTGTGATCAAGAACCCGCCTAATGCTGACTTTGAACACCTCAAGGTAAAACTAATGCATCTTTAAGTGTGGTATGGGTACTTCTGTAGTAGTGACTTCTTTATTTTTATTTTCTGGTAAATAACACATTTAATCTAATTATATATTTTTTTCTGCTGTCTGCCTTATCATAGCTCAAGAGCCTTTCCCTCTATTTTTACTAAACAAAAACAGCAGCGAGGTATTACTTTTAGTAGTCAGCAAAAGTGCAAAGAGCCTATATACATTACTGTTATGTCCCAAAATAAAAAATATTTCATAATTGGTTCTCAAAAAAAGGATCCACGATTGCATGAATGATGTCAATTGTCAAGTTCAAATATAGAACCTAAACCCTAAGTGCTACTTGGGGCGGATAGCAACTGGCAGCTCACTGTTTAGTTCCACCAACATCCAACTTTAGTACAGGTACTCTATTGAACTTAGCTGACAGAAAAAATGTTTTTTCAAGAATATGTCTTAATGTAAAATAAATGGCTCTGTATTTTGTCTTTACTTGCATAATCGTTTTAATTGCTTTAGTGCTCCTGAATACAAACATTTAACACATTTTCCTTCAGATACAAGTTTGGAACACCACAGTGATATTGAAACCGGAGTCAAAATCAACATCAAATCTGATGATGATTTTTCTGGTGCTAATGCTGGGGCTGGTGCTTATGCTCTGCATTGTTTTAGGTAAAATCAATATTCATCCATTTAGACATTATTATGTTTATATATATATATATATATATATATATATATATATATATAATATATATATATATATATATATATATATATATATATATACCGTAATTTCTGGATTATAAGCCGCTACTTTTTTCATGAGCTTTGAACTATGCGGCTTATAAGGCAATGCAGCAAAATTATAGATTCTCATAGATTACTATTAACAAGTGCAGCCTATATATGTACTTTATCATTTTTCTTACTTAAATCTAGTGGGTGCGGCTTATATTCAGGTGCGCCTAATAGGGCAGAAATTACAGTATATATATATACAATGGCTGTATTAAAACTGTCATTTTGTTTTATTATTTTGAAAGTAATGCTAATAGCTTACAAGAGAAAGCACAACAAGCTGCCTGTTCAGGTCAATGATTTGATGGAAAACCAGGAGATGGACATCAGGAATGACATCAGACAAGGTGAAGAACTACACCACAAAGTGTAGTTACAAAGTGTTTATTCATAGCACACTTTATGATGGAAGCCATTCTGCGTATGTCCCATTTCAGTTCTGACCTTGTTCCCGTCCTGTCTGTTTCAGAAGGGTGTGGAGCAGCAGTACTTACTCAGGATCAGGGCCCTCTGCAGATTTCCGAAGCCCTGGTGGACACCAAACAATAATCATTTCAAAATAACAACTTTCATATAGCTCAAAATGCTTAAAGTTTCTTACTTTAAAAGATTCAGTTTACTCTACTACAACTAAAGCAGCTTGTCAAATAATATCAAGAGATTAGGGGGAGATTTACACATTTGTTCAAACAAAGATTACAAATATATGGCTCACTGCATATCATTTTAGCTAAAAAAAACAAACAAACAACTGAACAAAAGCATTCTTTTTCATTTGGAGGTTTTTATTGGTTGTTAAAGAAATCAAAGATTTGGTCTTATCGTTTGCTTGCGCGCATATCCTCAAAATAACTTTTGTATGGCTTGAAAGAGGATGAAAAAGACCTTGACGATATTTTTGCACAAAATTATGTCTAGGAAGAATGTTCCAAAATATAATTTTACCTTTTTATTTCTATGAGGCAAGTGATTTTTAACTTGCAGAAAGTTACACAGTGTAACTTTAAAATATTCTATAATGATGACGATCATGATGATCATCAATATCATCGTCAATATAGTTTGCACTATTGTTTTGTAATTGTACATTATTTTGTAAACATATTTTCTACATGCCCTTTTGTTTTGTTTTATATTTTTAATATTTGTTTTATCATGTTTTCCTTTTTTTTTTTATTATTATCAGTGTTGCATATCAGCACCAAAGCAAGTTGGTAGTTTGGGAATTTTGTTCAATGAAAATGTTTCTGATTTCGATAAATATATAATCAAATCACCAAAATGTCCAATAGCAAATCACTTGAAAATAATTGTAGATATTTATGCCCATTTAGAGTTTTTACTTTTTTTGGTATACCGATAAGTTGATACAACATTCAATAATGTAACTAACATTATACAGTACATAAAGTATACTTCCTTGAGTGGCATTTAAGGAGGGTCAGACTTTATGAATCTTTGGTGAAGCTAAAAGGCCTGAGAGAGCTCAGTTTTAAAATATTGTTATGTAATATTGCTAAGTAATAATAACAGTCTTCGTGATTTGCCAAGTTGTGGCCAACTGAATTGTTTATGTGGTCAACTGCATTCATCCTGAACCCTGCATTGTTATAATATGTGCCTCTAATCTTCTGTTTCATGGCAGTCCATTAGTGAAAACTGGGTTCAACTCAGTGGCACATATAACTCAAGAGAGGAAGCCAAACATTTGAAGAAACCCCGAAGTTTCGAAACTTCACCACAGACACACAATATACAACATGCAGTACACCAGTGACACACAAAAAACATGAAATAGGCCCTTCATAGTGTCCGGTCGACCCTAAAATTGTGTCAAACATTTGTGCATTGCTCGTGCTCATTTGTGCATGTGGCATCTGTTTGTGCATGCCCCATTTTTGATTTATTTCTTGTCATTAGTCAGTTCCCCTAGAGTCTAAAATGTCAAACTGACACACTGACATGTGAAACGTTTGTGTTTTCACAACAGCATTTGTGCACGCTCAGTTTCAGTTTCTGGCAAGACCACAACAAATCAGTATTTCAAAATGGAGCTTGCACAAATGCTCATTTAATGTGCACAAAAAAGTACAAAGGTTTGACACCATTTACATGAAACCTAACTCCTCTCTCCATTGCCCTACAGTTTTAGAAAATATAATTAGCTCAAACTGAGGCTTTAAACCAGGGGTGTCGAGCTCATTTTGACAAAGGGCCACATTGGCATCGAGGTTGGCCTCGAAGGGCCGGTTGTAACTGAAATTAACCTTACTAATCTTTGACGTACTACAAATAATAGTTGTATTTGATTATTGTACATTTATTGAAGTGACAACTGAATATACATCTGCATTAGTCTGAAAAATGACTTATACTCTCAAAGTTTCAGACCAATTGCTTCCTTAGGTTAAGACAATTAAAGTAAACTCTATAAGACCTTGAGGGTCGCATGAAATGAGGTGGAGGGCCACATCTGGCCCCCGGGCCTTGAGTTTGACACGTGCTTTAAACATTAAACTTGGATCTTTTATTTGAATATGTCCTGCATGGAAGTGCTGTTGCCATGTGAGGAGGTTCTGACCCAAACAACCTCCTACTCAAGGAGAGGGTCTCAAAATATCCATCTCCAAATAGACAAGCAAGACAGCAAGACTCCACAGTGGTGATGGCGGAGTGCATTCAATGAAATATTTATGGTATGTAACATTTGGCTGTCTTGAACAACACCACGTCAAAAGATTAAACAACTTGAGTCCTGCCAAAAAATGTATGAACTTACAATTTCATGACTTTTTATTATTAGACATTTTAACAGTTTTATAAATATAGTGCAAAAGTATACAGTACAATAAAACCCTGAGCAAGACACTGCTGTTCTAAATCCATGTTTTCATGTAAAAGTTGGTCTATGTGTCGTCCTGAGAGGGTGGTTGATTCACATTTCCTAATTCTTCCATTTGTTGGAGTTGTGCCTTTTCCAAATCCTGGAGCCTCTGGCGCAGCACAGACAGGTCTGTTAACTGAGAGTCCTGAGAACACAAGAAATTTACAAAAATGCTGCTTGACTGAGATTGCACTCATGGTTTGTCTCCTTGACAGATAAATTAACTATAAATTGACCTTAAACCAGTCAATCTGCAGTACTCACAGTGATGTTGGGCATAGCACCCTCAGACTTGGGTCCTGTGTACTGGTGACGAGGGGAGGAGGTCATGAAGGGGGGTCCGATGTTAAGTGACCCCTGACCCCCAATAACAGCTGCCGAAACTCGTTGTGCCTCCGCTGCAGCTCTTTGAGCTGTCGGCTCAGTCTTGCCCGCTCCTCTGAGTTTGACGCTTGTCTGTGCAAAAAGAAGATACAGTTACACTTAAAATACTTTCTACCAGACTTGATCCCACTTAGGAGAAACATTTCTTAATACATATGCAGACACCAAGAACATGTGCTGTGATTTGTGATTGTAATTAAAAAAAAAGAAGAAGAAACACATCAAGAGGAACAAAAAAAAAAAATAAATAAAATTAGAATTGAGATGCAAATATAAATGATCAAAAGACATAAGTATAAGTGATTAGTAGAGAGCAGAATATTTACTATTTAAATCTCACTTTTTAGCTGCTTCTGCCTCCAGCTCCACCTCTGTGATTTTTGCCTCGAGAAGCTGGATTCTGTCCTGAAGTTTCCTCTCTCTGTTTTCATTCAACGTTTTCCTCTGAAACAAAAAAAATATTTTTAGATAAAATATTTAGAGTAATCAATCATTTACTTTTGTTGCAAAGAAAATTTTGATTCCAAGAAGTTCAAAAATTACTTTTGGGCATCTTGTTTTATTCATGTTACCACTTAAACAAAAGCTAGAAAATACTTTTGAAATTTCAAAATCTAAAATTTTGTGTACACCATTGTTTTACCCTTTTACAACCAGATTTGAACTATAATGACAATTACTAACATTTAAGGGACAAAACACCCTTTCAGTAACATGTATTCTTTTATTTCATTGGTCTTAGACAGCATGTGCATTGTGTTACATTTGAGTTCCTAAAGTACACCTTCTTTTGCGCATTGGCGGCCCTCTGGAGCTTTTCCTTAAGCTGAGAGTATTTCTGCAGCAGTTCGGCCTCTCGCTCCTGAAGCTTGTGCTTCTCTTCCAGCCACTCCACCCGACGGTCCTCCAGTGCTCTGTACATACACAACATAGTTTCTTCCAAACTTTATAAAAAAGTAAACTGGTTTTAAATTAATAAAAAGATTACCCCATGCATTTTGTGCTTTCATATCAGTACAAGTTATGAATAAGGTTGGGTACATACAGTATATGCTCAAAGAGAATAATAATGTATCTCCCGTGGTCAAAGCACACAACACTGTACTTTTATATTTTTATATTTGAGTTAGTTTATATAAACTAAAAATATGCCTTTTTTGACCATTTAAAATGTTATGCTTTGATTGCAAGAACTCAACACTACAGTAACAATACATGTATTGTAATATTATTACATTGTAGCATGTAGTTGTACCTCTCAGACTGGTGCTGGCTTTTTTCGGCGTCTGCATGAGACGCTCTCAGCTCCTCTCTGGTCTTCTCCAGAGTCTCCCGGAGTCTCTGGTTGGTCTCAGTCAGGACGCTTTCTGTGTGGGACAGTGTTCCCAGCTGCACACTCAGGTCATGGTTTTGCTTTAAGGACAAAACCATGAACGTTGAAACGATACTATGGATTATACTATAACAGATGAGCCACGTACCCGCTTTAGTTCAGCAACTTCTGCTTTCTGTCTCTCCAGTTCATCCAGCTGTGAAATCTGCAGATGAAGCTTTGATCTGAAGAAAAATATAAATGAAATATTTAATTTTTTGTTGTTGTTCAAAACAGGAGCATTAAATTGAACAGAGTAATTAGAGCTCAGTAGAAAAATGACGAGTGTTTAGCTTCTGCTCCTTTCATTTAAGCAAGTATGTGACGTGCACACAAACATTTTTATTTTTGTGACTTTATTTTTACTCCATAGATTATACAGTCTATCTTTTACTTCCTATGTTTACAAGAAATATCTTTGTTTTACAATTTTATTTTTCTACTACATTTAAAATGAGGATAGTTATTTATTTTATTTATTTATTTTTTAAACAGCTCCCACCACACATTTGTTGTTTTTTTTGGACAAACAAATGCACTTCTACTAATCTAGTAAACTTCAGTACATGAGTCACCCCTGACTATGTAATAGCTCTATAAAACAATGCACCTGAGGCTCTGCAGTTCTCTCTGGCAGACTCTTCTGCCTGTTGGGCGCTCCTTATTCGCTCTTCCCATTCCTCCATTTGGGCCTGGGCAGTGGTGTCTTGTAGCGCCCTCTGCTGTTCCAATGTAGCAAGGCGGTTCTCCAGCTCCAATCTATGATCATTATTTGTACAGAAAAAACAGATGAGAGTGCCTTGTTTCTTTTGTGCTGACCGAGGGCGTCTTGTTTGTGACACCTTTGAAAACTATATAAATAATATATTATACAATATATTAATATATTATATTACTATTTAATTTATAAACACAATTTAATAGCTACATATACTTAGCACAACACTTTTGACAGAGACTGAGTCTTACTTGTCCTCGTGGAGCACAGCAGCTTTCCTAAACTCCTCTTCTCGAGCACTCTGGACCCTCCTCACTGCTTCACGCTCTTTCTCCACCAAAACTTCTTTATGCCGCTCTACACTCGCCTTCAGCACCTCCACATCTGACTGTAAGCCTAAAACACATCAGAATGCACATTTAGAATTGTAGATAACCAAAAGCAAGATTTCTAGGATTTGTTTTATTACCATCAATCTGGGCCTGTAGTGCCTCTCTGTCCCGCTCCACTTCAGCTTTGGACCGAGCACATTTAAGTTTAACTGTGGCCAGCTCCAGTTTGTGTGAATGTTTCAGGTTGTCAATCTGAGAAATTTAAAAGGCTAAAGTTAATTCTATTGTCATAGAGCCAATAGAGTTTGTTTACATATATTCATCTTTGATTTAAACATCTACCTGGCAGTTGAGCGAGTTGACTTCCCTCTCTGCTTTGTGTAATTTTGCAGTGAGATCTGAGTTCTGTTCGAGCGTTGACTTAAGTTCAGTTTCAACTCGCTCCAGCTGCAAACGCACTGACTGACGCTCCGCCTGAAAAAAAAAAGTTTAATTTACCTTTTATTTTCTAAAAAATAATCACCAGATTGAACAAAGTTATTAATGGGAAAAACTGACTCTTGGGCACCAACTGACCTTGAGACATCATGATCATCATCAACACATTCTACAACGTGAACACACAACCTATTTTCCATAACCATAAAAGAGTTATTATTGGTGTCATAAGGCTGAAAGTGACAAACAAAACTTTTCACTACAATGTAGAGAACATGGTGATCTTTTTTGATTTACTAAATATTTTGCCTGTTTTCTTCAATTCACCAAACTGTTGACAGGAGACAAGGAGAAAGACGAGACATTTATGAGACAATAACTTTTTTGTCCTTGAGATGTCAATGAGATGCACACACTGTTGACCTCTAAACTGCATAAACTTTTAATACATCAGTTTTGTTATATGAAAATAAGAGTTATTTTTTATGATGCAAATGAATAATATAAATAATGTGAATGAATATTATATTCCTGAAGTGATTATGAATACGTTGAATCTTTGTGTTTAATGTATCTACCACCTTCACCCCAAAGACTACAGATGGAAATTAGCTGTGAAGCTTCAGTCTGGTACAAGCATCTCTGCTTTTAAGGATAATGTAATTGTACTAGATGTTTCTGAAAATATTGATTCTGCGATAAATATTGCGATGTCCGATCGTTTTATACTCGTATTGATACCAAAATTCAAATATTGATATTTTGATGACGTCATGCATTTTAATGAGGGTGTTTTGTTTCCTGGATTTCAAATAATTTCAATGTCAATTGTGGTTTAAAATTTGCCTATTCAGTCAGGACAATAGAGAGCAGCACTGTTTCTTTAGGAATGCTGTCTAATGTTAAATCTTGGCACAAAGATCATCACTTTATATGATTATGAAAAAACACAAGTGGTTATTATTTCTAGAAACTTGATTAGCTTTGTCAGAGAGAATCATGATATCTATCAGAGAGAATATTGAGTATCAATATTTGACTCATCAAAACAAATAAAAGAATAATTTTCATTTTATAAAAGACCAGTGTAAAAAAAAATTGCAATGTATCATTGTGGGCCTCTGTATCACAATATATCATAATAAATTGTATTGCGATGTGTGTACCGTGATACATATCGTATTGCCAGATTAGAGGCAATGCACACCCCTAAATTGTACACTGTCATAATAAATGAATAAATAAAATAAAAATGAATAAAAAAAGAAATCCTCAATGGGAGACAGATATCTGCCTCTTTCACCTTGCTCCATAAGTTTTTCCCTTGCTTCTTCTGAACATTTGGAATACCACTTAATATCACGCGTTTGATTGACAGCTGAAAACAGGAGGAATTAACTAGACAAGGAGAGGGAAGGAATCAAGGCCAGACAATTGGGACAAAGCCTAAGCTTCACATGTCTTTATCGTCTAACCTCTAGAGCCTTGATAGTGGCCTGTGCCTCCGAGATCTGCCGGATCTGAATGCGCTGCACATTTTCAGCTTGTTGTCCCGAGTTCTCTCGCTGGGCTCGGAGTTCCATGACTTCAGTCTCCAGCCCCTTCAGCCGCGTGAGGAGCTGCGCCTTCTCCCGGAGTAGACTCTCAACACGTTTACTGTCGCACAGAGGGTCTACTCCCTGGTACTGTGCAACCAGGTCCTCCCGGTCCTTCTCCAGACGACAAATCTGACGGGATTAATGTCAGAATAAGTACTTGCTTAAAAAATAAATCATCCTTTCATTAACCTATAACATTTTTTTTACTTAGTTTCAAAAAGTGAAATATGACAACAATCAACATTTTCTATGAAGGTGTGACAAAACAATTTTTCATTTTTTTTTTGTCTCTGTCATGCAATTTATCACAATAGTAAGATTTATACCTCATGCCTACAGTGGGGTAAAAGTATGTAGACACACATCGATTGTTTCAAGTTTTCCCACTTAAAAAAGATAAAAGGCCTTTAATTTTCATAATAGATACACTTCAACAATGAGAGACAGTATCTGAAGAAAAGAGAAAATCACAATGATCCAAATACTTGTTTACCCCAACTGTGCATACGCAAGTTGCAAAGACATATAAACACAACAGGCAGTTTTCTTTGTTCCTATATGAAGATTGATTTATCAGCTCGACAAGTGAAAAATCTCTGACAACAAAACACTATATAATAAAGCTGTTGAACCATATCTAAAAGCCTCAAAGAGTCTCCCTTTTCCAGACACACCTCCGCCTCGTAGACAATCCTGCGCTCCTCCAGAGTTCTGAAGTGCTCCTCTCGCTGATGGTCAAACTGAGACTTGAGAAGGGTGAAATCGTAGCGCATCTTGTTGTAGTCAGACCTGTATCTCTCCGCCTCCTTCAGCCACAACATAAAATCATCAGTGAACAAAAGCAGTAAAAGTGCTCTTAAGTACATCTAGCACAACAATAACAAATACTTTCTATTTTATTAATAGAATAATTTCCTTGCTTCTCCCCTCCCCAGGACTACAGATGGAAATTAGCTGTAAGCTAGAATCTGGTACAAGCATCTCTGCCATTGTGCTTAATGTAATTGTACATTGTCCTTAATAAACATTACCTTATTAAAGCAGCTTTTAGCCACAGCCTCTGTATTAAAAGTGTTTATTTCCTAATGATTATTATTATTTTATTAAAACGTATATACTATAGCCAGATGGATAAAACTAGTATACCGTATATAGAATTCAAAAAATTAATATACAGACCTCCTCGAGTTTGTCAAAGCGTTCTCTGATTGGACCCTCCATTTCCTGCTGCACTTGAGCTCTGAGCAGCTCCAGTCGCTGAGGAGTCATTATCTGGAATCACAAATGTACAGATGAACAATGTGATATTTTATTTAGGGTAGTTGGAGTAGGGCTGGGCAAAAAAGTAAAATTTGAATCGTGAGCTCCCCAGTGAGAGAATCCGATTTAAAGAACCAAAAATGTCAGTTTTACACATTGTTTTACTATAATTAGTCAGATTAACAGAACAGACCCTAAAACGATGAGTCTAACAGTACTGTATATCCGCACCCACCTGTAAACGCAGATCTTCGAGTTCTCTGGTTTTGTCCAGCAGTTCTCCTCTGAGCTCAGCCAGAAGCAGCTGCTGTCTCTCCTGTTGGGTTTGTCTTTCACTCAACAACCTCCGCAGTTCATTCTGTGCTCTGGTGAATTCATCCTGGAGACTGAAACCAATTATTAAAACTTGATTTATCGTCATCTCTGAAACCTACAATATGTCAAATAAAGTATTTGCAACTATGTCTGTGAATAGGTTCTTATTTTCTGAACTATTTTTTTTTTTTTTTTACATTTCAATATGTAAAAAAAAAAACCAATAAACTATCTTTATTTTTTTTATTTTTTGCATGCTATATGCATTTCTGTAAGTAAGTAAATTGAATAGAATTTTCAAATTTTATTATAATTGCAAATTATAGAGGGGTGCACGGTAGCCAAGTGGTTAGAGCTCTGGCTTCCCAATAAGGAGGTCGTGGGTTCGACTCCCGGGTCGGATCATATCAACATCTCACGATCTCTCTGGGTGGAGTTTGCATGTTCTCCCCGTGTCACCGTGGGTTTTCTCCGGGTACTCCGGTTTCCTCCCACCTCCAAAAACATGTATGTTTAGGTTAATTGAGCATCACTGTAAATTTCCCTTAGTGAGTGAGTGAATGAGAGAGTGAATGTTTGTCTGTCTAACCCTGCGGCAAGTTGGCCACTGTCCAGGGTGTTCCCCGCCTAAGGCCCAAAGTCACTGGGATAGGCTCCAGTCACCCGCGACCCCTAACGGGATTAAGCGGTAGAAAATGAATGAATGCAAATTATAGAGACTACTTTGTTCATTCCAAACATCATAACTATAAACTTACATTTGAGTATTTTTGCTATAATTTACCTGGTGTGCTCAGCCTTCAGTGTCTGGTAGTTGGTCCTGTGGCTTTCACTTTTCATTCGTTCATCAATCAGCATCTTCTGCAGCTCCATCTCTGGCCCGCCGAGACTGGCCGACAACCCCAACATTGCTGCAGACCTCCCCATACTTGCCTCCATGTTTGACGGGAGTGTGGCAGACTGGCCACTAAGAGCAGAGCTGGTCATCTCATTACTGCTGTGGATAAAATAGAGAGAATTACACTCACACAAGACTCTCTGTGCTCCTAAATATGCAACTCCCAAGGTTTGTTGTAAGTTGTATCCATGGAGGCTAAGATGAGATCTCACAAGCCACTTACAATCCCAGTTTATCAATGTACATAGGGTTGTTGAAAAGGTCTCAAGTGATTAGCTCTTATCTTGAGGCTGCTTCTGTTGTGGAAACCAAGATCAAGTGAGTGGTGGTGATTGCTGTTACTTTGGTCAGCAGCCATTTAAAACACATTTACAATACAAATGCATTAGGTCAGGACGTGAATGAAGAGTCAAAAGTCTTGACTCTAGGCTATAAAAAGATGTGTGACAAAGACTAAGACTGCGTTTTTGTAATAGAGCAAAATGGGGAGGTTTTCAGGCCTAACATAACATTTTTGAGCATACGTTCGCAAAACACGTTGGAAAAATATGAGAATAAATGGTGAAAATGTAATGAATGAAGGCAACAGGGCGCATGCAGTTACTTGCAGGCTACATGTCTTTATGTATGAGTCGTTTACCACTGTTAACAACTCAAAAAACAACACAAATAATGACATTAGCAACTTAAATTAGGACATTCGTTTTTAAAAGCCATTAAAGGCTTGATTAGTAACTAGCAATGTTTTTTGTTTTGTAACGTTAACGTTACATTTCTATTTTAAAGCTTTAAAGTTAACTGTGAGAAAGTCCAAAAATTAGGCGTTCACTCAGCGATTATCAACAATTATAAAAATGAAAAATATAAACAAAAATCAGCACAAAGAAAGCGAAACATGACAACTGCTGAGGCAACAAAATAACAGTTGACAATTTGGAAGTAGCATTAGCTTAAGTGTAACTTTATGCTAACATTATAGCAACAAAGCACTGTTCTATAACAAAGCGTGTCCAAAAAAATTAAATGTTTTTCTTCGTTTGAATTATATCCCCCACCTCTTTCCAATTTCGGCGCCCTTTATATTCGCCTTTTATAGCATGGATTTCCAAGTCGTATTAGCCGTGAGCTAACTCTTCTAGTGACTACAAACCGATGCATCACGGGAAATGAGTTTAAAAATCGAAGATCGTCTGTGCCGAGCTAAAGTAGGCGTGTCCAGTGAAGCCTAATCATATGACTGAGGCTTCAGTTTGTGACAAATTGATAAAAGCACTGCTATGTGAGCACACAATGCTATATACATATTCATTAAACTATTAATAATGACAAAAGTACATACACATAAGATTATTAAAATAAATGTTACATTCTACATTGATCTCTCCCATGGAAGGATAATATAATATATCCATATAATATATCCATGATCTCTCCACGTCAGGGCAGTAATTTTGAGGCTTCACTTTGTTGATGCTTTGGGCTGAGTGGCTGTGAGGCATCATTTCCCATCACTACTTGCCAATTAAAAATGTGTAAGCGTTTTTGTTGTTGTTTTTTGTGTTTAACTAAAATGGGAAATAGTGACAAGTAATGAAGCAACTGAATATAATATATTACTATTATACATTGAAGATCATAGAAAATTGTATCAAAGTACATTGGACATTCAAACATGACATAGGGGAATTACCAACATACTCATTCAAGGTTGTGAATAATAGAAGGGTGGAGATGTACAATTCTACCCAAACATGATGAATAACTACAGAAAAGGTGAAATAATAATAATAATAATAATAAAAACAAATAGGAAATGCGACAAAATGCAGTACAACCTTTTAATTTCCAAAACATAAGTGCATTGTTCTTCGCTAAGATAATTTTGTATACTATAAACAATAAAACATTGGATAGACTTGAAAACTTCAAAAATACAAAATAACCAAAGAAAATAAACAAAAAATAAAAGAGAAAAAATGTAACATAAAACGTTCTTATAGCAGCCAGTTAAAGCCAAAGTGTGATTGTCATTGATGCAACACAATAATTACAATCACAACAAGCGATGCTACATGATGTGAATTCATCAGTTGAACTGTAAACATGTGCAGTGTTTTACCCAAAAATTTGACGAGGCTATGATGGGACAGGACAAATATTATCTTATTAGACAAATATGATTTATTACAATTAGTACATATTGTTAGTTGGTTCCACTTAGTCCTTAAAGGGTGCACAATATTATTACTCTGATAGAGAATATTCATTACTGGTACTTGAAAAACAAGCATTCTTCATAAATCTGACTTGAAATTTGGCCCCCTAGTGTCATCTGCTTGTTTCTATTGAATAGTTAATGCCATATTATAGGAAAAAAGCAGTAAAATCTACATGGATGTTCATGGGTTTCAGATCCTGAAAAATTCATGAAGAAAGTGAGTGGGAAGTCCTCAAAATGTTATATAAATATATAGCTGACACCATTATCCTCTTTTAAGTTGAAACATCTGTGCTTTATCCACAGTGACATCATAGTGTGAAGGAAGCTTAAGGCACTGGCCACAAGTTCATAGAAATATTAGGAAGATCAGAAAAATTCTCAGTAATCTTCTAAAAGTGGTTAAACCTATAAACACACATGCACAGGAAGCAATTAAATATATAAAAAATAAGTTAACAAAACTATATTATACTGTACAACTTTAGGATGGTGTCCACTTCCTGAGTCTCTGTATTTTCTAAAATTGTGAGTCCTACCAAACGATCTTCAACTTGAGCTGTAAAGAAAACAATAAAATGAGCATCACTCATGAATTTAGTAATGAATATAAAAAAGTGTGTTACCTATCAGCTGCATCTTGGTCCACAGCAGAGCTGTCTGCTTTGGATGTGGAGCTTTGCATTTTAGTGGGAACTACAAAAACAAAAAAATTATATTCAGAAGAATATTCAACATGAAAGGGCAACCATTTGTATGAAAGAAATTACTGAAAAAATAAGCACATCATTTTAAAACAAATACATTTTCTTTGAGCTAATCAAAGTTGAAGACACCATAGCTAAGTACCCTCTTTTACAAACACACCTTGTATCCAGCGTATTTGCGTTGCCGGCCCATAGCCCTGCTCATTCTTGGCTGCGATCCTGAACACCACCGCAGGGCGGTTTATTTGGGAGTAGTCGATGTGGGCATTCTCCAAGTGAGACGAGCTGGCAGTGCAGGACGTTTTTGTGCCTCTATAGATCCGAATAAAACCCAGCTGCCCTGGGCGCTCAGAGCTGGATCGGCTTTTCTTGATTGCTAGGTACATGGAGTATTCAATGATCTTTCCCGATGGAGAGGATGGCGCGTCCCATGCGATGTGCACCGTGTCATTAAGCTGACAGAGGAAAAAAAAATAGTGATTGATATGCTTTTCTAGAGGGATGCTGATACTGTTTATTATAAACCCAGAAGTGCCCAAATGGCTAATAAGCTGCTACTAGTTTAGTAAGTATGGTCAAATTTCAGAAATTTCCCAAATAATCAAAGTATAATAAAGTGAAATATGACTGAGATTTATATTTATACATCCACAAAGTTGTTTTACTACTTTACATTGTTATCACATTAGTACATTGTCCTAATAAAACATAAACTTGACGTCTCAAATATCATACTTTTGTGATTTTGACCGCTGAAGGAGCTCCAGGAAATCCCGGCTGGCAGGTCTTGAACTCGCTGACTGGGCTAAAGTCTCCTGCTCCAAAACTGTTGAGCCCGGCCACTCTGAACCTGTAGGTCTGTCCAGGGGAGAGATTTTCCCTCTCTTGGCCCTGAAAGTCCTGAGGTCCAGTTACTCTCTTCTGATTCAACGGCTGATAAGAGAAACAAACGGAAATCTGGACACTTTTCCACAACAGATGTAATTAAACTTTGAAAGTGATGATGAGTGAAATTTGAATTAGAAACTTGTAAACACAGATTCCCTTTCTGTGTATCAATGTGGTAAGACCACATCAAATGTTTTGAAAAGCAATTAATTATCATATAATTTTGCAGCTAATGTTAGGCTCAGAATGTGGGACATTCAGTAGTTCTTTTATGCTTACAGTCCATTTGTTGGTAGCGGTTGAGGTCTGATCATTCTCAGGCGGGTGATAAAAGTGATTCACTTCCGAAAAAAGTGTTTTAAAGACACCAACATCACACCATGTGCCAAAGTCCTGTTCAGACTGGAAAAGAAAAAGAATAAAAACAAATAAACAAACAAAACAATGCACAACCACTGAAAATGTCAATTTACCTGCAGAGTTTCTTTAGGTCCTATAATAAAAGAAAATATACATTATGTATTTGCATTTTAGACTGCGTATACAGTACATGAAATAACGTCACTCACTGGACTGAGCATAGTCGCCCGCTGTAAATGTCTTCTGTCCAGCTGCACATGAAACAGAAGTAATAATCAAACAAGCGTTCTTTCTAGAATATTTATATGTCACTTACTGCTATTTTTGGTATTTGCGCTCTGTTCGTCTTTCTTTTCTTTTTCCTGAACAATTTAAGACAAACGTTTATTTAGTTACAAAAAACAGTATCTGCATCTTATTATTACTTTAAATGAGACAGTGTGACGTTTTAGATCTCTTTTTAAGGAGAGTCCTAGAGGAGGGGAGGTACCCCTGGGCGTTTTTAGTGGTAGTGGCAAAACCAAAGAGGAAAGCCCACACACACAAGGGGAGAACAGTCCTAGAACCTTTTTTCTATGAGGCTCGAGCACTAAAAATGTGAAAGTGGAATTTACCTTTGTGCCAATGTTTTCTCCTTTATCTGTAGTGTCATCTTTTTGAGCCTGACCCTTATTATCTGTAAACAAATAGAGCACTTTTTAAAATCCAAATTTCTTTTTACAATCTTGGCTTAAAAGATCAGACAAAATTACCAATGGTGTTTTCCTCGCTCCTTTCTTGTCCCTGAATTTTACTTGAATCCTGATTTTGATGGTCTCCATTGCCAGATGATCTCACTGGCTGGATCTGGAGAAGGTAACAGTCAGCAGCAGCCAGGGGGCGCCAGGCCACGTGCAGCATGTTCACTGTGGATTTGATGAGCAACACTGGCTCTGGAGTAGAAGGAAGCTCTGAGGAGAAACAAAAAATATTATCATGAGATTGAAATGTTGTATGTGCATTTCATTATTTACCTAAACACATACAGGTACACTAAAAGGTCAAATAAAGTAGGTGGCACGTCATGATTCTACGAGGTGCTATGCTTCTAGGGAAAATGTAAGATTTGTTTTGTTTGAGCAAACAAAATGTTGCTTGAGCAACACAATGTTTCTGCCATCCCAAAACAGGTGCTGCATTAATTTAAAGAACTTTGAAAATATATAATAAGAATTAAAAAGAAATAAGAAATCCTTCTCACCTGTCTCCAGGTACCACAGGTCTTTGCAGCAGACCTGATAGCTCCAGCTCTTCCTGTATCCATCTCGACCGCTCCATACGTACAGTCTGGAGCCCACAGTTACAGCACAGTGTCCAGCTCGAGCTCGAGGTCGAAGGGCATAAGGGTCTTCGACCTGAGGGCCTTGGCTCTCCATCTGAGACTCTACATCTTCAGGTTGCTGTGGACCCAGATCCTGCCAGTTCAAAGTGTCTGGGGAAAAAAGACATATTAGGCCTTTTCCCACTGTAGGAACTTTTTTCAGTTCCTAGTCCTTTTTTAGTTCCTGTCCCCATTTTGGGAGCGTTCACACAGAGCAGGAACTATGGACTGGGGCCACACTTTAGGGACTTTTTTAGCTCCTGCTCTGGGGCAGGTACTTTCCATTCAGACCAGGAACCTTTTGGTGACACAAGCACATTTTACACTGCTAACTTTGTTTTTAAACATGTTTTACACATTATCACATTTAGATTAACCTTCCTTATTCTTAAGAAAAATTATTTAAAGGCAGTAACTCCCAAAATGTATTTATTTAATTTGTAAATAGTAGCCTATAATACTATTATTAGGAATTACAGTGAATCATTTTGTTTTATTATTAATCTCAGTGATGTTTTTAGGTTTTGCACATTATGGTTTTATGTGGAATCGAAAAAAGACAACTTTTGTCTTCTTAACACCACTTAATGAATTATTTAAATGTTCCAGACTTTATAGGTGCTAATGCTAAAGCTAGTTAGACCCACTTTCAGAAACTGTTGCTGTGTGAACACAAACATGGGGACAGGGTAGTTCCTCTGACTAAACAGGGACTGGAGAAATTTGGGGACTAGTTCTTGGTACTTTCATGTGGGAAAACGCCTATTAGATATGTGTTTAAGCAAGGTATTGCATAAACACTTCTACTTGAATGTAATTTGATGTATTTCAAACATAATTTTGTTATTTCATAATTTGAGTCAAACCACAAGCTGTTATGGCAATGTCAGTTGTACTGACCATAGAACTTGATAACTTTCAATCAAATCAGATATAAATATATATGTTACAGGCAAAGTTGATAATATTATTTACTCATTATATTATAACTCATTATATTATAACATAGATACTCATTCAGCCTTACAACTGTTAATGAATATCAGTTTGGACCACAAATTTTTGTGTATTCATAGAGCATGTGACTACTTTTATTTTGCCCTTATATTTCATATCACTTGAAGCATAAACACATTTGACCAACCCAAACTGAGTACACTCAAAGAATTTGTGCATATCCATTCTGTTCCAATGGCTTTATCCCTCTCAGTCTCTGGTATCGGGACCCAACCTCCAAACACATACATCCTGCAAAAGTAGACACCCACAATTAATAGAGTTTATCGATCATACATGTTATTCTAAATATATCTTTTCTCACTTATTTCCGATCACGTTTGCTGTGTGTAGACTTCTGGGAAATGGTCTGCAGCCTCGTGTTTCAGGGGTTGACCAGACCATTGTATCTGAACAGAGAATAATAGAATTATAAAATTAGTAATAAACAGTTGCAAGAAAAAGCATTAACACCCACTGGAAATACTAGGATTTTTTTGTGTGATTTGGTCATAAAATGTGATCTGATCTTCATCAAAGTCAGAACAATAGCCAAACCTAAAGTTGCTCAAAAAGAAATGAATAAATAATATTAATAATAAATCACAAAATGAAGATCAGATTTTATGTTCAAATCTGGCAAAAATCCTAGTTTTTTCAAAGAAGAGCTGATACTTTTTCTTAACGCTCTTTTCATAATTTGCAGTAAACAAAAAAATTCAACACAAAGACCTTCCTTTTTTTCCCATAAACATAGCCGTTTTAGAATTTAGCTTTGTTTTTATCTTTAAATACCAAAGGTAAATGATGACATTGTTATGCATTTGAAAACTATCTTAAAGAAAATGGTATTTTAAAATAATACATTTTGTCTCAAATGATTCAGTTCTCAAAACACACCCAGGTCAAGCTTCCATAGGTCGTCTAACCGCGAGCCCTGCATGCCTCCAAACAAGTACAGCTTGGGGGAGCCCAGCCCAGTGTAAACCACTGCTGTGTGAGACTCTCGAGGTGAGGGCCCTCCTCCTTTGGTCTCTGGGATGTTCCAACATCTCGCTCCAGACACAGACTGTAACTCCAGCTCAAACAAGTCTCCCAAATACCTGTATTAAGGCAAGACATAAAGGAATGTAATTTTACCCTTTTCTGTAGGTAAAACAGTTTGTCGAATTATTTATGTTACTGCTCATAAGTACTTCATCATCATTCTCAAGAGATTATTTCCTTGAAGTTAGAGTAAAACATTTAACAAAAAGAGAACCTTAATTTGTGAAGCAATTGGGACAATCTAAAAGTATGATCAATCAAATACAGTAGAATAAAAATAAGCAGTGAAACATTTAAAGAAATAACTATTAATTTGAAGTTGTATGGTATATTAGGTTCAAAAAGAGAAAATGAAACTTTACTAAACTCAAGGATGTTAGCATTTAATATAACAAAATTTAAATGTTATTGAAGTTTGTGCATTAAAAAAATTGATTGCAATACATACCGTGGTGTGTTGCCATTTGGGTCTTCACTGTCATTTGCAAGTCCCCCAAAAAGATAGCATTTGTTTCCTGCCAAAGTAAAACTGTGACCGATCCGAGCGCAGGGGGGAGAGCCATTCTTTGGTGCTCGAGGCCTTAGCTTTTTCCATAACCAGCGACAAGCCTTTAAACAAAATCTTTTATGAACTAAATATATTTATATAAACAATCAAAAATCAAATAAAAAATAGGAGAATAAGTGACCATTAAATTACCTGTAATTCATAAAGGCTGCTTGAGTACTTTCCAAATTCAACCATTCCACCAAATACGAGAATCCGAGCCCCATCGCACACAAAACCATGGGCTGCACAACCAGGCGGTATGTCACCTCTGACTGCTGGAAGGAACCACTGTTTTGACACTGGAAAAGAGTACATGTTGGGCTGGGTGATTATAAATAAATAAATAAATAAAAAAGGGTATAAAGTTGAACAATGATTGAGCAGATTCCACTTTTCTTGCTCTGCGGTCGGTGATTGTGCAGTGGTGTTAACCTTGATCCTGATGTATTAGCTAATTATAGACCTATTGCAAATCTTCCCTTTATTTCTAAAATACTTGAGAGAGTTGTAGTTAAACAGCTCTGTCGCCACCTACAGGAGAATAATTTATTTGAAACATTCCAGTCTGGTTTTAGAGCTCATCATAGCACAGAAACAGCTCTTCTTAAAGTCACAAATGATTTGTTATTAGCTGCTGACAACGGACTGATCTCAATCCTGGTTCTGCTGGATCTCAGCTCAGCGTTTGATACGATTGATCACAATATTTTACTGCAGAGATTAGAATGTGATGTAGGTGTCAGAGGAACTGCTCTGAGCTGGTTTAAATCCTATTTAACCGATAGGTATCAGTTTGTTAATGTAAACCAAAGCTCCTCACAGTGTTCTAAAGTAACCTGCGGTGTGCCACAGGGCTCTGTACTCGGTCCAATTTTTTTTACTCTCTATATGCTGCCGCTAGGTAACATTATCAAAAAGCATGGCAGTGACTTCCACTGTTATGCAGATGACACTCAGCTGTACTTATCAATGAAACCAGATCAGACTGATCAAATAGAAAGACTCAGTGCCTGTGTGAAGGATATAAAAACCTGGATGAGCCTTAATTATCTACTCCTTAATCCTGATAAAACAGAAGTGATTTTACTCGGCCCTAAACACCTGCAAGACTCTCTAACCGAGCAGATAATCACACTGGACAATGTCAGTGTAGCCTCCAGCTCGACTGTAAGAAACCTTGGAGTCTTATTTGACCAAGAGCTCTCATTTAAAGCACATATAAGCCAAGCGTGTAAATCTGCCTATTTTCACTTATGAAACATAGCCAAAATTAGAAATCTATCTACAGCCTAAAAGTGATGCTGAAAAACTAATCCATGCCTTTGTCACCTCGAGGTTAGGCTTCTGTAACTCCCTTCTTGCTGCCTGTCCTAAAAGTTCAATAAAAAGCCTTCAACTAGTCCAAAGTACTAACAGGTACTAAAAAACGAGAACACATTACCCCGGTACTAAAAGATCTTCACTGGATTCCTGTCGAGTTTCGAATCAAATTTAAAATCCTTCTTCTTACTTATAAAGCCTTAAATGATATGGCCCAAAGATGAAATAGTACCTTACTACCCAAACCGTCCACTTCGCTCCCGAAATGCTGGTCTACTGGTGGTTCCTAGAGTCTCTAAAAGTACAATAGGAGGTAGAACTTTCAGTTACCAAGCACCATTGCTTTGGAATCAGCTCCCTGCTGATGTTAAAGAAGCTAACACAGTTTCTACATTTAAGATTAGGCTTAAAACGTTCCTCTTCAAATTAGCTTATGGTCAGGCCAGAAAATGAACAGAATATAACCCACAGGCCTAAATTTGGCTGCCATAAGACCCAATTTATTTATTGCAATATAACAACCTAAGTCCATATCATCTCTATCGAAAATCTAAACTTAAAATCAGTGTAAGCACAACAATTGTGCATAATAAAACACTACTGCACTTAGAGCCTGCGTGGGCGGGGCCTGAGTGTCCATGAGTGTCCTTACAAAACTCATACTCAGTCATCTTTGATTATTTGTGCAATCTTTGTTTATACGTGCATTTGACTGTATGCACTTTCTGCACTATTGTTCTTGTATTGTATTTTTCTGTGAGTTTGTCCTCCTGCTTTGTAATTTTTCACGCTCTTCTCTGTGTACAAATTGTGCTCTACATAAACATATAAACTTCCCTTCCCTTGCCTGTTTTCGTTATTTCTCCTATTTCCCTGTAAAGAACATTTCATTACTTAGTTTATCCATAATCTGTTCTTTGCTATTCACATGTTGTCCCTTGTCCCACTCCCCTCTGGGGAGTGTATCTGTTCCAGATGCTCCTGCTCCAGTGTCGATGCCTGGACCTCGGATCCCACCGAATCTTGACTTCGGATTCCACCTAATCTTGAGATCCTCTCTTTGACTGGATGTCTTCGTCCTGCTAGAAAAATCGTCTATCCTGATAGAAAAAGCGTCTATCTGGCTCCACAGACTTAAACTTCTAATTACATCTGGACATACGTCAGTCCTGGTCACATCTACAGCCTGACCGTCCATGAGAGTGGATCCCTCTTTCACTGTGGTTCTCCTCGAGGTTTCTCTTTTTCCCCCAATGTTTTTTTTTTTAGTTTTTCCTTGCCAAGAAGGAGGGTCTAAGGACAGGGGATGCTCTGGGACAAATTTTATTTGCCACTTTGTTGTTGTAACAATCTGCCTGCATTTCCTAATAATGATTGTTTCTAATTTTACATTGTTTCTGTTGACATTGACCAAAAGTTTCACTGTTTGATTTTCTGACAAATCTTGTTTGCTAAATCAACATCTTGTAAAGTCCGCTGAGATAACTGCTGTTGTGATTTTGGGCTATACAAATAAATTGAATTGAATTGAATTGTTAAAAGTCGTGGGATTGATACCTGTGAGGGTGTTTATATTAATTTTTTAAATCACTTTCAATTTTGCAAGTAGCAACAAATTACACACATGAGATCATGTGCTTCTAAAATGCACCTCCCCACAAAATGACATTTAAATATTGACCCAAATTCTTGTTCAGAATGTACTGTAAGTAATAAATGCAAATCTATTTCATTGTCACATTCTGATTATTCATGAACCCTTACCCTAACCCTAACCCTAACCTTAGTGACTACTTGCCTAAACTTAACCCTCACCCTAAACCTAACCTTGACCTTATTTGAACCATGTTACTGTTCTCATATGAAGGATTTACATATGAGGACCTGCTTTTTGGCCCCATAAGGAAGGCAAATCCCCGTTTTGTATGTGTGTATACAACTTTTGGTCCTCAATGTGCTGAATACCCACCCATTTGATCAAGAATTCCTTCCAGTATTAGGCTCGGGAAGCGTCTGTGGTTACCATGGAAATAATGGCAAATCCGCCATGTTTGTTGATAGTTTAGCAAAACTTCCATAGGAATACATTAGACAAAACGATTAAAAAAAGTAAACAAAACAGCCATGGAGCAGCCCAATAAACTGCTGGGTCAGTACTGGTAAGTTTATCTATCACTATATAGTGTCAAAATGTGATTTAATAAACGCTATTTTCAGTATTTAGCAATTTAAAATCTCCATTGGTTTAACATTGGACCAACTGAACATTCTACAGCTGCATGATGTCACGTTCCCGAGCCTAATGGACCGACCACAATGTTCAATATAGGCTTATTTCGATGCTATTTAACATAAAAATGACTCCAAACTCTAACCTAAGCCAAAAAAAAAAAAAAAACTCTACAAGATTCAATAAGGAATGCCAGTCTCGACCAAAAATCTAATGATCTAGTTTCACCCGTACACCTGTCAAAGAGTAGCGTTAACTGAAACTTGAGCTGGACACGCCATGGGTTTCAGAGTGATGACTGTTACCATAGTAATTATAAATCCAAACTCAAAACTACACCTTCGAATTCAAGTTTTGAGTAAAAAAAATTCCAAATGGCACTTATAAGCAACATAGACATTAAATTAGGAAGCATACTATGAAAAAGTGGCCACATCTGATCTTAACTGTAGGGCAATTCATTGTTATCAAAATATGCAATGGCAGCAATGATTAACTTAACATTAGTTAACTCTTGTGTGTTCGTCAAAACAACATAAAGGGAGTTTCTTGCAGCTTTTCACTGTTGGGATATGCTAAAAACATTAGCCATTAGCTTTAGCATTAGCTCACCAGTGTTGTATACATGGAGGTCCTCCGCGATCCCCTCGTTTCCTCCGCCGAAAACTATGATCAGCTCCCGGATGGCCGCAGCTCGGTGACCGTGTCTGGACCGGGGTATCACTCCGCTGACCGACTGAACCCTTTTCCAGATCGGCTCGTCGGTCCCGGGGGTCATTTTACCGTCCCAGCACCAGAACCACCGTCCATACAACCACTGACCAGTACCCGGAGTTTGGCGCTGGCGACGTTTCAAAGGCGGGGGCGGGGCTAAAGCGCAGAGCTGCCCGAGGAGCAGAGCGCTCACTCTGGAGATTAGACTTGAGTCAAATGTTTTGACGACTTGAGTATTGACTTGATAAAATTAACTGACTATGGACTTTGAGTCTGAAATAAAGTTTAATTAATTAATTGATTGATTGATTGATTTGGCCAGTTAGACTTGGAGCTGTGACTTGAGATAACATGTTTCTCCTCAAAATTAAATAGTTATAATGTATATTAACTAACAAGTCATTTTTTTGTGACCAGGAATGTATTTTTAATTTGATAGTTTATATAAATCGGTTAAATTGCAGAAATACAAGATGCATTCGATAATTTGTTAAACACTCAAAAAACTTGAAAATCAAATCAGAATTGGAGCCAACCTGGACTTGTGTGGGGCACAGACTTAGAACTTGACTTGAGGTCAGACTTGTTAATGCTAATGCAGTGCAAACATTTGAAAATAGGCTAACAATATAATAATAATCTTGAGGGTGCAGGAAATGCTATTCATCATAAGTTATTAATGCAAACATGTGCAACAGAAAGTAAGTTACTGATACAAATAAACTTAATTATGTTGCATATCATTTAACACCAGCAAATAACCACGGCACAAGGCAATTTATGAAACAGATTAAATTTACTTTAGATGGTTATGAGAAATAAATAGTTCCAGTAAAAAGTCACACGGTTTACCACCAGCTCAGTGTTTGATAGGGTCACAACAGCAGGCTTCCATGCATTACAAACAACCATTCACTCACACTGCATCGAGTTCACACCAAACAGTTCATCCGACATCTGAAAATACAGTTTACAAGAAAAATATGAGGCCACTGCTACAGAAATCTCCATTCATGCAGGTCACTGCTCGTGTCAATAAAATGATGAAAAAAATGTGTGTCAATTTGGCCCTTCTTCTTTTGACAAGTGCATTTATACAGCTCAACTCAAAGGTCACCTGTAATTCTCTATATAAGCTACAGTAAAAAATTCTCAAGTTTCATTCATTCATTTTGGCTCACTATAATCAAAATATATAATTTTGTGCTAAATAATTATTATGAACACATTCAAAATCTGGAGTGTGTTTTTTCAAATGTTACAGTTTCAAAAAATAATGTTTCAATTTATCATTATCAAAGCATATGCATTTAGACTCATTTATGAAAAAAAAAGGCATCATTTTCAAATGACCCGTAAATATGACAAAACTAAGACAGTTAAAACTTTACTGAAAATTTGAGTTTTCAATGTTTCAATACATTAACAAATGCAATTAATGTGCTACAGCTTACTCCTTAAACAAGTGAAACTTTTCTTTAGTCAAACTTTAAAGTTAAGTTTGAAAAATGTCTAGGTGCCAAATAAAGACATATTACAAACAACACATTTGCACAATCTTTCAAACTGCATAGAAAATGTGTTTTAGCTTATACAACAGACAATCAAAAATCTATTACTTTCGGCATCCACGGCGTAAATTGCTAAATGCATCCTGGCTTGAAGATATTTTATATGAAATTAACTGCTATAAAGGGAGATTTCTGAGCGCACAAAATTTTGACATTTTTAACAACCATTATCGTTCTCTGTCCTTTGAATTTTGAGAAATCTATGACTCAAAGACACTGCATTTGAAAGGGAGAGTTCAAAACTATATTAATACTGTCGAGTAACCTTCAGTCCCTGATTCAAACGACACAAAACAAATTGAGTGCAAGTTAGAAGTTACTGCAGAGAGATTTCCGGCGACAAAAAAAAAAAGAAATGTCTTGTTTTTCTTTATGGCAGTGTGTGAAGTTTGAAAGAAGTACCGCGGACTTCTCGTTTCCTCTTTCTTCTTCTTTGTAATTTTGGTCCCATTGCAACTTTAAAATGGAGTGTTCCCAGTTTCACCAGTGATCCCAAACAAAATAATACAATTGAATGTGGTACTTGTTTATAGTTAAGGTAGACCAAAGAAAAATCATATGCGTACATACGTAGTAGTAAGGTAATTACTTAATATTTAACATAGGGAGGTCTTAATTATTATGCGCACGCAAAATCAGTTTAAATAAAAAGCAAGGTAAAAATAAAAACATCAATTTAATAATAAAAAAACATTAACAAATTTAACTTCCACTAACAAAATAATAATTTCTGACGTTTTTTGACAAACTCTTTCAGTCTCCATACAACATGTACATTCAGCAAGCTTTTTAAAAATTGTTGTGTGTGACTACATTCACCTATAAACAAGTACCACATCTCTATATTCAAAACTCTCAAAATATATTAATTTCATCGTTGACATTGCGAAGTTTGTCCACTAGAGGCCAGTATTTAGTCTAGGATGAAATGCGAAGCACGAAATTAAACATCCACAATTCAAAATAACATAATTTTAAATTACATGAAGAGTCCTGGCCTCTTTAGTCTTTCACCTGGAAATGTGGTTCAGAGTTCAGTCACGGAAGCTCAGAGAAAAAACAAAACAAAACAAAAAAATACATACAATTGAAATATATATATATCATATTCATTTACATATTTAACAAAAAGGAGAAACTGTTTCCAAGCAACGACAACAATAAACAACAACTTGGATCACAGCGTCAACGTAAAAAATTAAAATTAACCTCATAAATCAGTGTAGGATCAGGACAATAGCAAACCGACAGTTCACATCATGTTCACGCACAAAGTTTGTTAAATACAAACAGTAGTATTTTAGCAGCAATTTGACCCCATCCCAATAAATAAAGTGAGAGTTTGTATATGTGGGTGTGGGTGTAATGTGGCTCTGGGGTGTAGTACTCAGAGGGAACAGTAGAGGGCAGCTGGGCTCATGCAACACAAGTTGGTCCAAGACAGATGAAAACTGGAGATCTTTAAAATAACATGCTCTGTCTTCGGTTGATCTTGTTGTCTGTAAAAGAAAACAATGCTTTCTGATCAAACTTTGAAAACATTACTTTTATCATCACAATCGACAAAAAATACAAGTACTCAAACCAAAATGAATGATCTTTCTTGGGTTTCTCGGTTAAATTTAAACTCAGTGCAATCTACTTTGGGGTCAAATACTTATTGAGGCTAATCTAAATAACCATGCTTACCTGAATTATTCTACTTTTAAAAGTTCAGTCTTCTTATCTTGTTTTGTACTTGTTTTGAGACAGACATTGTTATAAACATTAAACATTAGAAATTAACTCATCTAGCTCGTACAATTTTAGTTCTGTTTTCATTTCCAATACTTGCATCTTATTTATCTGCAGATACTCAATATACTGTAATACAAGCAATGAATTCTGTAAAACGTTCGATAGAGTTTATTCGGGTGACATCACAGCGTTCTTAATGTGAGTGCTGAGTGGCGAGTGAGGAGAAAAGGCAATTTTCTCCTGTAAGAGCTAAATAAACAGCTAAAACCAGTCAGACACTACAGTTCAATTGCAAATTCAACCCACCACAAGTTTACTGAGCGCTGGATTTGTAACTGACACATAAAAAGAGTAAATCAAGTCAACAGTTGTAGCAAAGCAGTTACACAAAAAACTTTAGCTCCTCTCACATTTATCATAGACACAAAGATCACACACAGTTGAACTTATTACCCTTTTCTTCTTAAAAAAAAGTGTTTTTTTGAGTCTGTTTGTTGCAGTTAAAATGTCCTAAATCATCAACTGTTGTTTGCAAACAAGCTTGTAGCTGACATGCCGTTGCCACGACAACAAAGAAAACATTTTTTTGCCTGAAGATTTGCCACTCATTCTAAATGTTGCTGCGCAAGAAAATAATGTCATTGCATAACCTCTATAGAATGGATTTGACTGTTTTTATGACTATTATTTATTCTTCAAGGATTGCAGAAAGGATTTGTATTAAGGATGGGACAATTCTGTTTTGTCACTATTCGATTCCTGTCTCGATACATGGCCACAACAGCATTAATTGTTTTTCAATATTGTTGAGCTTAACAAAACAAAAAATATATATAGTCTATAGGGAATTAAGTCAGGCATTTACTGTTTATGCATTTTTGAAAATAACATTAAAAAGTGGTGAGGGTCATGAGTGGTCGAATTAACCAATATGTCAGAAGTGATATCTGATTCAGCGATGGTTCTTAGATTGAGGCCAATATCAGACACTTATAACTATATTGTTGCATCCCTAATAAACATAATAAAAATGTAATGTGGTGGCTATTTGACAAAGATTGAAAATGGTTTAAAGGAGGCTTACTTGAGTCTGTGTATGCAGTGTTCCTGTATCCTGGGTCTCTCTGAAGCTGCACCTCTTTCAAAGTGAAAATTGAAACACCTGAAACAGGCAAACATATGCCATTTAAATATTATTTTAGGTCTGCTCAAATGTGATAAAAATCATAATCAATATTTTTAGCTCATTGTCTATTTCAATCAAATGTATTTATAGAAAAAAATATATGTCATATATAATTAATTATATGACATGTCTTAACAAGTCATTTCAACATTGCTAAATTTAATAGATCAATAACAAATTATCAGTGTTTTAATTTTGATTAATTGAACAATTCTATGTTAATAGTTTTAACTGTATCACCCATTTGAAGTGCTTACTCTCTGGCAGGTTGTGGACTCTCATTCCCAGCTGTCTGAAGTACGAGTGCTTCATGGCGTCTTCAGCAGAAATCCTCTTCTTTGATTCATACTAAAAATCAATCAAAATGTACATTAATATTGAGAGAGTCTTTATCATTCATTATCAGTCTTATTTCTTTAAACTCACTTTGAGGAAAGACAGTAGTAACTCAATGCCTTCACCATCAAGCCTAGACACACATCAACAGATACAGTAAGCACAATAATATTAGACCCATTTATCTGTTTTGTTTTTTACAATTTGAGTGACTGGTCCGTTATAAAAGACACAAAACAGTGATGTACCTGGGAGCATGGTTGATGATCAGCTGAGGCTTGTATTTGGGAAAGCTGTAAGATTTAAACTCTTCAATGGATGAAATTCCAGGCCAGTTCTCCTCTGTGGGTGTGCCTGTTAAAAACATTGATCTTATTGACTTCTTCTAGTTTCTCACATAAACCATTATTAAAATGACATTTAAAATGATAAAAAAACGACAATGAAAATAAAAATTGAATAGATGCATGCATTATGGTTCATTATTATTCTTTGCAATTTGCTTAGTTTCTTTAAATTATTTGAATGGTTTTACCTATTTATATTTTGATACATTTGTTCTTATTGGCGTTTACAAGTGGAGTTGAACAAAGTTTTATTTTAGGTTTATATTTTTTGGATGTGTATTGTGCAGCACTTTGAATTTTTTTTTTCTTACCCAGTAACCTGAAAATGAGATGAAGCTCGTCTTCCACCGTGGAGCCGGGAAACAAAGGCCGACCTGCAGCCATTTCATAGAAAATACAACCAACACCCCTGAAATCGTGAGGAAAGAAAAGCTTAACTTATGTGTTACAGATATTTTACAAGTATTTTAGAGAACTTATTTTTGATTTAGCAGCAATACGTTTTTTTTCTTAACAACTGAGATAAAGTTTAAATAAATATATGAAGCATCTTTCTGATGTAGTACTTCAAGATAATCTAATGTAGTCCCCTGTCAATCATAAATAGATATAATGTTGTGTTGTACTATTGCCAATACGATATACCAAATATACAAAACTAAAAAGGTTTTGGATCTGACAACAGAAAGCATCATACCACATGTCTATCTGTGTGGAGTACTCAGACGATCCCAGTAAAACATCAGGAGGCCGGTACCACAGTGTCACCACTTCATTTGAGTACGTTTTTGTTGGCACAGACTTCGCCCTTGCCAAACCTTCCGATAAAAGTCAAATAAACAACACATTACATAGAAGCTCCAAAGTATATTAACATAAAATTGTCACAAATTGTGATATTAATTCTAAAAAAATGAGTCAATATTAGCTTTTTTTTACCAAAATCAGCCAGTTTGAGCTCCCCTCTGTCATTAATAAGCAAATTTTGTGGCTTCAAATCTCTATGTAAGACTTTCCGTTTGTGACAGTAAGACAGGCCCCGCAGAATCTGGAACAAGAAGATCTAAAACGCAAAAAAGAAAGAAAAATAGGTAATGCATAGAAAAAGAAAAAAAAAACATGCTAGCTTTGAAATGGTTGGTTGCGAGATATTGCATGAGATTATAGGGCAGAGTTACAGTGAGTAATGAGAGAGGCTCACTTTCACATTGTGCATGCTCATTATGTTTCCACAGTCATCCATGTACTGCTTCAGATCCTTATCCTGAAAAACACAGAAAATATGCATATAGGAAACAATTTAATCCCAATGTTATTTATTTTATTTATTACTTTAGCATTGACTGAAAAACACATGTTTTTGGTTTTTTGGTTTGGTTTTCTCCTTATTTGATTTTTTTTTATATTGCTGTTGGAGAAAACTAGAATTATATTAGACTGACTTAGAGAAAAAACCCAATCATCAAATGTTTATGAAAAACAGAAAGTGCATCTTGATGCTCTTGACTTCGCGTTATTTGTTAAAATAGTATAAAGCACTGCCCTGAGTAATCCTTCACTCTTCACTCTTGCAATGTTTTACAAAATGTAACTGTAACAGCAATGTCTGAGTTGATGAACTAACATAAATGTGTATTTTAGCTGATTTGAACAATATCCTAGAAATGTTTCATGTTTGGCTCATTACTGTAAAACTTATCCGACTTGACCACAAGAACACACAATACTCGGAGAAAACTTCGAGGTCCATGTTCCAACCTCTAAGACCGACTGGAATGCAGAATAATTTCACCACTGTTACTTAGCAACCACACTGTAAAAACCCACAATAGTAACGATTTGACAAATGATAAATATTTTGGAGCACTTTTATTTTGTTAAATAATTTCTAAAATTGTTTTAAATCAGAAAAATGCAATAATTTGTGATATGGGCTTTAAACTGAAATTTGGCTCGTTTGTATTCCACCACTACAGCAACATGTGGCAGGATTTAAACCGAATGAAAAATGACTGCCCACATAACCTATAACGCACAGTTTTTAACCAAAGGAACAAGTAGTGATCGTGTCAGTTTTCTGGCACACGTCTTCCCTGCATTATGCTGCGTTCTGGTCAAGACATGTTTCTCCTGAGTACCTCCGTTCTATTTGTCAAGTCGTAAAATGTACGAGCAACACATGAGTTTATGTAGCTACTGTAGCAACTCAAAACAAATTATAATCTGGAAAGTGACAAAACACAACTGTTAAAGCAGTGGAGATTTTAAATAGTTAAATACTAAAAAATAGTGTTTTTATATTTTGACCCTCCAGAGTGAAATATAAATTAATAGTGACTAAGCAGTTTATTAGGTTTTGCTTTGTTTTCATATTGTTTTTGCTAATGTATTCCTATGGAAGTTTTGCAACCCTGACCAGAAACATGAAGAATTTGTCATTATTTCCAACTGTTGTCGCCTCCCGAGCCTTAAAGAACAATGCTTTTATCAGTCACAATGTGGAGATTTAAAGGTTATTTTGCTTTTGTTGTCAGTAGTGCCGTGTATATGTTAGCAGTATTAGAATAAAAATTCAAATTTATTTATAAATTTGACCTCAGACGTCAATTGAAATGCAGCATTAGCCAAAGGAATTTATCAGGAAAATTACAGATTAAAATGCTGGTAAACTAGATGCTGCTGCTCTGGCAAAATACTTTCCGTTATTAGGCTGTATGAGTGAATTGGGATTAACAGTTGATGACGGTAAACAAAATTCATGCAACACATGTAGGCAAATGTTGGTCATATCAGTGCTTTTGCATTTGAAATAATAAAGAAATCAGTTAAAGTGAACAGCCGTAGCTTTACCAACTAGAATAAAAACAGTATAAACTACTTACCAAGTACTCGAAGACAAGTGTGAGGCTTTTGTCTGTGTGAACGATGTCATGTAACGTTACGATGTTGGCGTGCTTCAAGTCCTTCAGTAGTGACACTTAAAAACACAAACAAAATGCATGTTAATTACTTACTCTACTGAAGGTTGCTGTACTGAAGGTAACTAAAGCAAACACTGGAAAGTGAATTATTTTAAACACAGTATTGAGCCACTTTGAAGATTGCAGTGGAAGGAAATGTTTTTCCCATGGATTTGTCAAAAACACCTTTAAAATATAAACTTAGCGTTTAATTAAATGCTAAAAAGTCATTTAATGAGCTTATTAAAAATAAGCTCTGGGGAACAAAGTGGTGTGTGGGTTGCCATTTGCACTGAATTTATGGAATGTGAACTTACCTTCTCTAATAGCAGTGCATGGTGCCCTTCTTCATGCTCCAGTCGTATTTCCTTTAGCGCCACCAGGTTGTCTGTGAGCTTACTGCGCCCTTTGAACACCGTGGCATATGTACCCTGAAAATACACCATTTAAATGTTTTCAAGTTGTCTTAAGTGAAAGGTACACTGCATACAGAGAGAATGTATTTTACCTCTCCCAGTTTGTCTAGCTTAATGTAGGTCTCCAACTTCCCAAAACCAATCTCCGACTAAATGAGTAAAGAAATTATTAATTATTATATCAATTTATATAAAATTGTATTTGTGATTACAATAGATCACAATGAACATTTAATTTTAGGTCAAATTAATGCCACATCCCAAACCAACGTTCCTGCCTAAAAACTACAACACTCCCAAATACTCGGCTAAAACGCATGACTCCATAGACTCAATCAATCCTCCTCCCAAATGCAGTTTCCATGGTAACAGGCAGATGTGGCGAGACCCAGAAATGAAGATCCAGAGAAAAACAAAAGGTGTACAGACCAGAGAGGCTCGTCGAGATCGTCTGCTCAGCGGCTGGTCGAAAGTAGGGCTGGTTAGCTGAAGTTTCTCCAAATATCCATCAGGTATTCGAATGTCTGCGGGCAACGACAGGCGTTTGTTCAGGTCCTAGAAAAACACAAAATATATATATATATATATATATATTTGACTAGGTTTATTATGCAGACAGTTTTGTAAAACAAAATGCAATAAATGTAAACACTGCCTAGCACACTCTGGGACACAAGTAAAATCTAAAAGTGTAGTCTTATTACTTTTTTCATGTCTTTATTTTTCCCAGTAACAAACATTAAAAACAGTGTAATATTTTTATTTTGTTGATCCACGAGGGAAATTACTTTAACATAAACATATGCAGACGGCAAAATCACACAGAAAAAAGACAAATAACGTCTACATTTTGTTTATACACAAAAATATCACTTTAGTATGAAGAGGAAGATTCACAGGATGGGACTACACTGCTCTCTTGTGGTATGTGGTAAAATTGGGTGACTTTCTGACAAATTACGTGTACTGGCTATAACATTTTACCAAATATGAAATCAGAATCAGCAGAAACTATAAAAATGTACTGTCAGTCTATCATATATGTCATGACAGTTAGCACCCTTATTATTATTAAAGAAATGCAAGAAAAACATGAAAACTTTCCACAGACAGAACCAATTTAGAGTTGTTTTTTTTTAACTAGCTCTTGCCCTCTTTCTGCTCCTGTGACATCATAACACTCTAGAATGTGGATGGAACCTATTGGTTTTAAAAAGACAGTGGACCCACATAATGTTTGTATTTTTATTCAAATCAACTTGTTATAAGCAGGTACTTGCATAATAAATTTGCAGAACTCTTTTTTTTTTTTTTTTGAGAATAGTGAAAAAAAAAAACAAAAAAAAATTTTCTTTTCCTGAACCAGCAGCTTTCATTACTGAGTACTGGCAGATCAGTCACAAACCTCATGTAACTCTTAGGCATAAAACCTAACCAAGAACAAGGACATAAAAAAGCAATTACTGAACTTCAGTCTTCTGGGAGGTTCTGGAGGTATGCACATCTCTCCTTACAGATCATTTTTAGGCTGTTCCTGGGACAATAGCCCTACCTCTGGGAGAAGCACTGGTATGGCTCATTAAACCTGCAGCCTGAGGCTCTACAATGGACTCCACAAAGCACCCAAAAAAAGCTTTATACAAAAGCAGGGCATACACATTTATTTATTTTAAATACATTTTAAATAATATTTTTGCAAATTGGCATAACTTTTATTGGTGGTATGGGCCCATGTTTATGTTTATTCACCTTATTGGCAGCGCACTTGCTTAGCTCTGTTAAGGTATCTAACATACACTCGCCTGTCTTGAAAGGTGATCTAATTCTCAATTAGATATATTGACAAAAACCACCGACTGAATTGTACAAGTTAATTGCAGCTAAATAGGAAGTGTGCAGCCAAGAAAAGTGGGAGGAGTGGAATAAGGTGAATATAGACCTCTGAGATGACAGAATTCAAAACAAATGCTTCATCCTGCATAACAGCTGCCGTGTTACATTACTGTAATAGGTCTAGATATAAGACTAGGTCTCATAATAGATAAACTAGATAACTAATAGATACAATTTATTAGATCTAAGTACAAGTCTTAAAATAATTTACATTTAGCATTCTGTGCTTTTGGGAATAAACTGAAAGTGTTTACAGTACTATGTCATATTTAAATGAATACATTAAAATTGTTCAGAACTGGTCATTTAGTTTCTATTTAAGTTCTGGGTTGTTTGGTCATTTATATTTCATTCAACAGTGGCCTACTCAAACTATTTGTTAATGTTACTACTTCATAACAGCCAAAAAAGAAAAGCAAGTTTGTATTGTCTTGCTAAAGAACACAACAACATGCACAGTCAGAAGTAAGCATCAGACCAACAACCTTTCAGTGACAATGCACTGCAGAGCAGCTGTGTGTGGCTTGTGTTGCTTAATCGCTGTTATTTTCTGAAAGAACAATGCAGACGGCCGCCTCCTCATGTACTTTCTGTTTAAAATAGGCATCTCCTCCAGCCTCCCATAGAGACACATCTGCCAAAGACTCCTGCAGGATAAAAATACATGGAGCGTGACAGTAGCTAAACAACAGGTTCTATCTATCCGTACAATGCAAAGGAGTATGGATTTAGATGAAAAATTAATAACCAGTTTATGAGCATTCATTTACATTTCTAAATGAACTGACCTTTTTACAAATGCTTTCCACCAATCTTGTGATTTTCCAACAGGTCAAGAAAATGGCACAATTATAGCAGATTTATCAGATTTTGCATTACAACTTATAAAACTGTACAAAATACACACATATTTGTTAGTCAGGTGTTTCCTCATTTGGGATTCGACGTTAGCACTCACTTACTGGGTGCAGAGGAAATTGCCATGGAAACTAAAGTTCAAATAATTTGAGATATTATTCATATTATGCAGTGCTTAACGTCTGTAGTGTATTTTGTCGGCGTTATTGACACAACATGTTCTAATAGTGAGGCTATTGTTATGATAGATCTATTTTTAGGAAGAAATCATCTGAGCCCAGGGGACTGGAGCTGTTTGTCTGATGCGAGAGAACAAGAATGAGAAGTGCAAAAATACACTGGAGTCATGTCTAGATCAATATAAATAGATAGGGTTTTTGTCTAGTCTTGTGTCGTAACCATCCTTGTGAATATAAACGACTCATTATTTGACGCTTTACTTACTGAAATAGTTACTTTTGTTGTATGTGGAGTTTGTGGACAGACCAATCAACTACATAAACCAACTACTACAAAACTAGACTAAATACTTGACCATTTACTGTATATCAGTGGGAAATAGTATGCTAGAATTAAGTCTATGCTTATTGTTTTAATAATTTGAACTTCTCCAAATCTTACAGACTTTTAAATGCAGCTTAACCGATCAAAGCAACACTGCAGTAGCTGAGCCTTTGCACAGACCAGCCCTCTGAGAGTGTTTGAAGTCACTAATCGATGTCACAGCTCGGCCTTAACCTTCTACAGCCTCAGATTCATTATGTACTTCACCTGCTTCAAAGACTGCAGCAGCTCCACCCTCCACCTCAGTGAACCTAATTTGTGTGTGTTTTGTGTGCCTGTGTGCAGGTCTGTACCAGTCGTGGGTCAATAAAGGCAAATAATTAAGATAATGTGAGGGAAATCAAACAGGCAGGGAGCAGTTTGCAAGCTGACTAGACAAAACACTTTGTGCTTGGGCTAGGCAATATTGTGATAAAAATTGAAGTGTGAGCTCATCTCTGTGACGATCTGCTTTTAAAAATAAATTGTCATCACAATTTACTATTACCTTTCTGATAAAGCTAGAGGTGGGCAATTTATCAACTTTTAGATAATATCATAAGTGTTGTTTTGGAAATCTGCACAAATTTACAGACTATATTGTTTACAAGAAAAACAAAACAAAAATGTAATCATAAATAAAAAACAGTAAAAAGGTCACACTGCCTGTTACTGATTTTAAAAAGGTTTCACAATGACAATGAAATCACCACAAGAGTTCCTCAAGATACAAATTAGTTTTGAATTTATTTACTGTCGATATACAGACTATACTTTTTTTTAAACGCCATTTTCATGCTGAGTGAATGCAGCTGAATGTAACAAACCACAGTAAAGTGTGCACTCTCTAATTATTTCCTTAAAATACAGTAGGAAAATAGATAGTATACTGTCCTGAAAGTGAATCACGATAAAATAAAACTGTAATCTGGCTCTACCAAAACCATGCAGAGACAGTATAAGTAGAAGTCATTCATTCGTTGCGCAATACCTTCAGTGAACTACAGTATATAATAACTCATATGATAAACAAAAAGCAGTCAATGCTAAGCCCTGAACAAATGCTGCCCTTTTTCTGCCTATTTTATATCTAATTTGCTGAGTTTGTGGAAGTTACTGGATCCTTGGGGCACTTCAGGCAATTTATTTTTTCCTACTTTGCAGAATTTTAGCCGCTTACTTGTGGACTATATTAAATTTTCAGTGAGTGCGAACGAGAAACTGGGACTGCTTTAGGGGAAAAACTTGGTTTGGAGTTTAAAGCAGAAAGTATCATTGAAAGTCGTTACCTTACCTGCCAATGGAAATACAGACAATTCAATTGTGTCAGGTTAAAACTATTACACAAAATTCCGTGTGAACATACAAAGGCTTTAGACAGTGATCTCAGAAGACATTCTCAGAAACTGCTCCAGACACTAAAGTGCATTTGTACAAAGAGATACACTGTGTAAGAGCTTTATTCATCTCCAAAAAAATTTAAACAGTATTGTCCTATTTTTTTATTGTTTAAGGTATTCATATTACCACATCAGACAACATTTATCAAATGTTACCTCCATAGAGATTCGCCGGTGGATCCTGTTCCTCAAACAGACTCCCGTAGGAGACTGGACTTCGTCTGAAGAGGTCCCAGAGGCCTGGTCGCTCTCACCATCTGAGCCCATCTTCAGGTTTTCATGCACTATATCTGAAAACATAAAGGTGATCTTTAATTAGTCAATACTTTACTTTTTCATTTTGAACAAAGCATGTTAAAAGCATGTTAATGATAAAACACAAATGTAGACACTGGATTTTAGCCAAAGGCTAATTTCCGACCGTTAGCTAAGTGATCTAAATATCTATAATGCATAATGTCTCCATATCGACTTGCATGAGGTTATATAAGAATGTGATTTTTTTTTTTCAGTTCCGTTCAACCAAAAAAATAATTTTTTTTTTGTTCAGCCTCAATAGTTTGCTTGCGTCTAATAGTTAAAGAAAATGTAAATGGTTAATATACTTTAAAATTATCTAGATTTTTGTGTCCATCAATCCCTTGCTTTTTGTGTGGGGAAAAGACTAATATAAGCAAAAGGACAAAACAAATATTTAAAATTTTTAGGTTTAGACAAACGTTATAGATCTATAAATGAAATACTGTTAGACAAAATTCACACATCTCATCCAGTTAAGATGTCCTGCGTGCCCTGAAAGGACCCAAACCCACTAGGGGAAGACCCCGAGGCAAATCTCCACTTCCTCTGCACAAAACCATAAAACTGGTCTGAGCGCAGAAACCCAGCCATAAAACCCAAATTGCAGTTCAAACCAGCCCAGTTTCACACGAGCAGTTAATGAGGGAGAGAGCAGCTCTGTCATCTCAGCTCGCATGTGGAGCTGGCGAAGAAGTGCCAAAACTCCCTAAAATACCATAGCTCCTGTTGGTGGATAAAACACAGCTGACAATGACTAGATAGAAAGCATACATTGCATTAAAAGAACTAGGAATAAGTGTACAGAAAGTAGAGTTCGTGTCCGTACAACTTTTTTAAGAATTTCAAGCACCTGCATGAACTCTGAAAAAGAATTACATTTTTGGACAAACTACAGACTCCTCACTTTGAAAATGATCATGTAAATTATTATAACCCCAGGACACACACTTGGCGCAGCACGCTGAAGATGGGGGTCTAATTAATACTAAACAATGACCAGTGAGTTTTGAAATATTGAGTTTAACAAAAGCAAACATGTTCAGTACGGGTTAATGGTACAGGAGAAACAGAAAGCAGTATCAACTTTATCATAGAACTGTAACTATTGCCAGGCCAAATACAACTTTACTTCTCAGTCTCACTTTTGATGGGATTAAAAAATCATTTCTTTTTGACTATTTTTTCAGTGTTTTCATATTTTTATTCTTTCACTTGCCCCGTTTGTGCTGTTTTCTCAGGCAGTGGCCCATCTGAGTGACTGGTCCAACATTCCTGCATTACCTGTCTCCAAATGATCTCATCTGCTCTACGTAGTTTCCACTCCTCAAACTCCCTTTTTCTTTTTTTTCTACTTATTATTATTTAATCAAGGAAGTATTTTTACTAACTACTAATTTTAACCAACCCTAACCCTACCCATCACTGACCTCCCTTCAGTGTCTCATCTATCAACATGTTATTGTTTGCTCAACATAAAAAAGACCCAATGGAAAAAAATGTAAACTAGCAGTGGGCTAAGTATTTAGTTGATAGAAAAAATACTACAGTAATTGCACCTGTTGTGATTTGCTAATAAAATTATTCAAAATGCCATTCTGATTCAATTGCTGTTAATCTTGCAACAGTAATTGATTAATCTAAAAAAAAAAACTCTCAAATTATTGCCCAGTGTGGATGTACTGTCTGCCCACAACAGCTTCGGGTATAATAAAACATTTACATTTCACCACAACATTCGTTTGAGTGACGTGGCATTTTCGTCGTTTCCATTTTGAGATGTGCTGTTGTTCCCAAGTTCATTTGCGCTGTCCCACTTGAGTGCTTCGTTTTTAGATCTAAGGCTTTCTAATTAGGACAGGGTCTTATTGGCAGCCCATACTTTAACACAATGCTGCGATCATAGCTCCTCTTCAGGAAAGCTTCCATCTGCTTTGGACATTAGGACAATTATTATGACACAGCAATGTTATTACACAAAGGATTAGGGTTCAACTCATATTAAAGGTCATAAAATGCGTAAGCTTAGTGATGATGCAAGGAAAGATAATTGCATTTTTCCACCAATATAGATATTCTGCTGTTGGATTTGAGGCCAACACATAATTGTACTTCTAAAGTCAATGTTGCTGGTAAAAGTGACCACCTTTACAATAAATTTTACAGACATTTCACATTTGTTTAAGAGTTAAATCTAAAATGAGAGAGAGAGAGAGAGAGAGAGAGAGAGAGAGAGATTGATTTTTGTCAATATCACAGAGTCCTAAGTACAGTGTTCAAGCTATAGGAACTAGTCATAGAGAGATACCTACTCCCTCTTTTTGTGATTTAACAATGGGTTAATGGAGCTTTCATTTAGATAATAACTTCCGGACCATTTATCGTTCACCCCATTTGGGAGGTTAACTCTTTCTCACCTTTAAACTGCCACAATGCTGTGTGCTGTGAATCATCCTCGCGCCTCTCGACCCTGGAGGTGCTATATTTTCACCATTCGCTCTTTTTCTCTGTTCTGATGGATGAATCAGATCACACCAGAAACAACGTCATACTTGTCTGTGTTGCCCCTCACACATGTTACTGAGGCACACAAGGTTGGCATATGAGGGGCAGGCCTGATAGAAAAGCCGGGGTTTGCCAAAAACGAGGAAATTTCAGGGCAGTGACACACTTCCTGTCGGCTCCCGGATACCATCTGCTCCATGTGTGCTCTGTGAGTCAGAAATAATGACTAAAATGGCTAATATAATGTAATTCAACAGTTTGCTGATAATGTTAAACGAGACTGTATAAAGAGGATGACGTTTGTTTAAAAAGTTATTTAAAAAAAAAATAAATAAATAAATAAAAGGTTAGTTTTTAGCTTCCCTTTGTGTTGTCATATGAGCAAAATCTCAAATTCTTTTACTACTGAGGATAATAGGGCTTGAAACAGATTTTTATACTGATATCACAAAAATATATTAAAAAAACACATTGTAAGAGTATACAAATTCAAATATTTTAATTCTCATAGCTTATTTGTGTTGTTGAGTGGCATTACTACTTCTGATAAAGTTTAAGATCAATCTAAAAATGATGACGTTTTGTCCAGATTGGGCAACTTTTTAACATCTATGCTTCAGTAAGTATTTAGACAACCAATTAGTATTTGATTTGCGATACATTTGATAGAGTGTAAAGTTCAAGATGTATGTTATGAACTAAATTCATTCATCACCACATCATTGAATAATTCCTGAGCTTTCAAACTTATTTCAGGTGAGTGAGTAATTTTAGTAAAATATAAAACAAACATGTTCACAAATCCTTTATTAAAAGTAAAAATAAAAACCGTTTCGGAGAGTTACCTAATCGGCTGCCGTTTCGGGGCATGGCCATGAAGGAACCCAGTGTTCCCCCGATGACACTGTGAGGTCGTCGGAGTGGTGGTTTTTTGAAGGAGCCTGTGTACTGGTGCAGGAAGGAGTGCATGCTGTGGGACGTGGGTGGCCGTCCGTTCCTCATGAAGGGTTCTGAAACACAACAACAAAATATTTGATCAAACCTCAGAAGAACCGTCACAGAGCAAATTTAGTCTTTACTTTACAGACCCAAACTCTGAACCTTTAGCCATGAGATCTGAGAAGAGTTTATTTAAGCAGTGAGTGTTGAAAATGTGTTCAATGTAACTTTTAATTTAGCTCACTGTAGTTAGTAGTTAGCTCATGATGCTATCACAACAACACTGCCTCACATTCTCTCTGGTGACTAAAGTGTGTGTCTATGTTGATGATTACTGGACATTGACGTGTAAATTAGTCATGAAAAGGCTAATTATTGAGGCTAACCATACCTTTAGCCTCTTAAATTCACTTCAGTAGTAAAAGTCAATCAATAATAATGTTATACCAACAAATTTCAAGCCTTTAAAGTCACTCATAAGAGGCAAAGTAACACTAAACATAAAACCAAATTAAAATCATGTAAGTGCATCATAACTGCCGCACTTTCATTGCAGCTCGAGCAAATGATTGACAGCTGCTTGTAGTGACACTGTCCGTGTTCATTCAGCCTCTCCTTCAGCCTCTCCCTCTGTGCCAGCACCGCCACTTTGGGAACTTTCCCTTGGTTTGTGTGCGCACTGAGACCAAGCGGAGGAGCAGACATGAAGCGATGCGTACATCTCTTCTCTGCCGCCCGGGTGAGCGTCTCTCGCAGGTGGAAGAGAGAAGCGGTGTGCTTGCCGTTGTGTTTGACTCAAGAGCTGCTGACCCTGTTGTGATGCACAAGCTCAAAATGTGAGGTGACTTCTATTCAAAGCCACGAAGAATCATACTCGTGTAACAGCGATGTGTCGTCAACGTACTTCTAACAACAGCCAAACTTTCTGTGAGGCCTTTTCAAACAAAATAATTGTGCATATTGTGTTTGCAACCTAGTTTTATTGTGAAACCACAAGTAAAACACGCAAGATTCACCTGCTCACCAACAACTTTGATCTAATATTAAGCTTAAACTAAAAATTAACACATAAGAGGTGTGTTTTTAATGAAAACATTTGGATAAATACATTATTAGTAATAGGCCACATCTGCTGCTGAGGAAATGAGGCAGTAAAAAAGCAGCAAAAGCAGGAGAATGATTTACTTCAGCTTTATTGACTTTTCCTCTAATTTACACTTTGTTCAAATCTGTAAATTTGTGTAATATTTTGCATTATTTTGAATTATGTTATTTAAACGAGTGACTGTAAAATAAAAACAAAGCATGTTGTGTGATCACGCATGGACCTTTAATTGCCGACCCATGGTCTAACTTGTCATATGCACTTTAATTGACACGTTTGAATACTAGCCATACGTTACTTATTCATAAAAGCTCAAAACACTAAGAATTATGTTATGTGGTAATGTTTTCCTTCCTCAGGAGACAGGAAGTGTGCTTTTATAGTCCATATATTTTCACTTGAGAATTTCAGCATACAAATATCCTTGACTGTCTTCAACACATGCCTTGGCAAAAGTTGATGTTGCTTGGTTTTTGCCAATTCTACACTGATTGAAGCTATTTTTAAAGTGGACAGGGTCTCCATTCTCACACCTTTGAATTTTTAATGCAGAGTGTATAGTTGTCCCTGTCTTTTATGGTTCTGTGCTGCGAGTTGAAAAGGTCAGGGGCGCATAAAGCTGGCTGCAGAAACAGGAAAAGAGGTAGTAAAACATATTCTCCATTCACGCGATATTGTAGACTGTCTGAAATTCTGGACATCTTCTTCTATATTTTGCAACAAGACACAGAAATATTTTCTCATCCATGTATTATGAAACAAGCAGAAAAAAATGCTTTCAACTCAAAATATGCTTTTACATCAAAGCCTACCAAAAGTAGTGCTTTACTTTGCGACTCATCTGTCATCTACAAACATATTTGTTGTTTAAAAAATGATTAATAATCAAATTCTAACTCTGCGACGAGTTGGCCACTGTCCAGGGTGTTCCCTGCCTAAGGCCCAAAGTTACTGGGATAGGCTTCAGTCACCCGCGACCCCTAACAGGATTAAGCGGTAGAAAATGAATGAATGAATAATAATCAAATGTCCTTTTCTGCATTATCTCAGGTTAAGAAAAGTCCTATAATATTAGCTTGACCATGACCAGCCTACAGAGCTCAACATTTTAGAGTTTTCAGTTATGCAATACATACTGCATAGTCTCTGTCAACCAAAAGAAATAATCAGTAGGCTAGAAGCACAACTATATTACTTTGGATAGTTAAGATTAAAGTGTTACCATTTACCTTTCCGCAGAAGTAAAATCACCTGCTTAATCCCATTGAAACTGAAAGTTAAAACAATATGTTGGGATGTTTTTTGTTTGTTTGTTTGTTTGTTTTTACCTTTATTTAACCAGGAAAGTCTCACTGAGATTCATTATCTCTTTTGCAGGGGAGTCCTGCAGGAGGGGAGAGGGGAGGCATAGATGTTCTTCATGGAGAGGAATAGGTTTATGTCATTCTATATTTAAAGGGATTACAAAGCAGGAAGCCACAAAACATTTTGGGGGAGATGATTCGAGTAAAGACACTTCAAGTAGACACACTTTTTGTTTTACATTAATCAAAATCTTGTAAAACGACAACTGAGTCCAAAAGTTGTACCCTAAACCTCTTAACAGCTTAACAAGTTGTGGGACCCAGGCAATGGGCAATATATTGAATTTGAGATAATAACGTGAATGTTATTTTCAAGATTATTAATATCAAGTATGCTGTTTATATTGTGGTAAAAATGTATCAAAATTTGAAATGAGCCAATTAAAGAATAAATAAATAATACATGACGCAGAGAACAGGCAACTTGGCGTAAAATGTAATAGGTATGCACTTAAGTGATTCATTTTATAAACATTTCACATTTGTCTAATACTAGCCAAAGGACAATGTTATTAAAATATTAGTAGTATAGTTAGTAGTTAGTAAAATATTGCTCTTATTATATATATACTAATACTAATATAATGAATATTGTTATTATGAAGCAAAAAATAATCACAATTTTCACTTCTGTCAATTTCACCCAGCCAAAAAACTACCCTAGCAACGATTCTAAGCCTGGAGTTTGAACAGCTCAGTAGTCTAGTGTACTTATGCTGCGCTCCATTAAGTTACATAACACACACACTCTCTTCACTCCAGTCCAAGTCGTTCTCTTTTTATCAACTTTATTATTTAAAGACCCACGGGACAGAGCCAACACGCAGCCCTGATGTGTTTGTGAGTGAGCAAGAGAGGGCAACAGATAGGAAAAGGAAGATGAGCACAAAACAAGTGGGATTTCCTTTGCTACGTATCCTCCGTGTGAGATTGCCAACATATACTGTATTACTAAGCGCGGATCACTAACTAGCAGAAAACATCTCATCAGGTCCAGCAAAACAAAAAAGCCTTACAATATACAAGATGATAGAATTGCAAAACTAATATAATAAGCCTTATTTGATTTACAAAACACAAGAAGTACGGTATTCATTTCAATCAATCAAATCTGTAATTTTTTTCAGATGACAAAGCGAAACTGGAGAAGACCACCAAAGCCTGTTTAATCTCTTTACAATTTTTACACACGGCACTGTGACTTGTTACAAATGGCTGTTTTTGCAATTGAATTTACTATAAGGGCAAAAGTCCAGTTTTAATTGTAAGTGCTATTTAATGGACTGCAAGTACACAAGCACAAATGCAACAGTAAAATGAGAAAGGCAACATGATGTACAGCAGGGGTGCCCAACCTTTTCAGCTCGCGAGCTACTTTTAGTCTGAGCACAGCCCGGAGATCTACCTTTGGATTTACATATTTTTATTTATTAACAATGTCGAAAAAATTGTTCTTTAGACTAGTCCTAATTAAGACACAGTTAGTTTTTTTAATAGTGCAATAATATTTATTAAAATGTAAGTTATAAACCTGTTAAAAAGTGACACATTTATTTTTGAAAATAAATGATTGTGGCTACAACTATAACAACAAAAAGTCTTCAAAAAGTTCAAGCTATCCAAGTCACCTCACTGGAAGCACTTCAAACTACAGTACTATGAGTGATTGGTGATTACCATGGTAACAGTGAGGGGGAGGAGCTTGAGAAAGTTAGGTTTTGTTTTTTGACTCGCATCAACAACAGCAAGCTGTTGGACAACAACCCGCGTGAGCAGGTAGGATTCTGTGGCACTACCTGTCTCCTCCTCCTGCTTCTCTCTCTTTCTCTCCTCCTGCTCCTCTCCCCTCTGTTCTATCTGACCCCTATGAGCGCGTGTTCAGGAGCCGCGTTGGCAAGCGCTCAAGTGCTGTGCGGCTGCTGTTGGCCCCAACGAGCAGACAGTGGAGAATTCTTGCTGCCGCATATAAATCTAGCGCGTGTAGTACGCGCTCACAGCGCTTGTTGATGCCGCGTGTAGTTCGCGCATGTAGCGCTTGTTGATGCCGCGTGTAGTTCGCGCTTGTAATTACACCTATATCTCGCGGTTGGTTAAAGTTCGAATTAACAGACGGGGCTTTGGGAGCTACTTCCACTGCCTCAAAGATCCACTAGTCGATCGCGATCGACGGGTTGGGCACCCCTGATGTACAGAGATTGACATATTCTTGTGTGTCCATAGTGTCTGATTATGAAGCTAATCGTGTTGTTTAGAGCTCTCCAATTATTTTCTGAAATAAGCATGGTCTTAGTATGAAAGAAAATATGATACGAGCAAGTGTAATATTTGTCATGTGATGATTAAACGTACCGTTGTCCTTGGTGCCTCCGTCCTCCATGGTCATCTGTTCGGCCAGTTCTGACAGAGACTCGTCGATGGTTTGACTTGAGCGAAGCGTTAACGACAAGCGCTTCTTAAACCGCTTCATCTTCTCCATCACAGGGCACTGCTCCACCTACAAGGCACACAGAGAAAAGCACATTAAAAAGTGCAAAAGTATGCTTTCATTGACTTGGGTCATAGATGTGCTGGCCTGCGAATACAGCACAACAAGAGTATAGTAATATCTGTACTTTCGCATTTGACTGGAACGTAATAAATGAAGTTGAGTGACTTTCATGTAGACACAGACACCTTATAACCAAAGTGAACAAAATGTCAAGATGTGCTTTTACTCAGTTAACAAAAGCAGCATTGTATAACCTGCAATACTTATCTTATAAATGAACTGATGGCCCAATACCTACATCAGTGCATCTCTAATGTAAGTGAAAAGTAAGTGATTGGGTGGCATGTGTTCCTACTTTATTCATTTCACTAAATTTCCTGTTGGAACTAAGCAGGTTGTGATAGAAAATGTTGATTACTTTGTGTGTTGTTCACATCCTCAAAAGCAGACACAGAAAGACCTTCACACTGTAAAAACAGTGAGCTTTGCGCTGCATAAATTCATGTTTGTAAGGGATTCCTGTGGTCTCCAGTCGTTGAAAATATCTCACAACTTATGAATAAAACATCCCCAGCTTTTAATCCAATATTCAATCCTCTGCAAATGCTCTAACGGCACATCAATAAATCATGGGCCAGGCATAAATAAAGCATAAGAATCACAGTTTTAAATATGGCACTTTCCCCTCGCGTTCACACATTTAGCTCCAGAGAGGAGGTAATTGGACAGAGGCAAATCAGATTATGTGTGACTAAGAAAAACCTATGCTCATAGCAAGATTAAAACATTTTTCCACACATTTGATATAGTTTACAAAAGAGATCATACAACTAGAGAGCATTGTGTGCTGCTATGCTGCGCGTTTTTGTATTTTAATGCTACCTATGCAAATAAGATCAGACAGTTTCTTTTTTTTATATCACCTGAATTAGCTACTTGTATTACTGTAATTGGAGTATACACCTGATGTAGGACTATTTGACAGAGTTAACCTGTTTAGTTTTTAAAATGGCTAAACATACTATTGATTTATGAAGTCATAAGCAGTGAATGGGCATACCATTCCTGATCTTATATTAAAAAGATGTCTGTAGACAATATATAAACATGTAATTTATCCCCTGAGTGGATGGAGATGTACTTTGCAAGTTAGGGTTTTTGTTGACGCAGCAGTGGCTTAGGTCACAGGAAACACCTTGCTCTGTCTCACCCCTATTGTGTAGTAAAGCCGAACTGTGTGTATTGTTATTATCATTGTGAGTATGAGTGAGTCTGTGCTGAGCTACTAGAGGAAATGCTCTGAGGAAACAGCAGCAGCAGAAAGGCGCCACCCAACAAGACAGTGCAGAGAGCGTAAACCCTGGACACAAAACAGCTACTATGAACTATACTTTTTTCTTAGAGCAGGGTTAGACTGAAATATAGTTAACAATAAAAAAAGCACTTCCAATATGCTTTGATGCTAGCTAGAAAACACAATTTGTACACTGATGGAGAGTAAAAAAAAACCAAAATAAAATAAAAAAATAAATAAATGAGTGGGTATATAAAACATACTGTATGAAACTGTAAGATATTTTTTTTTCATTTTTGCCAAGAATGGGTGAGAGTTGTGATTGACATGTTTATTATGTTCAAAGCTTCAATAAAATGGATTTCTCACTGTCGATTGTGGTTACTGTCTGTGGTGACAGATTGTGTCAGACTGTGGTTGTCTGAAGATAAAATGCTTCAAGTTTATTGACCTTTTTCAAATAATCTAAAACAACAAAAGCTTGGCTTCTGTACACTATGCTGTTGGACTGTTGTCAAAATGTCATAATCTAATCTCAAAATTAGGGCTTGGGGTGATCTGAAGAACAAATTAATCACACTTTTTTGTTTTTTCTCATGTGGATTGATCTCAATTTTCAGATTGATTTTATTTAACTTTGTCAAACACAAAACAACAACAACTTGTGGTGATGATTTCTGGTACATACACTAAAAAGACTTCTCATCTCTGCTATTTAACAACAAAAGCAGTCAAATTTCTTCTTTTAAAGTCTGGCTTCTGCTCCAAACCACATGTTTTTACTGACAGAGGACTAGGGGTGGAGCACCTGGATATCTTTCAATTGATTGCCCAGTCCTACTCAAGATTAACAATAAAAACAAATCTATTGTTTTGATTATCAAAATGAGGATGCAGACAGTCAGACATTTTTACAAGGAAAAAACAAACAAACTTTAAATTACCTTACTTTTCTGAATAAAGCAAAGCAATAAAATGTCAAAATTTGTTGTTGATCATTTTGTCCGTTCGTCTGTTGGTCTTACTCCGCCCCCCCTCTGTTCCTCTTCTCTCTCTGTCCCCCCTCTCAATGACAATATAACACTTTAATTAAGGAATAACAAAAAACAACAGCACTAAAATGTAAATATAATTTCTCAAATTTAAAACACAAATCCTACACGACGGCCTTACCCATTGAATTGAATAAAATATGCACAAAACATTTTCCATAGATCGATTGGTTTGGTTTTATCTCAGATAAGATCCCTTGCCACTCTATGACAGGCTTCCTATTTTATATAGGAGATAAAAATAGGGGATAAAAGACTATAATTAACTTGCCTTAGTATTGTTCCTACTTTTGCTCCACATGCTGCAGTGCTGTGCATGTTTCTGACAGAGGTGACCTGAATCTGTGCACAGCGGGTCAGTGGTCGCCTGTCGCCTGATTAAAAACACACCAGGAGCTTGATGAGGACTTCATTAATTAGCAAAATGTCATCGTTGTCAAGACAACATTGCACAATGCAAAGTGGTCTTAATTGTGTTTACTCTTCATAAACAATAATTTTATAATATTAACTCTAGTTTTTATTTGGAAATCCTTGCGTGTCGAGGAATAATTAGTTAAACTGAAAGCTCATTTTATGGATAAACCACTACTGTCAATCACTTTATATGTGTTCAGCTGATATCCTGGCTAAACCATGTATGAAATTTTGTTCACACAAAGTTGTTTAGTAATTACATACATGATAAATAACAGTTGCATGACGCAACGTTCATTCATTCAATTTGATCTATTACTCACTGGTAAAAACTAAGTTTAGCTTATATGTATAAAAATGTTATAGTAATGTAATTGATTGATATACAAAACCGTGTAAGCTAAACCATCTTTTTACATGTAGCCAAATGTAACACACACATACTGATGTTTTTCATTATGACTTATTACTACTACTACAATAAAGACATTGCTCAGTGAATGTGATTTGAGTTCAGTGGGTCATTCACATCCCTGCAGTCTTGGGGAGTCTCTGCTTGGCAACACGTTTGTGGCCAGGCCCTGTTCTGAGTAGGAAGTGTGTCAGAACGCCCCAGTGGGTACAACCCTGTGTAAATTTAATGAGGCAATAATAAATATGCATAGACAAGGCAAAGATAAACTATAGAATACACTGTGCTAATGGATGAACACAACATACAGCCGCATTGAAGAGTTATGTAGTCGTTTATTTTGCCCAACTGATGAACATGTTTACTGTCATTTTTGATATACCTTTTGCATAATCCAATTTATCTTGAATACTTTTGATACCTTTAGTTATTTTACTGCTACTGTAATACTGTTTTTACTTTGATCATGTCTTCTTGCCATTTTTAATTTTGCAAGAGATTCAAGTTTCTTTTATAAATTCACTTCAGAAAATGTCACAAACTATCATGGAAAATGAGACGTGTGTAAAGAAAAGTAATAAAAAAGTATGTTAATCAAAATGCATGCCATACCAACCAATCACTAGAGCTAAACTTGCACGTCATTGGGTCCATGCAAATCCTGTAATACTGAATAATCCAGAAATCCACTAGGGAAATATAAAGTTGTGGCTACACTAGTTGAGCCATGTCAGTATGCTGAAGTCAAATAGTAGCAATATAAACAAACACACTTCCTGGAATTTAGTGAACAGATTCTCTGTCATTCTCCAATTTCCGGTGAAAGTTTGTAGTGTCTTGCAAACAGATGCTTTGACAACAATTCGCTAAGGGAAAACTGAAGAAAAAAAAAGGTATGTGTTTAATGAATTAAATAGGCTCTGGTGTATGAAACTAGACCAAGAAACGACACTCATGACAATAAACACTAATAACAGAATAATGGTGCAGATAAATAAATGTATTGGCGACTCACACGCATTGAGTGGTTTGTGGGTTATAATCAACCTTTGTTTGAATGTAACAGAGCTGGGTTTTATGTTCGCTCTAAACCAAAACAAAGAGATTCATGTGACGCGAGTTCAGACCACAGCAGCTGCCAAATACAATGTGGCACAAGCAATCCACACTTCTGCTCCTGCCGCTACTGAGCGCAGATAACTTTACTGGCTAATTTGTGCAATATAAGACTATTTACCAGTGATACATTCTCCTTAGGTCTAGGTTTGAAAGCTCCGTACAGTCACTTAGGTAAATGTGAATAGAATAAAGGCAATGTGTCCAATGTGGGTAGAAAATAAAAATTTGACTGAAAAACACATGCAACATGAACACTGGATGCATTTTTGGGCTTCTTCCATATTGAGAGGGGGCTTTAAGTTTGATCTATGTCAGCATTATAGACCATTACACTTTTTGAGTACAATTCTCTATTGATGACTAAAATAATGTTTCTTGGGTACCTTTGCTCTAATTGAAAACATAGTGTATATCATATCATCAATATAACTTGTTTTTAGGTAAATGTTTAGCTGTCAATACAATCTCTTAGTTCTCTTCTTTTCACATGCACAACATTTAATCTTAAAAAAAGAGAGAGTAGATTCAATATTCATTTTGTTTCAAACCCTCATCCTGAGAATGTCTGTGCTCCATCAGCATCTTTGAATTGTCTCTCACTGTATGACCTACATTTTCCACCCACCCCCCACTTCTCTACCCAAATACATTTTGGACAAACTTCAAAGCCTCAGTCAAAACTGAGACCTAATTTTATATTCCAATAATGCCACTGTAGGCTCACTTTTGGGTTCAGTCTTTGTCTTTTTCTAACATTGTGAGAAGCATGAGGTAATACAATGGAAAATGTGTCTCTATGTTGGGTCTTAAGGGCTGCTGATGTGAAAGAGAGGGGAAATGAAGGAGAGAGAGAGGAAAGTAGGAAGACTGGAGTCGAACAGTCAGAATAAAGTCTTTAAGTTTGAGTAAAAAGCCGTGGAATCTGCAAGATGACTGCCGGCAGGAGTAGTACTAGTGATGCAAACTGAAAGGAGATGAACACTGAAGAATATGCTCTGGATTCACATCTATCTTTTGATTTGTCGAAAAATGGCACAAAATAAATCTTGATAAATGTCAAAACCTTACGATTCAAGTTCTACTTTTGTTTAGAACTTATGAACAAACACATTAGTATAAACTGCAAGATGCTTAACACAAAACTTGACAGATCACACAAAAGGTAATAAAAATAATAATAATTTAGTTTGTATGTTTAAAAGCCTTAGTTTTCTCAAATATTTTGTTAATTGTAAATGGTAGTAAGATGGCTAGAATTGAACAGTCTTGTTTAATACAACGAAATATTTTGCCCTAAATGATAAAAGACAAAAAAATATTCCTGTTAAAGTGCGTGGGGAAATCGATCATATCTAATTTCAACTTCTGTTCATGTACTTGGTAAACATACCAGGCTCAAAAGGATGCCAAAGTCGAGGCTCTACAAGCACAAATGCCATGTACTGCATCTGTCACAATTCGCGTGTGATGTTACGTTAACTTTGAGGGTTCACGGGAAAGTGCATCACAAGTCTGGTGCTTTATCACTGGTCTCCAGGACCTTACAAAACAAATGACATTGAGAAATCCTTATTTAGTGTCAGCATTTTCTAAAATTATCCAGAAATGTGCCTTATATAACAGCAATGAAAAAATAAAAAACTTTTTCAAACACATTTCAAAATAGTATCAACATCAAATACTCTTGTCAACCTCCATGACTGTTCTGCTAAGCCAAGAAAGAGTGTCAAAATGACACAGTCAAAGCAAAAAAACAAAGAGAATAAAAGTCTCTCAAATCTCAAAACAGGAATGAGGCTGTAAATATCCCGCTCATATGATAATCATAACAGTCGCCACTGCTGCAGGACATTTGTGAAAAGTGAGGCTAAAAAAAACAGGGTATCACTGATAAAACCACTATCAAACTTTCTAATGCAACAATCACTTTGACAAAAAGCATGATGTTTTTGTGGACGATAGAAAGCAAAGTCATCTTTATTATTTGAGCATCCCAAAATTAGATTTTGCATAACAATAAACCTATGTAGCGACTCAAGTTTAATTCCATCCCAGTTCTTTTCATGGCCTATAGCAGTGGTCCTCACTATTTTTTAAAGAAGAGCCACATTGACGGACCAAAGAGAAGGGGAGAGCCGCAAAACATCAAACATAAAAACAAACAAAAAACAGGCCTGCGCAAACTAGAAAATAGAACTCAAATGTGTGTTTGTATGTTTAAAAATAAAGCACAAATGTGAAGCTAAAAATTCATTTAAATTCAAATTAAATATTATTTTGTGTGTTATAAAAATAGGGATTTCAATTTGACTTGTAGCTTCTTTAATATAAATGTTATATTACTACGGTCAAGTCAATTTACATTTATTATAGCAAATTACAAACATTTGTTGTCATTTTTTAAACAATCAGTGTTTTGCATTATGAGTCTGATGTAGTTTAAATCTAACATGCATCACATTATCCAACCAACCAAACCACACTGTACTTACTATTCAATATGTCTACACTTAATTCTTATTATTTTAAATAAATATTAAACTGATGCTTCTCTTGTCACTCTGTGACGTGCTAGCTCCGCCCCCTTCATCTGCCTCTCACACCTCCACTGCTGCTGCTGCTGCGCTGACAGAGAGACAAGACAAGTGTGTTTTTATCCCTTTGGCCAGAGTCATACATGAAATAAACCTAAATACCTCTTTGCGGACACTATTTAACAACGTTTAATTGTGGAAAAACTCTCCGCTGGACTGCGGTGTTCTCGAACGCGCGTGTAGGACTAGATTTTTCCCGATCAACTTTTAAAGTGTTAAGAACTAATTATCTCCGCCAATATTGACCCTATCAATACGAAATAAAAACTGGGACAGAGTTTAGACTTTTCTCTATCAGAATATGTCCACTACAAGTCTGTGTGTGGGCGAGACATTTCACTACAGCTGCTCAAAGATACGTGACTTGATGTGAGAAGGAGAGCTTGCGCGTCCTGTGGCTGGAGTGGAAAACCATTTGGCACAGTCTGAGCGCGTCACTTCATTCATTTCTTAGATCGCCAAAACATTTATTTTGCTTAATATAAGACTAACGGGTGAGCTCGCAGCTCCGTGCATGTCTAAAAGAATGTAGCTATACAATGTGGTTCATTTGGTCAATGGGCAGGCAGGGTGAAGCAGTGGATGCAGCGCTGAAAAAGGACCAAACTAAGAGCGCGCTTGTTGTGTGAAATGTGATCGTGCCGAAACTTGCTGAGAGCCGCCAAGTAAGGCTCTAAGAGCCGCATGTGGCTCGCGAGCCGCGCAGTGAGGAACAGGGGCCTATAGCATTAGCAACTACACCAAATATCATTAAATTTAAACATATTTCTTTGTTCTCCCATCAGAAATGTGTCTGCTAAGCAGCCATTTTTATATAATCTGGATTCAAAGTAGCATCACAATTTTTTTTTCTTATGTAGCTGAAAAATTTATGGCTTTTTTAAAATCTTTTTTTTATTGGTATTCAATATTATTTCTGCACATAAAGAAGACAAATATGTAGTCATTTCTTTTCCCCCAAAAAAATTTAAAACCAAAACTTCAAATCACACGTTTTAATGGATTTTGGTGGATGTCTTCAGATCTAGATTAAAAGGCCAATTTAAATAAATTGACAACTGACTATTAGAAATGAATAATGAATTGCACAGCCCAGCTGTTTGTCCATGAACTAAACAATAAAAACGTCAAATTCTTCAGTGCTGCTTTGTCTTTTCTTCAATGTAGTTTTCACCAGAAGGAACACCATAAATTGTAGTTTTGTCATCCTGCTTTTGTGTGTTTCTTAAAAAGTGAAATTTGAACTTACGCAGGTGTGTGTAAGCCTTTAGATCCCCCATTCAGTTGAGTTTGGTTGGAACAGAGTTATGTCTTAGCCCCTCAGGTGGGAGCAGAACCAGAGGGAGTTTCCCCGACTTTATGGTGTTCCTTACAAATAAAAGCACCACTGCCCCCCATTGCACAACCTTCAGAGGACTTCAAAAGACCTAAAATGTCACTTACCCAAGAGGCTGCCTGCAGGTAAAAAAAAAATGCACAGAAAAAAACTGGCTGTATACACTGGCTGGATCTTTAATGTCAAAGTGCTTTGAGTGCCTTGAAATGCAGAAAAATTATATCAAGCTCCAACACTTTAGTTGTGGCTGCAGTTGTTAAAACAGGATAAATCGCACCTTAAACTGCTATTTCTGGACATCAGATTTCCTTTTCATCTTCTTATATAATGAAAAGGATAGTGTTTGTATGAACCATATTCAATTATAAAGCCCTGTACATTCACAGATACTAATGATTTAAACAATGACATGGAAATGCTCTGCCTAAAGTGAGGTTAAATCTCTCATGTCAATGTGACAAACACCTGAAAATCAGTGGTGTAACTTAATTTTGTTTGTTTATTAATATTTATTTAAGTTCTGAAACTTATTCAAACTTGGGGTGCATTGTAGCAGAGTGGTTAGAGCTCTGGCTTCCCAATAAGGAGATTGTGGGTTTGACTCCTGGGCTGGACCATATCAACATCTCACGATCTCTCTGGGTGGAGTCTGCATGTTCTCTCTGTGTTACTGTGGGTTTTCTCCTAGTACCTAGTTTACTCTTACCTCCAAAAACATGCATGTTTAGGTTGATTGAAAATCAAATTTCCCTGTGACTGAATGATAGAGTGAACGGTTGTCTGTCTAACCCTGCAACGACTTAGCCACTGTCCAGTGTGTTCCTTGTCTAAGGCCCAAAGTAACTGGGATAGGCTCCAGTCTCCCGCGACCCCTAATCGGAACAATGATGAATATTCACGATTGTCACATTGTCACTGCCAAAACAGTTACGCGGTTCCTGGTGGGATAGCATGACGACAACTGCAAGAGCTCTAGACAAATACCATTTACAAAGAAAGTGCTACTATTTAATGCTTAGAATTTCTGTGTATTGTCTAAAACCTTAGCTTAATTTTTTGTATTAATATCATTATGGTAACAAAATTGCAAGTTGGAATTTGGTGTATTAAGTTTGAAATGTTTGTATTGTGACTAACAACTAGGCAGGCATTATCAAATATGAGTCTGCAGGTAGAGAAGTGACACTTTTGTCAGGTGTCCACCGCTATAGTTATGCCAAGCAATTTGAGTACTGAAATTAACACTCCTGAGGATTTTGAATCCTGTTGCTTTTACAAATGATTTTATGTTTTTGTTGTGTATTCATCATAACAACAGTTAGGGTAACAACTTTTTTTAGTTGTAAATTAGCAAACTTTGCGTTTTCCACTAAAAAGTCTATGATAAATGCAGCACTGTAAAAAAACATTAGACCATCGAGTACTGTCTGAATTGAATAATGAAGAATTTTAGTTCTCATCAAGAGCAGAATGGTGCGCTCTGATCGGCTTGGGTGGTTCAACCCAGTTTCATTTTGCTCTTTGTAAGTAGTAGTATTTAAACACAAATTGCAATTAAAGATGAATGCATGTCGATATTAACCATGTGTCAAAGAGTTTAGGAGAGGAACTTGTCACATTTAAAACCTAATTTGTGTTTGTAGTGTAAAAATCAGCTACCCCACCTTTAAACAGTGTGTTTTGAATAACATAGGAGATTTAAACCATTTAATATTGTTTGGATGCTAACAGCTCCAGCTCTGTCTCGTTTGACCCTGCGCTTATGTGGTCGAGTTCACGCTTGTTACCACCTTGCCTCTGGGACAGTCACCGCCTCAACAATGGCTCTTTGAGTCCATCTTTCCTGTGCCCAGGACTCAGTGCAGCGCTCATCTATTAAGCTAAGCTTCCATAGGCATTTGTTTATTTACATAGCACATTTACACAGATAGATGTCTTTCAAAGTGCCACAGAAAGGCCTGGGCCGTGTGGTAGTCGAACCTGCAACCTTCTTGCTGTGAGGTCAGAGCGCTATCCGCTCTGCCACTGTGCCACCAAGCAGGGACACTGTAGTAGAAACCCACATCATCATATTAGCAGTCCAACCCACTCCAAAGTGAACCAGTCTGGGGGATCCACGCTAATGGAAACAAGTCTTTATTGTGTGTCCTCACTGTGCGCACTGTGCAGCGGGGGGCAGTGTTAATGGCCTTTAAGCTACTGAAAACAGGCAGTAAGAGAAATGATGACTTGTTTTATTGTCTTAGCCTGGAAATTGTAAAAGCTAAATTGCTGTAAACTGTGTCCAAAGTGAGTGGAGATGAATTAACTGTTGTGTTGCCTGGTATGTAGTAGTAAGTTTCAACATATACAATATGTAGTACAGGCTTAGGTTTTATTGGTGAAAATTGTATCATGTAAAAAAAAAAAATCAAGTGGGTGAAATAATGCAGCCTTTAACATTGAGTATAAAAGTAAACAGCATGCAGACTTTCCCTTCATCACATGATGAAAGCGGACACAGCCACACACAGACACACCAAGCTATAGACCTGACGGAGTCATCTGCTCAGCAACAAGAGGCACAGGAGGAGACCAACGTGTAACAAACACTTAGATGGAAACAGACAGACCCTGAAAATGTTTTTTTAAACATTACACTAGATGAAGTGGTTAAAATGATACCATGATACTAGAATAAATATACGGTATTGTTTTAAACTATTTCTAGTGGCCAACAGTGACACCAAATTACTTCCAGTATAAGTTGTCACATGTTTAAAAATGTGGCATTCATCAGAGCTTTTTGCTAAATTAAACTTTCATATGGTTCATTGTTTCTGGTCTCCAAAGTTATTTGACTCCCTGACTGAAAAAGGTAATTTACCATTTCAGGTAATCGCCTGTACAGTGAAAACCACAGTTGTGGTTTAATTAACAACCCTACATGTTTTTATTTTTTCCAAATTAATGGCTGTGTGCAGGTTAGATGATCCTCTTATCAATAGTTCACACACCAGTGCGAAATCGATCCTGTGGCCCATCTCTGCTGCTCTGAGGAGGACAAAGCCTCTAATCTAGGCTAATGGAGTATAGAGAGGGCCAACGTTGTGCAAGGGGCAACCATAATGACAGTTGCACTTATATGGAAAAAAACAGGGTAACCTTCAAACAAATGGTCCACAGTCTTCTAGTTTTAATCAAATGCAACCCTTTTAGGCTTCAAAGGTAATGACACTCAAGCAAAAGGAGGAACACACTGGCTCGAGGACTTAAAGGGACAGTTCAAGAATATAAAGTGACTAAGTGGGGAAATAAAGCAGGTTTGAAGAATAGACAAAATGATATGAACAACAAAATATTTTCAACAAAAAACCAACTCACCGAAACCAAAAACAAACAGAATCCCATCTCAACATACTGAAGCTTATATGTATGCTCCAGGCAAAGATTCTGACTCAAGCTCTGGAGGCTGGTCCTTGAGTGGCACTCATCGACTGAGTCTTAATTCCACCCCTTAGCTCTTTGACTTAGTCCTACCTCTTCATTTTGCGCGTTCATTGAGACACAAAGGTGTCCCAATCTTCTTGAGTGTTAAGAGGAAGAGCGAAAGGAAAAGGGTGTACACGCCTTTGAATAAAGCAAATTCAGATGCACAATAGCTTCAATTTTTTTTTTTGTAAAAGGAGTTTCATAAAACTAGGAATGTACTGGTAAAATAAACTCCTAAATGTACGCTACTAATAAGCATTTTAAAGACATTTATAGTTATTAATGTCATTATTCTCACTATGTCACTATTATCTTTTTTTTTTCACTGTTCGCCACAATTCCTACTATTTCACTGCAGAGCACACTGTCTACCTCCTTTGTGAGGCCGTTTGCGAGATGTATTTTTATTTCAAATGTAGCCTCTTGCTATTCCCTGCTGTCTCGAGCCAATTCTCATGGATTCGGCAATGCGTCGCGAAACTATCCAACGCAGATATCATGCACACCATACACAGAGAGGGAGACAAAGATATGAAGTGAAAGTTGAAAATACAGCAAATGGATGTAGATATGGATTTAGAACAGGAGCAAAATACCAAACAGAGTTATATATAATGTGTACAATGTTGACCTATATGGCCGATAACAAAATTTAAACAAAATTGAAAATGGCATACTATAAATTAATTTTGTATTAAGCCGGCTAGTGGAGTTTAGGATCTTTTCAGATTTTTAGACGCACCAAAAAAAAAAAGGCCACAGACATGAGGACATTTACAACAATTACTTGTATCACTGTAGCATGAAGTTGCAAGAAGAACAGAGACAACACAGACTTTGAGAACAGCAGTGAGTGGAGAACAGTGCGTGCGGTTACACACAGCGTGTGCGGTTACAAAAATGAACAATGAAACTCTAGTGGATTAAAGCAGGTATATAAAGGTCACAAGGGAGCAGAGGGGGCATTAGAAGTAAGGAGCTGTTACACTGACGCATTATGGGGGTCAAATGAAAAAGTTCCAACAAACGTGTTGGCCATGTTATAGAAGGCTAAAGTCGGTGCTTCACTCATCATTTAAGGAGCAGGTGCATTGGAGATGACGCGTGTAACGCTCGTAAAAAACAATCCCACACTTTTACTACGAGCACAAAGCGTTACATGTATTTACAGTTAATGAGGCAATGTTTCTTATTTATTTTACATTTTAAGAGCCACCGTCACAAGGCAGATGTACCATATGCTGTCTCCTCACGCTCGTGCAGCATGTGACGATGATGCATCCCGACAAATAGTCGCAGTGATGCACAGACATAAGGACTTACTCTGGCCACACCTTCCCAAACTCGTAGAGGGGCACATCGGGCTTAAAATCGGGCCAAAACTCTTGCAGTGTGCAGCCGGCTTTATACTACACTACAACCTTTCCATAAACACAACAGAAAGAGAGCAGCTTGCAAAAAGACAAGCCAAACTGTTACATTAAATAATACTATATCCGAAACCAAACTAAATAATCAGTTGAGCCTGAATCTATCAAGAGCAATATTTTTTTCATAAATGCATGCTGTAATCATGTCATCTTGCAGATGCATTACACACTTGTTGATTACCAATCAAATTAGATTGAAAAGCCTCTACTGTACAGTTACAGTGTGTTCTCATGGTGTGTCTGTGAAACCTAAAACTGCTGCTGCTCATTACATAACAGTGAATTGTCTCAGCATCACTGCACAAACTAACAGGGCTAAAGCGCATAGGGTGCAAAATATGTACAAACAATAACTCCAAGAATAAACAATATACAATTGGTATTTCACTGTGCACATTCAAAAATTATTCATATTTGAATAATCTGATCATCTGACTAAAAAGGCACTTCCATGTTCTTTTCTCTTTTGTCCTCTCTCTCTTTCTCGCCCACAAATGGATGGATGAGCAGAGATGTGAAAGTTTGGTCTGTGGATTCACATGGTTTTGGATGGAACATTCCAATGAACAGAGATGGAAAACTAAAAGTTCACGCTTCATTTACACCGAGTCATGTCAGACACATGTCTTCTGTTTGGGGTCTGCATCTGTTTTTATGTCATAATGAAGCAATTGCTTTTGTATAAAAAAGGTGATTAGGATTAGGAGAAGAAATGCAAACACTGCAATAATAAAGATTGTGATTAGATAAAACTGCAGGTGTACACCTTCTCTCCTCAGATTATCTTTTTTTTTTGTTCTTAAAATTAAGCTAAATAGTATTACTAAATAAACGCCTGGCTGTTAAGCTGTGCATATAATAAGTAAGTAAGATTTTAGCGCTTTTCACAGACAAGCGCTTCACAATGAGACCCGCTCCACATTTAGCTCTTGACAAATCACACACGCCTAACTGTAACATAAATGATTGAATATGAATAAAACAAATTACTGTACCATTGGAACATTTTCCACAAAAACATGAACAGAAAAACACCATGTGCTGCCATTCTAACCCTAACCCATTCATATCTGAGAGCTGCTTAATGATAACCAGTGCTTGTTGACTCATAGGAGATTGATTTAAATCTGATTACAGCAGATTATCAGTGTGTTGTGGCCTATTCTGACCTCTTCGGCCCTTTTTTAATCTCAAAACACATTAAGGCTGTTCCTATTCCAAAATCATAACTCAGATCATCTCAACCCCATAGTCTAAGTTCCACCACCATTTTGGGTGAACTTCTGATGAACTCTGTTGGCAGCGTTAACAGACCCAGTGATCAAGCCAGCACCAAAGAAGCGATAATTAAGGATTTCAGCGTATGATTACAACTTTTATAGAGATAAAGGAATTTAGATTAATAGGCAACATACCAACAACATAACAAGGAGAATTTGACTAACAGTGTATAGAAAAAAAAATCAAAGAATGATGAAGGAAAATATCATTAAAGCAGACAGATGGTAAAATGTTTGTAGGACGGAACCAACAGAAGCTGACTGTACTTGGCAAAGACTTGTTGTACCACTAATAAATGTGTCAAGATGAGGCAGCTTGAGCAATGGATGATAGCTTAAACTGATATAAATCCTTCAATTATGATATATTTATTCACTTTTGATTTTTCTGACTTACTTGACATATTTGTCTGACAAATAAGCCTTGACTAATAAGTTTAAAAACACTTTTGTTGGACTGACAAAGTAACTATTGCTCAATGGGATATAAAAAGGAGATTGCTTGTCGGTATTGCCCACTTCTAATAATGTCATGCAAAGCTTAAGATGCCACATGAGACATCAGTTTTCCAAACCACATAAATGTTCCATAATCAACTGAATATGAAGCTAACCACAATTGTTGTTATATAATAGCTGTTGTAATAATAGGTGGTACTGGAGTGTAGTTTCAGAACCACTTATAATTTTCAATGTGTGTGTTTTGAAAGTAAGACTTTGTTCAAATGGTAAATGGTCTATAGTTATCAAACTAGATATACTATATATAAAACATGTTTACTAAATAACAGCAGCCTTTGCAATAAGATAAATGTGACCCTGCAAACTGATTTTGATTTGTAAAGCTTAGAGTAGAAATCTAAAATGACCATTATAAAAACCTATTTGTTGTTGCAGATGTGGTAATTGAGATACATTAGCCAAAACAAAGTTTAAAAATGGAATGACTGCTGGGTCACTACTGTAAAAACACATTTATCACACTGCAGTGTTGAGCTACTTGATCTGTGAACAATATCTAATTCAGTTGACTACTATTGTTTTTGTGATAAGATGAACGCAAAGTTCTATTAATTGCAAGGCTAATCTTTTTTTATGCAGAAAATTACAAGATTTTTGAAGTTTGTGTAAAAAATGACGGGACTTCAAAGACTGCAGCCTTTCCGAATAGTTAATTGCGTCTATTAAAATTAAAATTTAGTTTTGATTTCGGTTAATTGAGCAGCCTACTGAAGGGTTAGAATAATTTATGAATGAATACCAAGTTAAGTCTTAAAAGATAAAATTGTTACTGGCAAAAACAAGAAGACACAACCATTGTGAAAGCCATAAGTGCACTATCAACAAGCATGAGCAGTTTGAAGTCTCAAAATTTGCACTTACGCTCTGAAAATTTTCTTTAACCTAGCAGCTTCAGTAAAGCGGAGCAACCGATAATCGAACATGGACAAAGGTGGGAGGGTGTTATGCAGCTAACAAACCCAAGTTCTAAGGTATGTATACTTATGGCAGAGAGTAAAAGATTAGCATCTGCTAGGACATGGAAGAGTAAAGCAGTTTTTATCAAACTCAAAACCATGGCAACTAACATTAAAGTTGCTAAGTTACATAGTGAAGTCAGATTTAAAGAGTTTAGAGTTGACACAGATCAGAGATCAGGACATGATTATCAGAAATAACTGATAATTACATATGCTATTAATATTTACATTAATTAAAAAATACAGTTGTTTCACTTCCGCATGCTTTTCAACCTTGCTTTGCAAAGCACTCTCTAAGGCTGCGCACTCCTGCCTAAAAACATAGCAGTTTTTGGAAACAACAAATCACTTTTTGGCTTTTGATAACGGTTGTGGGCTCTGGAGCATGAGACAAAGTGAATTTGCAGGATTTTAACAAAACAAACTACAAACAAGCCTAAAACGGGATCTTTAACAAATCTTGTAAGCTGAATATGAGTCATACTTGTCAGATTATTGTACCCTCGCTTAACCTCAAACGGCTCATCTATATTCTCTTCATAATGATCCAATACAACAAAGAACACACAGTAAAATTCTATCCGATTTGTCCATTGTATTGAAATAATCCTCTATTGTGTGAGTAAGTAGAGAGAGACAGTACCAGCACTGAATATTTTAGCATTACTGCTTTCAAATGACACCACTGGCCTGCTCCCAAAATAAAATAAGACAAGTAACTTTACGAAAGCACTCTCAGGATTTTTAATATAAAGGTCAATGTCTGTGTCTGTCTGAGAGCATTATCTTCTGCAGCGTCCACAATGGAGCAGCCTAATCTCCCAGATTACACATGGGCCGGTCTCAGTCAAGCACTTTGTAAGAACCAATGTGAATAAACAAGACTACTAACACTAAATAACTGACACCAAATAACTGACACTAAATAAATAAATAAATGAGCTACAAATGTAATAGTTACAGATGGGAAAAACTTAAACTAGTTCAAATTGAAATGATTTATGTCACTTTAGCTGTGTCATACATTAACCTAAAATTACTTTTAATGTATTACTTATTGACCCAAGAGACCCCTAAAGTGGACTTCAAATTTGGCTCCCTAGCTGTAGTTGTTTGTTTGCATTTCTCTAAAATGGATGAATTACAGGTTTTAATTAAATTATATGAAAATGTCATTAGGTGAAACATCATTTGGTGAAACAGATTTTTTTTTGATTGAATAGGCAAAATAAAACATTTTTTAATAATAAAAATACAAGTAGGAAAAAATTCATCAGTAGTCAGACATATGAAACACGGATATTTTAAAGAAAGGCATTAAAATAAACTTAAATTCTAAGAAGAGGAAGTGGTAACATCCTTACGTTTTATTCAACCAAAATATAAGGGTGACATAACTGAACTGACTATTTATTAAATAAATTACATTATTGCTCATTGTTTTTTTTTACATTTGGATTTGAAAGTGACTGTCTTTGCTAAATTGAAAAAAGTATTTTGTCATCAACCACCGTTAGTTGTCAAAAAGGCTTCTACAACTAAAACAATAATTGGATTTTTACAAAATGTTTCACACAGCAATTCTGTTTTGCCGATGTTGTAAACTGGTAAAGAATAGACGGTGAGTCATAAAGTAAAAGATGAGAAGCGATTGGATAAGGCAGAACTGATTTGTTTGTCAAATGTTGTTAGGACAATGACAGAATAGTCAGACAGAAGTTGTGTGTAAAATGTACTCATTTTTTTTATTGCATTGTTAATTCTGGCCATACCAGCATGCCAAAGCCTGATCCCATCAGATCTCAGAAGCTAAGCATGTTGGGCCTGAGCACTACTTGGATGGGAGACCGCTGGAGGAACCTCAGGTGCCACAGTGAGACAAACAGAGGAGAAACTCATTTTTGTGTCCATAAGAAAGACACTTCACCCACATTGTCTAGTATGGCTCTGAATGGTGAGTGTGAGTGGTTGGTGGTGGTCGGAGGGGGCAAAACGGCAGCCTTGCCTCCATCAGTCTGTCCCAGGGCAGCTGTGGCTACAATAGCAGCTTAACACTACCCAGTATGGAATGAATGAATAATGCATAATATGAAGCGTCGATGGGTGTTTTGAAAAGTAGAAATCCGCTGCATTATTATTATTATTTAATAAAGTCTGTATTTTCACACTCAATCAGCTACAATTTTACTTGGGACTCATAGGACAAAGCAGAAACGTTTACCGACCAAAGCACAGCTCTCTAGTAAAGTACCATTTCCTGGGAGGCTCAGGCCACTACAGGTAAAAACAATTGACAAAAATGTTAGTTGTAAGCTTTATAGTTAGATCTAAGCTCAAAGTGTCGATTGTGCTGGAATACTGGGTAGCAAGGTATTTCTTTCACTCGTTTCTATGCCTTATGCATTTAGTGGTTACACACTGTAAAATTAATGCCAAAAGACAAGGTTATTATTAGGGCACAAAAAACAAACAAACAAACAAACACACATTTCAACAAATAAAAAAAAATCTGAATATACTGTATTGTTATTTTTCATGACCAAACATCTTCTCTTTCGTCTGCCACCCGCGCATGTAGCCAACAACCGGCATAGTTTATGGCAGACTTATTTTGTTGTTTTGTTTTTTTTTTTTCAAAAAAGCTACTTCCTCCAACCACCAACACCTCCAGGCTGACAGCACCCACTTTGAGGCAATATGACCCAAATAAAGGAGAAGCCCATAAAAGCAGCACTGAAGAGTGTGAATGAGACAATAGGCTCACACCACTCAACATTCTTTGCATGGTTAACATAGTTTTCCTTCATCACTGCATCTGACTGTGAAGTTAAAGTCACATCCCACGCTAAAACTGTACACAAACCGAGAATTAGACCCTAAAAACCCAGTAATTGCCACCTCGCCCCCAGTGCTGCAAATCCACCCAAAGAACTCAACTGACAGCTCAAAACAGTTCCATAAGATTTTTACAACCCTACATAGAATGCAGATCAGGGTTTACCAGAGACTAAACTTAACTTTAATATACTGTTTAGTGTTGCAATAAATACCTTGAATTTAAATTATCTATTTTTCACAAGCCATTTTATTCACTAATAATTTTGCTTCATGTTTATTTTAATAAAAGATCATTTGTATAAGCAATGTCAATATTATTTATATATTTACTGTACTTATTTATTCAATGTCTTTAGTTAGTTTATTGTGGTTGTTTTATGCAGTATCTTCTCGCTCACTTGAAATAACTATCTCAATGAGAAAAGTTGAAGAATACATTTTGTGTCGCCCAATAATATGAAACAAAGCACAAGTGAAAAGTAAGACTTGGTTGTCATTGGCAACGACATTTTAAAACTGAGCCTCAAAAACTGCAGTTGGCTCTGCATAGATTCTCCTGCTTCTTTTACAGCAATGTTGAAGAATCTTTCTGGAACATGCACAGCAATGAGCTATTTGATGAACAAATCATTACTTGGAACTGGCAAAACTGTGTAGACATGATGCTCCAGTCTATTAATCTACAGACATCGCATCAATTTTCTAAAATCTATAACTGAGGTTGATAAATTGAATTGACGGAAAATGACTGATATACAACAACTTTTGCCTTTGAAAGATTCCTTTCAGTTAAACGATTAATCACAACTAATTGATAACTGAAATAAATGTCAACCTACTTAGTATACAAATAAATTGGTCTTCAAAAAGGCTTCAAAACATGACATGAGCTCAGTAAAACCTCAAGTTGAACAGCTGTGCAAGTGTGTGTAGACAGAGTCACTGGGCAGGTGGGTGATTCTACATTATATCATGTCACTCATAATCACCATCATTATTGTGTTCTTTTCAGATGTATCTTCCTTCCTTCTGTGCTTTGTATTGGTGTGCCTTTGTAAAAATGCACTAAATGTTTTCTTTCCCCTTTATTATATTTTTCTCTCTCACACTTTGTAAATATGCATATTGGAAAATTAAAAAAACTAAATTAAACAAATTTTAAAATTTTAAAAAACATACAGTGATAACAAATATCGAAAATTGGTGCTTATGTCAAAGTCTCAAAATCAATAAAAGAACCTGAAAAAGATGGATTCGTATATCCCTAAAGTTTTAGTTACAAAGAATACATCATTTTCTGAATCTGAGTACACAGGAATTAGACTGATTTATCCAAGTAGTCACAAAAGACAAAGTCAAGTACTACCATGCAAAGCAATCAGCTTTGATTTTTGGTTTAATGCAGCTCTCTATGTGTAAACACAATTCCATCTACTTTTTCTTTATCATGCCCTGATTAAAAGAAAAGCAGAGCTAAAAAATCTCAGTGAGAATTGAACTAAATCAGTGATATATATAACCCACTTGAATAATTTCTGTTTATTGTACTGTTTATGCAAATGAAAAGCATGAGAAATAAGTTATTGTCCAATAAGTAAAAGAAAAAACTTAAGAGCAGAATCAATGGCTTCATACACACAAACATTCCGATTAAAATGTATACCAACAATCCGGTGACATTTACTTCATAGACACATTCTCTAGAGAGATGATGAAAAGACAAATTAAGAGCATCCTTTGCCCACAGGTGTGACAAAGATTGGTCTCTGTAGCTTATTTAAAGGCTACATTCACTGAAGTGTTTGAGGCAAAGAATAGTGATCATACCAAAAGAGTACAGTAGAATTTCTTTCCTGATCCATATTATGCCGATGTTGTTGCCTCAGGGCAGACAGCGGAAGCGAAAAAAACATCCCATAGGAAGTAGGGCACGCTATGACAGTTTAAGTCTGTTTTTTAAATGTTAAGTTGAAATATATGTGGGTAAATAATATGCACAGCTCTCAGGGTTGAAAATAAAATGTTTAATGGAGCAAAGGGAATTTAATTTGTATCATCTATTTTGATATGCAGTAGTATAAAAAAACTGTAGTCAGAAATACTTGATCTTGACATGTTCTCCCAATGCATTAATTAATTCACTAAAAGTGGGAGAGACACTGGCAAAAAACAACCACAATATACGCACTACAATGAATAGCATATCTAAAATACTGTATGTGCATTACTATATCTAAAATATGTGCATTACATTTCCATATCACTCCACAAATACTAAACAAGTTGGCCTGTTTTTAAAACACTCCATAAGTTAAATGTTAAATGCAACCATCACAATCTTAACACATTGTGTGGGATACCAGACTAGCCATTTGTCAATGTATAGATATCTCTGTGTAGCTTATTGATTTTCAAATGTATATTATGGGCACATTTAACGGTACATGCACACAGCTCTTATGTTGCTATAGGGCCACATAATGCAGGAACAAGTCAATGCAAGCTCAGTGCGGCCCCTGGACATGAGGAGGGGGCTGTGTCAGGCTAATTACACTGTCCTCTGGGAGAGAGGCAGCATGCAGTCAAATGTGGGTCACATACATAGAGCACAAGCTTATAAATGAGGAAATAAAATGGAAAAATTAACCAATCAATGAAATGCATGGGAAATTTATAAAGATACTACGGTACTTTTGTTAGTTGCGCATTGAGCCAGGATCGGATTTCGGTGCCAATCCACAATATTTTGATGTAACGGGTATCGGTTCCATAAAAGGTTACTGGTTCAGCCAATATCCTGATTGTGCCTTTAATTTGACATAATAAGACTATACACTGGCTGATATTGACCCAGAGTGTGTCATAATGTTTTTATTGCAATTTTTATTTGATTTAAGTTGTTAACTTGTTACTTACACAGTAAATTACGTATCACATTAACACCCATTTTCTTACAGGTTAACATAGCTTTGAGAATAAATTTGTTATTTTCAGTTCATACACTGTTATCGGTGTATCCCTCATATTTGTATGTATTGTTCAGTTTTTTTAGACACATTAATCCAGCTATTACATGTTGCGAAATCTTTAATGATGGCATTCAATTCTTGTATATGAATCTGCATAACATACTGTATTACAACTATAAGTTGGGTAACAGCACAGAGAAAATGATTAGAGTGATGAATAAAGACTGAATTGGGTAAAGAAGGACATGACAGGAAGACAACTGGCTGCAGATATACTGAGGAATAACATAAGGAAAAAAGACAACTAAAATAAAAACAGATTCATTCATTCATTTGTTAAAACAGTCTAGCTTTTTCTATTCTTTAATAAGCAACTTTAGATACAGCTACTTTATTAGAAATCCACTGATGACACAAAACTGCTTCCTCCCACAGCCTCATCAATTTCTGCGACATCTTTTGCAACAAACGCCACCTGAACATTTGTGGAATCGTCAAGCTTCACAATGAACAAAACGCTAGCACCCAAAGCCACTGTGTACAACTTAAATAAATAACTTAGAAAAGACAAGAACACGATGGATTGGAAAAATCTAACTTGCGTAATTTCTATTATCAGTTTGCTATGCTATTAAACACTGTATCCCATTATATTAGACGAGTATCAAGGCAGTGCACGCACATAAATTTTTTGTTTCCAATCTTTGTATTATCATAAACAAAAGGTTAGGCTGTCAAAATGCGTAGACAAAAATTGGATACATTTGTGCCATCTTAGTTATTAAATTAATTAAATTAAATTTATGGGGGGCAATTATGTTATTGGTGAGTATAAACACAGGGTAGACAATAGATGTTTACCAAGCTTTAATATTACGTGCAAACAAAATTTAACACAATAACAGGGCATAATACTATAAAAAGACAGTCGTCGCTTCCTATGTTTTCATTTGCACGCTGCTGCTGCCAGTTGTTTTAAGTCTGTTCTGTTTGTACAAATGAATATGAACGACACAGGGGACACTATGTTCTAGCAAATGTAGTGTCTTTTTGTAATTATATTAAAAAACGTACCTGAAAATGTTTGAATTCCGTCGCTCCAACCCAGTGACTTCAGCCTGTGGAGCTCCAGGCCCGGATGCCTTGTCTTTATCCGCCCACAGGCAACCCTGCCGCGGCTCAACAAGCTCCTCGTGAGCGCCTCCGAAGCCTCGTACCGGAAAAGACACAAATATCCTTTAGTTAAACATTGGGGGCACACATGTGAAGAAAAGCAGGTAGAGGGGTTGAGACCGAGCCCCCAAAATGTCGTTGGTGTGGTGGTGAAGCAGTTTAAAGCTGCCAGAGGAGGTGCTCTTCGACACAGGAGATGGGAGGTGCTGCTGCTGTCAAGCGCAGGGGAGAGGAGAGGAAGCGCATGTGGAACCTTTTCACAATAAAGGCGGGGGCGGGTTCTAACATTTCAAAATAAACGCCTTTTGGTAAGTGTTTGTTGATCAGGTTCGGAGGGACGGAAGCAATGGTTGCTATGGTAATGAGTTGCTAAACTTGTGAGTTATCGGCCAAACTAGCTTAATTTTTATTTACATATATATTATAGCAGAAGGTGAGGTGAGATTAAGATGATAAATGTGTTTTAAAGTCATTGCTGCTTACGGTTTACCTAATTAGTCTTTTTACTAACCTCACTCAATTGGCTTTATTTTTCCTAACCTCTTTACATTAACCGTTTTACTGATTTTACCCATTTAGTTATTTATTTGTCATTATGGCGAGGGAAAAAGACAATCCACTGGCCAATCACAGATCGTCCCTCCGGAGCTGACAGTAATTGCCTTTCTTCATGGAAGTTAACAGCCCCAGTCCCCAGAGCCTCATGTGTGGTAGGTGGCGGCATATGGGTGGCGGGGCTAATGCTAAAAACATCTTGTTAAAATGTCTAAATGTCAGAGGCTTAGAGCTCTGGTAAATGAGCGATTAACTGTGGTTGCAGAAGAGATATGTACGATGCTTGAAAGAACTTTTGCGGAGATTGAAGAGGAACTCTATCGATCCAAAGAGGAGAACCAGAAAAAACAAGAACTGCTGAACTCATTATCGAACCGTCTAATTCTGAATCAGGGTTTGAACCAGAAACAGGAACAGAACCAAGAATTGGACCAGAATCGAGCTCTGGACCAGGAGACTCCATGGATTAAAGAGGAGCTAGAGGAGCGGAGCGTCGAAAAGCAAGAGGTGGAGGAGCTCCTACTGCAGACTGAAACTGCTGCTGCACCTCCCTTGCCACCACCTGATCATGTAGATGTCCCACCACCTGATCATGTAGATGTCCCACCACTCAGCACAGCGGCTTTGCCAGTTGAAAAACAGTCTACAACAGAATATCTAGCCATGCCACATGTACTGCAAATGATTCCAGTTTTTGATATACGCCAGATTCTATCTACATCTTCTGATGGAAAAAACATTCTTGAGTATCTTGATAAGAATGGACTCATCACAACCAAGCAAAGACGTAGTCTAGTGCGCATTTTAGTGTCTTCCCTTATGGAGCAGTATGGAGAAAAGCCATCCTCTTCCATAAAAAAAGTCATGGCTTCATCATTGGTACTCACATTTCCTTGTTTACAAGACACATCAACAAGTGGATATGATGTCTGGTTTACTCCAGGGAGAAATTGCCATCCAGCCACTGGATTCTTGGAAGAAAGGCTACGGAATACTAGAAAGCGGAAGAGACCCATGTGCAGATCACTAGGCCTCAGGAAGAATGATGATGCTGACACTGAGCTAACAGATTTACCAGTGTCTCCTATCATTGATGAGACAGCTGAGCAATACACAGAATGGTTGAAAAATAACTCCCATCCACTCAGCCAAGTTGTGAAGTACATGCAGGATACAGTGCACTACCGAGCTAGGTGGATTGGACAAGATGGCACAAAAGATATAAAGAACATCTTGAATGAATTTCCCCATCTGAAGACCCCTGGAATGATTGCACAAGACTTTTCCACATTGCATGGGAATGCTTCATCCAAACTTTTTGAAAATTGGCATCCCTTTTATGCAGAGAGAATTTTGCGCTTTGCCATGCGAGAAGGGAAACTGCATTGTTTTCTTGAAGAAATGACTTGTAATGCTAAGGGGGAGTTGGCCTTCAAAATACTGCCAGAACTGCTCCCACCCACAGTTTACAAAGTTGGAAGTAAAATATTTCGTCACAGCATTGAAGAATCTCGCCTTGTATTTATTGACTACAAGCCTGTTGGAACCAACATGGAAGAGTACTTATTGAACTCAACTTCAAAGCCATATCCCCACGTCCTGGTGCTTGGCAAGGATCATCGTTGCTCACAAGCTTTTGTTATCCTACATGATGTTGCACTGGAACAAGACACTCTTCTGGCTGCAGTGGACCTGTGCTTTAAATGTTTCTACATTTTTCATGTAAAATATCCCAAACAGTGCGCACAGGTCTGGGAATTTCTCCAAACTGCTGTCTATGAGTTGGGAGAAATTGAGTCAAAACCTGTTCTCTTTATACATTCTGCATTACTAGCAGATAATCACTAAAGATCTTGCATTCACTGTACTCAAATAAGCATTAGATCAAATACTAATTTTGATGTAGTAATATTATTTAAATATTATATTACTTACTTTCAAGTGTATGCAACAGGTGTGACTTTTCACTAAAACACAGTCATAGTATGTTACTGAAGATTTAAGAGGGAGAAAGTTAGTATTCTATTTTTTGCATTGTTATTTCTTAGTTGTATAGGGAGCAGACATATTTTAAAATAGGGCTGGGCGATCCGGAAAAAAATATAATCTCGATTTTTTTCCCTCATATTGAACAATCTTGATTTTCGATTTGATTTAGCTTCATCTTTTTAAAAACAATTTTTAAAAAAAGGCTTTTCTGAACTTAAACAAAACCAAAAACTTTTTTATGTCCCATTATGTCCCAATTTTTTTATTTTTTTTTGGGGGGGGGGCTATACATATCAATATTCTACTTCAAAGTTTTACTTTTGCTCCAAACCACACATTTTTACTGACAAAAGATTGGTTTTCGATCTTACCCACCACCAAATAATTGACGATTCGGTTCAGTTCGATTCTATATCAATCTCTCGATTTTTTCTATTAATGGCCCAGCCGTATTTTAAAATGATATGGTTTTCTATGTTCAGGATATTTCTTCTGACCACTTACATAGCAAAAAGGAGGAACTTAATTCTATAGTCTAGAAGTAGGCTACAAATATGTTTTAAACTTTTACAAGTGGGTATTTTGGAAACTCGTCATTGGCAGATATAGAACCTGTGAAATGCAATATACAGTATAATGCAATATTTTTTGTTATAAGGTTTTCAATGTTGTAAAAGTCACTTTCTTGTGTTTTATTGTAAACTCTAAATAAAACACGTTTTACTCTTCCTTTATTTAAAAAAAAGTGTTAAAATGTGTTTTGAGCACTAAACTATGGAGATTTATTCGAATCAATGCTTTAAGTGGGCTGGGATGCACAGTGTCATTTCTAAAAAATGTACCATTTGAGTGCCACCACTTCTCTGGGAGTTCAGCTCTTTATACCCACTTTAATAGGTTCATCTTTTTGCCCACTTAAAGCACTGATTCCTATACACTATCTGGGATGCAGGCATGGAAGTATGCAGGTTGTTGATAAGCCAGGCTTTTAATGACATCTTCTGGTTGACTGCGGTAAATGCAACTTGTTAATGGGAAATCACTATAGCATAAGTATATAAAAATCACATCACTGTACTTTTTATTCTAACTTTTTGATATAGACTAGACCCACAACACCGTTTTTATTGAATTTCTTCGTTGTTCATAACGCCAATATTTTTTTGAGTGGAGGCTGCTTACGTCGCTCTTTGTCCCACTTTACTCTGCCGTTCTGTTTACTGTGCGTCAGTTACGTGCACAGAACCAGGTCGAAGAGCCGAGAGTCAACATGTCTCAGGCTGCGGAGAGACTCAAACTTATAATCGGGCACCTCGAGCGTCCTTTTGCCAATTTTGTATCCTTTACTTGACGAGAAGAAGATAGAGGGACGAGCTGAGTTTGGGCTGCACTCATCCGACCGAAAACAGGGCAGAGGGGCGGGTTTGTCCCATCGTGCAGTCCGGGGTTTTGCTTACAAAGTAGGCCTTTGTGCTGCTTATTTATATGGCGTTATTACAATGTTGTTGTGTTTGTGGGCGTGGGGCATTTATCATTAAGCGTATAATTATGTACCGTTATTTTTACAGGACACAGAACATTAGAGTAGGCCTCATGTGGAATAGCTGACATGTTTGCAGTGGTAAAGGTGGGTAGCCCAGTCGTAGTAGCCTATTGAATTTAGTTAGGAAATAAAGGTGTGAGTGGTAATGACTACACTTTGAAAATGCAGTTTAGTTGTATATTTTTTATTTTTGAATGTAAAACATTTTTTGAAAAGCTGTGTATTTTCTCAAACACAAGGATACAAACAATTATAATCTAACCTAAGAATATGGTGGCTGATTTCTGTTTCTGTTATTCCTTGACAATCATCAACAGAGAGCTTCTCCAACTGCTGCTCAAGCTTACACCGCTACTCAACCTCTGAACTTTAGGTTGGAACTTTATTATACAATCTATTACACATTATGATGCATGTTTTGCAATGTAAGACATTAGCTATTAGGTAATACCAAAGTTGAATTTGTTTAATTTGTTCCATTTACCTGTTACAAATTCACTGCAAAATATGTTATATGATTTTTTTCCCTTTATAACCTGCTTGGGGGAAAAAGTTGATTATCTTTCATATTTTCATAACATGTTGCTCAAAAACCTTATCGGCCTAAGTTCAACCTTGGCCTCTATAATGCAGTATTGATTGACCTAGGTCTACCTTTCACAGTAGTCCATTCACATTGTAGAATCTTTCTGGAGTTAAAAAAAGTATTTGGACAGCCACCAACTGTGCAAGTTGACCCCATTAAAAGCATGAGAGAGGTTTGTAACCGTGAGAAGAAAAAAACAAAACAAAAAAATCACATTGCATATTTTTAAACTATTTGTATATTTTTGCAGAAAAAAATATTTGGACACCTACCAACCATCAAAAATTCTACCCCTTACACACCTGTTTCTTTAAATATCTTTTTGTTCAGATTTAGTTACAGTGTACTTATGATGGAAATTTCAGTCCTCTCATCTTTGCAAGAGAGGCAAGGTTCTCAAATAGTGTCTGTCCAAATACTTTTTTACCAACTTTATTTGCTTTCTGATTATTGCTGCTAGTTGTATTCCAAATGTAATGTGTTGAAGGTATGGTGTGTAACAATACCAAAAACTAGTTCTGCACATTTACACAACTGTTGTCACACTTTGTAGCTACTCCCTGGACAACAACCTGTTAACTCCAGAGCAGAGACTGTTCTATGAAGAAAATGGCTACCTCCTCATAAAGAATCTGGTGTCACATGAGGACATTGACAAATTCAGGTAAATAACTACAACAGTGGAACTTTTCACACATTTTTACACTCTTTGGCAACATGCCCACTCTCCAGCTACAGTATAAAGTAACCTCCTTCCTCATGCTATTTGAATTTGTTCATATAAGGGTTTAGAGTTCAGAATTTCAGTTTCTACTATTTACCAAAGATTTTTTTTTTTTCTTTTTGGAGCTACTGTGTCCATGTAACTTCCCTTCCAATCAACACATGAATCAACATTTGAACATCAACATCTGAAAATGAATTAAGCCTGTTTACCCACAAAGGCAGTGATGCACATGTGTTTGCAGGGGTGTGCCAAAAATCAAAAGAGTTTATTTATGGATTTCTGCTATTCTTGGTCCGACACAAAATAGAAAGGGTGTCTGGCCTGACTGGAAAGTACCTACTGTATGAGCAGGAGCTAAAGTGTGGCGCCAACTCTTTGTTCCTACCGTAGGTGCTTTTGTACCTAAAACTAATTTTGTAAATCCACCAGTTCCTTTTTACTCCAACAACGTTCATTTTGTCTTCATTTACTTCACGACTTAGTTTTCTTTTAAAAGACAACGTGTTTGATGTATTTACCTTGTTGACATGTTTCGGCTGCTATCAGCGAGCCATCTTCAGGACAGTCACCGATGTAGGTGGTGACGTGTCGTATTTCAGCTACTTCCAGCTAGTTCCTTTTTAGTCAGTAAGAGCTGTCTAAAAGTCCCCGGTGTTTGGCCCTGGTCAGTCACTAAATCACTATATTATAAGCTTATAACAACACATTGCGTTAAGAGAATTTTTATTCATCTTGTTTTGCAGGCAGGAGTTTGAGCGCATCTGCCGTCAGGAGGTGGAAGTTCCCGGGCTGATAGTAATGAGAGATGTGGCCATCGCAAAATCTGAGTTTGTACCAGATCAAAAAGCTGTGTCCAAACTGCAAGACTTTCAGGAAGATCCCGATCTATTCAGATACTGCTCCTTGCCACAGGTGCTTTAGTACAGTTGTAAATGCAATGAGACTGCATAAGAAAATGGACCTTTATGCATCAAAGTAGCAAATCAACACCAAGTCATTCTAGATTCTCTGTCAATCAATAAAATCAATATATGACGAAACTCCATATTCAACTATGTACCAGCAGTTGTATAAAATAATATACAGAGATTTCAATTTGGATACTTCAAGACTTTTATTTAAATGAACAACCCCGGTGCTTAAAAAGTAAATATCTCTTCATCGCAATAGAATTAAATATTTGCTATGGGCTCTGTTTCATCCCTTTGCATAAAAATATGGTTTAAATGCTCAAAATAATTAATTAAATAAAGCCACTAAATACTGTCAAGTCATGTCTTTGACATTAGCTTTCCATGGACTGCAGCTTATTCCAGAACTACAAGACAGTCTGACTCCCCAAAAATTGCTTTTCGTGCAACACTAAACATAATTAAGTACATTTTCTAAATGACTGAGTTTTGTATTTTTTTGTATGTGTCTTTGATCAGATCTTGAAGTATGTGGAGTGTTTCACTGGACCCAACATTATGGCCATGCACACAATGCTGATCAACAAACCACCGGATGCAGGTATTAGCGACATAGGATGAGCAATCCTATGACTTTTTTGTCATACCATTTAGGGGAATCTAGACATTTATTTTTGATTTGTTTATTATTAGTGGTTTTCTATTTTAATATCTTTGAAACCCATGGATGAAGTCTGATAGATGATAGAACTTGTTTTATCTAGATTTTAAAGCTCTATTGCCCTACATCTTTACCATTTTGGGCTATTCGTGATGATATTGTTTTAGGTAAAAAGACCTCTCGTCACCCCATGCACCAGGACCTGCATTACTTCCCCTTCAGACCTGCTCACCGGATCGTCTGTGCCTGGACTGCCATGGAGACTGTGAACAGACAAATGGCTGCTTGGTGGTTCTGCCCGGGACTCACACAGGGACCCTAAAGGAGCATGACTATCCCGAATGGGAGGTGATTATTTTAATAATGTACAACTGCATTCATGAGTTTAGATGTCGATAGATTTGTCAAACTATCAAAAAGTATACACTTATATTATGACAAACCCTACTAAACCTTCTGTATGCAAATTACAAGTGGTACCAAAGATTCTTTTGTCAGTTAAATATCCGAATTTAGTTATCTAGTTTTGGGGCGACCAGTGGGGCAATACACTGTGGTCAGAAGGGTTGTGGGAGCAGATCCACCAGTATCTTTGTTGGCATTTTCATGTGGTTAGCAATGTAACTGTAATACATTGAGTTTAGTTTAACCTTTCTTTTCAAAAGAGCATTTTCTTCTTACATTTTAGTTACCAGTTTCATAAGTATTAATACTTTGTTGGTAGGGTGGTGTGAACAAGATGTACCATGGAGTGAGGGACTATAGCCCGGACCATCCCAGAGTGCACCTGGAGATGGAGAAAGGAGACACTGTGTTCTTCCACCCACTGCTGATCCATGGCTCAGGCATGAACCAGACCAAGGGGTTTCGCAAGGTACACAATCATTATCCACAATTCACATGGAATACCAAGCTCTAGACAGGTTGCCCCTGTGGCATTTAGGGATGGGTAAAATGCAGAAAACATTTCCGTAAAGTTTCCCTTATCCATAACCTTTACCTTGTTGTTGTAGGTTTTAGTTTTTATAAACTATGACCAATTGATTATTTGCAATATTTAGTGCATTACTATATACTGTATTTACGACAGTGATTAAACAGCATGTGTTTTTGTTTTGTTGCATTGCTCCCTATAGGCCTGTTGTGGCTTATTTACTTCTACATTAACTTTGCCATATATCGTATACCAGTAGTAAAAATATTATTATTTTTTTAGTTCTTGAGAAATGGTCTCTTACAAAATATTATCATTTGTCAAATTATAACATCTGTGTCATTTATGTGGGTTTTGACCACATTTACAATGCAGTTGCTAGGTAACAGTTGTGGATTCACCTCTACATATGTAATCTTTGCTAATCTTTGCTGGTCAAAATACAACTACAAACTTCATAAAAATAGCCAAGTTGGTTGAAAACAAGCAAAATGCAAAATATTTGGTGAAATCCTGAATATAATCATGTTCACTTTGTTTTACTGAAAAAATAATCTAATCTGTCATATGCACTTTAAAATATGCTCTGCACTGGTATTGGGTAATTATCACAGATTATTTTAAATCCTATGTATCTATATTTATAGCGGGACTAGAAAGCTAGGTCAGTGCAGTCTATTTGTAACATTATTCTGTATGTTTTGTTACAGGCCATCTCGTGTCACTATGCTGCTGCTGACTGTTATTACATTGATGTAAAAGGAACCACTCAAGAAAACATTGAGCAGGAGGTGAACACAATTACACAGAAGAGATACCGTCTGGATGGGATCACTTTTCAGGTCAGAGGTTACACAAAACACACAACTAGAGCTAATTTATATTCACATTTTAGTTATTATTCGATCACTGATAACATCTGGAAGTAAACTTTACGACAAATAAATTACATATGACATGCACACTGTTGACATTAGGATTGTGGTTTCTAAACTTGCTTTCTTTCAAATGATACTTAGAAGCTTACAAAGTAGACAAAGTTGTTACAGTAATATTTTGTATGCTAAGCTTCCTGCCAGAAGTACTGAAGTAGGGGTTAAAGCATATTCAGAAAAACAGGTACTTCAGAAAGAATAACGGTAAGAGTACAGCAACTGTGGTGAACATAACTTCTAACTCAAGAAGGGGAAAAAGTAATCTGCTAGAAAAGTACTCTTGAGTGGTACTAATTCTTCAAATAGTTACTCAAGTAAATATAAAAGAGAAATGTAGCAAACCACTTGTGCTGCCCTAAAACATACACAGTCCTGATTTTTTATGCAGCACTGCAGTTGCCCATATTTTCAATGTTCAGTACTTTCAAACCCTCAAAAGAAAGTAACATGGACAATTTTGTACACATGACTAATAATTTATACAAAGTGTTTTTCCAAATAATAATTAAATGCAAATTTTACAGGACTCTTGGGCTTTTAGAGGAAGACTGGTGCAAGGAGACAGGATTTCAATGTGAAGAATCAACTCGTTTGGACGACTGACCACTGAACTTAACTTCAAAAAGAAATCATGAAAAGAAAAAAAGAAAAATTGTACATGAGAATACCAGTTTTATTGGGATTTTATTGAGATTTAGCAAATTATACTTTTATATACAAACTTATGGGCTCTTATGTTTAATTTAGATTTTTTAAGAAACAAGAAACTGTTATTGGGGATTGGATTTGTTTAGCATTACAGCATTATAATGTATATGTTACAGGCAAAGTTGATAATCCAGGCATTCTATAGAATGCCTAGGCATTCTATAGAATGCCTGGTGTTTTCAGGCAAAGTAGGAAATAAATGTGTTATTATCTACTTTGCCTAGGCATTCTATACAATGCCTAGGCATTCTATAGAATGCCTGACAACTTTTAGGCAAAGTAGATAATCTCTGACAAAGCATAATTTATTGGAATACAAAACAAAAACCACATACAATTTTAATTAAATACCATCCAAATTAGGGCCCAAGGGCCAAACTTGGCCATCCAGTAGGACTAATTTTGTCTGCAAATGAGTGCTGATGTTTGAGTATCTATTTGATTACACATGTTTCTTACAAAGAAGGCCATATAAAGTCTATTTTCCTAAAAGACTTATAAAAGATCATTTTATTATAGATTTGTTTTAGTTGAGGCCAAAAAAGCAGCTTTTACTCTTGTTATATAATAAGTTTGTTCATCTACGGTTGGACACCTCTGCAAAGCCTTATTATGTTGCTGTAGTGGTTGTTGTGTTTGTTGTTATGGTCAGTTGTAGACATGGTTTTGGTTCTCTTTTTTGTTTTTTTCTTCTCTTTTCTTTAAAAGGCTAATTGGTAAACCTTTATATAAAGGCCATACCTGTTTGTTAAAGCCTGATCCCATCAGATCTCAGAAGCTAAGCAAGTTACGGCCTGGTTAGTACTTAGATGGGAGACTGCTGGAACACCAGGTGCCACAGGGGGATGACAGAAGTGGATTGTCATTGTGTCCATGGGCAAGACACTAAACTCACATTGCCTCAGTGTTGGCATACACTTGGTGAATGGATACTCGATTGTAAAGCGCTTTGAGTGCCTGGTAAGGTAGAAAAGTGCTTTTTAAATAGACCATTTACAATTTATATAAAATTCATAAAACATTTAAACTTTTTTTTTTTTTTTTAGGAAACAATTGAATTATGGACATTAGCTACCATAACCAACACAACTACCAACCATAACCAGATGTTACAATCATCCCACAACCAACCCCAACCAACCCTTCCCACAACTACCCTCACTAGACCGACCAACCAACCAACCACTCTCACTGCAACCAACCACAACCGCAAACCACAACCACTAACCACCAACTAACTACAACCACCACTAACCACAATCAACCACCAACCAGAATCATTGAACACAACTATAAACTACAACCACCAACCACAGTCAACCACAACCAAGCACTAACTACAATCGATCATAACCACTCCCGCAATTAGAGCTAGGTAGTATATCAATGTTGTTTTGGAGATATGCAAAAACTGAATATTGAGTATATCATAGTAAAAACTACTTTGAAATAATTTGATTAAAATTACAAATGAAAAAATAAAAAATCTCAATTCGCTATAGAAAGGTGACATTTTCATCCATTTTATTTTTTGCACTCACTCATTGGCTCAAACTTTCTATTAGAAAATGAACTTTTTTTTTTAACATATCAAAATCTTGTTTACTTGCATTTTTTCTTCCGCAACCAATCAAATCACAACTTTACAGAGGTGCCAAAACATTTCCTCAGATGGACAAATAAATACTTACAGTAGTAACATGTCAAGGGGTCAGAATACTTTTTTTTTTTTAACTTAAATAAATAGTTTGTTTCCAATGAGATTTATAATAAAATAATATTTTAATGGGGTTTTGGGGAAATAGACTTGATATTTGAAAAAATAAACCAAATTGTAAAATGTATTAAAATAAATACTATAACATCAGCACGCCACTGGAGGGCCAAGTTTGGCCCTTGGGCCCTAGTTTGGATTGTATTTAATTAAAATTGTATGTGTTTTTGTTTTGTATTCCAGTAAATGATGCTTTGTCAGAGATTATCTACTTTGCCTAAAAATTGTCAGGCATTCTATAGAATGCCTAGGCATTGTATAGAATGCCTAGGCAAAGTAGATAATAACACATCTATTATCTACTTTGCCTGAAAACACCAGGCATTCTATAGAATGCCTAGGCATTCTATAGAATGCCTGGATTATCAACTTTGCCTGTAACATATACATAAGAAAAATATATCTATATTTTATTTTCTGATTAACAGTAATAACTATTAGCCCTGTATTGCAAGTTTATTTAATGCCTATATGAGCTGGATGATATGTTGAAAGAGAAATGACTACAAAGGAACATGCATGTTGTTAAAGAAATACTGTGAAATTGTCAAAAGTAAGAACAATGACTGATTGTAGGTTAAGAAAGTTGTAATGGGGCCTTAATCTTTACAGAGTTGCCTTAAGTTTTTTAATGTAAATATGTGCTGCTGACTTTTTAATTGTTAATAATTGTAATATTTAGTAAATAAATTTGAAGTAAAACATTTAAGGCAATATGTTTGAGTGTCTATTTTAGTAATACATATAAGTAGCTAACAATGAGTGTACAGTACTGTTAAAAAGCAATTACTGACTTTGTTTACTTTTCTGTACTTCTGAAACGTGTCTTTTTTTCCCCAACACAGCTATGTCATTATCCAGTTAGCAGCTCTATCTAGTACGTTTCCTCCTTGCTTTTATTCAAGAATATTTTTGGTCAAAAAGTTACACAGGGTACCTTTAATGAAGTATAAATATAATTAATGCCTTTAATTGAACTTATAATTATTTATTTTTTTCCAATTTGTTTTATTGATGTATAGAATTAATAATGTAATAATGTATTTATATAAATAGCTGTGGCAATCACAATCATCCATATTAACCTGTTCTCCCTCCACTAGTGATTCATTGATTCATTGAAATTAATTGATTTGGAGTTTCAGCAAAATGTATAAAGTGACTCAATACTATATAGGCTACTTGAAGCTGTAGCAAAACCTTTTGGGTAGAGGGAGGCATTCACAAGCAATGTCTTCGGCCTAAGTCCACTTAAATTGCCAGTTTGTGGAATGTGATTGTTTTAAAATGTTTGCCTACTTCAGGAAGTCTCTCATTCTTGTATCTGATCTTGCTTAAGTCAAGTATGTCTAAATATACTTTTTTTGTTTCCCAGTCGAAATTAAATTTCTTTAATTCAGGATACAAACACCATTAAACACTTATATGCTTATGTGGCTTTTTATATAACTGCCACAACAAAGTCAAATTCTGCTACTGTAGATTAGCTAATTTGGGTTGCAATAATTTAGTGGGTAGACATTTTTTTTGCCTACTACTGGCAAAGCCTATTGCTTTTGTGTTCATGAACAAAACAGGACTTGTTTTTCAAGACTGTTTGCTTTTAATGAATAATTCAACTAAAAGTTTGTTATGAACATAGCTGCAGCAGATAAAAGCACACACGTTTGAGAATAAGTCCTGATTTCCTGCTGTTTTATAAAGCACATACCAAAGAAGAATTGCATTATGTAATCCATTTATAATATTTTTCCTTTGCTGTCTCAGTCAGTAAAATGAGCTATCCATGTGTGAAATGAGGAACAATAGTCAAGTGTTTCGCAGTGCCTTCAGAATGAACTGAACCTGTCTATTTGTCAAACACCCAGTCTAATAAAGTTTATAACAACCTGGAAACACCAATAAAGCATTACAGCGCCTCCAAAGATGGTGTTTGTGCAGTGTGCACTAATCCAACAGCTGCTTTGAACTTGGTGAAATATGTCAGGGCATTTGCCAGCTCTCATCGATGAACATATACAGTAATACATAATAAAACCCAATCTAAAATACAAATTAATGTGCGTGGTCAGTGTGTATGGCTGGGACAAGCTCAAATAACAGACAGTATTTCCTGGGGCTATGTTCCACTGTGGACCCTTTCTCCACAATTAGAAACAGAGACGGAGACACTGTAGCAGACAGCCAAGATACACTTAGAAGAACTTTTTTAAAATTCCGTTTCCATCAACAAACTACCTGCCCAATAGTTTTGATTTTGACCATATTTTGTGCACATCAGTGGCAGTAAATGTAATTTACTCATACCCTGTCATGTACCCCCCTTTCCTAAATCTCAGGATAAGTAAGTTCACAGCCCTGGTTTCAAAATCTCTCCTTCAGTCTCTCTCTGTCTGTCTCTCTCTCTCTCTGCTCTCTCAGCCTTCCTCATCCCTCCTTTGGTTGTATCTCTCATCTCTCTTTTTGCCTCTCCTCAGATAAGACAGAAGACTTCCTCAGCTCTCAAATAAACTGTATTTATTCAGGGCAGCAGTTGCTTGTTTTTCTTGCAATGATTTGGACCAAAGCCATTATTGCATCTTTGTTGATGAGCTTCATCCTTTTATCAAGTGAGTACATTTTTGAAATCTATTATTCTTTAAGTTTTTTATGTTTTGATTTTGAATTTGATCTGTTTGATATATGACTTTCTATAATTTTTCTGAAAAGCAAAGTTCATTATAAATTATGCAATTCAGAAGTTTTCACACATTTTGATCAAGACATCTAGGCCTATCTGTATTCAATAGGCTAACTAAGCTGTGCTTTTTAGATCAATATATAGAATAAATTGAATGTCATCACTTCTGACCTACATTTGATATCTGAAAACACATCTAGTTGAAATTATTATTTCATAAATATATAAACAATGAGATCTTTAATGCATATTTCTTTGAATTTGGGTTGGTTTGAGATTATTATTTAAATATTGGAATAGGCTAATGTTCAGTTAAGCTTAAAATATCTTTTCACAATGTGCTGTTGACAGTTACCATAACAGAGGGTGCAACGGTGGACAGTGATGCAAAAACAAACACACCAACAGGTAACATTAGAGGTTTTATTTTTTGTAAATATTACCTCCACATGTGACCTTTACCCTTTCACTTCTGACCTCTAACCTCTAGAGGCGGGGCAGCAGGTGTTTATGGTCGAATCGGATGCTTCTAAATTTTTCAAGCGCCGCAGCCGTCGGTCAACGTATGCAGAGCGCTTAGGTGAGAGTTCCTACACATTTACAGTAACTTTATGGTGTGGTGCCTTTGACTTTAATGCTCTATGGGATGGCATCAGACTGTATTTATTAAGACAAGATGTATTTATTACCAAAAACAAGTCATTCCAGCTCAATGCCATTTTATGGAGGATCTCAAGCAAAGAAATAAAAAAGCAAATGGTGCACATACAAAAAATATTGTACACGGTTTTAAACATTTTTATTTATATTACCGGTATATATTTATTTTCTTTTGTAAACTCTACAAGAAATGAAAAGTCTACGCAACTAGTTAAATCATCAGTTGTATAAATCATTACAACAGACATTTATCTAGCCCAGTGGTTCTCAAACCTTACACAAAAAATACTACCTAAAATGATAATACCACCAGATTTATTCTTGAACTTTTGCAGGCCAAAATTTTACCTAAGTCTAAGCCAGTTCTAAAATGAAACTAAATGTTATTTTTTTTACAATTTACCCAAAAAGGGAAAAACATCAATCTCTGAGTTCAAACTGAAGAGGACCTTTAAATGACACTTATTTAGCCAATAATTCCTGTGTGAATGTCACGCTATTTACACTGCTCTGTGTGAAAATAGTAGAGCAGAGTTGAAAAAGACAGGACAGTGGTTAAAACAGGTGTGTTTGACAGTAGAAGCTTGAGGCCCCTTTTTTCTCTCTCACACAGTGAAAACAGACGCAACAGGAGTAACAGGACACACTGGAGGAAGTCTTACTTTCAGTTTGTTTTAGACAAAGACAACCAATAGTAACCAACCAAGACAAATTCTGAAAAGAACAAACATTAAGTATGCTCTTTAAACAGAAAATGTATAAGTTAATTTTAGTGTATTTTATCTCTACCTTGTGAACAGTCCTTAGGCCTATTTCACAAGTAAAGGAAAGGGCGTATAATGTTACTGTTTATAAAAAGATAAATGGTACTAGTTTTCCCAGGGCTCATGGCAGATAAGGGCCCTCAAAAACTTTTTTTTTGTCTTCTAATGTCTTTTTATCTAATGCATTTTAATTCAAAAATTACAAATTAGCCTAATAATTGTGAATGAGAAAAGTGTTTTGTTTTTCTCTCACACTATACAATTGTATTAATGAGCTGATTTTGGTTGTCAATATTAATTTTAAAAATACATAAATAAAAACCAAAACGGACTGGGTCGAAACACCGTGATTATGCAAGCTTGTACATAACATTTACAATTTTTATGTGCAATGTGTAAAAATATTAGGGTATATAATATGACAATTGTTAAAAAAATAAATACACGAATAAATAGAGCATTAATAGAAGTATTAGGGGCCAAACAAGAAGGGCAGAGAATTTGAGTAGGATATTTATTGCGTAAATACAATCTCTGCTGACCATCTGCAATCCTCTGTCATTAAAAGGCGTTTCAAAGATAATACATGAACTTTAAAACTTGAAGTCAGAAGTTCACTTTTTATTGTGCATCTTAAACTAACCATAAGTGTGACCTTAAAACCCAAATTGGCAAGTAACTTCTGAAACAGACTGGAAAGAGTCGTCAATTTGGTGACAGCTAATATGGATCCAAAACAATAGCAACATTGTCAAGCCCGCTGTGCATTTTGAGTCATGTCTGAATGAAAAACATAACTATACAGTAGATTAAAATTGGACTGAGTGAGTCTGTATTCAAAGTGTGTGGTGTTTATGGTCTTTGATAGTAATACTTTTCCATGTGTTGGTCCAGCTGAGCAGAGAGTGCACACTGCCAACAACGAGAGACGAAGGGAGTACTACGAGGAGCAGAGCAATGAGCACGAGAACTATTTGGAGGAGGACAGAGATGGTGAGATTTGTGTTTAAAAGATTCCTACAGAGTCTATTGTTTCTTTGTGGAGCAATAAAAACAAACCATCAGGTCCAGTGTATTTAGTTGGTACTATAATTTAGTTCGGATAGTTTGTTTGGATTTAGCGTAGATGTGGTTGGATAAAAGACTTCAGATTTATGAAACCAACTTCATACAAGTGGACTGAATTACATATTCGGACAAGGTGAAAACAAACCAATCAAAGGTTTTGAACTTTTTTTTTTTTTTTTATTGTGGAACATACTGACATGAAGCCGACTCAAAAAACAGCTTCTATCATTGTTGTTAAACCTCGACCTCTTGCTCTGCTTACTATTATTTCCTCTTGTGCAGCCTGTCTTTGTTCAGCATTTTGAATGTAGGTGTGCACTATATCAGTATATGTTGACTGATTAAATACTCATTATATGCATTAGCTCATTTACACTGTTGATCAATGGTGATTACTGTAATTTCTGCCCTATTGAGCGCACTTGAATATAAGCCGCACCCACTGGATTTAAGTAAGAAAAATGATAAAGTACATATATAGACCGCACTTGTTAATAGTAAGTCTATGAGAATCTATAATTTTGCTGCATTGCCTTATAAGCAGCAGTGTGCAAAGCTTGAGAAAAAAGTAGCGGCTTATAGGCCAGAAATTACGGTAATTAAAGCTGTGGAGACCCTACTGGACATGTTTTTGTAGTAGGGAAAACCAGAGCACCCGGAGGAAACTTACTCAGACACAAGAACACCATGCAAACTACACATAGAAATCCGCTGGTTGCCACGGGAGACAATTCCAGGACCTTCTTGCTAGAAGGCCAGAGTATTAACCTGGTAATTAGGAGCAGTACTGGTGGCGTCAATAGCTTTGGCCAGAATGACCAAACTAAATCTGGTTCATTCTTAAAAAGCTGATTTGAGTGTTTCCACTATACAATTTTTGAAAATGTAAGAGAGCACAGATGGGCCCTTAGTAAGATTGTTTGTAATCAAAAATAATATACTGAAAATCAGGGCAGTTTTATGCAAAGTCATCATGTGCTTAAGCAGTGGCTGGCTACTGGAGGGAACACTCAAGTTTTTACCTTTTTTGACAACGATGCTCCCAAAGTCAGCTGTCTAGAATTGACAAAAATGTCTGTGAACATTGCCAAAGCTAATACAACACTATAGGCTTTACGGTTTATCTAGCAAACAAAAAGCGGATTTAGCTTAGTTTTGAACCTAATACTAGTTTTTTTATTGACTGAATTTAACTGCTTTTTTTTTTCTCGCAGAACAACTGGAGAGGTCTCGGGAGGTGAACGAACAGTTTCGAGAGTTTCACTATGATGGGCTTTACCCACGATCCCGCTGGTTTCATTGAGCATGATCTATTGGTCTCATCAGAAGTTCAAACATGACATAACATATTCTTATATTGTAATTGAATTATGTTGCATTGTTTATGTTTATTTTGCATGCCTTCCCTGTATTAGTCATTGACATGTGTACTTTGTAAGCACACATTTATTAAAACCAATATTTGTAAATGCCAAGTGCATTTTTCTTTTTCCCCAGAAACCTTTTGGTATTTGAACTATTTAAAGGAAAAACGCTTAGGTGGGCTGCAAAAGTCATCAAAGAGAGAGTGAATCTGCAGTGGAAATTTAGACTGAAACTTGGCAAATGTTAAATTGTAGAGCTGTGTGAGTCACAAGAAACAGAAAAGTAATGATTATAAATGAAGTGAAACTGGCTTGGCACATTGGTTAATGTCATTTTGCCAAAATCCAGAACCATTTTACAGTTTTAAGAATTTCAGAATCAAGTTTGTGCCTTTGTCCTCAAATACCCCAAAAGTTTGTTTGGGTTTATACACAATTACTTTGGACTATCCACAAAGTCTATTTATTCAATATGTATGAGACACAATTAGATCTCAAGTGATGCGTATTAGATAATTATCGATGAGTGAAGCTAAATTAAAGTGACTACTGCGTTTGCAGTCACATGTGTAGTTCAGTTCTGTTCTAGTACTGGCCTTGATCATATTTAGTTACTTGCAATTTAAATTTGATGTTTGTGCAAGAGTAAACACCTCCTAAAACATTAAACCTTTTTGCTACAACTGAATTGTTTTTGAAAAGTTAGAGCAGACTAAGTAATTTTATTTATTTTTTGCACTACTTGGGTTTGCCTCTCTAAATCACCTTTGATTGTCATAAATTTTAAAACATAATTATAATAATGATGAAGATAATTATAGGCATAAGTTTTCAAGGTTTCAGTTACTTTAATCAGCACTAAACACAATACAATGAAATAATTTGCTTAAAACCATAATTATTACAAAATAGATAGAAAATTATGTTTAAAATTTTCAGGTAAAATCCCAGTTGCTTCAGTGGTTTGAAACAGTTAAAATGTGTTTGTTACTTCATGCTGTTGAGGAACTTTCCATGTTCTTCTCCCCGAGGCAAAAGTAACTCCCCACCAATTTTAGGACCATTTTTCTCCTGTAAAGCCATACAAATACAAAAAGTGTATTTAAACATATTAATGAAAGAATCTAATATAAAGTAGAAATATACAATGCAGCCTATAAGTTTACCTTCAGCATTCCATCACGTTCCCATTTGAAGAGACCACAGTTGCTGAAAGAAAGGGAACAAAGAAATTGGTAAATAATTATTATGTATCTACATCTTTTCAAAAGATAGGTATGTCACCAGCATTTGAAAAAGAAAGCAAGCCTGTTCGAAACTGCAAGAAGCTGTGATTTACCTGCAGTGTTTGTTGGGTAGCCTGTCCAAAGCAATAGCCCTTTGACCACAGGGGCATTTAAAGAAACGTTTCATTGCATCGTGCCATTTCAGATCATGGTTCTCCCCCACACAGCGATCAGCTGGTTTGAAATATGTGTAGTTACACTGAGGACAGAAACAATATTATTTGCTGTAGCCTCAACTAACACAATTATTGTCACCCTGTTTGCAATCACACAGCCACAGTTGCTGAAAGTGGGTCTAACTGTCTTTAACATCTGTATAGTGTGGTACACTTAAATTAAGTAATAAAGCAGGAAACAAAAGTTATTTTTTCCTGATACTCCACACTCCCAATTTTTTTCCTCCGGATTGTAAAGTTTTTTTTAGCCTTAAATAATAATAAACTTTCAAAATTTTGTTTGGACTGGTGTACTGGCCTTCAATTGCTAGCAAACTCAGAGTGTTGTGCATAAATCCTACCTTTTTACAGGTGACGGCTCGACACTTCATTTCTCTGATGCCTTTCATTTTATCCTCCATCTGCTCCTTCTTTACAAGAGCATCAAAGTATTTCTCCTGCAGCTGGTACTCTGCCTGAAATACAATAGTATTTAAATAAGCGTATACCCTTGATGACACAAGTTTTTAAACTTGTGTTTAAGTTATATTTGTGTCCGTAAATTATGAAATTATATCATACAGCTTGTAGTACAGCATTGTGTCTGGATTTAGCGTTGAGAATCTTCTGAAATTCCTCTGATTGGACATATTCTTGCTCTTCTCTTCTCTTTTTCTGAGCTGGTTCCTCCTCCTCGTTGCTCAATCCACCTGAAAACACACAAAAACAAAATACAAAATTAGTTTTGATCATTATTCTTTAATAAATATAAAAATATATAGTTTGGTTTTGAATTTGCACATAATGAAATAAATGAGAAAGATGAATGTCTAGAACAAGAAAAAAAATTATCATTTGTATTTTAACAGGAAATTATTAAAGTTGATGTATCCTCTTTTGTGTTGTATTTCAATTTTATTTGCCCCACAGACTCGATATTTGGCACCAGCATAGCTTTGATTTTGACAAAGAATCAGTCAGTAAGCAGCAGCACAAAGCTTATGTGTGTCCTTTTACTTCATATACTGTATTCTCAAGGTCTGTTAAGTGGTCACGAAAACAATACTCATGAGCCATGTTGAGCAGTGCATTTGTTAAAACACAGGTGTGTGGGGGTTGTCACAGCACTCCATTTTTTCCTGATGTGAAATTAGCAGAGAGCAGATAATGGCAGATAACAGGCTCCTCTGTTGATGGAGATCTACCAAATGGGCCCACTGCTTATACAAGTACCTTGTGGAGATGTGCGGTTCTTCTCCACTCTTGCATTAATCTCGCTGCTGTTGCTTCTTTTCCTCTTCACTGCATTTGGATCCTCCTTTTTCAGATCCATTCCTTTGGCCCTCAGCCTCTTCAGGGCAGCCATTTTAGCAGCCGAAAAACTCTGAGAAGTTTGTACTGTGGCTGCAGGAGGGCTGTTGTCAAAAAACAGTATGTCATCGCCATCAGAAAAGCCCCGTCCCAGAGTCGGAGCAGTGGAAGTGGAGGGGGTAGCTGGACTCTGGGTGGACTTAGGAACCTCTGAGCCCTGTTTGGGAGAGAGGAGTGCGTTTCGTTGTCTGCGGGCGTTTAGGAGTTCACGCTGCTTTTGTTTCTGCTCTTTTAAAAGGTCTGAGGCGGAGATGGATTGGACTGGTGTGCCTTCTGTGGTTTTAACAACTATGGAGATGAAAGATGAAATAAGAATGACATTGAAAAGTTTTACTGTTTATGTTGTGATTTCCACATTAGGAGACTTTTTACTATCCTAGTCCGTCTAATAGCATGCCGGACACTAATTAGGTATAATAGGCATTACTTTGATTCTCTATTTTTAATAAATACACAAAACTGTAATTTGTCAGAATAGAGTTTTACCAATAAATGCAGAGCACTTCATTCACAAAATCACTAATGTCTGCAGGTGATTAACGTACAGGGCAACATATTAATTCTATTTAAGTCAAGTACCCGTTTGGTTTTGAGTTAAGTGTTTCTTCAGTTGCAGAGCTCCAGGAGTCGGTGCCGACATCAGACTTTTGAACTCATCTGAGCATCCTGACACATTCCCAGACTGCATAGCTAGAAAACATGCAAGTTATATAATAAAATAATAAAATTGAGTGTATATATGCAAATATAATTATTTATAATTATTGTAATTAGTATTGTATCAAACTTACCCAGTCTTTTAGCTTGAGCCACATGTTGTGCTGATCCTTTTACAAAGAGTTTATCCAAAGTTCTCTGTCCAGGTTTGTTTGTTTTGGACGCTGCACTACTAAAATTATAGATGTAGAATTGCAAATAAAAATTACGTAAATTTAACACTTAAAACTTCCAAAACTGAACTAAATAAACTTCCTTATATTTACATTGAGGCAGCGCAGGCGGCAGACGACACTCCTCCATAATAAAACCCATCGTGACACAGTTTCTCCCTCAGATTTGCTCCTTTTCCTTTGAATTTGTTTGGAGCTTTTCCTGAATAAGATGACTGCAGCTCTGCTCTCTTAGAACTCATCTTCTTGTACTGGGCTTTGATGTGGTACTGACAAAACTGGCACTCATACTGAAAATATAAGATATGTATTACATGGGGTGAAGTAGATATCAATGTCAAATGTAGTTCAAATCCTAATATTTACATTTATCTTGTCAAAACATTAGATTTGTTTCTTTGCTGTAGAAGTTAACACAACAACAAAAATAAAAAGTGGACATAAATCTTTTGTTTTTCCTCCACACTAGATGTAGTTGGAATCAGCATTTTAAATGTTTTTTAAAACCAAATAATGCCTAACCTATGACAAAAACCCATTTATCGACCCAGTTGTTTCCAATCACATTGCAATCTATACAAGTAAAAGAAAAAAATTAATTTAGGACATACTAAGTTAACTATTTGTGAACAGGGTTCTCCGTTCTTCTTCACTCCTTTACATGTACCAAAGTCTTGAGCTTCACCCATCAACAGCACCTTCTGAGGATGGTCCACTGTCAGACTCACCTAAAAACAACAGCTACACCGTGAATAAACAACTCTTAAATCATAAATCAACAACAAAATTTTAAATATCAGGCAAGGCTAAGAGTAGAGAAAATACTAAAGTTCCAACTTTAGAAGATAAAAAATTGCTTTAAGAGTAATGAACAGAACACATAATGACAACGTAGCTACTAGTATAGAGATTGGGATTTCAAAGCTCAAGTCGGTTAACTGCAAAAAAAAACAAAAAACTATTTACCCCGTCATATCCATCTTTCTGTTTCATGGGGTTTGGGTTGAGGAGGCCGATCACAGTCCCTGGTTCAGTTTTCCAGTGTTCTTTATGGACCTCACCAAACAACAGCAGAGACACAAACACGTCCAGGTTGTGCAGATCGTTCAGCTTCCAGATACTGAACGTCTTACCCTGAAGAGAAACAAGTCATACATTTAGATTGTAGAATTGTGTAGAAATGGCTATAGAAAGTGTAATGCTATTTTAAAAAGGGTAAAATATTGCACTAAATACATTAAAACGCATGCTTGGGTTTAATCTTCAACGTGCATATAAAATGCACTTTTTCATTTGAGTTTGATGTCTGTATTTTTCTGAATGTACTACTGACTCATATAAAACAAAAAAGTGTTTTAGTTTTGTAAACACTCACACTGTTGCTGCTCTGTGGTGTAGCTTTACTAACCACTACAGCAAATGTGACCCAGTCGCTTTCCTCCAATTTCTCTCGGACCAAACGCTCTGGGACCTGGGATAGACGGATTAACCGTCGGTCGGCCATCTTGCGGTCCATATCACTGGAAGACACAAGTGGCCTTCTGCAAGAAAAAAAACTTTGTATTACTGTATATTAGAAAATACTACCAATAAGTAAAGTAATTATTTATATATTATTATTTATTATTATTAATCATATTAATTATTATCTTAAAGTTTTTCTAAGTTTTTACTTATATCAATTTATTTAATGATTATCATTTTTTGTCAATTCAGGTATTCTTTTGCACCATCAAGTTCAAGCAAAAACTAATCATCCCAAAAACATCAAGCAAAGCACTAATGTGCAAAAAGGCAAACTAAATTCACAATAGTTCTTAAATCTTCTAACTTACTTCTTCAGCTGACATATTTTTTCTGCTACTGTCATGCATAAGTCAGTATATTGTAAATAAATAAGTCTGACCAGTTAATCGACTAGTTGATTTATTAACTGAAGCCCCGACATACCTAATTACCTTACCTCAGTCTGAGCCCAGAGTATTTCTCCATAGCCACATCTTTGGGCAGGGCTGGGAGGGTAGAGGGTCTGATTTGTCCCACTGAAGTCCCTGAGCCTGGTGCAGATCCGGGTGCAGGTCCGGGTCTGGTGTTGAAAGAAGAGGAGCGGAGAGGATTGGCAGCAGGGGTTTCCACAGGCTGAAAGGAACTGCCTAATTTGATCTCCACGAGTGGACCTCTGCTTTCTGGCAAAAAAATAAAATAAAATTAATAATAATTAATCATACTGATAGCAAAACAATCATAATCATAATAATAATAATGTCTATGGTGATAATAATACAAAAATAAAAATAATAAAAAAAAAATAATACAAATTATTATTATTATTATTATTATATTATTATTATTATTATTATTATTATTAATATATTATTAATAATATAATAATAATAATAATAATAATAATAATAATAATAATAATAATAATAATAATAATATAAATATTTCATTTAGTTAATAAATGGGATATCATTATGTACAGTACCTGGTGATGTGTTGTTTTTGGGTTGATGAGCAATTCTTGGTTTCCGTTTAAAGGAGTCTGCATTACTGAGTTGGACAGAAAAGTCAGACGACTCCTGGACTTTCCTCAGTGGAGTAGATGTATTCTCTGTAAAAACAAAATAATCAAAACAACTGATAAAATATGTACTGGCAAAGCAAAAGATGTAAAGGAGAAGATAGATTTTTTTGTGCAGAATTGTTACCTGCTGGTGTGTTGGCCTTTTGTGTTGGAGCTGCTATTGATGACTTTGACTTGAAGGTTTTCTGTTGTGTTGCACATTTAGAGGAATTCGAAATTTTAGAAGAACTCTGGCTCATTTCGAGTTGCTGTTGTAATTTCTTCATTTGTTCTTGCATCCTCTTCAACTCATCTGAGGGAAAAACATAATAACAATAATAGTAATAATACTATCACGCAGATAGGTGGAAAAGGTGGTGAAGCTCATCATCATATGTGATACCTTGTAAATCCTCTCTGGACTGGTTAAGACTCTCTGAAACCTCTTCTTCCTTGAGGTCCTCTGTGTCTCCAAACAGCTCAGACAGTTGTCCTTCTGTCTCTTCTGTACTTTCTTTATATTCCTCTCCATCAGTTTCCTCATCAAAAAGGTCATTCAGATCATCTGCATGATTCTGTTGCTGCTCCACTTCTTCATTTTCTTCCAAAAGAGCTGTCAAAATATCGAGATCGTCTTCACCTGTAAATAAAACACACATTTATAAACATACTAGGACATTTAAAGTTCACAAGCTATAATTTTGTCATGAAATACTTACTGTCCATCTTTAATATTAAATGGATGTCGTTGTCAATAAACCTTAAACAAAGACAATTATAATTCAATAAACTTTTTTTTTTTTTAATAATAATAATTAAAATAGGTAGATCAAATGGAGCAGCTTGGAAAAGGAATAAGGAATGTTTTCATTGTTGCTATAAAAACTACTTATAGATATTATATTTATCAACTCTTTTTGTAAAGGGTGTTTGGTGAGCTAAGTCTGATGAACATTATTATTTAAACATGAAGACTGTGAATCATACATTCAAAATTTCATATAACAATATATTAAGAAGCTACAAAATTGTAGCTTGAAAAAATGTACATTAAACAAAGACAGTGGCCCTTCCAGCATTATAAAGTACAAGCTCAAATGGGCATGCACTTGCACTAAATGGAGAAAAGCAAACCCAAAGCAGCTGCTGCAGTTACTTCCACAAAGTGCGACTGAGCAATACGTAGATATTAATATATAACATAAACTCATCACAAAGTAAGAGAAATTAAATTGCTCACACGAAAGCAGTCTAGGGAGCAATGGTTTCCTCTCGCAAAGAACCAATAGAACTAGTTAAATTAAGCAAGAACTTACCACAAAACACATCAGCGTTGACAGCTGTATTAACTTATATAGGCCTGGTTATTACAATTTGAAGATCAAACCATAATACATCACGTCAAAGTCAGACTTTTGAATCCGAGATAAAGATGATGAGAGGTAAACACACAAGAGAAAAATCTGGCGCTAAATGAAGGACCCTCTGTGTTGTCACTGTACAGTGAGGTGACCAGCGCATTGCCTGAGTGAAAAGAGCACTTTTTACAACACAGTACACGGTAATAGGCCGTAAACCATGAGAAAAGCATAACAGTCTTAATTATTCACGAACGAATAAGTTTATTGTTGCTTAGAAAGCTAAGGTTCGGATTTAGGGTTGGGGGGGGGGGGGAAGTACATATTTAAGTTGTTAATAAGCATTAATAAAGTAGTTCATCTATTAGTTTATCATTTGTTCATAATGAATTAAGTCTTTAAGGTGTTATTATTATTAGACCTAATTATTATTACAATAAAATTTATTGAATTAAAAAATTAAACAAATATAACTTATTGGGCAATGTGTGAATAATTTGAAAAGTTTAATATTGATTTTCTACATTTTGTCAAGCAGGAAAAGTCCTTTTATCTCTCAACTTTATGTGAAAGTTTTACTCTACTAGACTGTTGCTGTATTGTTCTACAATGTGTGTTTGTTGGGTTCCAATAAGTACAGTTCAAACAATATTGTCACAAAAAGTATTGACTATGCAACAAATAGTAGCATAAACTAAAGAACATATTACATAATGAACATAGAATAATTTAATTCAGAAATACCTAGATTTATTCCATGAATCGAACATACACCTTAAATTCAAACATTTTAACAGGTGTAAATCAGCATTTGTCCAGTCTACACATAATCATAAGCCCAAAGAGTTTCAACAAGAAAATAAACTTTAATACATTACACAAAAAAATCAGGATCAAAATTAAATGATTGAGTTTTAAAGTGCTTGAATACAAATGCATAAACCTTCTTTTTCACCTGTAGCCTATTTCCATGTTTTTCATGTAATATTGCAACAAACTAACTGAACCTGATATTCCATACCCTACTTTTGTTAGTATTGTATATTTTTCAGCTGACAGCATTTCAACACAATTTCATTTCTAACTAAATAATGTCTGTGGTGTGTTGTGTATTACAGGCTTCACATATTGTATTTTTCTTCTTTGGCAGTAGTATCGTCACAACACAAGTACCACACACATTACTGTATGAAACAATTACTTTTCAAAGATATTGGATTTGTCCATCACCTTTATATAAATGGGTATAAAACCACATTAGCAGATTCTTGACCATATACTGTACGATAGCATTAATAATATAATTTCTACTCTATATGTTTACATTTTTGCAGCGTTTCTGATCCTGTAAAGATATGCCACAACAGTCGGTTTAAGGAGGTACAGGACGAAGCAGAGGAAGACTGAGGAATAAGGTGCAAATGTCTGAGGGTCAGCTGAGTTTAGTTGATGCAATCCATGATGTGGATTTGAAGAGAGTCCAGGTCAGGTAAGATTTCGTTGCATTTGGGACAAGCATGTTCTGGGATGTTACCCTGCTGCCACTCTGCTCCTGTGAAAAAAGCAATATTACACTGCTGAGCTTATTATAGGTCTTTTGTTAATTAAAGACTATATTCACCGAAAACTGTGATGCTTAACTTTGACGTCTATCCCTAAAAACAAGTGTATGCTGTCTCTTTTGTTGGAAAGTTGGGATATGGATTGTTTTTTTTTTTTTGTCCTATTTTATTATTTTGTTCGAGATCTTTTGACAAATCACTCAGAGAAGACTGGGTTGGTGCTCAGTGTCCATGCAAATAAACTTCTGGCAATCTCATTTCTACAACCTCACTAAGGACTTATTTAAAAAGATTTTGATTGCTTTAGTATCTGAGTTAACAGCATTCCTGGAATAGCTCTCTACAGATATTTTTTTTAAAAAAATCAGTTTTAGTCTATTTAGAGAACAGGTAGTATTTACAAACCTCTTCCAACTAATGAAGGTTGATTTGGTCCACCATGTCTTCTTTGCATCTCATTTAGTGAATGTCTACAAACAAAAATATCCAATAAACATAACATTTCAAAATAAACCTGTTGGATAGTGGTACAAAATAGTAAATTAATTACCGTCCCAGTGATTCCATCTCCTCTTGGAGCTGACTGTTTTGCATTTTCACAAACTCCAGCTGAGCAGCCAGGCGCTCCTCTCCTCGTGGATCTTTTCTCTAGCTGCACGTTCTGCATGGAAGTCTGATGAGTACACCTCAGCCTTAACACATCACAAAATGGAAATAATGAATCAATTATGAACTAGGGCAGCTTTCAGCCTCGGAGAATTTAACATTAAAAACAGACCAAATCTGACATAAAATATTATAATGTAACTTATTTTCCACAAACCTGAAGCTTGAACAGATTAATTGTCTCCAGCTCCTTTTCTTTCTCATAGAGTTCCTGTTTCATTTCATCAATTCGTTCCTGTTTTGCTACTAGAGCCTTTTCAGCAGCATCCAGCCTCTCCTCAAGATCCATCACCATCTCTCTTTGCACCATCTGACACTATAGCCAAAAAACATAATTTTAGATGTTTTTTTGATTTTTTTTTTTTTTAAGCAATTTGATTCCCTTAAAAGTGAAATACAACAAAGCTTAACATATTTAATTAGTATACAACTTAATTAAATGTTAAGTTTACCTCTCGCTTTTTTTTCTCTTCCTTCATCTCATTGTAATCCTCAAACAACTTAGTATAAGCATCTTTTAACTGTGCGAAATTATTTCTGTAAAACAAATGTAAAGATGTTTATCATATCTGTCTATTGTTAATTACATAAGTGTTGAGGTAAAATATGCAATGGCATAAACAGTGAGAGTTGTGTTGGGGTAACTTACTTCTCCTCTCCAGCTTTCCTCTGCTCCACCAGGCTCTGCGCTTGCATACTGTCCAGCTGTAGCTTCAGACGGTCGTTTTCAGACTGAACTGTTTGTCTGTCCACCAGCTGAGCTTTAAGAGTTGCCACGTCCTGCTCCACCTCACGACATCTGCATAGAGGAGAGACGAAAAGGTAACCAAAATTAGTTACTTCAGAAGTTGTAAGAATACTGACATGCATAAATAAAGCTGAATTAGGTATATACGAGGGTATTAATATTGGTGTAATTATACAAATTGCAAAAAATGAGCATAAAATATATACATAATGATATTTGGAAAATCTAACATGATTCAAAAAAGATTAAATACAAGACAAAGCTAATGAAAAGATAAGTGCAAAGTTTAGCATCACTTATTAGCAAGTAGTCCTAAACAGAAGTCATATTTTCCCTGAACGCTTTGAGTGTCTTGTAAGGTGAAAAAGCGCTATATAAATAGAGACCATTACCATATTTAAAACTAACCTGTCAGTGAGGTTTTTCTTCATGCCCTCTGCTTCGTCCAGTTTGCTCTGCGCCTGCTGCAGGTCTTTGAACAGAGTCATCACTTGAGATTTTAGGTTCTCCACCTCAGATGCTGCCTAAAATATGTGGTTAAAATAAATTCAAGAACAAGAAACCAGTGAGTTGCACAATAGATTAAGTTCAAAGTGATATTAATAATCAGGATTATTTTATCATTCACCACATCAGTCATCAATTATCTAACCATATAGTTGGAGCATAAAAGCAGTTACAATGAGAAAAAGCAATGTAATCAGTTGAACGGACCTTAGCGGTCTGCTGTTTGGTCTCCTCGGGCTCGGTGGTCTGAGTAAACTGCTCTTCCACGTCGCTCTTTCTGTTCTCCAGCTCACTTAGCTTGTTGTAGAGTTTATTGTAACTGTTAAAAACAATAATTGAAACATTTTTTAAGGAAAGCAGCATTGTCTGCTCTATTTTTGCTAAAATGGTTATGCATACAAATTATTAAAAATAAAAATCTTTTTTAATCTTTATTTAACTAGGAGTTGAGGAAGCAAGTGAGATTCAAAACCACTTCTCTAGAGGAGAACAGAATCACTTGCGTCCCTGTCTTTCTTGTCAACAGTACCTTCTTTCCTTCTTTCCTTCCTTTTTAAAACAGACAGATGCAGTACATCTGCTTAATATTATCTTATCAAATTGTTGAGTCATACTTGATTTTGACTGCAGCAGCTCCTCCTGTAGCTTTTCTGCTCTCTGCGTTTCGTCCCTCAGAGACTGCAGCAGCTGGCTGACAGTTATCTCCTCACTGTCCAGCCTGGAGGCACTCATGCTCAGGTTCACAGAGGGAGAGTAGGGCGTCTTCACATGTTCTGTCCCACAGACATTACTCACTCCGTCAGCTCCACCGTCCTAAAAACACAAATATGCTTAGCCCTTCGTTATATTTGTGGCATTGTAGTTGAAGATGGATTAAAAAGAAGGATACTAGAGGTAGAGAAAATTGTAAATCTGCATAATGGGAAAACATATATTATTTAACATATATTCTTATTGGTTACTCCTAATTGAAAACAGACTTTGACCTTTTTTTTTACCCTGCCGAGTTTGTGTAAGTGACAAACAAGGAAATGTCTTGCCACTAAAATACTGCATAAGATAAGGCAAGTTAAGGTGCACTATATTGCCGCTGTAGGGAAATTTACCCTCTGTATTTGACCTATGCCACAGTGCTGCACTCAGGGACCCAGCTCCAGATTTTCTGCTGGGCTTGGTTAGGATTATCTTTGCTGGAGGATATTATGATTTGGTTGATTTGTGTAAGATGTTCTCTCTTCAACAATGCTGAAAGCCTGAACTAGTTGTTATTAGTTGTAATAGCTGATTCTTACATTGACTTTGATGATCTCGATGAAGGAGTCGTCGTTGGAGCTCTGGTCGGCCTTCAGCTGCAGCTCTGAATTCAGAGCTACAAGGTCATTCTTCTCAGCCTGAAGACGACCCACCTGTGCACGGAGGGCCTCCACCTCAGAGCCCTGGACAAACAGATCAGCAACATATTAGTGCAATGTCAAGCTCAATTTTAAAACTAAGGAAACCGCCATACTCTTGATAATACACAATGATAAAAATGCTATTTTTAAACAACAAACTAGTCATTTTAAACACATAATAATACAGCATTTTCTGATAAATTGTTCACAAATTTTTGTTCTGATTATGGAGTTTTATTTAGTATCAATTAGGGCTCTTACATTAATATAATGATAAATACTGATTTCATCTCCGTGATGCTGTGCTATTCTAGCAAAATCGCTCTATTGTGACACCTTTTTTTTCTGTGTTATTCTTGCAAATATTTGTGAAACAATCAAAATGATGAGATAAGAAATGAAAGGGTTAGCATAAGAAAATTGCAATATAACGTTTTGCTATATTACCCACAACTAGTACTATTACTTGTTCCTATTATTTTTTTGAGTTTCAGCATCAACTAGCCACTTGTGTAAAAACCCACTTATTATAATGCATAATCTAATCGAGAATTATAATATAATATAATATTGGTAAGGTTCGGTTTCTCCTCCAACAGAAAAACTGCTACATTTGTCTGCTCTTGACTCCTACCTGTGTGTCTCCTCCCTCTGTCTCCAACTTGTTTCTAAGATCTTTGTTTTCTGCCATTATGTTCTCAATCTGCACTTTGGCCTCGCTCAGTTTGGAGTCTAGGAAGTCCCTCTCTTCTTTCTGTTTCTCTTTCCAGGCAGCAAGACCCTCAAAGCGTTCTTTCATCGACAAATTGGCTTTATGTAAGGATTCTGAAAAAGAAAAAAATAAGACATGTGTTATATTTTAATATATAGTGCAGAGTTTCTCAGACTGTGGTACTTGGGCTGCAGTTTGACAAAAACATGCTTTTATGCAAGTCTTTTTTTGGGCAAAAACTTACAGAGTGCCTCTTTATATCTTTTCAGGCTAAAGAAGCAAATGAAACTGACCAAAAGCAGATAACAGATGCCAGATTGTATCAGATTAGAATTTGACACTGACACACTGAACCTATTTTAATTGACGAACTTGATAATTTCACTTTTATACCAAATTATTAGTTTATTTACTTTACCACAGTGCCATGAAAAGTTATGTTTTAATTCCACAGTTAAATGAGCTGAAGCTGTTTTAAACCATATTTTATTAGTGTTAGTTTCACAAGTACCTTTCAGCTCTCTGTTCTCTTGTATGAGAATATTCATCTGTCGCAGTGTGTCCTCCAGAGCTCCAGTCTGACCTGGGGAGCGGGGAATGTCTCCGTTCATCACTGGACCTTCTGACGCCATTCTGCTGCTGACGAAACAAAGAATTTACAAATATTGGAATAAAGCGGAGGACAACTAGCTCTCCTGCTCGACATACCTAACTATAAGTTAGGGTTGGGCATGTAATCAAAAGATCAGGAAACTGAAACTGAGTCATGTCAAATTGCCAAATACTTGGTTATGTTTTATAAATCAAGAGCTTCATAGATAGCCTGGAGCAGAAGTCAGATTTTGTTAGATGTTTATACAGTTCAAGTTCAGAAAATCATTACAAAAGGCGATTTTTGTTTTGTTTTAAAAAAAACTGAATCAAAATTTAAGATTGATCAATTAAGCTAAACAATCATGATCATTTTTCCTGTAAATGACTCCCCTGCAAAGAAGATTCTGTATCTCAATTGAACTACCCTGGTTAAATAAAGGTCAATAAAAATAAATGGTCAAAAATAGATACATTGTAAAGTCTGAACTACATGCTTTGACAAAAAGTTTAATATTTGCATCTAGGAGAAGGCTATATTTCCTAATTCTTTATTTATTTTATTATCTTGATAAAAATGTACAGGTTTAATTTAAGTTATTTATCAGGAATGCGCTTAATGAACCTTGGTTGAGGTTTACACAGAAAAATGAATGGGTTTGGGGAAAAATAACCTTTATATTATGGTCATTCTGTTTTACATATTTTGCTACTCAACTTAAACTGAACCTCAATAAACCTCTGCCGAAAAGCAAGTTATGAATGACTCAGTGCTGCACTATTCACAGGCAGAAAATAATGGAGGCAGTAAAATGAATTATCTCATCAGTAAATCACATGACATTCAGATACCAACAGCCTATAGGCACAAGACAGCATTAGGTACGTTTCAGTATTTTCTTATTGGCTGGTAAACAACAGGGCTGAACAACATCCAGCACTTAAAGGATAATACAGATTTGATACAAGACAAGACATTGCTGTGTAAAAGATGTCTGAATCCTGTACAATTACTCGTCCCGTCCAAATATACTCATTCCATTAGACAACACATAGAAAAATACCAACAATTAGGTATGAATAAGACTAACATTAACCAAACTACATATTTCGATAATTTAACTACGCCACAATTGAAATGTAACACTTTCCAGTATGTAAACATAATGTAAACAAAGTGTAAGGCACACCTACGTGAGTCATGAAATTTCCCAAATAAAATTACTTGTAAAATAAAGCTATTTATTTAAAACATCAAATACATTTTCACTTTCACTTTTAATGTCTTGGACGACTAGTCAGCCAAGGACTCGAAAGTAACCAAAACAGTGAGATCATTACCAGAAGTGCTTGAAAATAAACTAAAGTGCGTCATGTTGTATTTTAATAAATTATATAAATTGTTAAGCTCACCTGCCGACAGCGACGAAGGTAAAGAACAGAAGGATTGCTTTTTAATAAGATGAAAAAACACGAGAAGAGTTGAAAAACACTGTGTGGTTCGATCTCGTGCTGAGGAAGACTAGAGCAACGTCAAGTGAACGCCAAAGACGTCACGTTTTACTTCCGGTAATTTACTTCAAAATAAAAGAAACAGCAACATCACAATACTCAATTTTAGCAAAGAAAAACATGTAGGCTTATGTGGTATTTAAATATGTTATGCAAATTAACTTAGCAAATCAGCAAAAAACAAATATCTGCGTTTCCAGAGAATATGTTTATGTTATAAAATGTTGTTTAATTTATTATGACAGACGACTGGGATACATTGTAATAGATCACAAGAAAGGTGAGTTTTACAAATGAGCTTTCGTTTCCGTGACGTAACGCCACTCTCAAAATAGGGAAACTGCTGCGATAATAGTAGGCTTGTTTAAGCAGAGCCAGGCGGTGAAGGCGGACGAGGTGGACGCAGGCGGTAAGGGGGGTCGGGGTCTGACGACAGCGCTACGTAGGTACCGGTAATCTCGAGAGATCAATCTGAGTGCAAGCGCCGTCGTCGTCGGTGAATCCAGAAAAAAGCAAATGCACCGCCTGCATGACTACAAAACCCAAGTGCATGCTGGGAAATGAAGTGCTGTGAACACGCGCGGATTGACAGCTGATTGGATCAGATCTGTTTTGATCAGAAACGTGACGCTGTGCAGTTCCTCCTCCTCTCTCCTCATCTCTTCAGTTTACTTTTTTATCATCAAAGAGACTTCAAATCTCACTGAAAAGTCTCAGGATGTTGTACAACACAGACAGCATTATTAATATGATACTGATGAGCTGAAAGTCATATCTTTATAGACACAGCTCAAGTGTAGAAACTTTAATATTCAGTTCTTTATTCATTGCTCTGATGATATCCGTGTCAGTTAAAGGTGTGTGAGGGAAACAGGAGCATTTACACAGATGTATGAGGTTTTATTCAGTGCAACACGTGATCTCAGGCTGGCTGGCAGTTCTCGCACTGGAGAAGTGTCCACGGTGTCTTTCACATTTCTCCCCTCCCCTCAGCGTCATCTGTCAACTCTCGTCCGCAGTCCAGGCGGAGATTTTTGCTGCTTAAACAAGCCTACTGCTAATTGAGATTCCTAGAGGCAAATTTTCCTTTTTATAACAACTGTTTGTGAGATGTCCTCTTAAGCCTTTCTTTGAGAAGGCTTCTTAAATGCCCTCTTGCTATTAAAAAAAAACAAAAAAAAAAACAAAAAAAAAAACGAAAACCTTCAACATGGTTCCTTAAATCTGTGAGAACAAAGAGTATTCATTATTCACAATGAACACTCTTTTTTTTTTTTTTTTTTTTTTTTTTTTTTTAAAGCATGAAGGCGCTGCTTTTGTGTCAATATCAACAGATTCCACGAGATGTCACTGTTGTCCAGACATGTCCACTGTGATCTGCTTAAGTAATATTGGGCTACTCAAAGGGTAAACTAAAAGTCAAAAAAAAAAAAAAAAGAAATATTGTCAGGAATAGGACCTAGCTCAAAACATTTATTGAAAGGACAAAACCTTTGGTAAATAATCCACACCGCAAATATTAAAGGCCTATTTTCAAAGTAAATAATATACTATAAGAAACTGTTAAAATATGACAAAAGGTTTAAAATGTTTCACATATGTTTCAAATGCATGTGGAGTGACAATAACCAAAATCTTTACTCAGGGCATAGGCAGGGGAGTCGACAGGGGGTGGCAAAAAGGTCTTTTGTCCTGGGCCCCAGGGTCTTAGGAGCCCAGAGTGGTGCCCCTTTCCATATTCATTTATATTGTGGAGGGCCCATATGATCGAGACACTCTGGCCAATTGTTAAAGGGGACCTGTGTAAAATTTTGTCACAATTAGTCATCATCCCCTTTCCAACGCAAATAAAAAAATCTGCTGCATTATAAAGTAAAAAATGTAAAAAACGTACAAAGAAGAGTTTTGAACTGGAATTTAGTCAATCTGAATCAATTTCTGAGACATTTTGGGTCAATTTTACAACAAACAAATTAGCTTAGCGACTAATTCAAGGAAAAAACACACTAGGTGGTGGTCTCCTTTAAAGGGGACTTCTTGTATTACATCCACTAATCTGAGTTTTTAACCTTGTTAAAGCAGTGTTCTCTCATCATTAGTTCACTAACAGTTGTATTTGGATTGATTTCTGCATGTTTGAGTAATCTTGTATTGTCCCGCAAACTGTTGCTTTGGTGCTCAGAATCTCCCCATCTTCACCTACCACCTCACTCTGGCCACTGTATCTGTATTTACTTGCGATTAGCCTACTCAAAAAATTCAGATTCCAAGTAAAACATAGGGATTAGTATTGTCATGTATCCACTTTCCAACAACAAAAAATTGTCATTTAAAGTGTGGCTTATTACAAGGAAGAGGCGTGAAGTGAATAGACCTGTTTCTATTTCTGAGCCGTTTTAGATCATTTTTGTGTTTTACAGTGTATACAAAATGTGAATTATTGATCTGCATATGCCATAGTTTCTTCCTAATTTCCCTGAAAAAAAAAAAAAAAAAATCACAACAGGTCTCCAGGTTGTAACTCAAGCAGAACGAGTAAGGGTATGGTGTCTGAGAAGTTGCCATCTCTACTTCCTGGCTGCTATAGGCTAGTTTTGCACTGCACTGTAAGCACTTATAAGAAACAATAGGCTACCATTTATATATTTTTTTCTCGCGCCACGTTTTTGGTCCTAATACTTACCAGGTTAATGTGTGTGACTGCGCGTGTGCAGGGGTCAAAGTAAATATTTATGTTGATACATCAGTGTTTGGGTGTTGGGGTCATAAACCAGCCCAAAGAACAGCTCAAGTATCCGACCCTCCCTCTCTTCACTGAACGCACCAGCACAGCTTTGAAGTTTTTTCTCTCAGATGAAGACTTGAGGGGTGCAGTTGAAATGTGGGTGCCTTGTTTAAAATTCAAAGACACGATTACTTCGATATATTTTAACTGAAATGATTTGGCCCACACATAGATAATGTGTGAGTAATCTTTTTGTAACAGGAGTTGGAGGTGTTGTGCGCATTCTTTTCCAGGGAATTAAAACTGTTGGATAGGGAAAAAGGAAAAACTATTTTTGCGAATACATTTCTGTAGGACACTGTCATTCCATTCCAAGGAAACTTTTACAATGCTACTACGAGTTGCGCTCTTGTCGCTGTTCCTTTTTGGACACTTGGACACTTTTACGCACGCCTGTCAGTTGCCGTCTGAGTGGCGTCCATTGAGCGAAGGATGCCGAGCTGAGCTAGCGGAGATTATCATTTACGCTCGTGTTTTGGCCATTCACCGGGAGACACTGAGCAGTGCGGGCGGACTGTACAACTCACTACCGTTTGGTTTGGGTTATGGATACGAGAGCGCAGAGGAAGGGCTGCTGTACTCGGCTGAAGTGGAGCTGTTATGTGACCAGGCGTGGGGCAGCATGCTGGAGGTTCCCACCGGGTCTAGACTCAACCTGACCGGGCTGGGCTACCTTTCCTGTCAGTCCCACACGGTGATGGAGAACTACTCCTACTTTTTCTTTCTGAGGTGAGATGCGCAAAAAGACTAAGTGAAGCTACTACCTCTTGCATAGATATCATATCCATAGTGCACTTTAATGTGGCCAAAACTATTAAACCTATGTTGTTTGTTTGTTTGTTTGTTTGTTTTTTTTGTAAATTGGTAAGAGACTATACAGTAATTAAAATTGTCACCACCACCAGATTAATGTAAAATGCCTTATATAAACAAATGTTTTGACTTTCTATTCAAAACTGCAGATTTGATAAGCCTTGTCTCTAATTTCACTTGAACAAGCTGAAGATTTTAAATTGCTTGTTTTTGTTGGAAATTAGTTGTGTGACAATTTTGAATTTGCAAGTAAAGATAGACAACTGGGCTGCAGGACAATAGAGGATTTCTCAAACATGCAAGAATCATCTCAAAACCATTTTGAGTAAAATAATTACTCAAGGCCTATGACGTAAGAGTGATGACATCATCAGTTAACAGTTGTTAATAATAGGGATGGGAAGATTCTGTGTTTTCATGATTCAATTCCTGTCTTGATACTTTTTGATTTTGTTAAGCCACATGAGTTTTCTGCAAATTTGCTAAATAAAACTTGTCTTTTTCTATAAATAACAACATGGCTGATTTAATGTAGTCAAGTCAGGAGTTTATTAAAGTAATGTTGAAAAAAGTTCATATTTCAGTCAAGTTTTGTGAGACATAAAGGGACAGAATGATAAAACTCATCTCAGTAATAATTTAACGACAATAAGCTGCTATTTTCTTTCTCTGACTGAGAAATGACAGTGGAAACAACTTTTTTTCTAACTGCACAAAAATGACAAAACAGAGCTGTGGTGGGACACATCAAACCCAACACAAAATTGAATTGAAAAACCACTATTGAATGATACTTTTTTTAAAAATTATTTTATAGATATTTTGGTCCCATAAGATTATCTTGAAAACTTTTATACAACTTTTCCATTAGTGCACATGGTGACTTTGCCTTGCAGAAATGTGGTGACTTCTATGCCCCATGAGCAGGTGTGGAATGAATATAGCATAAAGCTACTTTGAGCATCACAGGAAAAGAACTAAAAGACCAAAAATTAAGTATGTAAGCTGGTCATTATGTGATTTAGAGCTCAGACAAACCCAGATTAGCCACTAGTTAAAGCACACTTTGTCTCTTTATCATACAATTATTCGTCATTAGTGCTGGAAACATACTATTTGGAAATCACACTAAAACAAGTTGCCTTTTCCATCGCATGACATAAAAATGTATTTTTATTGGTGCTTTTCTGCAGAGGGGTAATTGAGATATCAGTAAAAGTGTCTCAGCTCTTGGGCAAGACAATTCCAGATGGTCCAGTTTGACTCCTAAATCTGTTTCCTCCATGTCATCACTTGTTCCTATCAAGTAAAAACTAGCATGCTGTCAATCAAAGCATGTTTTTTCAGATGGACTGTTTGTGGGAAGATAATGTTGGCTAATGATTCCTGGATGCACTTGCTGTTTAGACTTTATGTTTAAAATACAGACTTTTGATGTTGAATTGATGTTGACCTTCTTGTAACTTCCTAAAAGCATGACAAAAGCTGTAATAAAGTAAAGATGTTTTTTTAAAGATTCGGTAAATATTACATTTACTTCTAAAATAGTAACACTTTTGATTTTGCTCTCATGGTTTCAACAAAACATTGCACTATTTATATCGTAGAGCTATTTATATCTTATCAAAGACCAAACTCCCTCGCTGTCTCGCACTTATCTCTCTCATTAACTCTTGTTCATGTCTGGTGCAGGATGGATGAAAACTACAACCTCCTCCCACACGGGGTCAACTTCCAGGACGCCATCTTTATGGACACAGCTGAAAACAGACGCACGTTCTCCAGCCTATTCCAATTCTCCAACTGCAGCTTGGCCCAGCAGCCCCTGCACCACTTCAGCCCCGAATGGGAGGCACAGGAAGACAACAGAGTAAGACCACTTTCTTCCATTGTTTTACATTTATTAGCTCCATTTGTTCACCATCAGGCTGATGCAATCTCCATTTTTATGCAATGTATTTTAATAATAACTATAAATTATAATAAAATAGAATGAATGAAGACATAATACATAAACAGATTTCTAATTTATTGTTTGTTTGGGGAAATGTGTTCCCACATGTTGCAAGTTTTGTTTCTCAAGACAGTTTGTTTTACTGATCAAATGAAAGTTAGCTTGTGAAAACACTGTAAAATAATGCAAAGTTTCTGCAGAAAAGGTGCAGATGATGCCACTTACCTTATTTTTGTTTCCATTTATCCCAGACAATGTTCCTAAAGCCCTCTTAGTGCTGAATATGGTTTAATTTAAAGTAATAGTTCCAAATCCTCTATATTCTATTTAAAATCGTTCTTCCTCCAGATGTGCTGTGATTTATTTTATTCCTCACAGTACTACTAACTCCTTTATCTATGCTTAGGACTGGCACAAAGAGCTCACTACTTTAGTTAATTGGCTTGTGTCCAGTTTCCTCCTTGTGGTTTAGCTAACTGGAGAATAAAAACAAAAACACAAACAATGGTGTATACCTCTTAAAACAGCTTGTTATTGTCTTGCCCCCAAGATTTTAGTATTCAAAGGATGTGAAAAGACCTAGTTTCCATGGCTGAACAGCAGGGGGCGAGGTTGAGGAGAAGAGGAGGATTATTTACTGATTTAAAGAAGTAGTATAGTTCAGGAGGGCCTTTATTGGTTTTGACAGGAGCACAATGACCTCAGCCCAGCTATGTGAATACGCACCTACTGCTGGGTTTTAAAAGTGAGGTTTAGTGAATGTCCAAATGCCAAACTGACAGTCAAGGCTAAAATGTTTTTGTAGAATTTTTGTCTGCTGGTGACGAGAATGTGCAGGAGTAGCCAAGCATTTAATTATGTCCTCCCCAAACTATTCAACACAGTATCACAAGAATACATAAATACCACAACACGTAAATAGCACAAGATGAGCACAATTACACACCTTTTTTACATGTATATGCTATATTACACAAAAAGTGTAAAGTAAACACAATATTTCATAAATAAAATAGAGTTTTGGTTGAAGCCACATGGGGACATTTTCTGTAGGTTTAACGGTTAACTTTAGGCTTCAAGTTACTAAAATGTGTAAGCTTAGGGTTGGGGCTTGGGGTAGGTTAATATTAGGATAAGGATTTGTTCATATTCATAAGTAAACCTAACATGTCTTCTAGAAATTAACTGGGACTACAACATGTATCATAAAAGGCTTGAAATCTTGTGAGATCTGGTTGAACTATTTTAAGTTAAGTCAATCTAAATATAGTATAGCAGATTTTATTAGGTGTTTTAAATTGTACACATGCATAATCTATGAGAAAAATACAAGAAAATAAATAAATAAATATATATACAGTATATATATATATATATATATATATATATAATATATATTTAAAAATAAATAACTACAAATTAAATAAAAAGATGGTAAAATATAATATAAGTGCTACTTAAAGGCCTCTGGAAACCCACAGTATGTTTATTCCAAACATAACAGCACATTTGGTTGTCTTATCTGTCAAAAAGTCCTTTTAAACCATCGAGCTGATTTAATATTTTTTTTACGGTGATGTTTACAGTTTATGGCACTTTCACAGTGTGTTGAAAATACTAGGCTGGGTTTCATGATGAAACAAGATACTTCATACTTAATTTTAAAGTGAAATTTATTGAAGTAATTTGTTAAAGTTACGTGCCAGCACCTTGGTCTCACAGAAGACATAGCTCATGTTGCCACAATTGATTATTAAATCTATTTATTTATGCAAGCTTTAATTTTTATTTGGAATTGAAGAATATTTTCAAATACTTTCAAAACCAGTCTAAAAGTGTCTTGTTTGGCACACAAGATTTGAACCACTGACCCTGTGGTTGATGGATAAAGGTTCTGTCCTATGTGACCACTTTCATCCACAGGCCACAACAACATTGAGTTAGACAGAAATTCAATTGGGACTTGTTGTGTTTACATTTCCTGAATTTTTGACTGAAGAGCAAACAGCTGCAGTGCGTCACTTTTACAAATGCATGTTTGGCTGTGTGTGTGTTTACAGGCCTGTCTCTCTTTTGAAGATTTACAGCATGTTTCTGGTCACATCTTGGTGGGAGGACAGGATACCGACCATCCACAGGGGTCAAAGTTCAAATAGCACAGATCAGTATCTCACACAGACTGACAGCAATTTCAAAAACTTTTCTATCTCCTGTGGCGTCTTTGGACCACGGATCATTCAAAGTATTTAATGACCCCTTATTGGCATTCAAAGGAGACACAACACAGACAGAAACCTTATAAAAATCAGACAAACAGAGAAGCAAACTTTAATAATGTTCCCATTACAAGTTATCTGATTGAACCAGGGTCATTAAAGTCAAGGTCTGTCTAAAAATTTTATATGTTTTTATTAACTACTAAAACAGAGTTTGGAGAGCTTATTCTGCATTAAACTGAACTAAATTTCCTTAATTTCATGAAGTCGGTGCAGTTGAAAAGATTTGAAAGCCGCTCTAATTGTCCATTGTTTTGATGTTGTTGACTGTAAACTCTGCACTGTTTTTCTCTCTGTCCTCAAGTCTCTCTCAGCTCTGTCAGTAAGCCGCTGTTGGCAGATCTCTGGTATGCACTGGATCCACCAAAGCACATATAAATTCACTGAAGATAGTAGTTGTTTTTTTACTCCATACTTTGAGCTTAAGTGATGCTGAAGTTTGCACTATTCCACCAAATCACAAATCACCTCCAATTCAAAAATGTCCTTATCTTCCCTATGTGTTATATGGTCAAACAGAAATATACAGATTATTTATTGTGGAATTGTCAAAAATACTTAGGACATAAGAATAATTGTAAAAAAAAAAAAAAAGAAACACATACTACTTAGAACAGGGCGTCGTGATTTTTGTGTGTTTATTGACGTGACATGAGTATACATCTGTATTTGTGTGAAAAATGATTTACTTTTTAAGTTTCAAACAAATCATTGAAGTCATATAAGATTTAAAGTTAACCTTACAAGACCTTGAGGGCCGAATAAAATGATGTAGAAGGCTGCATCTGGCCCCTGGGCCTTGTGTTTGACACATGTGACTTAGAAGTTAACACTGGGAGACCTAGCTTTGATAGTAAAAAACAGGAAGTAGGTTTTTAAATTTGCTTAACTACTTTCTTGGTCTCACAACCCTTTGGCACATGGTTAACGATATGTTCATTTGTCTGGAAACATATTGTTGTAGAGATCAATGGGAAACTGGAGTAGTCACCCAAGTGCAGCCAATCAGAGGACTAATCTGGGTTATAATCAGAACTTTATTATTCAACTAAGATTTTGTCTCAAAGTGCTGCCTTTATGATGTACCATTTGGTAGAACAAAATTATGTTAATTTACAACTAAAAAGTCAGATACCAAACCTTTAAATGTTCCAACACTGATCATTATTTGTCCACAAACAGCTCAGCCACTCGAAAATACTGCATTCAATTTCGGTCTGCTCAACTGCTTTGTAACAGAACAATATGTGCGTGTCCAAAGGCAGAGATGTGGAGATAGGCTGAATAAATGAAAACAGTGGCAGGAAGGAAAAACAGAGCACACCAATATGTGGTTTGCCTCATTGTCCATGTGTTTCAAGTTGTTCTTACACAAATATGTAAGAGATGGGACAAGACTGGAAATAAATAATACAAATAAATCAAAACAAATAAATAAATGCATAAAAATCCCATGTCTAACTTTGTTCCTCTAGTTTGTGATCAGATTCATGAAATCAAATTAAAATGGATGTAACATAGAATACAATAAAAGATTTACATACATGTTTACATAGTATAAACGCAATTGAATCTACTTAATTTTCCTATATTCTTAACATTACAAGTACATTTGAGTTGCAAAACACTACAATTGCAAACAATGTTGACATTGTGAGACATTGAAAATAGAACCTTAATTATTCCAGGCCTTAGCCCTGTCTGTTGATGTCTTTATTCTGCATGATGTTGTGAATAAAAAGGATGAACTGTTCTTTGGCTCACACTCGCGGCAGCTCTGAATGAAGCTCTGAATGTGTTTGATGAGAGCGGCCTTTGAACGCCGCTTAATTGAAGGTCTTGGCAGTGAAATTGAGGAAGTGTCTCTGTCCCTTTAAATTCCTGTCTGGTTCCCACAAGACTCAAGAAAGAAGTTGTCAAACTGCAATCCTTGTTTATAGGTCATTAAGAGTCAGGTAAAGCAGCAGCTAAACTTCATCTAATTGTTTTCACTGTGGGTTAAGTGACGCATGTAGTATGGTATTCATGTGCATTTCAAATACAACACTTGTGATATTATTGGAGCTGAATTCACCTTCAGGTCTTCATACAAACACTCCTTTATCGTTAGCACATAGTGATAACTGCAGGGTCAAACATACAAATGTGTGTGTTCAGCTTTCCAACTTCAGGGTTACTAGTTCTGTCAGTGGTTCAGGCCTGTCCTCGGTGACTCTCTGTTTACCCGGGACAAAACAGCAGCAGGTTCAAAAGGATGTTTTAACAGGTGCTGCTCCTTTGTTCGAGTGATGTAATCAACTGCAAGACATCGTTTCAGTGTCTGACAGAAACTAGAAGAAGACATGTGATCTCAGACAGGTTTGAGGGTGCACTTAGGAGGTTTAGTCCAATATGGTGCCACCTGCTTGTTTCCATGGAGATGTTATTACTTTGTCTGGAATGTTATTGTGCTCACCGGTGTTTTAAAGATCAAGGTTGCTTTCACACTAACAAGCTTTGGTCCAGACATTAGGAGACTTCAGTAAAGTTTGGTCCAAAGTCCAGATGTGAACCCTCCCAAAAGACTATGGTCGAACAGGAAGTCCTTTGGTCCACAAAAACTCTCTAAATTTTATCTGACTCGACCTTGTTCCTTTTGTCTCTGTTAAGAAGTTTTATGCTGGTAACTACTCTAAGGCAAAGTAATAATATCTTCATTAGGTTCACAAAAATTAATTGCCTAATCATGACTAGACTTTTGTTTTTAATTTTGTAAAAAAAACAGTTATGATTTCTATATTACTACATCAAATATTTTTTTTACTTTTCTACCTCAAATAGGCAAATAAATGTTTAGTTAAGTGCTATGTTGCTATTACTTCTATTCTTCTTTTAAAGGATACCTATTGTGTCATAACTGCCTTCTCTCATCATTAGTTTACTCAAAGTTTTACTAAGAATGATCCATGCATATTTGAGCAATCTTGTCCTGCAGCTGATGCTCGAGTGCTCAGAAAAGCGCTATCCTCACCTACCACCTATCCCCGCCCACTTGTCTGTATTTAATTGTGATAAAACTTCAGATTGCTAGTAAAGCATGTATGGTTCAAAATAGTCACACAGTCATTTTATAACAATAAAAATTACAAAGTCTTTTTGTCTTTACTGACCTACATATATCGTTGTTTATTTTTAATACATAGAAACAATACATAGATAAATGTATTTAAAGTTAGAATTATATTAACGTTCAAATGTCCCAAACATTCTTAAGGATTTATAAACTACAGCGACTTTAATATTCACTTTCACTCTATTCTATAATAAACATTGCCACAACTGCCCTAAAATTGTTAGACAGTTGTTTTTTGTGCTGAAAGGCTTTGTTTGAAATCTGTCTACAGTTGGTTATTAGGGCTCTAAATTACATTTATGTTCCACCTTAATGTCTTTGAAAGTGCATTGTTATGATCAAACTTATATATGCATAGGCACTTCTGTCCCTCATTAAGTGTGTGACCCCAGTTAACCCTTTGTATGCTGTCTGCTGGGGAGAACATTAAAACTACCTCCCTGGACCATTGAGAGGTCAAAGCAGTCACGCCAGTCTGAGTTTTAACCTGCATGGGAGGTCTGTTCCAGCAGAAATGTACAGCACTATAGGCGCGAGACATTCAGGAAAGACTTCAAAAGGACTTTCTGTTTTAGTGAATGAGCCTATGGGAACAGCTCAAGACTTAAGCTCCCACACACCAGCACACGTCTTTCAAATGGTGTTTGCGGGCGATTTTAGTCATGCAACTATTGTCTGATATAAGCTCAACAAATACATTTAAAGACAACAAGAGAAGATTAGGACTTGCTTATTTTCAGACTGTAATCACAATCTGAATAATTCCACATGATACACAATTATTTTATTATTAGTTTTTTTTAGATAGATGGAAAAAAACAACAACTTAATAACATTCATTATTCCTTTAATTATTTCACCCTACTTTGCTCTCTGTCTGCATAGTACTGTATCAAACTGCTGCCTCAACAAGGAAGATGTCCCTGCTAGATCTTTTGTATCACATGTAAAGTAGCTCATTCTTTCTCTCGTTGCAGCTGATGTGTTCTTCAGTCCAAGCCGCTCTGTTCGAAGAGGAAGAAAAGAGCAGAAAACTTCAGGAGCGCTTGTCTGCGGCCGAGAGGAGGAACCGCCAACTCAAGGAGCGTGTGAAGAAAGTGAAAAGATCTTTAAAAAACGCTCGTAAGGCCACGCAGGAGGCCGAAGATAAGCACAGATTGCTACAGGAGAAACTGTTAGCTGCAGAAAGGCGGGCTGGGCATCACCTGAATGCAATAGACCAACCACAGTCTTACAAGAGCCACGAGGGAAGACAAATGAAACTATAGACTTTAAAAGCAGAGGAGGCTGCTGGGCGGTCTCACTGAGGATAATATTGGACTGTACATCAGAGCATTTTTAGCATCCTTCTTGTAACCATTGATAACGTTCATTTAGTTTTGGTTGTGTGAAGCTGTGATTGTCCAACCTGCTCTTAAAAATGTTTTATTATTTAACTGAATCCACATAGGTTGTAAAGGAATCATTGTCAATAACTGTTTTCTCAAAATGCATCATTCATCAAACACACTCTTAAAGTAGCACCTTCACACTCCAAACTTAACTTTTTTTTAGTATTGGCCTGAAGTTTTTTTTACAGAGGCTGATTCACTTTTAAAGTAAAAAAAAATAATAAATAAATAAACGCTGTAAGAGTTTTATGCATTTTTTTCAGTCAAATCACCAACAAGAAATTCCATCTATAAACATCTTTGTATTTCAACAAAATAAATCAATTCAAGTTAAAGTTATGTGTCATTTATCCTATAGATGAAAGGTCTGTCTGCATTTGTTTCTCTGAAGTCCTGTTTGCTTTGAGTGGACTCACACAGAGCTCACATTTCACACTCTCAGCTGTGAACAACACCAACACAAACAAGTGATAAATACAAGTGAAAACACAGACCTGCCATTTGACACAGAGGGAGGGAGAAAGAGAGCGAGAGGGGAGAGAAATACAGAGAAGGGGAGGGACAAACAAGGGAGAATAGTTCAAGTGAGATGGATGGCATTACAACGCTAGACAACATAATCATCAGGGTGAAACACTCTTATTCATCTCCAGACTTTTTGTTAAACGGTTTATTGTAGAGTCAGTAAAAACATTGGAGAGTTTTCTTTCTGAGACGTGTTGAAAGTATTAGTAACTTGTTGAAACTTTTTTTTTTTTTTTACATCGAGACCCATAATGCTTTTAAAGATTCAGAGAATCTAAAAAAATATGTTTTTGTATCTCTATTGTCAGCACTTTGTAGCTGCTCTTCACCTTTTATTATTGCTGTTTACCATTAAAAAAACGCAAATTGTAAGTATGCAATGTCTTATGTTATTTCTATACACAATTAAATATTGTAATAATAATTTTAAACATTTTATGAGTCATGGCCCGGAGGGTGTCCAGTTTGGTGACCACAGGATTTCATCTCTGCTGTTTGCAAATGATGTTGTTCTGATGGCTTCATCAAACCAGGACCTGCAACATGCACTGGGACGGTTTGCAGCCGAGTGTGAAGCAGCTGGGATGAAGATCAGCTCCTCTAAATCCGAGGCCATGGTTCTCGACCGGAAAAAGGTGCCTTCCGATCTCCAGGTGGGTTGGGAGTCCTTGCCTCAAGTGGAGTTCAAGTATCTCGGGGTCTTGTTCACGAGTGAGGGAAGGATGGAACGTAAGATTGACAAGCGGATCGGTGCAGCGTCTCCAGTGATGCAATCGCTGTATCGAACCGTTGTGGTGAAGAAAGAGCTGAGTCGAAAGGCAAAGCTCCCGATTTACCGGTCAATCTACGTTCCAACCCTCACCTATGGTCATGAGCTTTGGGTAATGACTGAAAGGACAAGATCGGAGATGCAAGCGGTCGAAATGAGTTTCCTCCACAGGGTGGCTGGGCGCTTTCTTAGAGATAGGGTGAGAAGCTCAGTCACATGGGAGGAGCTCGGAGTAGAGCCGCTGCTCCTCCACATCGAGAGGGGCCAGCTGAGGTGGCTCGGGCATTTGTACCGGATGCCTCCTGGACACCTCCCTGGTGAGATGTTCCGGGCATGTCCCACTGGGAGGAGGCCAAGGGGAAGACCCAGGACACGCTGGAAGGACTACATGTCTGTCGACTGTCCTGGGAACGCCTCGGGTTCCTCCCGGAAGAGCTGGAGGAGGTGTATGTGGACAGGGAAGTCTGGGCGTCCTTGCTCAGGCTGCTGCCCCCGCGACCCGACCCCGGATAAAGCGGAAGAAAATGGATGGGATGGGACATTTTATGAAAGTGCCTTTTGGATTTTTAATTTCTGGATTATAAGCCGTTACTTTTTTCATGAGCTTTGAACTTTGCGGCTTATAAAACAATGCAGCAAAACTAGATTCTCTAGATTCTAGATTCTACAAGTGCGGCCTATATATGTACTTAATAATTTTTCTTACTTAAATCTAGTGGGTGCAGCTTATATTCCGGTGTTCTCAATAGGGCAGAAATTACAGTATATAACATGGTGCACTGTAAATAGGAAAAACTGGCTCTTGCCCACCATTTCGCAAGAATAAATCACATTCTAATCCAAACCTTTAATGCAACATTTAGAAACACAGAATAAATTACTAAAAATAGACTCAAGTACAACACTTTTACACACAGTAAGCACTTATACTATATACTATATCGCATATTCATTCAAACTTTGTAGAAATAATAACAAATTCTCTATAGCTGCATGTGCCCCTGTGTTTTGCTGTTGTCACAGCTCTGATCTGTTCTGCTTTGACATGTTTGATAATCTAACAATGGTCTCGTGGTCGGCCTCCCTCTGAGCTGATCCTTTGTCAAAGTGAATTATGGAGATATTTGAACTGAAGTCGTGCTGTTCACATCAGAGCTGTCCACTCCATCACATTCCTATGAACCGACAAAGCAAAGACGAGTAATCACAGGTAGAAAAATTATAACTTGTCATTAAATTATTGTGTTGTGTTTTGTGTTGCTCTGCAACGCCAAATCAAATTCTTGGTTGGTGAAGTCTGTCAATGGCAATACAAAGTTACTACTGCTTGATTTATTTCAGATTTAGGTTTTAAATATTGAAAAAAATGCTGTGATAGTGGGTGCCAGTTTCTTTTATTGTTTTTCTTTCCAATTATCAATTAACCAGGTACCACAAAGCAGAAAATCATTTAATGATTGTTTGTTTATTTATACTCATTGGGGACTCAGTGGGTTTTATTTATATCATCTGCTCTTCTCTAATTCATTTCTTACTTGGATATAGTTTGAAATGAACTAACATGTGAATGTAACACAGATTGCAGTAAATCTCTGTGCACCTGTTTTTACAATGGAATGCACCAGATGTCTTAATGCACAATAAAACCTGCCTCAGGTCACGCTCTTCTCCAGGTTTATACACGTCCATGTGCGTCAATCAGCAGTTTATTTTGGAATGATACTAATAAAAATAGAGGAAAAAGTTAAGAACCCCCTCTAGTGGATATATTCAGTGTTGTCACAAAAACAGCACATCACCCAGGTGACATGCTACTGCAGTGAATATAAAAATATAACAAGTCATCGCACTTAATAAGACAGACAACGTTTTAATCCAAACAGACCAAAGAACGGTCCTATTTAGGCTAGTGTGTCAGATTTTGTCCCAATAATTTTTGCATTAAATGAGAGGGTTTTTATAATGATATAAACCAATACTAAAAAATACATCTGAAGACTCAAAGACACATTTTATGCAAAACTTACTTACTTTAAGTTTTTTTGCTGTGTCTTCATCAAAAACACAGCTGGAGTTCTGTCTGTCAATCTCCACAGATTTAAAGTCTCCTTTATAAAACTTACTCTTGTACCTTTTCCTTATTTATTTATTTAGGCTCATTTCCAAGTCATTTTACTTGTTGGCATTGTGTCATTGTAAACTTCTCTGAAACAACTCCTCCACTAAAATAAACTCAGGATGGATTTAGCTAAAAGTCAGGGAGCTTACACATGCACACACAGGAATTGACATTGAAAAAAAAAAAAAGAAGAAAAAAAGCTGGTTCTACTCCTACAGCTAAAGAACAGATAGTTAGTGCAATTTGGCACTAACTATCAAAATGTCGAGGGCTACTTTAACTTTTGTTCATTACTCAGTGTATAAAGGTCTTTTTTTACTGTTAAATCACAGATTCCTGTGTGCTTCTCTTGTCTGCCAGTCACAGCTGTAACAGCTTTAACTTGTGGTGACTCATGAGTGACTAAACACAACTAGAAATTATTGGAAATTCAAACCAAAAGTTTTGTGGCATGTCCTTAGCTTGACGTGGTACTAAATGCAAATACATTGGTCCATAGTTCATAATCCTTCAAGATATTCTTACCTAATTATTTTTTCAAGGAAGACTAAAAATATATATTTTTTAATATATATTTTTTAAAAATATATATTTTTTAATCTAGTAGAAAGAAATTTTCAGTTCTTTCTACTATCATGGACAAATAAGGAATCATTATAGCACTCAGTTAATGAGAGAAACTGTGCAAAGAGAGACTAAATTTCAGTCTGCACAATGTGACAAAACCTCTGCACACAAATTACAGTCAAGCCCATGCATCTCTTGATCATTCACTTTATTTCAGAGAGAGAAAAACAAATAAACAGCTTCGGTCTGGGCTCTGATGGATGCTCTGATATGTGCAGTGATTGTCAAAGGCATCTATACATTTAAAAGCCCCATCACAAAGGTCATCATCACAGCACAAGATACAGACAGGACAGCGCTCCCCTCCTAAACACATACAGTCAGAGTGGACCACACAGAGACAGTGAACTGGGACGGTCCAACGTGCAGGGTACAAGACAAGACAACACCAGAGGAAGAGCAACTTATCAGTGAGAAGAGATTGGAGATGTAATGTAGCACAGCAAGACTAAATACTTATTCAAACTGTCGGTTTGGTCTAGTATGACATGTATTGGGTTCTGAACTCTCAATTACTTTCAATAAAGATTAGGCATCAAGTCTAATTAAGTGATCTTTTGGTGGAGAGAGATGTTTCTGCGTTGCCATAAAAATTCCACAGTTATGGCATTATATTGATCTCCATGGAGACAGTCAGATGAGGAAATCAATAGAGTTAGAGGTAGAGCTCTGAGGTGCTATGAATGGCTTCAAATTTTGTAAAGGGCAAAAAAATGCAGTTTTTAATTACCAGAATTTTGTCCAGAAATAATGACTTCTTTCTTATCAGCCTTATAGTTAAGACTTGTGTGTCAGTTCATAGGCCAATTTCAGTCAGATTAAAACACACTTCACAAATTGCTATTGTAATGCTTATCAGACAAGACCTATTTATATTTTTTTCAATTATGCAGCCCAAGTTACAAGTCAAAGTCGCTAAATAACAACAATAAATTCTTTTAAAGTCAATTTAGCAGTTAAAAAAACTTTAACTGATTGATGAATTAAACTGGATGATTGAACTGATGACTTCATTCAAAGATTAAACTCCATATTCAAATCAATATACAGATTTAGAAAAAATAAAATTTACATCGTCTTTTACATGACATAGATACAAATATCACAAAAGGGCTACACATACAGGACAATGCAATACTTGATTTTTGAAGTTTTGAGTCACAGAGTTGGAAGTTTTTTCTCTGAATGGCAAAAATGTTAGCCTGAGTTTGATGTTGGATAAAGCAAACACTTGGCTAAACCTCCATAAACTGGAACTGTATGAGACAAATATATAAAAGAATATCTATAGGTTGAAGTGATGGGCTATACCAGACATTTATTTCCTTGTATGGATGCCAACGAGCTTACATTAATATGCAATGGCAGTCCTCTGCTATTTCACCTTAGCTTAGAGAACATAATTATTCCACTAGTATTAAACAAAAGGTTTATGTTTGAGCAGTGAGTTAGTAGTAATAAGATAATGTAAACACAGAATACAGTGTTTTATTTGACTTGCTCACCCAGTTCTCAAGAATGAATAATTACCCAGTGGTTTCAAATCCAGCATTGAGAATTCCTTAATAGTCACAACAGGTACTAAACCAGTTTCATCCCCATCCCAAAGCAGCCTAAATGAAGGATGTGCCAGAAGAGACAATTATAAACCAGATGTTTAAGTGACCAATTAAAAAATGAAAAAAGTGTAATCCAAAAGAAAGAGAATGAAGGGCTGTTATTCATTGATCAAGTGACTTTGTAGTTAAAATGACTAACTTGTGTACACAAATTGTGTAATGAAATATCTAGTAAGGTTCTTTTAAGTATTTCTGAATATTAAGATAGCATCTGGCAACCTTCATTTAGGTCTTGATGAGGCTTCAAAAACATTAGCACTGCACTGCACATTAGACCTAGACCGAAACTGAAAAGAGAACAGAAAATAAAAAGTGGATTTCAGCTACATAGTCTATGCACATTCGACAAAGTTTACAATCAACTCCTCTCTCCGCAATCTGAAAAATGATTATTTATATACACATTCATATTTACAGTTATGCTTGAAATTATCACTCTGTAAATAAAATAAGTCTGCCTCACAGTAAACGTCCAATGGCTCAAAGATTTCAATATTTAGAGATCACAGATGCAGCAAGTTTGCAATACATTGTACAAAATATCACAAGTTTAAATGAATTATGAGTGAGTGATCTGTCCGAGCTTAATACACAGGTGTCTTAATGCATCGCAATCAGCGAATGATGGGATTATGGTCCATGGAGATACAAAAAAGCCCTTAAATGGTTGAAAGTAATGTCAATTCACTGATTGCATTCAATTGATTATACAAAATAGTGATGGGAACAAGCTAATACCCCAAAAATATTAAGAGTCAAAAATGAAAAATCAACCAATTTGCTCATCAGACAGAAATTGATGTCTGATGAGCTTTGCCAATATTTTCAGTTCTTTCTACTATCATGGACAAATCAGGAATCAGCTTGGAAAACATAATTATGAAAAACAGACAGGAACAAGCATTAACATTGTAATAATAGATGTGCTCAAAATGTGGGATTTGCATTTGTTTTCATAAAATCTTATGGTTAAGTGGTTTGTCATTTTAACTTTTTTATTAGTATTAATTCTCATTTTGAGATGTTTGCTTACAAATGCCATAGAGTCATCCTTAGTTTAAACAATAGTTTGGATACGTGCCCACATGCCATTGCTCCTGTCTGCATTTCACTGTTTTGTAAAAGTCATTTAGCCATATTATAATCATTTAATTTAAACATGATTGCACTTCCATCGATCAAGACATTTAAATAAGTGCAAAGTGTCCTAAAGTTAAATGCAAAAAAAAAAAGAAGAAATGGGGTAATATTAACATACAAGTTATAGTATATTGGACAGAAGTGTGTGAGTTTTGCAGCAGGCATTTAGAAAGTGTCAGTAATGAAATCAAGGGCTTTCTAGTGCACAAAATATTCACTTGACCTCAAACAAAAAACAACACTTTGAGCAGTAACTTTGAAATATGTCCACACTGATACACTTTGTCCAAAAAGGTTGAAGCAGATGCAATATTCCCTCCCAAAATAATTTTAATTAGGTTTACTTTTCTCAATAACTTCTCCAAAATTTTCAACCAAATATTATTCTGGTACTCTTGAGCTCATTAGTGACTCCTCTTTGGACATGTGATGATGAAGTCAGATGTTTTTTCCAGATTATACTTTACAATGAAATATCAAAAAGAACAGTATTTCTAACTGTTTTTTTTTTCTGTTCTTGTGAGATCTGTTATATTATATTAATATTAAATTACCTTTATCTGCATTAAATATTAGTAGATTAAAGATGTCATGTACTTAGTGTCCATAAACAAGTTAGTGCCCTCGTAGTTGTTTATATAATATAGTGGATTGTTTGTATTTTCCAATTCATGGACAAAAGATGAACTTAGAAGTTTAATCTTTAATAAAAATTGTATTTCAGTGTGGACATAATGTTAAACTCACATTACACACATTTAACATTTCAAGCTGTTTTTTTTAATAAAGACAAACACAGAGGCTACCCATAGTGACGGTAGTTAACATAGGTATTCAATTAGCGTAAAATGAGATACATGGGAGTGACTTTCCAGCCCTTAGTACAATTCACTGTTTCTCTAAGAAAGTTTTTGAGCATTTCTAGTTCACAAAAAACACCATGAGACTTCTGTATTTAGTCTTTGGCTACACTTCACGATAAAGGGATCGGCGGATTTGCATTAGTACAGACATAATAATCTGATATGTGTGAATGAGCACCCAGGCCTTTACCAACACAGCTGAGAAAGGGAATTCCACCAAAAGTCATTTTAAAATACTCACAATTTGATGTTTTAAATGAATAATAGGCTAACAAACTAAATATGATCCATGGGAAACCTTTTGCACGTGTGAGTGATGCAAAATGGCTTATAAGATTTCAGAACATTGCTAAATACCTATTGTCTGGAAAACAACAAAGAATCAAAAAGTACCATGTTTTGACTGACATGTATGTAACAAAATAAACTTGATCTGGATATTATATCTTTTGTGGCATACTACACCATTTAACTTATGCCACATCCAGAACTATTCTCCAGACAAAACATCTTTGAAAGTTGCATTGATTGTTAAAAAAAACACCAACACCATCTGCAATTTCTTAGCCCTGGACAGTAGACTGTGAAGCCGGTACATTTGGCAATACTGACAACACAAGAGTAGTAATGTAGCTATAACAGAAAGCCAGTTTTTGCCAGCACACAGTGGGGCTGCAGTTTCCCTGAGCACTTCTGAACGGGGCGCAGCGGAGTTAGTAAGTGCGAAAAAGAGAGAAATCATGGCTTACGTTTGACTCCAGTAATCTATATCTACACATCTACAATGCTTCCTGTTTGGAGCCGTGTTGGATTGCATTGCACTGAGTCAGGAAGTCGACATTCTCAGTAGTAGGCAGTTAAAGTAAGTATGCATACCAGTTCCCTCCTATAACTATGCATTTGTGATAGGTAGAATATTTTGCTGTAAAATACACTTTTGACATCCACTGTATATGTTTTTAAATCCTAAATGTGTGTGTGTTTAAGTGTGTACACGTGGTCTGAGCCGCTGTGCAAAGTAAAACAATAATGCTGTATTCACATGGAGTTCAGCAACAATCCAAATACATGAATGGACCTGAGTGGTTTTAGCCACCAACAACTTAACAAAAGGCACATTCGCTAAGGGACATTCAGGGCCAATTGGTAAAAATTGGTATTTCAACTGGAGTGATGTAAAAAGCGGTAAGTCTGAGCTAATTACACTAAATTTGATACAAACGTCCATCTTTGTGACTTTTACACATGAACAAATTACACATAACTTACTTTTTTTCTGACAATCGTTAAATATTATTGAGGCAAGTAAAAGTTTTCACATTGGCAAATATTATGGCTCATTCATTGAGATAATCGACACCTAGAAACATGTAAAGCAATCTTTGTAAAACATTACATGGCAAAATGATCAAAAATATAATAAAAATGTGACTTTTTAAACTAATCTAGAAATAGATTCTTTGCAGTGTACCTAAGTATAGTACAGTACACAGTTTCTCAAAAGCTTCCATTAAAGGCCAGTGCTTAAACTCTATTAAGTACATATCATTATATTTTGTTACAGTTGTGATTTGTCCATTAGGATGGCACTTCATTCTCTTGAACTCCATGTAAATACCACATTTCCAACATAACAGTACATCAACAGTCGTGTGGTACTTTTAAAGCACTTTTCAAAGCACAGAAAAAGACAAATGAAGCCTGCAAGAAAACAGAAAAGAAAAACAGGTGCTATGTGTAACCCATGACATGGTACAAGTCAGACCAAAATGCTAGACTAGATTTTGCAATAATCTTCAGCTACAAAGCTTGCACTGAGAAGGCAGTTTCAATGTACCAACATGTCAAACACGTAACACGTTTAAACTGACATTAAAATGAATCCAGTTATCAACATTTTAAAGCATTTAGTAAAAAGAAAGTGGTGCAGGAAAGACCAGTTGAAGAGGGAAGCTGACGTTGAATAATATCGAAGCATTAGCCCAGTCTCGAGCCAGCGATTAGTCCTTCACCTCAGCGTGGCTCACAGTCATTTTTCACAGAGACAGAGGCAGGTGCCACGGCCTCCACAGCTGAAGGAGAACGCTGGGTGGTACAGTGCAGTTTGGCTTGAACAGTTTCTAAATGCAATTATATAAAAAATTACTCCGTACTATTTTGAGGGAACTCTATTTTTTTTGTATACCATCTAATAAAAGTAAAGAAACTGATGGGCACTTCAAATTACCTTTCCTGCGATGAATTTACAAACTAAACCATATTTTTAGTGCCTTAACCATTTGAAGATAAATTGTCAAAATTTAAAAGTTGCCCAAATGACTGTCAATTAAACCCCAACACCAACATTACTGCTTCTTATATTTACCAAAGAAAAGGCAGAGGTTTTTTAAAGGTTGTATGGAGGATTTTTCAAATCCAACAGCTGCTTGTTGATTTTCAAATGATGCACATATGTTTCTCCTCCCAGGCCACGCCCTTCACTGCTCACTGGGCCAATGAGTTACTTTGGAACACTTAGGGTTTACTTGACAGGTTCACAGGCCAATAGATAACGAGGTACCTCGTTATCTATTGGTCAACGCTTTACTGGCCTCATCATGTCCACAGCTGATATATTTTTATAATTTTTTTTTTGTTTGCGTAAGTTTAAGGCTGTTACAAATCTATGCAACTGTTTTTGACCAAGACGGACACAAACTATTTTTTGAAAATCCTCCATACAATCTTTAAATTATGATATTTCTCTGAGAAGAACGTGTTCTCACTTTGTTTATCCTTTTCATCCCCTTTGTCTAACAAAAAGCTCCACATCATCACAATGTAAACTGTCACACCAAGCTGAACTGCACCACTTTGTACACGTCTCCTCATATACAGCTTTGAGTCTGTTTTGGGGTAAAGGTCCAGTCCTCTGCCCTTTGTGGAGCAGGGCGGGGAACATGCTGGAGGTTCAGAATCCAGAGGAGACATTTTCCATTATCTCTTCTATTTCTTCAGTTATTGTGTGAATGAGTGCGGGTCTACAGTGCAGTAGCCTCCCAGCTGGTTCCCCGCGGGACTTGGCGTCACTTGGTTTCTTGCAGGACAGGGGCAGGTACTGTGGAAGGGAGGGGTCGGCTCAGCTCTGTCCCGGCTGAGGAGGAGGCGGCTGTGGAAGCCAAGCTGCAGGGCGTGGCGGGGCTGGAACACCTGCAGACAAAGAGAAAAATGTGTTTTGCTTCAAGTATCAATTTAATGCTCTTCATTACATGTTTGTATAAGTAAAGGAATAAAAATTGGATGTCCAGGCATGTTTCTTTCTCAAGTTCATACTATGTATACACAGACTTGTAAAGGCAATTATGGTTATGTATGCAAAATATTAGTATTAGTGTAACCGGTGTAGGCCCACACGAGGTACTAGGATGGAGAAGTGTGTGGTGGTATGGGATAAACTCAGTCCCCTCAGGTATAAGAACCCACAAACAAACTAGGCTAAGGGGGAGCGTTCCCTTTAGCTCAATGCGTTTGTCGGTTACCTGCCCCGCGGGAGACCCGGGTTCAACTCCCGCTCAGGACACAACACAACGCAGAGAGTGAAAAATACACACCGGTCACATTAGCAATAATATTATTTCTTTGGTTGTGAATTGGAAAGAGACAATGTAGCTGGTTTTCAATGACAAAAAGGTATAACTCACTACTTGAGACTGTTCATGTAGTATCCACAAAAGCAAAGTATCAGTTTCAGCAGTTTATATTTCAGTCCTCCTGGACTTGCTTCAAATAAATTTTGTAAAATAAATGTTGATTTTGCTGTGTGTTGACACTATTTTTATTTGGTCCTACATGGGGCCCATTTTAGTTCTGATGTTGCCCTGATTAAGTCCAGCATTAACTTTGGGCATAGTTCCAGTTTTGAATGTGCAAGTCTAAAACAGAAATAAATAACTAAATTGATGACTACAAACACTCACATTCTTTGCGTGCAGCAGTGATGTTGTTTTCTGTGACAGAGCCTTTACTTGCGGCAGCGGCTACTGTTGTTGTCACGGTGACTGCTGCTGTTGTCAGGGTGACTGCGGTGGTACAGGTCTGGTTTTGTCCAGTTGTTCCTGGAATCTGGACCTGGTTTGGGACTGGTTTTGTGGTCTGGTTTTGTCCAGTCGTTCCTGGAATCTGGACCTGGTTTGGGACTGGTTTTGAGACCTGGTTCTGTCTGTTTGCAGAGTTGGAGGCGACTGAGCTACTGTTCATACTGCCCAGCTGAAGTCTTCTCATGTGTCTCACGACGGCTGTGGCATTGAACGCTTGCTGTAGGAGAGAGATGAGAGAAAAGGTGATATGTAACACTTATGAATAAATCTGCCACTGAATTGTGCAGCTCACACAATGTACAAACATGAGTGTAATAAGTGCAATTAATATTAAGTGTTGATGTTAAAAAATTGTTATGAATTAGATATTCTATTTGTACTTTTAAAATGCATAGTTATTTAAATAGAACAAAACAAATTACAGTCATTTTTGTTTTCTGGATAGAATTAAAAAAAAGGTAATAAAATAAATGTATTTTATTTGTACTACACCCAGAGGAATAAAAGGGCTCTGTCAACTTGTGAATTTTTGGTTGTGACATGCAATAATTTGGTCACTTTGCTGTAAAATTGTCATAAAACAAATACAAATATTAGGCAATGCTATTTAAAAAAGTATAAACAGCTTAACAGCAAAAAAAAAAAAAAAAAATCTTTGCATTGCACTGTATGAATGCAGCGCTGCTCCATTATGCCTTGCTAACTTAAATAGTTTTTTTCAGAAGTTGCAAGTTACACGTACGTATGAAACTCTCTACAGAGTATCTTATATATCATACAGTATATAATACTGAATAGCTCCTCACTCTGTCTCTCATCTCCTCTGCAGGTGTCACACTGCAGCACAGGTGTTTGAAATGAACAGCAACATCTGTTCTATATATACTGTATATGGGCTGTATGTGATTCGAAGCAGATTGAGACCAGAAACTTCCATCTCACAGACAGAGAAATATGAGATTTTTGATATCGCTATGGGAGACTGGAGGTCTGCATACGGTCATTAAAAATAAATAAATATAAAGCTCAAAACAACATTAAGAAAATCAAAAGGAATAAAGCTCAAAAAAGATGAACCAACTATATTTGCTGTGTGTCCACATGCCATTCTCCTGCTTGTGTGTTTGTATTTAAATAGAGGAACATTTTTTGTTTTTACTAAAAACAATTCTTCACTGAATCTTTGCTTCAGTTTAGGAACCTAACAGTAGATTTTGATATACAAATGCACCTGTCATTTTGATATGACAGGTGCATTTGACCAATAGTAGTGCCATTTGAAAGAAACATGTGTTTTTTTTTTTGACCAATTAACAAACATCAATACAGAAAAAAAAAATCCTAACTCTACACAAGTCAATGCAAGTAACATTGAGCAAATGTAACATACTGATGCTGCGTTCTAGGCAACAGGGAAGTGGGATATTTCCCAGTTAATAAATACCAGTTCTCAGTTCAGAACGTTCCAACTAAATCAACATGTACCGTACTTTCTGGATTATAAGCCGCTACTTTTTCTTGAGCTTTGAACTATGAGGCTTATAAGGCAATGCAGCAAAATTAAAGATTCTCCTAGACTTACTATTAAAAAGTGCGTCCTACACATGTACTTTATCATTTTTCTTACTTAAATCTAGTGGGTGCGGCGTATATTCAAGTGCGCTCAATAGGGCAGAAATTACGGTAAACATAATGGCTAAGGCTAACCTTTAGGCTAAACAAAAGTAACATTATATAACCTGTAATCAATGTTTACTTAGTTGTTGTGGCAGTTAAACCCCCAGATGTATTTACTGTGGTGATTGTTAAAGACTTTACAACTTTGAATGATTTTTCCGCATTTTTACAAGTGGAAAGTGAGAAATATCCCACTTTCCAGTTGTCTGGAACACCATGAGACTTACCCTCCACTTGCTCTTGGCAAAGTTCTTCCTCATCTGCCGGCTTACAGACTCGTGGATGTTCTTACAGAGAGCTGTGTCTCCAGCAATCCTAAAAAATAAATATATAAACAATCTAAACTCAATCTGCTGTATGTCAATATTATGTGTAAGTATCGATTGATTAAGTCTATTTCTATTTAAGTGATGTGTGATTGTAGTACCAGGGGTGTCTGAGGGCCTGTTCACACGTGTAGCGCTTGGATGGGTCCTTCTCCATTAGTCGGCCAATGAAATCCTTGGCTGTGAATGAAACGTGACAAAACAAAATGAGCATATCAGCTTTCCAACGCTGAACATAGCAAGAAGAGCTGGAACCGAGTCAGATTAGCTAAAATAGACTGAACACACTGCACTGTATTTACCATAGAACTGCCTTATTTATGTTTTTATCAATAACTATCTTCAAAGTGTATTTAATATTTCTGTATGATTAGAGTCAAAACTAGGATTCAGAGTGCTGAGGAAAGAAATCTGGACCTGAAAATCATTACACATGTTTTTATCCGCATTTTAAGAATTCCTTGGTATTTTCAGTTGATTGCTTACAGTATCTGAATCATATGCTTTTCTGGTGTCCGCATGGCTGAACAGCAGCCTCCGTCTGTGCTCCAGGTGTGAGAAGTTACTGCTAACCTGAGTCTGAGATGTCGTCCCAGTAAGGAGCATCAAACTCATAGTCGGCCTTCAAAATCTGCTCAAACAGTTTTGAGTCGTTCTCATCGTAGAACGGAGGGTAGCCACACAACCTGTAAAAGTTAATTAACACAGAGTTTCAAGTGGTGTAATACATTCTTTTGCCCAGTAAAATATATTTGAAGTGAACGTGACCAACAGCGGGGAACATTATGAGCAGAAAAATAGCATCTTATAATTTTTTCCCGGATAAAAGAAGCTAGAGTTAAAAGTTAGCTTAAAAAAAATAATAATAAAAAATGTTTTGGAGTAATAAAAAAACAATCTATTATATTTAAAACTTAACATTAAATATGACCTTAAAAGAAACGAAAACATCCAGTGTAATCGCTCAAATAAGAGTAGAACGTGAGCTTTTTGAGAAAAAAAAAAACAAAAAAAAAAATATTGGGGACACCAAGCAAAAAGAGTTTCAAGGCTAATGTGATGCTTGTGTGTCCTGTAACCAAACCTCTAGGCCACAGAGCAACAATATTTCTGCTACAAAACAAAGAATATGAGTGATATTAACTTTGAAGTAGACACCAAATTTTTATTTGTTAAATCAAGACAGAGAGCTTTGTAATTTCCAAAAAGCAAGTGCGTACTGAACTAAATATCTTTCACCTTTGTGGAGAGAAAACCGTTGACACCCTGCTGGTAATTGGCCCAATTAGTGCTTGCATTTCGGTCTCGTTATCTTAGAAGCAGCTTAAGGTGGAAGGATCCGCAGTTAATCAGCCATGAAAATTAACAAGTGTCCTCAATGTGATCTGGAGCAATGATGGACGAGAGCTATCAAGGACAAAAATCTACCAGGGAGCAGCTTACTTATTAAGATATATTCAGAAATATTCTAGAAAAAATAAAATAAAATTATATTTATGTACTTGTGTAACATCTCTAATAAAATCAATCAGGTTAAGATTACATTACAATTTGGTTGTTATTTGTCTAAAAAAAAAAAAAAAAAAAAAAAAAAAAAAAATAATAAAATATATATATATATATATATATATATATATATATATATATATTATATATATATATATATATATTTTTTTTTTTTTTTTATTATTTATTATGTCTGAATGTAGTTTGCTCCAGTTATAGTCCCTCCTCATCAAGGTCAGGATTAGGTTGGGTTTGTTTCGAATAAAGTCTTTATTTTAGCCACAAGTTTTGACAACACAATCTATTTTAGTTTTAGCAGCAGCATTCATATGAAACAATCAAAATTACTATTGCGTCTTAATTTGTGTGGTTCAATAAATTAATTGTGATTATGGTGCTACTTTTATGTAAAGTTAAAACAACAAATTGGACATTTTAATTAGTCTATTTCTTTCATTTGAAAACAGCTTTTTCTTCAGCGTTTAACCTAACTTTTGTTGACAAAGCACTCTCAGAGGTTGTGCATCACAGTCATCCTCGTTTGAGTTGAGCTTAATTAAGCAAACATGTGACACCTTCTCATTCTGTGTCTTAACCTGCTCTCAACCCCTGACCTCTGACCCTTAGCCCTGCTAATAATGTAACCATCAGGTGGAGGTCATTCACTAATAAAAAGAGCTACACATGAACAAACACATTTTTACAGTGCTCTGGAGCAGGCCGGTAATGACACAGTTAAAATAACAGATGTTCCAAATGTTCAGGCCCTTTAGTTAGTATAAGGTTACAAGTGATAAAACAAAATATGGAAATACATTTTTTCTGCCTTTTAATAACATTTCATTTGATGATGCTTTAAAAATGATCAAACAGAGGTAGAAATAGTTAAATAATTATATAAATATCTACATGCTGCAGTGAGTTTTTGGATAACAGTGGCAGTTCCATTAGCTTTTCCTATTGCTGTGTTTTTTCTGTTTCCACATGCAAAGTGTGAATAGATAAGAATAAAATCAGATAACTGAGACTTACTCCTTATTCCCATAATTTGAAAAGTTAAACAAATTAAATAATGATCAGATATTTGTTGTGCACATGAAGTAAACACATCTGTAGTCTGGAAACCAACTGTACTCTCTAGATGAGTGTCTTTTATTTATGTTTATTTTTAGATTTATTGGTAAATACCTGCAGGCTCCCGTTTGAGTATTATAATGGAAAAAGCAGTAACATTCTTGCTCACAAAACCTTCATGTTCTAAAAGAAAATTAGTTCGAAGAGATGTGTGTTCTCCTTGACATTTGGCAGAAATACACCCTGTTCCCTTGAGTTCATGTTCATTCCCAGATTAATTTTACACATCAAACAAGGCACAAAACTATTAGTTACTGAACAACTGTGCTCACTGAAGGGTTATGAAAGTACAAATGCAAGGATGTCCATTCACTTCTGCTTTGGTTTAATTGTAAACCAATTATTTAACCAGTTTGACTAAGAATCAATCTAAGCAAATCTCTGCGTATTTTAAAAAGGTCTATATCAGTCTGGTCACCATGTTCATCTCCTGAGCTCGAGTGTGCAGCATTGACACATGGATCAGTCGATCTGGAAGACACAAGATCCATCTGTATGATCTGTATCAAAACAAAATAATTTGATTTGAAGTGTCCAATTCCTGAAGTACTGAAGAAACACGATGCCTCAATCCCAGGGAAGGAAGACATGACCTACATGTTTTGTACTGATGGTTGAAATTGGATTACCTGCAGGAAATCCTTCTAAACACCGGGAGAAACATGTAACACTTGAACAATTTCACTTTTAAAGCAGCAACATTTGACCTTTTCGGAACATTTAAAGCATATGTCATTCCTCTCAACTGTGGTAGAGATCCTGCACTTAAAATTTCTGAATCTTCTTGACGTGACATCAACTGTCCTGAGAAACCGTATATTTACAAAAGAGAGCAGAACTGGGAGCATTACAGATGAAGTTGCTTAGTTCTGCTTTAATTTGGCTACAATAACTACATAGTGGCCTGTGCAGAATAATAATAATTAAAAAAAATCTTACCATGAAGAGGAGGAGCTCATCACTATAAAGAGGTTCTATATTAGAAACTTTTTTCTAAATGGACACAAGGGTTATTCTACTACAGCCATAATAAAATAAATCACTACTCATTGGTTTAATGTGCTTGTGCTGGAACAGAAAAAACAAAAACAGGGTGACGCAGACAAACCAAAACAATAATTCTGCTCTATGTCCATAAAAGGTCACTGTTGAACTTTCCATCTGTGTTTAGATACAGCTCATAACGATACAGTCAGAAAACCCACAACACAGAGTTTTACTGTTTAACACATGCTGCTGTTTCTGCTGCCAGACTCGAGTTTGTCACACAAAGAGGTGACTCACTAAAGATGTGAACTCAGACTGATTTAAGAGAATAGACAGAAACTAGGCCTATCTATTGTATGTTTTCATTCTTGACACAAATCTTCCCTGGCAAGTTTCAAAAAATATACAAAATATATACAGTATGTATAGTAGTAGAGAAGTGTAATGTCAACAATGACAAATGTGCATAAAAGGTGCATAGACTTTTATAGGAGGGCAGTGGTTGTCAAATACATGCACCACTGGTGGTCCACACAAGGCCCTCTGCAGTTTGAGTATCAGCTGGTTTTGTTCTCATCTGTGTTTATCATTTAGAACTACTTTAACTTATCTACTTACAGGATGTATGCGATGACTCCAATAGACCAGCAGTCCACAGCTTTACTGTAGGGTTTCTGAGCCAGCACCTCTGGAGCTGCAACAGTCAGGACATTAGTAGTATTAGTATTGGATTTACTTGACATCACAGAATGTACTCTGTAAGAACACTTTACAATTGACAACTTTTTTTTCATTTACTTATAGATTACAAAACATGCTGGTACTTCATTCATCTATATCAAATCAAACTGTCAGAATTAAAAACTATTTTCTTGTTGCAATGCAACATAGAAATCATGTTACTAATGTTGTAGTTTGCAAGCTGAAAAGATTTAAAAGATTTCACAAGACTTCGGAGAAGGCTCTATCTGCATTAAAGCTAATGGCAGCGTTTGAAAGTTTTTATTGGCTGTAAAAAGAATAAAAACAACACCTCCACAATCATTGTTTATTTGGCTAATCACGAATAATTTGATGCAGGTGCGAACTCCCCGTCACATGGTAAAATCTTGGGAGAACCAAACAACATATGAACGTGTAGAGAAGTCACTGTCACTGGTCATATTTTAAAGGATATTTAGTAGTTTGGCTAGCAGATTAGCATAAATAGTCGTATGTTGATGGGTGAAACACAGACAACACTCAAAGAATAAAACCCAGGATATTCTTGATGTGAGGCGAGAAGGCTCTTCCACCAGACAGTAAAAATGTATTATGCTGCCATTTTCTTGTAGTAATATTTCAGAGCAAATTGTGCTAACATTTTTTTGAGTAAAGAGACGACCCGACTGACCTGACCTTCCGGTGCAGCTCATTATTGAGACTTATTAGAGCAAATGAGAATGGACAGCAAGGTCAGTTCAGCTCTACCTCTGTCTCTTCAACATATTAAAATATTAATGCAAACACATATGAATTGAGTATGTAATACCAATCATAATGATGGTGAAAAATCTAATGTGTTTGGGAATTAAATAATTTAAAAGCAAATATTTACAAAAAATTGCATATATGTTGTGTGACATGATTTACATATAAACTTATTTTAAATACTGTACTATACACTAAACAAATTTCACTTCTTCAGAAATATGAAATAATTTAAATAAAATGATATGAGTAGCAAAGAATGTCAAAAATAAAGAAACCACGATTCATAAACCAAGACATACAGGTTGAGAATCAATACTATAGCTGAATATGACCCCAAACGCTACCCCAAAATGGGAAGAAGTGGTAGAAAATGAAAGAATGTAGCTGAATAACTGCTTAATGAGTTTATACCAACTCAAATATGTTTGTTTGTTTGTTTGTTTGTTTGTTTATTTAGATAGTGGTAAAATAAGCTCCTGGAATCATGTCAAAATGAAAGAGGAATTGATATTGTTCAGGATTCTATGCTTCATCTCAGTTTAAAATTTTAATATAAGGCTGGTTATGAAATGCTTCTATAAACTTTTAACCTTTGAAATAAAACAGCGTAAAAGGTTTGTCTGGGTATTTGGGTATTGAAAACAACAACTTTTCTACAAAGCTTTCCAACAGTCTATCGATAATAATGCAATACATGCTACACAGTGTGAGCTGTGGATATAGAAACCTTACAAACAAAATACACCGTTTCTTTCTGCCTTTAATCTGACATGAGTTTGATTGGAGGACTTTTTTTCTTCAGAGGATGTTTTTAGAGTCACACACAGAAATGCCCTGTGGTTACCAACTTCTCCACAGGAGGCTTCGCAGCATGAGATGGAGGTAAACAGAAACATCTCACAATTTTTAGTCTGGCTGCAGTAGAGCTGTTGCAAGTCTTTTGTGAGTCAGTTCACCAATTAAATCAACACTAAAACCTTTGTAGTCCAGTATGAGTTATGCTTTTGTTTGTTTTTACACAGGATTTGTTTATGGCATTGTCAGCTAAAACCGCTCAGTTTGGATTTAACATCTGACTGTGTCTACAGCCTATAATTCAGGATAAATAATATTTTTAGGGATGCATGAGATGTTGAGTCTTTTTAAGCAATAAATTGCAATAAATATTGGATTATTTGTTCTAATTCCGTTAAAAAAGCTTCTTTTAAAAGAGCTTCTCATCTCACCCATTCACTCACAGACAAAAAAAACAAAACAAAAAAAAACAAAAACAGGGGCAGCGAGGGTCTTGCTTTAGAACAGCATTCATCTGTGGAAAGAGCCACCAACCAATGCGTCAAAGATCTGACGGCTGTACTAAGCATTTATATATTAGGAGTCAGATGTGAACAACTGACTTTTGAATCAGAACGAGCATACTATCAACATATGTACTACTGACAAATAGGGCTGGGCGATCTGGGAAAAAATATAATCACAATTTTATTCCTCATATTGATCGATCTTGATTTTCGATTCGGTTTTGTTTAATCTTTTCAAAAACAAATAAAAAATGCCATTCATAAGCATAAAGAAAACAAAGACTTTTAATGTCTTGTTTATTTGATTTTTTAAAACTATAATTCAATATTCTGCCTCAAATTTGACTTTTGCTCCAAACTACATATTTTTACTGACAAAAGATTGTTTTTTGATCTTTCGATTCAAAACCCACCAACAAATAATTGACGATTCAATTCAACTCAATCTCTTGATTTTTCTCTTAATGGTCCAGTCCTACTGACAAACTAACCTGGCTCATGCCAGATAGATCTGTGTTGAGCTCTGATTTGAGTTCTTCCAAAGTATTCATCTGGAACTTTACTCGCTGCCTTTGGGAAAAGGGAGATGCTTAATAAAACACATCGAGCTGATCGGGTGTGCGGCCTACCTTATTTGTGCTTAACCAATCACAGCAACAAATCAAAATGGACGCAGCAGAAGCTGTGTTATTTGATTCTGGTGGTACTTTCTGTCATTATTGGTAGTCAAATTACTCATCTTAAAATGGCTAATTAAAGTATTGGATCAATATCAGAAGGTAGGAAATACATAACCAATCAAATACACCTGTCAAACCTGCAGTTATAATGATATGACATTGGCATCAATGCATCTCTAAATAATCTTATTATTATTGTATTTGTATTATTATTGGCTTATATCAAAAAATCTTCTTTCTGATTCTCTCTTCTGGAATTAGTAAATGCATTCCTACCTACTATCTATCAGAATTATTTGTTGTCTAGTCATTTCAGACTAGACAACAAATGATTCAACAAACTGAGGCACAGCTTGTCTATTTTATAACCTGACCAAAAGACAGCTGACCTAAATATTTACTTCTACAAGAAAGAGTCTAAAACCTTTAAAAGTCAAAAATAAAACCCTAGTATTTTTTCATCTTTCATCTTTTCTGGGTCAGCTAAACTCAATATGCCAGTCATGTATGTATAAACAGCACTGCAGCAGCTGTAAGCCACTGATAAGACAGATCACATCGAACCAAAACTGTGTCCAATGCAGAGAACAGCGCTCATTTGGATTTCCATGTGTTTTTCTTTTTCTGGGATTAGAGCCTGAAGTCAGAAATTCAAATTGATTTACATTTAAATTAGACAGATTCTGGCGTGTAATGTCACACGGTTTAGGGTGTAGAGCAAGTGTTACAGAGAACTCATTGAAGAACTGTTCCATGAATGAGGATTGCAATGGAAGAAAAACTGACTGAAAAACATGTATGATGAAGAAAAAGAGGTGAAGTCACTCAGTTTTGTGGGTTTAATAGTGAATCAAGCCAACGCTTTTTGACTAGTGAGTCTTCATAAAACCGAATATAAGACTTAAGACTGCTTTTCCACTTTGCAGGTAGAATCAAAGTTTTGCAATAAAATTTAAACCTTTTCAATTAGTTTTTCTATTATGTTCCTTCCCCAATACAAGTTAGTATTTGATATATGTTTTGATGTAAGTTGATTGGGGAAGCTACAGAAATGGGGAAAAATCAACCTCCTCATTAAGACCTGGGTGAGTAGCTGCTCAAAGCGTGTGGATCCAGTAAGTTTCTCTCTGGAGCAAAAGTTTTAGCCAATCTCCACCTCTGTGGTCCTGTGTTACAACTTTTTTCTTGACTGAAAAACATATTTGGCATCAATTGTGTCTTTGTAAAAACATGTTGCGAAATGACTATAAATCTCAACCTCTTAAAATTAGTCAATAAACTATGAATTTACCATGATTTAGTCTTCACAAATGCGTTGCTTAAGTTTCAATAGAAACCCACAAAAAAATAGGGATTGCTTGTTTATAAATATAATAAATAATTTGCTGGAAGTTACATCTTTTGCTCTACGCACACACATGCAATAGACTTACAGAGTTGACCTAAATGTTTCATTCAATGTAACAATTACACAAAATAAATATAATAATAATAAATATTATTAAGAGGCTCTCACTCACCCACATACCCGGGCGTCCCACAGGCGGTGGACATGACGTCTCCACTGCCCTCCATCTTGGACAGACCAAAGTCACTGATCATGATTTTGGACTCATCCTGAGGGTTGAAATACAGCAGATTTTCTGGCTGTGAAAATAAAACAGAAACTTTACTTTACACTTTGCTTCCAAACATTTGTGCCATTTCTGTTCTCAGTATGATTCTTCTATGATTTTGAATCTACTCCTTTACTTTTAATTTCCATTTTGTAAAAAATGAAAAGCAACAACATACATTTGTTAAAAAAAGCAAAAAGTGTCTTAACAATAGATTTTAAAGCCCGCATGGCATAAGGTCATATTTTTTAACAACCTCATTAAGCTACAAGCCTAAAACCATTAACCTCAAAGCTCCCTAAATCATTACATTTACACTTTTATGTTGGACACACACAAACACACAGCCATGACCTTGATTCTGTTATAGGACTTTTCCTGGATATATCAGCACTACCTTGTCATCACTAAACACAGGGAGGCTGTTTCGACCAATCACAGTGCTCCAAACATCTGGCACATGCCACGTTGACCCCAGTGCACCACGAGTGAGGAGCCAGCACTTTATTGAGGTGGTAAATCACAGGCTGTCACCACCGAATGAACACTCGGAAACTACACAGGGCAACGTGTGACCTGCCTCCCACTGAAGCAAAACAAAATACTCCATATTAACATTTTCCATCCTTTTTCAATAGAATTTTGATGCTTTCCCCACTATTTGCATTGTAATTGGGAATTGGCATTTTAATTCTCACAAAAGAACTTGCACTTTTAGATAAAATATGTAATAAATTAAATTCTGTTGTTCCCATTCTCCGAACATGCACGCTCACGTTAGAATTCATTGCACCAGCACCACTAAAAAGTGTAATAGAGAGTCATAGGTTTCCCACATCAGGAATTGAGCACTATCTACAGACTGCATAATCAAATTGATCTTGACTGCACAGAAGATTGCATACATCTACTTATGACATCACAAATCTGAAACATTCATTCAGAACAGTATTTTCTAAGAGAGGAACAAAAATACAGTATAATTACAATAGGGTTAAAAACTCAAAACAAACAAACAAAAAAAACATCTATTCAAGTGCTTAGTTTGAATTACCCTGTCTACATTGAATTTTCACTTTAAGTTCCTACGTTATGATTTGTTTTATGATGACAGCAAAACAAAACTCACTCTGATTTCGGTAATTTGAGAAAAATGCTTATAAACTCATTATGGTACATAAGTAGGAGGTTCAGACAGCATTAGATAAGTGAGCAAAATAGATGGAGGCGGTTAGAAATGTGTTATTCTTAAGACAGCAAAAATTAGTCAATGCATTCATTAACTTTATTTCTATATACTGTATCTTATGTTTTAGAACTTAAAATAATGTTTGTACGGAAAACATACAAGAGGAATGTTGAAAAGTTAAGAAATAAAAGCTAGTAGGTATCCACATGTTAACTTACGAACACAAGTTAATATTTAGTTATTATAGTTTGGCCTGTGAAAACCAGCAAATGTTTACAAATTACATCTAAAGTCAAACAAAATGAAACAAAGTGTGTTTTTGTGATGTGAATGAAGATAAAATAAAACTCCAGGTATGCTTTTATGGAAAGCAACAAAGCTCAAAGAAGTACATTTACATTTCATATTGTTCCAGTGTTGATATTGATATTGAGAGTGCAAAGATCTGCTTTAAAACAGGCACCATCTAACTATACATGAAATGAACTAGTATATATACTGTATATTTTTACATTTGAAAAGAAGGGTCTTTGTGTTTTTCAGTGTCACTATTTGTCTTTTGTTTCAGTATTAGTCCTAATATTGATTAGTGTCTGAGTATTGATTCTACACCTCACTACACGCCAGTGGCATTGCTGTACCTCAAATACACCCACGTATTTTCCAACTCTAATACTATTTGCTTGTTGTTTCATTGGACAAAGTAGAAAGTCTGCACTCCAGGCTCTCCGTCTCCAAGTGCTCTGTTTCAGTGGCTCAACTTTGTACCAGCTGTTTTATAAATGAATACAAAGATAGTTAGGGGTACACACAGTGCCAGCGTGGTTAGTGCTCTGGCTTCTCGGTAAAGAGATCGTGGGTTTGAATCCTGGGTCAGATCAAATCAACATCTCATGCTCTCTCTGGGTGGAGTTTGCGTGTTCTCTCTATGTTACTGTGAGTTCTGTCCACGTACTCCAGCTTCCTCCCACCCCCAAAAGCATGTATAGGTCAATTGGCAACACTGTAAAATTTCCCAAGAGAACGAATGAGAAAGTGAACTCCCAATTTTCTTGCTTGGGAAACACTAGTGCGTGGTGTTACCGTACCTTGAGGTCTCTGTGGACAATCCCCATTCTGTGCAGGTAGTTGACTGCGTCCAAAACTTGTCTTATCAGCGTACTGGCATCTTTCTCTGTATAAAACCCCTTCTCCACAATTCGGTCGAAGAGCTCGCCTCCGGACACGCTACAAAACAAATGAAACAAAACATCAGCGTCATTCAAAGTGCTTTCAAACAAGATTCAAGTGTGTTTTTGTTTGTTTTTTTTGTTTCTTGCAGACACACACACACCTGGCACTGAGCATTAACAGCCCGGAGAGGGTCATGAGGTCAATGTTTCTGGTAATTTATGAGCTGTACATGAGTCAAGCCAAGAGTTAACACACACACACACACAGAACAGAACAGAACAGAACAGTGTTGTGTAGCCTGCAGCGTGTAAAGCAGATTGCACAAATGTGGACCAAACGGAGCGGCAAATGCTACAGTCTGAGTACAGCTTGCACCAGAGCTTCACCTCTGACTTGAGCTTCCGGGCAGACATAAATAGGTGAAAAAAAACCCACATGACCCAATTGTTTGAAACAGACAGACAGCTTACCTAGAGAATACAAGAAAGCAAATTTATTATATCGATTTAGCTTCTGCTTTTATGATAACCCTTTATACATACAAGATGTACAGTATATAGTTCAAAGTAAGACATGATTTACTTAGAACTTAACCAAATTTGAAGATGAAAATTAGAATAAAAACAAAGTATGTAAAATGTAAATCTTAAATATTATTAATATTCATTGTTTTGTGATGCACCTTGATTTGCAGTGAAACTTACAGACTGTGCAGTTGATTATAAAGTCAGTTCAATTAAAAAAAAAACACGAGCACTAGAACAAACTAAGTAGCACTAGAACAAACTCCACAACTGTCAGATATTTCATATAAAAAAAAAAAAAAACATTTGATATCACAACTAGGCCAAAATTAATTAAGCTACACCTGGGAATCACGCTCAAGCCCAGAGCAGTGTGTATCATTTCTTCCCTTGGGCAGATTCTTTCAGTAGATCTTTTATAATGAAGAAAACAGCATGAGGCAACTTGCTCTTGAACATCAAGCGGCACATTGGTTCAATATATACAGCATAAGCAAATAGCTCCCTCTGGTGGGGAAATACTGTATAGGATTTGTTTGCAAATAGTGTAATTAGTGAGAACAATATCAGCAACTGTGCTTTTTATACATAGGCCTTATGTGTCATTGAATGCACAAAAAGATGAAAAACATTGTATGGTTTTAGTGAGTCACCGTATGGGTTATTTTATTATATTTAAACCCTCGTATAAAAATGAGCTGTGGTCTCCGATCCAAGTATTAACCAAGGTTTGTCTTGCTTAGCTTCTGAGATATGATGAGATCATGCATGGACAAGCAGGTATAGACACATATCTTATACAAACTAAAAATTATTTATAGATAAATATGATATTATCTAAAAGAGAAAAAACACTAAAAAAAGCAAGATGCTGTTGTTAGATTATTATTTTTTAAGTTTACTGATGCATCACTCTCTGTGTAAAAGTTTCAATATTTGTGATTTAAACACGAACTAAAAATATGATGGCAGTGCAGGGCTGTTAGAATAAGGCAGTGACAGTTACAGAAGTGTTTAATCCACACTGGGGCAGTGTCTTATAAGCAGAGGAGTCAGTTGCCATAGTGACAGATTACATTAGATCTTGAGGAAGTTGGACTCTAATGATGTTTGTGGAGAAAAGAAAGATCAGAATAAACTGGTAATCCTCTTTGAGACTTTACAAAGAGAGCAGTGCAGTCCTGGGACCGCTGGAAAAGGTCAGACAGAGAGAAGGAGAGCTGCTGCTGTCGTGGAGTCACACAATTACATGAAAACTCGCTTAAACATGGATTTTAAATTAGGTCAGACAAGCAGAGAGCAGATAGTTGCATCTGACGTAGTGGAAACAAGTACAGAAAAGGATGTGCCCCAAAAACATATTATACAGGATTAATACAACTTGACCTATGAGCAATTCATCGCGATTTGGGGCATCTTGACATTTCAGTAAAGCATAGACTGTGTTCACAACATGTTAGAATTTGTCATAACAAGGAACAATAACAAATACTTTCAACTGTTGAAAGGCAAAAAGCACAAGAAATTCCAAATACTGTTACTTTATTTTTTAACTAAAAAGGATTTGGAAGATTGAATTAGGCAAAACAACCTTCAAAATGAATATTCCAATTTTCTTGGGACCAAATACATTTTTCTTTAACAAGATCTATGCTAACTTCAAATATTCATATTATCTTAAAAATGTACATTTCTTTTCCCTTTTCTATAATTGAGCCAATAAAACAATTAATTTAAGCAGTGTCTGTTTTTTGACCACAGAGCTGTATTAAACATTAAATGTATAAATTCTGATATGGCAAGTTCACAAAAGTGTATTGCAGGAAATTTAATTTTTACTCCACAATGCCCATAAAGTTCCTGTTAGGCCAAGTAATTGCAGTGATCTCGGGCTGCGTGTTTTAAACACATTAAAAATCGAAATATAAACTTTGAAACATGTTTTTAGATTTCTAAGCTACAGTTTGCAGTGACTTGAAAACTGAGCTTCATTTACAAACAATAAAATATGTGATTGTTGCCATAAAAAAAACTGTTCATCTCGTAGACTTGATCTCTACATATGCTTTTAAATAACTTACATTATTAAAAGTGCCATACCCAATTTTTCCATTAGAAATGTGAAACAAACATAAATAATTGAATCTAAGCTTCATACACCAGTCACGTGTTTTGCATTCTGAGCCTCTAAATAGTTCACCATGAAGCATTTTAACTTTTTTTTCCACAGATTTTAAGCGAGAGAAGTGCAGGTATGCTCACGACAGTAAGCCAACCAAGAGTTTGGTGAACAAACAGGACATATTAGATGAAGACTGGAGGACATTGCGAACTCATTTCCACTTGAATAGACTGATTAACAAGATGTGCTAGGAGGAAATCGATAATAACTTTAATGTAAAAAATCATATAGTAACTTTATTTGTCAGTTCATTAACATATTTCATTTTATCAATTCACACAATAAAAAGTAAACTTTAAATTAAATACTTATTAAAACATAAATCACAAATCAAATTGCAATTGCAATGCTGGTAAGATTTTTTTTATTTTTTTACCAAATTGTGCTATCCTACAACACAAACTGCAAAAAAACTGAAATATATTGTGTACTCATACCACAAACTGGAACAAATAATATACTTTACTTTGACCTGCCCCCATTTCAAGAGATTTCAGAGTGTACAAATTGAATATGCTAGGTCAGATTATATCAAACTAAAGCATAATGAAAACGTGTTGTTTCTAAAATTATGTTTAACAACTTCAGGTTGTCTGAACAGCGAGGTAGATCACCTCGCTGTAGCTCTTCGCCATTTTATTCACATGTAGTACATCAAATAGTCAATTCCCCAATCTGTAACCCTTTTTTCTAGCGAACATGTTATGACTGAAAACCCGGACTTTACATTCAGTCCATCAACAGCCTCTGGTCTGTAGGAACAGTTTTGCTGCATGGTTACCACTGTCGGCCCCTTCTCCCTCTCTCTGCTCTGCTCTGCGTCTCTTCCTCATGCCCGGATTTATCCAGAATCCATCACTCCTGGAGCAGATCTGGCAGAGCATCATGTCCTGACAGCTTTCTGTGGTGAGTTTGTGAGAGCAGAGCAACTAATATGAAGCTTTTACAGACCAGAAAAATGACAACCAGAGCGAGGACGGAAATGTTGATTTATGTGGTTGAAAAGCAAGATCGATATAGAGGAAAAATATAGATAGCAGATGATACAAAAATCTTTTTACTATTGCTATTGCTAATAAATATTACATTATGAATATTAGATTTGCCTTAATTTGTGGAACTCATCCACTGTAGACTCGTTCTTTGAACACCAGTGGGAGAACCTGTAAGGAGCGGTCTAGACTCTGGTCAGTGCCTGGCTAGGCTTGATCAGAAATACCTTTGCACCTTAGGTCAGAATTACTAATGAGAAGAATGCTAGCCACCCTGGCATCACAAATTATAAAACGATAATAATAAACTAAATCAGTTTTGCCCTGAAATGATTTACAAAAAATGTATTCCAGTGACAATTTGTTTGCTGTGTTCTGTGTATGAATATTTTTACATTTTACTCTCAGAAATACAGGAAGCATGTTTGTTGGTGTTGTTAGCGTTAGTAGTTTAAATTAGTTTTTGAATCAGATGGTTCCAAGAATCAGGAGAATGCATTATTATTGAGCATATTTAAAAATCATGTTTTAGAGAATTATGTTTTCTAGGTGCCATTATAACCACAAATGACAGTAACTTGGTCTTTAGCCTTTTTTGTGGGGTATTTCTAATGTCAGCATCCTGTACCGTTCAATCTGCAAACTTTATCTATAGAAAAGTGATTTTGCCAAGTAAAGGATTCATCCTTTTCAAATCCTCTCCATCATAAACAAAGAAAACATCTCTGTGATTTTTCTCTTCAGTATATTTCACATTTTGGGAGAGAATTGTGCCTACTAACTGGCCTGTTATTTGTCAAATGAGCATCCAAACGAAACTGGTTCCAACGTGCATGAATTCACAACTGGCAGCGCCCACAGTGCACTGGCTTGGATTTGATTTAGACTTCTCCCTCTCTCTCTCTTTCATAAGCTTACATAAGTCAAACTGTGATGAACTGGGAGATATTGGCAAGCCTTATTGATTTGCCACTTTGTAATCAGCCATTAAATATTCAACAAGCCCGGATTAACTGGACAAAACTAGCCAAATTTTGAATAAACACTTTCACACTGATTTAATGATACAAAGTGGTGCTATTACAACATTTGGCAATTCAATTTTCAGGATGGGTTAGTGGGCAAAGATTTTTTTTAACTTCTGTTCAGTTCACACTGCATAATACATGCAGGCGCTAACAAAAAAAAAAATGCAGCTAAACTAATTTACAAACAACTGAATTTCATACAGTGTGTAAATCAAAAATGCATGATGCTGGACCTGTTCATTCCCCTTTGTAACTAGACCCTAGAACTCACCATCTTACAAGAGAAATCTACACATTATACACTTAGCACTTGTAGAATGTTACAATGTCATCTGATACTCAATACTCATAAGCAAACACTGAAAATAATAAAACAAACAAATTAAACCACATCATTTAAATCTTCCATAAATTGTTTATCACATTGCTCTACACTGAACAGAAATATAGTCGCAGCAAATTTGTTTTTGCTCCCACTCTTTTTAAATTGAACAAAAAGATTAAATATTTTCTATTTACACAAAAGATCTTTTTCTCTCAAATCTGTCTAAATCTGTGTTAGTGAACACTTCTCCTTTGCCGAGTGAATCCATCCCCCTCACAAGTGTGCATATCTTCGGCTTGCAAAAACAAAAGGGCCGTCTGAAATCTTCAGTTTGATCACACAATAACATTTGTGTTGGGAATGCTTGGTGTTAGTCAGAGGTTGAGGCGCCAGGTGTTTAGGCAAATCGCCTCTGCTGAGCACCAGGGCAGCTCAGCACTGAGAGGGGAGGGGGGCTGCTTTGAACTTAGGAACACATCTGTGTGTGTAAATGGGCTATAAATAAATAAATAAATAAATAAATAATTCATTCATTCATTCATTCATTCAATACAATGCCACAGATGTTGCAAGTAATAAAGGAGAGTGCTTTTGTTCAGTATATAAAAGATCCCAACTGAATTACAACCTCCATTGCACGATGCAACTTTTCTACTTTTCTCCACAAAGAAACAATGCTTTGGCACAGTATGGCATTAACACCATCTTGTATTTATTCAATAACAGTTTTGATTGTTCTAATGTATGTAAGAAACGTCTAGTCCTGTGAGCAGACTTGCTTCTTCACAGATCTCCCTCATGAAATTTTTGTATTTTGTGTAACACCAAGAGATTTTGTTGTTTATGGAGAAATATATTAGGTATATTTTAACTTTGGAACTTCTCTTGCAGATTTTTTTCTTGCAACTAAATATTAGGGAGAAATCGCCTGCAGCGTATATCCACACATAAAAGCAAGCCTGAATCTTTTATTCTCAATCCTCGTTTATATTTTAACGTCGGGTATCTTTGTGAAGCCTTTACTTCTCATTACTGGTCCGTGCACGTAGCAGCAGAGGCACAAATTAAACACAATTAGACTGCAACAAAAACACAGGAAAGCTTTGTATATAAACAGCTTTGTATGATGGCATAAATAATAAATTATATTGCATTGTGGTTGGATATGATTTCAAAATCCAATAATTTATTCCAGCAGAGAGAGATAAATCAGAAATGAAAAGATTGTCGTGAACTGGGTTTTATCAAAAGCTTGTGATGATGTGGTGCTTTTGACTCTGTGTGTCTTTATGATAGCTTGCAATACATCAAAATGTACAAGGCAGGAATTTAAGATTGTTGTGAGGTTCTGCACCTTTGTCCACTTGTCATTTTGGATTATGAAACAGATTTTTTGCAAATCGCAAAATGTTTTATCCTAATATAAAAAAAAAAAACATACATTTAAATTTGTATTATCTTAAGACATATATAAATGTCTATTCGTATTACAATTTTCAGAAATTGGTAGGAGTTCATGTACGTATATGAGGTACTGCAAACAAATTTTCATTCTATTGAGAGGAAAATCAGCTGTAGTGCACTTGCAGTTATCGTGGTATTTAGAATTCCACCTTATCCGTGTGTATATCACAATATATCCCAAACAAAAAAATCATCTCAGCTCTGGGATCTTTACAGAACCTGCTGTATTTTAAGTCAGAATGAGTAGAGTCCATCTAACACAGTGTTCCTTCTGAAGTGGCTCCTATCACCTGAGCTCACACACACCTCAGGGTGTTACATTTATCCTGGAAATGCTCTATCCAATTTCCACCTCAACAACTTTCAACTAGGAACAACACTGTGTAAAATAGCACTTGACTATCTTGATTAAAATTATTAATTTAGTACACATCCAGTAAAATAACTTTTTTTTATTTAGATTGGCATTTCTAGAAGCTTACATGCCAATTTATATAGTGATTACATTTGGGCTTGAAATCATCATGTAGCAGCGTCTGTCCCTGCAGCGGCTGTGCTCCAGTTCTTCAAGTTGGTGAGGAAAAGTGAGTCAGCCCTCTCTTAGCAGCATCTGGCACATGGCTCACAGCAAATCTTTTAAGTTTGGTGGCAATCCAATCACAGTTGTTCTTTTGTAGCTCACATCCCTAAAATGTGAATTACATTTAATCTCAAATATTCCACATCTTTTCTGTAACAAAATCAAACATCTGACTTCAGATTCATTTTGCCTGCACTGTTTCTTTGTTTTTCACTCATGTTTGGTTTCATACACAAAGCTTGAGGGGATTCTCTGTCATACACCTCAGAACAAAATAAGCCCTGGTTCCAGACATGCCTTTGTGTAATATATGTCCTCCCTCTTATACTAAAGCTATGAGCTAACCACAAGAATATAATAGTATTACGCTGTACTGCACACAATGGACTGCATACTGACATTTTGAAGCTATTGTCTACAACATCAAGGTACTTAAGCTAAGCTGATTTATTACAATGTAGGTCTTATAACATACAAATCTGTCTAAAGCCAAGAATAAAAGTTTAAGCATCATTCAGAGACAACAACATTCAACTCACTGTAATGCTTAGCCAAACCTACAAGACTTCACCTTTTGACCTCCCTCTTAAATCTAGGTTTGGTCTCATGTTGTGACTGTCACTTGATTGTGGAGCTACATCCACAGATTATTCCACTTCGGCCTTATTGACTTAAGGAGATTTTTAAGTGGCATTTGAAGTTCAGTTCACTAATTTCAAAAAGTTTTTCCTTCAGCATCTACTCAAATATTGTTAGTTTAATGAGGAGCTTTTGGCCATTATTATGTTGAATTTTGCACATACATGCACATACATTCAAAACTGTTGTGTATTAGTTAGATAATCTACAGAGCTCACAAGAACAAACATAGCCACTAGTCAGCCATGTTGTGTAATCTAGGGTTGTGATCCAAACCCAAATTAGTCTATGTAAGAACTTGTAACAGCAGGAGGTCAGTGGGGCTCAAGAAAACTCAACTTGGCGTAATCTGTGTAATTCAAAGAGTGTGAAAGAAAGATTGTGGCAAAACAGACATACAGTAGTTCATTTCAAAGTGCTCTGGTGCAAACCTGTTCCTATTTCAAATGCAGTTATAATTAGTTTGTAATCATTGACTTTAGTGACAAAGTGTTTTTTTACCCATACCAGAGTAGCACTGAACAAGTCTAACTGTCTAAGACCTGGAGCTGGGTTAGTAGGTGGTGCCCAGTGCTCTCGACAAGATGATGCAGCAACCTTGAAGAATGAGCTAAATGCTGAAGCCAAAGTGCTATGGTGACTACACGATGCACCTCAGCCACAACCTTATAGTAATGTTGCACAGCTGAGGTGCATCAGTGCAAAGAAAAGCAGCTGAAGCAGTGCCGGCTCTAGCCCTTTTGGAGATTTCTAATTGCCCGCCCTCGACAGATATAAATTGAAGTAAGTCCCAGCCTTCTACGTCCCCCGACCCCCACAAAAAAAATGTAGTTTTTTAACCCTGAAATACAAATACATTTCAATCTAACACGGTTTTGATGTCACTCTTTGAGCTCAGCATCTCGGGGCAAAGCTGAATCACATATTTAACAGTTGTATTGTCACCAAATTTAGATTGCACAAATGGATAGATAAAATATGATGGGTACACAGATGAAAAATATAGCTTTGTTGCCATAGTAATTTAAGAAAACTGAAATGGTTTGAAGGTGTCAAAATGTCACCACTTAACAGAGTTGAATACCGTAGGTTTGTACTCACAGCTGCATGATGAGATAGAGATGGTCAGGGCTCTCGTAGATGTCCTCCAGCGCTACAATGTTTTCATGTTTGATTCTGAAATCCAAAAACACAGACACAACATGTAAGAAATAAATAGTTATACCAGTTTCAATTAAATTATTATGATCAAAAACACTCATGTGATTTAGTTTGGAATGAATATACTGTATTTGCATTATGACACCTAAAAATAAAGTTTCATTTGGGCCTTATTGAGATTTATGTAACACGACTTTGGTAGAGCTTTGTTATATTTAATCAGCAACGTATAGTACAGTTAAAACACACAGTTTATTCTTTCTGTTCTATCTACAGCTGGGCAATTGATTGAAAAATCAAAAGATCGATATCGAGATTGAATCAAATCGTCACTTGGTTGGGGGTTTTGAACTGAAAGATCAAAAACCAATCTTTTGTCAATAAATACGTGGTTTGAAGCAAAAGTCAAACTCGATATATAATATTTAAAAATCTTATAAACAAAAAGGCATTTTCTTTTGTTTTTGAATCAAGATCGATCAATAAAGAAAAAAAAATATATATATATATATATATATATATATAATATATATATATATATATATATATATAATATAATAATATATATATATATATTATATATATATATATATATATATATATAACAATATATATATATATTATATATATACACACATATATATATATATAACACATATATAATATATATATATACACAATATATATATATATATATATATATACATATATATATATATATACACTATATATATATATATACATATATATATATATATATATATAAATATATATATATACATATATATATACATAATATATATATATATATATTTTTTTTTTGTTTTTTTTTTTTCCCCATATAACCCAGCCCTAGTCTATCAGAGTAAAGCTGAGCAGAGCCAAAAATATCTAATAAAAAATGACTTCAATTAATCACTTCTTTAGCACCACTCAAATAAAAATCATGTTTTTGCCTTGAGATGTTATTACTCTACTAGGTTTTTTTATTTTTATTTTTTGGCTCAAATGGCACCAATTTTACACTTTGCTGTAAGACTAAACCAAGCTTGCAGGGGATATTTTTTGTAAATATATATCTCTCAAAATATACAGTAATTTACATTCCCTAGTTCTTGGATTTTGTTAAATTCCCTAGTTCTTGTATTTTGTTATAATTTCAAAACATCCGGTCACTCCATTTTGTTATCTGTATCCCTTAGCACCACCAGGTTGTATGCACGTCATTATGAATAATCCTTATTGTCAGATCTTATCTATTGTGGTCACAGCTTTGAGGGTCCTTTTTGCATTGTGAATGTTTAATTAACTATAATAAACAGCATGCACAAGAAGGTTCAGTTTTAAAATTGGAGTGTATTCTTAATGTAGAGAAGAGTTGAATATGTGTCTGAATCCAATGATAAATGCATTGTGTAAAAAAAAATGCATGGAGTGTTTTAAAAAGCTTTGTGTTTAGCATACAGATAATTGTTTCAATTTTTTTTTCAAGCTATAGAATTCACCATCACAGTGCCCCAATAGCCAATAAATATATACGTAGGCCCAGATAACGAAAACAACCCATTGAAGATAACGCAAGCAGATTTAAAATATTTAAGGTTTGCAAGCTCCATTTTTGTTCAACGAAGTGATTCATGTTATGGAATCTTTAGGTATTGATTCCATCTTTATGTTACTCTGCCCTTTGATGTCTGTGAAGTCACAAGGGAAACCCATATAGACAGTAGGCCACTGTTGTGAAAACAATCGAGAGTGAGAGCCTTTGTCTTACTTGAAAGATTGAATCTTTCTGTAGGAAACATGTTAACTAACCTTTTGTCTCACTATTAAGATATGGTTTAACACCCATCGAGGTTTAGATGTTGTCAATATCGTATTCTGTCCCCACCCCTGACGACGGGGCCTCCACTCCAGAGTTTAAGCAACATGCAGGCCCTTGGCTCATGGAAGAGCATGGGCTAAGGGACATTGGACTAGAAAAGCTGAAATGGAGTTAAACCTCACAAATGGACTCTCTGGACTTTTGATTATGCATAATAGTACTTTTGTTAATGCATTCTACTTTTGAGATCAGGCAACTCTCAAGGAATTTATTTTTCTACATGAATACAAAATTCCACAACATACATTATATTATGTTATATAAAAATGAAAGCATACATTAACTATTTACTATTTATTTACTATTCTTTATCTTGTTTTTATTTATTGTGCGTGTGAAGCACTTTGGGCATCCCCTGTTGTTGTAAATGTGCTATAAAATAAAGTTGACATTGACATTGACAACTGAGAAAAATGTGTCCATTCAAGAAACTACATTATTAATTTATTTCATTGATGTGCATGTGTTGATATCTTTAACTCTTAAAAATGTGCACTATATACTTTGAAACACTTCTCCAAAAAAACAATAAACATTTCCCTAATGGAGTGAAATACATTACGTTCTGTGGATATTTTCCCCAGATTGTCTACAAGGGAATAAATTGTATATTTTTTCCAAGTCCCATTTACTTCAGCAATGTGCTTTATACAAATCTAAACTTTACTGTTGTCTTTGCAGCTTGTACAACACGAGGGAGAGCCATTCACTCAGAGGCCCATTACACGGCTCCATCCACTTACCCACTGCCATTCTAATGTAATGGCTTCCATTTATATAATTGGGCTGGGAGCAGTTCTCATTTTGTCTGATTTGCACAGTGCGTTTGAATTAGCTAAATGACTGTATTTAATAACATAAGGCTGTTTGTCATCGCTCACAAAAGCCTGCAGCAGCTGTGGCAGTATGGGCATATTAAAATGCATTAGACCTTTGCCCTTTAGAGCCATTTTCCCTCTGAGTAAACAACAGGCTAAGTGTTTTTCCGACAATTGCAAAGGCCGGTCAGATTACAGTAAGATGTAATTTTCACTGTTGCTTAAACTGAAATAAAATACATTTAAGTGAACATAATTATTATACATTCTTAACGCTTTAAATGGCTTTAAATATAATGTTGGGTCCCTTGGTCTTAATTTGTTTTACCTTTTTTTTTTCATTTTTTGGAATACACACAAACAAAACAAGCAAACAAAAAAACTAATGGGTGTGGGAGTGTGTTTGCAGTGAAGAAAATGTGTTCAGTATTATTTGGCTGAGTTTACATGCAAAGGATTAAGCTGATTACCCCAAAAAACATTCAGATATTAATATTAAAAGCAATATAGATAATTATTGATTTTAATATTGCTTGCAAAACTGCACACAGTTTTTCTGGTTCATGTAGATTTGTGTAAAATGTGAGGCTGTTCTGTGCAACTTTTTCACTCTAAAACTTTAACTCAACTCAATTGCTGGGATTTGGACTAATGAGTTGTTGTGACTATGTGTAGTTACAATTGTCAGGCTGTGCCCGGGTTTACATGTACTTTGGACAATAGATTTGAATTGGACTTTATTGTTCACAAATCTGTCTTAATCTGAGGCCTTGTCCACACATAGCCGGGTATCTGATAAAACGAATATTTTTTTCTACGATTCGCCCTGTCATCCACACTAAAACGTAGGATTCCCTCATATAAAACGTAGCTTTGTTAAAACTCCGACCAAAGTGAAGATTTGGCCAAAACTCCAGCTTTGCGTTTGAGTGTGGATGTGAATAACCGGCGTTTTACGTTTTTATACGTCACTAACCGCAACATTTGCATAAACATCATACACGTGGCCTTGTTTAGAGCCGTGATCGGGAGCACATTTATGCGGGTTTGTGTGGATGTGATTTTCTTTAAAACAGTTATGTGTGGACACAAGAGTTTTTATAAAACGGAGGACAGCAGATATGCGTTTGTAAAAATACCCGCCTACGTGTGTACATGGTCTAAGATAGTGAGAACTTCTCTTTTTCTGACATAATCCATCCCACCTCACAGGTGTGTCACATCAAGATGCTGATTAGACAGCATGATTAATGCAAGGTGTGCACTAGTGTCCTTTTATTGGCCACAATAAAGGGACACTCTAAAAACATGCACTTTTTTAATTGGGGGTGTCTGAGGAATCAGAACACTCTTCAGTGTCTGATGAGACCAACATTTGCCTCATGCAGTGCAACACAGCTCCTTCACACAGAGTGGCTCAGGTTATGGATTATGGCCAATGGAATGTTGGTCCACTTCTCTTTAATGGCTGTGTAATGTTGCTGGATATTGGCAGGAGCAGGAACACGCTGTGGTATACGCCGATCCACAGCATCCCAAACATGCTCAATGGGTGACAGGTCTGTTGCATATGTTGACATGATAATACACAACCTCATGTCGCAAGTAACTGTACACAACTCTTGGAAGCTAAAACATCCAGTTCTTGTATGAAGTTATTATACTGCTAATGTTTTATATCAGGCTCCTGCGCTTCTCTTTCACCAGTTTCTAAAATGTTTTGCTCTGAAGTAGAAGTCGTGATGTCTTGTTTGGTGTTGATGTCGCTCTGGTTGGTGGGTTGCAGAGCGTGACCCGGGGGCGGACCGGGTTTTCGGACGGAGATGCTCTGTTGCCGAGGTAACGAGGTATTAGCCGCATCTTGTGGGCCTGTGCATTTGTGAATGATAAGAGAAAGAGTGTGTGTGAACATGTGTGGACTCCAGGTATCACTGATGGGAACAGTTTTTGTTTGCATTGAGGTTTACATATGCAATCAGTCTGTTGTTTATTATGTATGCGTTATTAACTGCTTTGGACTTTGTTAGCCCTGTTTTTTGCTGTAATGCACCTTATAATAAGGCATTATTTGTCAAAACAATAACCCTTACACAAATTCTGTCCATTTCAGACATGAAGCAAAGGCTGTAATTAAAATTACAACTGATGCTACTCAGACTGTTCTGGGGTACTATGAAATAAAACACCAATTGACAAGGTACTTTTTTATTTCTAAAAAGGAAAATCAAAATAATATATATATTTTACTTTGTTAAACACAACTTCACCCATTATTGTTAAAAAATAAAGGCTATTTGGTTTTAGGGTTGTAGTAATGTCAACACTAAAATTATAGTATAATTATGAAAAAATAAATAGTAGGCTACATTGTTTCTGATGCTCAAGATAATTTTGAGACCCGCTTAAAGTTCCTGTTGAGTACTTTGCATTTACTTTTGTACTGATATCTAATGTTTGATATTTTAGACAGCATTAGGTAGTAATAAGTCTGGTTCTGAAAAAAAAATACATTTAACTGACATATGCGTACTCACTTCCTCAGAACGGCGATCTCGTTCTCAATGCTGCTCTCTTTTCCTTTCAGAGCTTTTTTGGGGATGCACTTCACTGCAAACATCCGCCCTGTCAGCTTCTCCTGGGCCAAAACCACCTCAGAGAAGGCTCCTCTGCAGAAAAAGAAGACAAACACATTTAGTTTAGTGCAGATCTTCAACTTCAATTATCCTGAAAATACCAGGATGCTCTCTTGAAAATAAGTCATAGTAGAAAAGCCAGTTGAGGTTTGGGTGTCTGTTTGGCAAAAAAAACAAAACAAACAAACAAAAAAACAGCAATAATACGGTTGGTCAGAATAAAAATCCAAGATTGTGAAGATCCATACAAGAATTCTTATTAGTTTTTCATAACCAAAAAGATAAAGCATACTAGTAGACTTTGCCGGACATTATTATGGAGAGTTAACGACCCATTTAAAGCATACATTTCTCATTGTTAAAAAAAATGTGTCAACTATAGGCTTGTCTAAAAAGTGTCCTCAACAGGGACAAGGTGTTTCACAATCTGGAGCTGCAGGTAAGTTTGGAAGTCACAGTTTCTCGTACTAAAACGCTATTTTGACCGACTCACAATAAAATTTTCCCCAAACTTTAATTAAAAGTACATTTAAAGGTGATGCATCTGTTTATATTAGATAACCTAACATCAATTATGCACCAGCACAGATAGTAGTTACAAAGTATTTATTTGGGTGAAAATAAGTCTGTAGTGTCTCATTTACTTATGAGCATTTTGTTTTTCTGAAATGGTGGAAACACGTTTGTAGCTATTTATGATTTGGCATTGTAAGTTTTTTTTAATGGTTTGAAAAGCACTTACAAACTCATCATGTCGAAGGAAAAAATGGAAAATAAGCAAACAAAACAAAACAAAACAAAACATTTGGACTGCTGCAGAAAGTCAGTATTTTAAATTATTGCTGTTATAATCTATTTCTTACAGTAATGGTAATAGTTGGGCCTCAAGAAAACCTGACCATACTCCAGTACTAAAAAAAGCAATAGCCTTATTGTGTGCTTTACAACCAAAAACCAAAAAGTACAATTTGTAATGTTTATTTTGTGGTATGCAACTGAATGTTTTCAGCCAATCAGTAATCAAAAAAAAGTTGAAAAACACATCTTAACCAGCTGGTATAATGGCATAACAGCTTTTCTTCGTCAACATTTTGAAAACCACTGATCCTGCGCCACAATTTTCTCTTGGGGTAATTGAAATTTCTAATTCAGCCTTGTCTCCTTGTTACATGCATGTGTTGGTGTATGTGTGTGCTGAATGGAGATGAGGACATTAATCTGCTTGAACTGTGGCAGCTCCTTCATCACTGAGCCTAAAGCTTCACTGATGTGGCATTAGAGTAAACAGTCTTATCTTCTCAATGTCTTGTTTTTCTCTCACAGGAATCTTGTTCAACCATAACCTTCAACCAGCAAATACAACATCAATTTACGCCAAGATTATAAGACTATTTCGTTTCATACATAAACAAATACCAAGCCACCAAGCATTGCAAGTGGATACATTTTCCGCCCCAAAACAGCAGTGATTTGTAACACTTTTTTCTCTCAAAGCTGATTAGTTGATTAATTAGCAAACAAGACCAGTGGGCAGAGATATGAATGAGTTTGATCGAGGCCAAGGTTTAGCAGCCCTGATGAGACAAACTCTTGTACAGCAGAGAGAAAGAAGTCGTAGACCAAGAGCAATCTCTTCTAAATTTGACCCGTGCTTCAATGCCTTCAAAGGCTAAAACCTGGGATTCCCCAGTATACAAAAATTATATATCACATTTTTGAATTGCTCACAGTTCATGTCGTCAACACAAAGTGATTTTTACCCAGTAAACTTCACAACCGTGATGAAAAAGCCAGCAGAACATGTTGAGGTGAAAGAAAAAGGACGAGATTGGCAAGAAGCAGTGCGATCGGTTTGACAGAAAATCAAGACAGTCCATTTCATTTATAAATAGATGCAATTAATTCAGTTTTATAAGACAACTGTTAATCCCTGTTAGAATAGTTTGTCTGATAACTAGCGCTGAGCGATCTGGGAAGAAAGATAATCACAATTTTTTTTCTCATATTGATTGATCTGATTTTTTGATTCAATTTTGTTGAACTTTTTCAAAAACTAAATAAATGAAAAATGTCATTTGTGAACATAAACAAAACAAAAACTTTTAATTTGTCCCATTTATTAGATTTTTTGAAACTATATATCAATATTCTGCCTTAAAGTTTGCTTTTTGCTCCAAACCACACATTTTTACTGACAAAAGGTTGTTTTTTGAGCTTTCAATTAAAAAAACACCTGAAAATAATTGACGATTTGTTTCCACTCAATCTCGATCTCTCGATTTTTCGACTAATGGCTCAGCCCTACTGATAACTTCCATTAGGGCCCCCAATTATTTTTGGCTTGGGGCCCCATGGTATCCTTGCAACATCACTGTGTGCCCTTTTGTAATAAGTAAGACATTATGTTTTGTCATAACAGACAATAAATGGTCAGAAAATCTACAGACCAACAGCCAAGATAACTGAAATACATCTTTTTTTTTGTTAGCCATGTCTACGTCACGCCTCAGCCAGAGCACACACAGATTATCAGCATTTTTCTATCTCATTGATGAAATGTGTTAGAGTTGTGTGTCTTTGAAGCATTGTGTGTCCCTGGCTGCATTCATTCATGTGGAGGAGAGCAGAAGGAGGTTGTGAATGGAGAGAGACCAGAGGGGGAAGGCTGTGCTCACCATCCCCGGCATGTTCACACTATTCACCACAAGAGTCTACAGACAGAGAAAAATCATGCTGCTATCTTCGATTGACGATCAATACTGAGCTACTGCAAGAAAGTGCGGGATAACGCCATTAAGATTTTAGAGAAGATAAGCTCATTCTCTCAGTAGAAAACTAATAATAAAGAATATAGATGAAAGTGTCCTCCAGCCAGAAGGGATTGAAACACAGTAAACCGTGATAATGTACTAGTACAGTGCAAACAAGTATATTGTATGTAATATCAACCTGGAATAATTTAAAGATCCAAACACTGCTAAACCAGAAAAAACAGCAGCTAATTAAAAAAATAAAGAGATCTGGTTGGAATTTTTAAAGTCACTAATAAAGGACACATACTGAAATGTACAGTCTAAACAGCCAAATTAGACTTTTGGGGACCAGTTCTAATGGATCGTAATTTCATTTAATTATAGTCAAAATAAGAAAAAAATGTTTTGAAACTAAGATCATTTTTGTCAATACCACCCACCCCTAAGCTCTTGTTTGTTGATGTTGTTGAGTGTGCTTGGCGTGACGTCTGCATTTTTAAAACCTGCCCACTCTGTAACACTGCCATGGTTCAACTCACAAGGGAGCCTTACAAGACAAGATTTTGCGAAGTCAGTTTAGTTTAAGGTAATCTAGACTTGCACACAAAAACACAAGGCCATAATTATTTGCTTTTTAATGAATTGTGTACTGTTAAGAATTGTGAATTACTATGTACTAATTGTAAATACTTTGTAATATAACTTTGTAAAATACCTTGTCACTTAACAATCGACCTTTTGTTTTTGTCCAATGGCTCATTGAATCTGTACATCTCTCGCTTTCCTATACAATCTCATCTTCCACTTCACAACTGATCACACGGCCCGTTGCCCTGGCGATCTAGGTGTATCTCTATTTTTCAACCAATCGTGTTTGTTTCCGACACCCCCCAACACACACACACACACACCAGATGCACAACATGCACATATAGCAAACACCTGCTTGTACTGATAATGGCAGTGTTGTGGTTTTAGTGACGTCAAAGCCAGAAGAGATGAGCGTGTCGTGATGTTTGTTCAGTCCACACACACAAAATCACGCACAGAACATGCACACACGTGTTCATTCATGCTTTTGAGCACAGGAAAGGGCATTCATTTATTTCTAAAAAGGAACTCCTGCAGATTCAATTTGACAGCACGCAATGTCATGTGATGACACTAAATCTTCTAATCTGATAAGAGGAGGAGAGTCTAATCTATATAATTCTATAATGTCTAGATCATTTTAGTTTGTTCATTTGGAAAGCCCTAAACATATTGTACTGGTGAAAAAGAGGTAATCAGTATTTTACAGTGGCATTTAAGTTATTGCAGATACTGTATAAACCACTTTTCAAAGGCAGATAGAAAGCGATGCAAACATGAATTCAAGCAGATTGAGCATTTAAAAGCTGTGGTTGGTCAAAAAAATTATTGATCAAGACACATCCGGCCGACCGATTAAGTGACTACAATTGAACGTGGCAAAAGTTCTCAAACTAAACAGTACTTGACCTACACTGGGCTCGAAAAGACTAAAAATGGAATTGAGTTTTTTACAAAAACACTTGTCTTTAGTTACAGTGTGCAAGAATTAAACCAGGTTTGTAAGGGTTACACGCAGAGCAGATAGTGTTACCAGCTCCTCAATCCTAATTATTGACTTAAAATGGATATGAAAAATGAAAAGGCTTGCACAAAGTCGGTTGTCTATTTTCTATATATTAAGAGCTACTGTCACAATTCAGGGAAGCCAGATGCTGTTTGGTTGCTGTAAACATACTTGAGTGAAGTCACAAATGTTATTTTTTACAAAGCTGAGCAATAAACAAAAAATAGAAAGATTAATTGAATTGTCAATTATGTGGTTGTAGTTTTTGCATCGAAAGATCAAAAACTACTCCTTTGTCTGTATAAATATGTGGTTTGGCAGAATATTGATATATAATTTTATCTCTTCAATCCTATAAAAAGGAATATAATTAAAGTGTGAATAGCCATTTTTTTGTTTTGAAAATTTTAAATCAAGATCAATCAATATAAGGAATAAAAAAAAAATCATGATTATGTTTTTTATATAAGAATCATTACTTGAGCCACAACTCCCAAAACTCATGGGGGCATATATACTGTGTGTGTAGAAGACTACAGCCCTATAATTAGTGTACAGTACGCCATATGCTATGTAACAGGAACAGAATCCCACTAAATCCTGTAGTGCAGAATTAATTAGTTTATAAATCCATAGCTTGTTTTTAAATGCCACATTACCATTAGTCTGTCAATTAGGGAATAAATATGAGAAAGTTTGCAATACCTGGAGTATTTATTCCAAAGAGGCTTGCCCTAAACTAAGACAAGGCACTATTAAAACTAAATGTTTGCTTTTAGTTTTGATCAAAACAGACAAAATCCAGTCCCAACTTTCACTTGAACAATGTTCTAAGTTACTGAACACTGGACGACTAAAATGCATTAATTTAGCTGTTAAACCAAATATTTATGATTAACTCGCATATAAAGCAGTAAGTATAAGACAAACAAGACACGAGGGCGGCAATTTTGAATGCATATGTTGCCTTCTGTATCTTTGACGCAGGGATGGATGACCACAAGATTTTTTAACAATGAAAACTGCAGTTTAGAAAATTAGGTGTGCTTTGAGGTTGTCCCAGACTGGAAATATTGGTTGCCTATATAGACTTTTTTTAATTACTTAAAACAGGTTTAGATTGCTCCTGAGAGCATTACTTTTACTGTAACATCCCAATTCTGCACCAAAGATCAGCGTTCTGGTGCGGCTTTCTATTCATTATATGTGAATCCGTGTGGCTTTGGACGAAACCGGACCGCAGTTGGCAGCTGGTGTACGAGCAATTTGCAAGAAAACCGCACGTGTCCCGGACCGAACCCGCCTCGCAGTCTATGTACATCCAGCGTTAACGTTCTAATAGCATCAGGTTACACTTAAGTCCTGGTCACATCTACAGCCTGTCTGTCTATGGGAGTGGATCTCTCCAGGTTTCACTTTTTCCCTTTTGAGTTCTTGCTTTCCGAGAAGGAGGATTTAAGGACGGGGGATGCTCTGGGACACTTATTCATCTGCCTGTTTGTTGTTGGACAATCTGCCTCTGTATTTCTGAATGACTGTTTTTGATTTTCCAATGCTTCTGTTGGTATTGACTAAATGTCTCATTCTTTAAATTTTCTCACAATTTTGTAAATCAACAATCATGTGAAGTCCTATGAAATAACTGCTGTTGTGATTTTGGGCAATACAAATAAATTTAATTGAATTACTACACAAGACTTTTCTAGCAGGATAGATTGTCTGAATTACAATATATTTTCTTCAAATTATATCTAATTCTTTAGCTTACAGAACAATTATAAAAACAGACACTAAGGTTATCGGCTGTAAAAATAATTACATTTCTGGTTCATCAAATAATTGATTTAAAAATGATCTACAAAATACAGGATATACCAAGTCTTTTCCTTTGTCCATTATTTGCTGTGCACAAGCTGCTCCTTTCCTCTCTGAGCCTCTCCTGTCCTGTCGCTCACAACCTTTAGATTTGTGCGTTTACATTTCTTTGACAGTCAAGTCAAAAAACAAACATTAACAATCCATATTTCAATGAGGCAAAATCAGGTGAGGATATTTGGCTGTTTACACTGCTCTTGTCTATGCGGCGCTGAGGCACACACCCTCGGCAGCCTTGTGGCTTCACAAAAAGCCATCCGGTGTCGCCTTTTGAGGTGATGAAGTTTAAGAAAAAGTCTTTAAAAATTTTGCTTTGGCTTCCAGCTCTGCAGAAAGATGGGTTATCTATTAAATAAATGGATAATATTTAGTATCATTATGAAAGCAGAACCAGTGATGTGGACGATTTGTGACCTACAACAAGAACAACAGCTATAATAAATATGTTTATGGAACGAATGAAAAGAGATGAGAATAGGATGACAAGGGCCCTGGATGTAAACCTGATGAGTGCATTAATTTTAAGGACGTTGATAGGGCAAAAGAGTCAATACTATGAAATGCAAATGCTGCTGTACTCATTCACATTATTCATACCTGTTGGATGTGAATAAGAAAAGACAGGGAGGATTTTATTGTAAAGGTCAAGCAGAGAGGAAGGTAGAGAATGTGTGAGAGAGGAAAGAGAAGAGGTAATAGACTGAGAGGGAGTCAGAGAGGGAGAGGAATGATTGTATGAGTAGAGGCATATTGGACAGGTGCACTAGTGCTCTGCGTACACAACAACACATTCAGCAAGGGCTTGATTCAGGCCCAGTTTGTGCAGCATCTGGCATCTAGTTCCCCACACGCCAAACTGTCAATACCGCTCGCCACTGGCACTGTTTCCTAAGGCACGGACCTTTGATTGCATTTCCTCTCATATGAAGTCATGTAATTGTGTCAGTTGAGCTTGGGCTGCCACTGGAGTGGAATAGATTTAGTTTAGCGAGAGAGTTTCTTCATCGAGGTCTGCTCCGGTGGGGAATAATCCAACACAAAAAGGAACGAATGAAAAGAGATGAGAATAGGATGACAAGGGACACTGACACAATTAACACAGGGCAGCAGTAGATTACAATCAGGTTAGAGAGCATTGAACTGAAGAGTGTTGTGCTTTACTTGTTTTGTTGCCACTGTCAGTTTGCGTTTTCAATATATACACTGGGATTGACTAGTGTAGAATAATCAATTTGGATTTAATGTTTGAGAGAGAATTAGACAATTTATAAAAAATATTAGTACTGTTGCAAACAGAACATACGGCTATGTTTCGATCCGATACTGGGATTAGGAAGCAATAAATGGAATTTTGCAGTATTGGTATCGACCCCATGATATTGGTTTAGCCAGTCCTGGTTATGCTTTTAATTGTTGAGACTTATTTACTGGCTGAAGTGATTCCAGAGTGACTCTGAATGTTTGAAATTTTACCCACAAAATTGTTAGGTTGTTATTTACACAATAAATAAGAGTTACATAACACTATACAACCCATTTTCTGTTGAGATAACTGAGGTTGAGGAAAAAAAACAAATAACAAAAACAAAACAAAACAAAGGCTATTGGCAGATAGTTAAAGCTAAATTAATTGAAATCAAGATAGGAACTGAAAATGCTGGATAGATGCATCCTCCATTTTAGGAACTAAAATGGTTGCATCTTAATTTGGACAGTTGTCATGTTCTGAATTTGTTAAAAAAAAAAAAAAACAGAAAAAAATCCACCTTGTGACTAGTTTTGATAAAATTATAATCTTTGGGAAATAAAACGTTTCACATGATTTAAAAATATATCTTAACATTTTTATTCATAAAAACTCAAGGAGCCCTCACATACATCAAAGCAGATCGACAGAATTGACAAGAATTAGAAACAACAATCTCAAATGTGTTTTTCCAGATTCCACATAAAAAAGAAGTGGGAGCGCTATCAGAGAACTCAATCGTTCTCTTTTGCAATGTGAAAACATGCACTGATTTTAAAATGTTTCTGCTCTCTTGCCTGACTGCGCTTGTAATATAATTGAGCCATCGATTCAAGCAGGTTTTAGGACACTTGGTTCTTTTTGGTGCTACAAAGTCCAGGGCAGCATTAAACATCAATAAAGTATTTGTGTTCATTTCAAAGCAGAGTGTAGGGCTGTGCGATATGACGATACATATCGTGGGGACGATAGAAAAGCGTCTATCGTGCCATTTCTCTTCTATCGTTTCTATCGTCTGTAACCTAATTTTATCAATCATTTCAGCAAATAAGTCGTGTGTGTGGTATTAAACGTGCTTTGTCTCACGTGTTATAGCGTAACTTCAACAAAACCATAGGCTAGTTAAAGTACTTTTTGTACATCGTCAGAGTCGCCCTTTCTTTCTCTCTCCCACCGCACCAGCGCGTCTTTGAGCGCGTCAGAAGAGAGAGAGATGGTAAAGACCGCTGTCCGGAGGAAGGAGGAGTGGCCCGGGCTGCAGTCAGCGCCGCAGTCGTGAACAGAGACAGCCGGTGTGGCTCGCTTTTTCCTTCGTCACTCGTTGTCACTCTCGCCAGAGTTCCACCGCGCCCTGCCTGCCGTGCGCACGTCCCGCTACATCTGTGTTCACTCTGCCTGTCGGTCCGCGCGCTCTCGGTGCAGGTCTGCAGCCAGAGCCTCGGGGAGCGCTCCGCCTGTCTCCATGTACGCATTGCCGAGGCCAATGACCCAATAGCGCTCCGTTAAACACCAGCGAAGCAGCGCTGATGAACGGGACAAAGCGCTCCTAATCACTTTGCTCTGTAGTTTACTTTGACGTGTGAATGTTGTTGGCGACGGGAAACTAAAGCGCTAACTACAGCCCCAACCTGCAGGTGTTAAAGGGCCAGTGCCTAATACAGCACAAATATGCTATTAAATTCAATAAAAACTGTATATATGTTTTTGTTTTGTTTAATCTAACTTTACTTGATGAGTAAATTAGCAAATTGTTTTATAAATTGATTTATTTTGATTTTACAGCATTTACACAATTGGAAAATATTGTTTTAATACATAAACATGTTTTAATACAATTATAAACATAGAAAACATGACTTTTCTCTTTCCTCTTCACTCTAATGAGTCTCATTTGTGACAGTTCAGTTAAATTCACTTCAAAATAAAGTTGAGAAAAGTAAGCAATGAAATAGTGTCAAACTCTACAGTGAATAATTGAAAACGTACTTAATTATGGTATATCGTGATATATATCGTTATCGTGATATAAAAAATCTATATCGGGATATAAGTTTTTTTCCATATCGCCCAGCACTAGCAGAGTGGATCGCTAAAAACGGCAAACTGGCTCAAGGTAGAAGAGGTAATCACGCTGCTAATGATCTTGATTTAGGCACATCAACACTCAGCTCAACGCGAAAAACCACAGGTACTGAAAACAGCGCTTCACCAAGCACATGATTTATTATAATCATGTGACAGGACAAGATCAATTGTGTGTGCATGTTTTTCATGTGGGACCCAACAAAGACTGTACAAGGTTAAATTAAATGTTGGCATGTATTCAGCAAGAATAGCAAAGACACGTATATAATCTTTGTTTTGTTTTGGTGGTCTCTGCACAAAAAGGGAGGAAGAAGTCTGAGCAACAAGTTATTTGCAGTCAACATACTCTAAGACAGTTGCCATTATCTTTCCACCAACTTTTCCAACCAACACCTGCTCAAATGAGGATCTAGTTTTTAATAGCATAGCATCTTTTGATGAAACAAAAAGGCCTATTTAAGAATAAGTCTTCAGATTATTACATTTTTATTATACAGTAATAGAAGCATTTACATGTCCCAATACCTACCAGGGAAAAACAACTCGCATTTAAAAGCTACACAAATCTTTCACACATCTTCAAACTGTATGTCAGTGACTCTAAACAATAAGGAAGACTTTAGTAAAAGGCACTGGACGTGAACTCTCCCAGAACAGAGGACTGGTGATGACACAGCACCAAGAACAATTAGACAGAGACTCGCTAACGTCACCACATCCTCCTCTTCCACAGCAAAATGTCAAAACTGAGGCAAGCACAAAGGAGATGGCAGCCACTGAAAAGCAAGCAGCTAAAATAATTGAAAACTGTACAAAATAAATGAGTCGGTGAGTAGCTTCATGGTGTATGGTACTTTTATCTATCTTATATAAGATATGCGAATACATTAATGTGAGACTGACATAGAATATGTAGACTGGTAAACCACCAGTATTGTAGCCTGACACACAGTGAATAAAACAAACCATAACATTTCAATCGCATTCATCTCTCAAAACCAGAAGACAATTCATCCTGAATATAACAATATTACTGTAAGCAAAACGTTTTTGTTTGTTTGTTTTTTGTTAGTTTGCTTGTTTTTATGTTTATGGCACTTGCTTTGAAACAGATTAGTCATAAGTTCTTCTGACTGTTTTTTTTTTTATGCCCATCAATAACTCCTTGAATTGTATATTTTTATGCACTTTTGATCATCTTGTTGAACAGCCATTAAATTTTCTCAGAAAAGTGAGATAAACTGAAATTCGTTCATACAAAAGTGATAATGTGAGTCCAGATTTTTAGAAATAGTCATATAGTTTAGTTACTCTGCACACGTGTAAGACTTGTGAGTGACATTCCCACATACGTATATTAATAGCAGTGTGTTTGCCGAAGCAGGAGAAAAGGTGAACGTGTGAAAGAGGGTGAGAGCTCACTCCTAGAGATAGAATGCTTTCTGCACTTATACAGTGAGCTTCAGATCACATATTGCTACTAGCTGTTGTGTGTAGTATCACAAATGTTTTCTGTGGTTATAACAACACAAAAAGTTCCCTGTTTTAGAATAATATAAGTATAGTTAAATCGATGTCCAACTTTAAGTGTTCAAAACCAGCGGCAAACTTTGATCAGAGATGTTTAAGTCTCAGGATCAGATGTGAGGAGAGTGGTTAAAATATTCCATATCAAATCAATCATCAAATCAATTTATTTTTGTATAGCCCAAAATCACAACAACAGTCGTCTCTGAGGACTTCCCAAGATTATTAATTTTAGCAAAGGAAATCAAAATAGAACAATACGTATTCAATGAAACAATACACATTCATATAAAAAGCAAAAGCAAAGACAACACTCCAAAAAACTAACCCAAAGTCATTTTTTATTGCTCTGCCCAAATGACACAGGCTGGTTTTCAAACTGAAACTTAGAAGAAGGCAGACTAAACTCTTCTCTTTAACCCAATTGAAAAACCATCTCGGCAATAGTTGTTCTCTCACAGCCTGTTGGTGTCTGCATGTTTGTCTCAGTTCCTGCTGTTACCTCAGACGTACAGTGAGAGTGTGAACCAAAGTGTTGAATTGAAACAGATGAACGTGCAGCGGGAGGATTCTCACACATTACCATGGCAACATCAACAACATTTTATCAGTCTTCAACACTTTGCCAAAAGAGAGGCTTTTGAACTGATTGAAGAGGTTGTTATAGTCTGATTATTTATGATTCATAAAATTTTTGCTCCAAAATGTTGTTCATTGGCGTCTGTGCTTCAAGATCTGTGTCCATAGCACTTTTTGTTTCACATCTGAAAATTTGTCGAGAAAGTCTGTGGAACTGTGGCTCAAAATCGTTGGTTGGGTTAATGGTTTAACTGTTTCAGATTAACTGTTGGGCGACCTAAGACGAGCTGCATCAAAAAGCAGGAACAGAAGAACCTATTCTCTTTCATAGTTAACTTTTAGCAGCTCTCTGCTCTATGATTTTCATATAAGCAGTTGTTTCAGTTCAAAAATTTCAAGCAAAGCTTAAAATAAAATATTTAAATAACTTTGCAGTTCATAGCTTTTTATTTTATTACTGTAATTTCTGCCCTATTGAGCGCACCCGAATATAAGCTGCACCCACTGGTTTTAAGTAAGAAAAATGATAAAGTACATATAGGCCGCACTATAGTAAGTCTATGAGAATCTATATCTATTTTGCTGCATTGCTTTATAAGCCGCATAGTTCAAAGCTCATGAAAAAGTAGCGGCTTATAATCCAGAAATTACAGTACTTTTTCACAGAATTTCTAAGGAAATTTATAATGGAAATCAGCACTTCTCAAATCGGTGGGCAGTCAATATTGATTTACTCAGGACAAAATTTGATTGCTCAGCCATAACTGATCATGTGAATCAGTATAACTGTGTAGCACTTAACAATTTTAAGTGCTACACAGATGTTCAACATTTCTAAATTATATTGGGAAAAATCATGTCACGAAAACCAGAATTGAGACAGACGGTACACTGAAAACTTGTTGAATTTGTTAAATTTTTCCATCCCAACCAATAAATGAAATTAAATTCTGTAAAAAAAAATTGTACAGTTTGATTAAATTAAATGTTTACTTTCAATCTAAATAAATAAATAAATAAATATACATATATATATATATACATATATATATATATATATATACATATATATATATATATACATATATATATATATACATATATATATATATATATATATATACATATATATATATATATATATATATATATATATATATACATATATATATATATACATATATATATATACATATATATATATATATATACATATATATATATATACATATATATATATACATATATATATATATACATATATATATATACATATATATACATATATACATATATATACATATATATATACATATATATATATATATACATATATATACATATATACATATATATACATATATACATAATACATATATACATACATATATATATATACATATATATACATATATATACATATATATATATACATATATATATATATATATATATATATATATATATATATATATATATATACATATATATATATATACAGCGGCATGAAAAAGTATGTGAACCTTTTGAAATTTCTCACATTTCTGCTTAAAATCACCATCAAATGTGATCTGATCTTTGTCAAAATCATACCAATGAAAAAACAGTGTCTGCTTTAACTAAAACCACCCAAACATGTATATGTTTTCATTTTTAATGTATCAGCTTAGCTTCTGAAACCTGACGGGATCAAGCTTTGATCTCAGACAAAATACTATGTTCTCTTCTGTATGAAGTTTGTAAGTTCTTCAGGTTTCATCAGGTTTCCCAGCGCTGATATGCAGGAGCCTTGAGGGACAGGTGCAGAGTTGCCTGGGGAATCCAGCCTCACCGCTGAACCAGCGGATGAGTCTGGTCGCCCTCGAGTCAACTGGATTTCTAGGGCGGAGCAAAGCTCACCTAACAGACAGCGGAGGGAACCAATCAGAGAAGAGCATAAAGGCTTGTAGTGCCGTGAGCTGTTGGGATTTCTCTCGCGCTGTCATCTGCCCCCCCCCCCCCTTACCGGCTCGAGCAGACTGCACTGCCTTGACCATCTTGAACACGACTATTGACGCGATGTCTTTTTGGTAAATTAAAACGGCCTTTACCGGTGAATAGAACAAACTCTCGGTTTTCCTGTGCGCCATGTTGTTTATCCTTCCACCGCGCTGCCTAGATCCATGCGTGCTGCCTAGATCCATGCGCGCTGCGCACAGCAGGGACGTTGTTTAGCAAAAACCACGTGACTGAAATAAATGATTTTCATTGCACAGTACGATCTATATTTCGAGGGAAACGCCCTTGGAGGGGTGGCGACCAGACTGACTTTCTCTGTGTAAAAATACAGAGAAATGTCATTCTGGATCCCAGGCAAGGTGCAGAGAGGTCCTTGTTTATCTAGTCCCACTCCTTTGCCCATTTACCCCATCCCCTTGATGTTGCCCACAAGCTGTTGATTCAAGCTGAACTTTAACTTTGATCTTCTTCAGAAGCATAAACCTGTTGTTTTTTTTCTCCCAGAGGCTAAACTTTCTAATGTGAATCACCATGGGAACAGCAGCCAAAATGCACAGCACATGTTGTGTTAATAATGTCACTATAAGCTACAAGACCATTTGCTACATAATCATTAATTAAGTTCAGATCAGTTAATTTCAGTCAATCAATTATTCATTTAGACGTGTCAGATGGATAGTGACTAATTTTAGTTAGTTTGTTAAAATGACTTGACTTTGGATCCTGAATACCAAACAGATCTTGCAATAATGAAAAAAAAAGGACTCAGGACTCAAACATGGCAAAAGTTTCCCTAAACAAGAAGAAATATGAGAATTTATACACAGTTGAGAACTGCTGAGGTATTGTAAAGATGGCACTGAAGTTGAGGTAAAGCATTCATAAAACAACGCTATACTTCCTTGAAAACATGCCCTGTATGGCATTGTTACTGTCTGAAATAGCACTGTTGCCTTGGCAGCAATTAGGATCCAATAATAGCTGTATTCTCACTATGGATCCAAGCGCACAAGATAAAACCCATACCGAGGAGATGACTGTACTGTCTACTGTGCAACTAAACACTATTAGACCCCTGCATCCAATGTGCAGGAGAGGCTCTGAACAACCTCATGATGTCAAACATCAACGTTAGGTCCCTAATTCTACAGGCTGGTACTGTACCAAATATTTGCTTAAATGCAAGGTGTCAATTCAAACATCACAAATTATGAAAAGAAATAGAGATTGGCTACTGACAACATCAAGTCCAGTCAACAAGTGACTAAAACATGACAGTGGAAGCATTTGGCATGGGTAAATAAAAGTAAACACAAAGTAAACACTTATTTATTTTAAAGTTATACGGTAGAATTATGCACTTACGTTTAGCAAAATAAAAAACAAATCTTTGAAGCCAAACAATGCTAGTTATGAAAGAGATCTCGATCAGCACCTCAAGGCTGGAAAAGAATGGGCAGTTTTCCACCAGTGATGGCACACCAGATGGAGAAAGCATGGACAGCGCGGCAGGACCGAATTAAACATGAAGACAAACACATGAAGGGCCCACGCATTCAGGACACTGGGAGAAGAATATAGAGTCAGGGACATGAAGGGTAATACACACATTCAATGACCCTGTGAGAAAGTTAATTTTGACATACAGATACATGTATACTGTACATCTTAGTATTTAGTTTTTTTTAATCACCTTTTTGACAAGGGGAACAAAAAGCCTTGTGGATACATGGTATAATAAAAGTAGTATTTTATTGTCTACATTAGAAGGAACAGCAAAAAAATTTCTACATGACGAACTCTACAAAAAACATTAAAAAAAACAGTCTTGGCTATAGATGACAAAAAACTATACAGCCACTAGTCATCATTGTACCGGGACCTAGTGCTGGGCGATATGGAAAAAAACATATATCCCAATATAGATTATTTTATATCACGATACGATATATTTCAAGATATACCATTAAACATATTTTCAGTTATTCTAGGAAAAGTTTGACAAATATTTTGTTGCTTACTTTTCTCCAACTGAATTATCTCAAAAATGAGACACATTATAGTGCAGGGGAGGAGAGAGAAGTCATCTTTTCTATGTTTATATTGTATTAAAACATATTATGTAATAAAATAATTGGCTTATATAAAAATGTTCCAATTGTATAAATGCTGTAAAATCAAAGTAAATCCAATTATAAAACAATTTGATAGTTTATACACCAAGTAAAGCCAGAATAAACAAATAAAAAATACAGTATATATATGCGTGCAGACACAGGCAGACTGATGGGGATATAGTGGGACCTGCATACGACAGGCAGGGCGCGGTGGAACACTGCCAAGAAAGACGGCGAGTGGCCACTCCTCCTTCCAACCGGACAGTGCTTCTTACTATCTCTCCCTACTTCAACGATGTATAAGAAAAAGCGATTTTGACAATGTATAAAATCTACCTTAACTATGGTTTTATTGAAGTTACACTATAAATAAAATTTGATCACATGCAGACGATAGAAGCGATAGAAGAGAAATGGCATGGCATGATAGGCACTTTTCTATTCTCCCCACGATAAGTATCGTCATATGTATCGCACTACCGGGACCTGAACAAACTACAGTAATAATATGCTAAACAAAAAAAAGTTTCACTGGAAATAACAAAATACAAATAGTACAAGCATACATAACTTGTGTTTGTTCAACACAAAAAAGAAAAACTAGCTTGGATTTCATTTTAAATTCATAAAACCCATGTTAAATATATTGACGTGTTTTGTAACATACAGCCAGAGAACTTGTATCCCAAGGCTGTTTCTTAAGAGCGGGCTTGTCTCATACATGTGTGCACTGCTACTCTCTCCCCAACAATATTTTATGACTCCAGTGCCGATGAAACGTGATGTGAATGCAAAGAAACAAGAATAAATCAATGCTTTTACAGCCATTTGAGTGGGGAAAAAGACAGGGGTCTTCCTCTATTTTCTCCATAACATTATTGTATCTGACGCACAGGCTCAGGAAGCAGTGGTGAAATAGATTCGCCATGGTAACATGCACTGATTGTGTTTACATTAGTCACCGTAGAGACATGTCATATGGGGATGTCTTTAAATTTTTCAAAAATATTAAATAAATCCAGCATAGTATAAGTATTTAACGGAACCGTGGATCTACACACTACATTGTATTTTAAGACATTTATTATTAATAAATACAATTGTATGATTAGGTGCAAAGAACTATTCAAAACTCCAAATTTGTATTGATTAAATTTGCATCTAACATCCATTTAATTTGTGTTGTCCCATTTATATAGCTAATTTGGGGATTCAGAGTTTGAAAAGTGTGGGAATTCCTGAAATAGACAGACCTTTCATTAACCAAGCTAGATAAGTCAGACTACTAGTACACCTTAAAAACACAAGCTCAGTCCCCAATATAATAATGCATTGATCTTAGGGCTGAATTATTATAAAAACAATTCATAAAAAAATCATAAAAAAGTTAATGTACTTGAGTAAATGCAGTTGAGTAAACAGAGTACTACTGCTATCGAAGCTCTGTTATACTCATGAATCATCTATGAGTCACATTCAAAGCAGCTGTAATAGTCGTTGTTGGAGCAGCACATTTCCGTGGCAGACAAAAACATGAATCAGCATTTGGTCCTCTGACCTTGGTGCTTGCTGTGTCTGCTGCAGTAGTATCAGACGGAGCAGGTTCATACACACAGCGTCAGCAGAGGGGAGTCCACCAAACAAGCTGAGATCAGAGCCAGCACAGCATGCAGCCCCAGGGGAAGAGACACGACACACACAGAACCAATGTCAGAGCCACCGGTAAAGCAGTTAATGGTGCTGTATATAAAAAGTCTGCAAGAGTTTAGTCACAGACATACAGTAGGTTCTCTGTGTGTTTCTGCCATCCTAAAAACATTAGTGATGACAAGATGAGTCACAAATGTGTACAAGTGTACATATTAAGGGTGATTATCAGCTGCTTTTTTCTTTGGAGATGTTAATGCTTTGCCTAAAATGTTACACAGTATGGCATTAAACCAACCAACTTGTATAAATTCTGTTAAAACTGCAACTGTTGAAAATGGAACAAAGCCTAAAAAAGTAAGATGTAAATTACCATAACTTAAATATACATAAAATGATGAGCTAAGCTTTCCCTTTTGTTTCTATTTACAAGGATAAACACTATGAAAAATACAACCTTGGAAATATCCATGTTTAAACTGACAGTAAAGTGGAACAGAAAAAAATGTTTTTATGTTCTTTAAATAGCACTGCTTACTGTTCTTTTTCTTTTCTGTCTTTTTACTGTTCTTTTTCTTGTATGTCTTTTTTTTGGCAATTAATGTGCAAACTGATCAACTAAAGATCGACCGATATGGGCTTTTCTTGTATATCGGCCCAATATTTCTAAATTTTGTCAGCCGATGCTGATCTCAATGGCCAATTTTCAAGGTAAATTTTCTTATTTTAGTTTTAAAAGCATAGCTGGGGTGAAATAGTATAACCAAAAAAATTTGTATTCACCAAGATACACACACAATGTAATGATGCTCGATTGTAGTTTGGCCCAAGAAACAATCTTATATAGCATCATGAAAGACACTCATATTGTTCATAATGACAAACAAACATCGCATTAAAGTCACAGAACAAGAATAAAACTTAAAGACATGTTAATGATAAAATCAAAACTACAGACATAGAAATGGAAAGAGATAAAACAATTCTTACTGTTTCTCTTCAATCAAGCTTGTCTCCATGGTGATAAATTACACTGTAAAAGCAATCTGGTGGGACAATATTTTAAACTATATTATTAATCAGATCATACTTGAATTTCTGGGTTAACAAAAAGGGGAAAATACACCAAAATATTTCCTTCAAATTACACTAATATCACTATCTCTGGTCTATTAGTTTATAAATAAATAAAAAAATTTAAAAAAAATGAAAATTTTTGGCAGGTTACAATTTTGATGTTATTTTAAATTTAAATCACAATTTAAATTGTGGTAAATAGAATAATCTCCCTTTTCACTTTAGATATTATTATAACTTTTCATATTGCATTTATATTTTTGCTAAGTTTATTTTAAAATGATCCTGTTTGTTTGCATGTTTCTATTTTCCTTGTTGTTCATGAACTGTGAGTAGTCTTTGGTCTATTAGTTTACAAATCTATAAAGGAAGAATTTGAATAAATCAATTGGTTTATTGTTAAAATCTGTTTACGTACTGTTTTCGTTCCAATATAATGATGTAATATGACTAATGTGGTGCACACACCTATACAAATACTTAAGTGAATTTGTCATGTCGAGCCTCGGCCACACTTACTATTCTGACACTAGCACAGGCTTGGACATGTGCAGTTATTGACTCAATAACTGCACGACACAGGCGGGTCTAGGGCTGGTTTCTCTTGTGTCAATCATCTGTCCTTTGTCTTGAAAAAAAACATTAGATTACCCGTGCTATTTGAACACTGACTGGATTTAAGCCTGACTAGAAATCATGAGTTAGCTTGCGATTATAGTAAAACGTATATTTCCAATATAATTTTAATCTCTATTGTAAATAGGTCTTATGATATTTTAGTGGATTTCAACACAGGAGGAGTCATTGTGGACACTTTTGGTATATTTTCAAGTCTTTTTAAAAGTCTCTATTAATAACTATGTATTTATTTTGAGTGGGAAGATTTGGAACTTGAATGTGGCGTGGTGGATGTAAAAAGTGATGTGGTTGAGAATTGTGTATATTTTTCTTGAGGTTTGCTTTTATAATGCAATGTTCTGTGACTTTTTACACGATTGTATTGATTGTGTTGGCTGCTACCTTGGCCAGGTCTCTCTTGCAAAAGAGATTCTGAATGGTACTTAGTGGTTAATTAAAGGTAAATAAAAAATAAAATAATCTAAAGTAAATAGGTAATGAATGAATGATTAAATAAAGACTAAAAGACAAATTAGTACTTCAATCAAATTTTTTGGTCACTAGCTTTTTCAGATAGCTTTTAACATGGAAACAACCACCTTTCCCTATCTGCAATTGCAAGATTATTTATTAAATGTGTGTTTTTTTTGCTGTATCTCAAAGACTGCTTTTCTCAAAATAAATTTTTTATTTATTAATTTCATCTGAAAATCTAAATTTAATTTCTAAATCCACTCACAGTTACAGTGAAATGAACTCTCACAATGCACTTGATGATACTGATTAAGTACTTGGCCTTTTCCGCTTGCTGCACATCTTTCCCTTCAGTCTATTAGGGATTAACTTTCACATAAATGTTTTTGTCCCAGCCCACAGTTGACTCAGCTCAAAACAGGTGTTAAAACACCAGTAACACAACAAACTGTTACTCATTAAGCCACATCTTGGCCCCATTCAGTAGATTATTACACATTCATTTGATTGGCGCTAACGTCACAGCTTCATGAGCTAAGCACACAGGCAGACAGGGAGCAAACAGGAGCAGAAGGCCCAGCACACCTGTTTGGAAGTGACACGAGCTCCACGCATGTCTCCAATGGAAAAGACACACACTGACGTCAGACACCAGACAGCCAGGGGAAAATAAGACAAACTTTATGGGCTTTCTGTGATGCTTAGACATGTTTCCAAAGTGAATGATGTGAGTTCAAGTGATAAGGGAAAAGACCAGAGTTCCTACATGATGTTGGTCATTAATGGAAAAGCTGGGTACTAATAAAGGCCATTATTTTCTTTCTGCAACCTCACAGTGCTAGGGGCAAAAATTATTTATTTACAAAATATTTAAACTGTACCTTTAATAGATAATGATTTAAATCTAAATATGTTCCCATGAAAAAGCACCAAGTGTTACTTCCATTTAACACAAAAAGTAACATTTAATATTCAGAACTCTGCCTAAAACAACATACTTTTACTGAAAAATACCCCTTGCTTTACAAACAAACAAACAAACAAACAAAGGCATTTTTAGGGAATTTTGTAATAATTATTTTAATATGGACAGAGATTTGGCCTTTTCAAAGCATGTTATAAGAGTGGGTCTTATTGGCTCTGTGCACGGAACATCAGTTGGCTCGTTTTTGTTCAAATAAGCTAACTTCTGTACATACAAGCATTTGCTGTTCAGTTCATTTCTATGAGGTTTTCACTACACCAGCTTAAAACGATAAATACTCAGAAGATCAGACAGTGACAGTGAGTTGTGGTGAATGTTACAGAAAACACATTAAAGTTTCATAAATCAGAATAAGAGACGTGGTTGTATCTAAATGCTAAGTAAATGCTTGCATGCAAGTTAGCCATTTTGAACAAAATCAAGCCAACTGATGTTCCGTGCACAGAGCCAATTGCAAAATTCATATTATTAGTTCCAATAATATATTATGATAAATATAAATAAAATAAATAATTAATTACTAAATGTTGCTGTTATTTTAAATTTAAATCACAATTTAAATTGTGGTTAAATAGAATCAACTCCTTTTTCACTTACTGTAAATAAGAGTTTTTAGACTATTATAACTTTGTATATTGCATTTATATTTTTGATACGTTTATTTTTAAAGTTCTGATTGCATGTTTCTATTTTCCCTGCTGTTCTTGAACTGTACGTTGTAACACTGGAATTTCCCCATTGTGGGACAAATAAGGGATATCTTTTTCATAAAGTTCACACTTAACTGTGATTGTCAAACCTTGTCACTCTATCAGAGGACAAAGCGTGACCAAAGAGACACAGAGAATTGGGTGGGGGAAAGGTAGTCTGTATTTGAACAAAAAACTCTATTGGATAGAGAAATGGTAAATCAGTAAATGATGATTTCATCAAAACAAGAGATTGTCAGTGAGATGGGCTCATGATTTAATTGTGAAGAACAGTCCGTGATAATGGAATCAATTTTACCCAATACTGCCTAGCTCAAATAACTAGTAATAAACACACAAAAAAGTACTAACCATAATGCCTTTAACATCAGACTATTATGTGTTCCTAAATCTATGATATACCTAATATTTTGGCCGTCCAATTTCTTTCCTTGAATTCTGCTCCATATTTCAGTGTGTGGGTGTATTTTGCATCATTTATTGTGCAGGTCTATATTTCATATGTGCTCACAGTCTGCTCCGAATTACCTGTCCGAAAGATAGAGAGTGTGTGGACTTACGGCTTCTATTAAGAGCAGCCATCACTCACAGTTTGACAGGAAACAGCTCAATGCAACAGTGTGAAGCTGTGTCTACTGTCTGTGCACCATCAAATGACAACTAAAGGTATTTAAGGGCATATTTACACATTCATTTGGGATTGAAAACACAATATATATAAAAATCTAATAGCGATCTTACACACCAACAATATGCCAATTTGGAGACATGGTTGTATTCAGATTTAGTAATGTCAGTTTACTAGGGTTATTGTCCACTAATGGCATAAAAGCCCAGCTGATTAATTAGTCAACTATTCAGTCATAAATAAAACTAGAGGTAGGTAGGACTCAGTTAAGCTATTTTTTTCATTTGTGAGTAATTCTATGACAGCTTTTCACTCACTACATGGATAAAGACAAATTTGCATTTAGTAACATTACTTGAGCAAAAGTCTGGTTACTCTTCTCACTGTGAATAAATCTATTTTTGACAGTATGAAATTGATTGTAATTTAGCTAAACCTAGCTAAATCACATTCTAAATCACTGGTATGGCCGTCACTAAAACAACAAATACACAAACGATTAATAGAGAGGGATAGCTTTGGTTAAAAACTTGTATTTAGGACTTTTTCAGAGCGTAAACAAGATTTTAAGATTCACAGGTGAGCCATTTCAGTTTGTAGTCGCGGTATAAGCGCAATAAACAACTTGGAGCCGTCCGTTAAGCAGTTTTCGTGCACAACGTGGAGTAACACACCACTGCATTAGCATTCTCACTGAAAGTAATAGTGTGTTCCAGTTGAGTAATGTGTTGTGTCTTCCAGTTGTCAAGTCGAATCACTCTTACAGTAATTAGAAAATCAAATAATAAATAGCTTGGGAATTGCCCAGAGCAGCCAAAATACAGATCTCTTTATGTATATTTATCAATTCAGCCTTTGCTGTTACGGTTTGCAAAACACTGCAAGAGAGCGAATTTGGGTTTTTGTTTAAATTAGTTCTGTGTAGCTGTTACCAACATTAGCATTGCAGCACATAACGTCACATTTTGAACTGGAGCAATGAGAGACATTAACATCTAAATAGTTCAGTTTGTTTTTTCTTTTTAGTAAAATGTTTTGTCAGTCATTGCAGGTTTATTCTTTTCATTGACACATTTTCCTCTAGAATGCCATCCATTTCTCTATTCGGTGATTGGTTTTGATACGTTTTCTTATCCATTTAATCCAAGGTCAAAGCATTCCACCTTCACAACACTTAAGAAGACAATCTAACCAAACCAGCCTGACATATTTCTCCACTGTGACAGCCTTATGTTCCCTCGAGCTTCCTCGAAGGCTAATACATGCCTCTACCCCTGCACCGCCATTTTCAATATCATTATGCACTCCCAATCCCTCAATACCTCCTCCTACTCTTCGCTCTCATTTTTTCAATATTTTGCCACAGTTTGCCGTAGCTCTCAGTTGGGAACAGCAGAGCCCTTGGTGAAATATGCTAAGCCTCTTTGAGAGTTTGTGCTATTTTGTTCACTGTTGCCTCTGTACACAATGTGTCAGTAGCAGGTATCGCAGCCATCACAATTTTGTTTTCTTCTCAAACTGTGAATAGAAATAAACTACTGACCTGGCACAACATCAGACAAGTGCGAGCGCTTTCTTCACTCTTGCATACTGATTAAAATCCAGAGAGTCTGTGCACACACACACACACACACAATGTAATCTAAGGAAAAGTGGGTCTCGATTTAGAAAGCAGGAATAAAAACTAAGCAATTTACTTTTACATGGCCTGAGTGATTCTATTTACAAAGTACAAGATTGTGCTGCTTTGTAGAGTTGTGCAATTTAAATAGAGACAATTTGAAGACATAAGAGCTTCTCTATACAATTCTCAAAGCTGAAATTGAGATTCGCTGTTAACTCCTGACTCTGGAATACAACTCTGATTAATCGCTTAGATCTAACTCAATCATTTTAACCTTCATTGACCTTGAGCTATCCAGGAAAGTCTTTATCAATGCCCTTACGGAGGGAGGAGGTGGAGCCTATTATACATGTTTTTGTGGTAGAGGAAACTTTAGTTCCTGGAAAAATCTACACAGACATGGGGAGAACATGCTAACTCTATTTAGAAAAGCCCTGAGCTCCCGTATTTTGTACGGGACACAACTGAGAGAGCTGACACATTACATACGTAACCATCATCACAGATGCTTAAAAGACATTTAACAAGGTAAAAATGTTAGTTTTGCTTTAAAGCAATCAATGACCTCCTCCTAGCCGTCGACTCATGATCCTTCTCCACTGTCCTCTTTCTTGACTTCAGTGCAGCATTTGACACCACCGATCATAGCATTCTCCTCCATCATCTACAGTCCACTTGCCTGGTTCTCCTCCTACCTCTCTGATGGTCACCACTACATATTTCAAATCTTGCACGTTTCCTCTCAAAGCTGGCGTTCCCCAAGGTTCAATGCTCGGTCTCCGCTTCTTTATCATCTACATGCTTCCCCTCAGTCGTATCAACCATCACCATACATGATATACAGCTCTACGTCTCCATGAAATTCATCACCCTAGTAATCAACTCCACCATCACAAACTGCATCTCTGACATTAAAATATGGATGGACAACTGGATAGCAAAACAACTGAAGTTCTTATCATTGGTCTTCCCTAAACTCAAGACCTTTCTCTCGACATTGATAGTCACTGTCATTACTTCTCGTTCTGTACACATCCTTGCGATTGTCTTGGACCTCATTCTCTCAATCAAATCATACATCAACCAGATCACTGAAATAGTCCATTTTCCACCTTCGCAATATTGCCCATCTCTGCCCTTTCCTCTCACAACCCACTGGAGAAATCTTAATTATCGCCTTTATCACTTATGGTCCAAAACCTCCTCAATTGCACCCACACCAGAGACATCCAATTCAAGAAAAAAAGCACATATCTAGGCCAAACTGTATTCATTTGTAGTAAGTCTATCATTTAGCCTCATAGTTGTATAGACAGCAGAGTTCAAAGTGTGAGAAAAAAGTCAACTCTTTAAGTCAGGAACTTGATCAGCCCATTACAGTAATCACATAGAACTACAATTTCATCAAAACAAGTTGTGTCCTTTGCCATTGATTTCCCGAGCAGCAGCTCATGGTGTTGTCTAAACTATCCAAGATTAAGCAACACAACTGAAATTTAATCCTGTGTGTGCGTGAGAAACAATTTTGCAAACAATTTTGGCCCCCAATATACAGTATGATCTTGTGTTGAAATTATTTAGTCCGCTGTTGTTATATTTTCTAATAATTTATTTACTTCATAAAAAGCATACATATTTATTTAGTTTCTGCATTTCACACTTAATTTACCAAGCGCTGCTTGTAGAGTTTTTATAGGCTTCAGTTCAGTAGATCAAACTGAAGATTTTTATCGCCATTCAAAACATTTATGTGTCGTTCTTTTGTGTGTCAAAACGATTAGGTTCACTCTCAAAAAAGATAATAAAAAGAACATTTTAGCTAACTTGCTTTAAACTAATTGCGATGGTTGCAGGGTTTCGCCCTGGCATCTTTGTTCGTATGTCTTTTGTTTTTGGGTCACTTCCTTGTAAATATTGTCCTTGCCTGTGCTCAGACAGTGTTACACTCGATCTTGTTTGGTGTGCATCTGCAGTGTATTTTGCAGTGGTTGTGCTGTGACTTACTTTTGGTTGTGAACAGTGTGCAATGTTTTCAGTGGGTTTGCCTGCCCTAAGGGGTTCTATGAATTAACTGAAAAGAAAATAAAAGCTACACTATATTACCAAAACTATTTGCTCACCCATTCAAATGATCAGAATCAGGTGTCCTAATCACTTGGTCTGGCCATAGGTGTATAAAGTCAAGCACTCAAGCATGCAGACTGTGAAACAAGAAATTTGTGAAAGGAGCTCAGTGAATTCCAGCGTGGAACTTAGAGCTGCTCTATTATGATGAAAATAATAATCCAGATTATTTAAATCATAATTGAATTCACGATTATTCCAACGATTGTTTGCTTAGCGAGACAGCATTAATGAATGTAGAGAGTGAATAGATAAAATAAATGGCTCACAGGAATAAACTGCTGTTAATGTATTCTACAATTGAACAGAAACCACCTATTTTTCCAAATCAAGGAATTAAAGAAGCTCTTATGAACAGACTTACAAGTTACGGTCAATAATCGCGATTGCTCGATTACACAATTTTTGCAATAATTGTAATTGAAATTGAAATTCGATTAATTGCACAGCCCTAGTGGAACTGTCATTCAAATTTGTCAAATTTCAAATTTCCTCGCTCCTAAATATTCCACACTCAACTGTCAGCTCTATTATAACAAAATGGAAGCGTTTGGGAGCAACTCAGCCACAAAGTTATGAATGGGATGGCACTTATAGTTAGCCTGATGTATCAGCCGGTTTCATTCACTCTGTGAAAACCGTCTGAAGTTGCAGCATTAGAGCTTGTTTGTTGTTGGTAGGCGGGGCCTTTTTCGCATTAACCAATCACTGCTGTCTTTTCGTTACCGGACGTTACGTATGTACTGCGACCGACAAATCAGCTGTAGTCGGGAAGTACAGTGTAAACAAGGCTGTGTACATGGATCAGAGACGCAGCTCTACGGCCCAAGCTCAGCAGTACAGCTCTGCAGCTAGATACTTTTGCAGTTTTCGGTCCGTGCGAGGGATCGAGGAAAGGCGGCATATGCGCGGAAGCCCACGGACACGAAGCGCTAGACGAAAACACGGATAGCCTGACACAAACACGGAGGGACCAACTACCTGGAGGCGCGCAGGGAAAAAGGGTGACAGTTGGATGCAAACATGAAGGGGACAGCTTTACCCAAGCGCAGACAGCAATCCTGCACGTTCACGGTGGAATAACACTTGTTGTGAAGTTTCAAACTTTCTTTTCTTCTGAACACACGGATTTTAATGGATTATACACGAATCTTCAACACCCAGGGAGAATTTGGAAGAGTTATTTCGTGTCTCTGCCTCTACAACGCAGGTAAGAAAGTGCTGGACAGTGGACACTGTTTTGCTGTTTAACTTTGTGAGAATGAAAGGTGCTTTGACCAAAAGACACAAAGAGGTAGACGGTTTGTTGTTGCCACATCTTTGGAGGAAAGTAAAGCCTACAAAAGGAGCCAGAAATACACAGGGTTTGTCAGTCTTTTGCACTTTTATAGCGTTATAATCTGTTCAGTGTTTACACACGAAAACAAACCCTCATAAGCGCATATAATATTGCGCATCTTGTCCTTGTTTCTTTCGACAGTTTGTGTTCAGTCGAAGCTAGGAGCAGATCTGCGAGGAGTCCTGAATATTTCTTTTACATCGGAATATTCCGATCAGCATTTACATAAGCAGTTATTCTTAATTTTTAATTTTTACTAAACGGAGTGTGAGTATTTTTGTTTTTTGCAGGTGTTGACATGGCTGTGTGCAGTCGGGTTAATGCTAACGGTTTATTAGCTGCGTGTAAACGTGATGATAGACATGTCTGTGGTTTCTGTGATGCAAATTTATGGATACAGGTACATTAATATTTAACGGCAAACTTGTGGAACTACAAACAGACGCTTGGCTTTGACGTAACCGCTGTTTGTTGTTCGCTGATTGGGCAATCATTTTTCAATCGGACTCAAGCAGAAACAAACGCTGAAACTCCTGACCTGGTTGCTGGAGTGAAATGAAATGGAGCGGGGGCACTAGGTGGCGTTAGCCTGGCTAACTTATAGTGTATTTTAGTCGATATCAAGTGCAGACACTTAATGTCAAGTACTGAACTCTGTTTTAATGGCCCATGCTTTTTTCTTAAAAATCATGCACAGCCATGTTAAACTGTCTTAAGCAGTCCAGTTTATGGTGCTATTATAACACCCGAATGCTTATCTTCGTAATGGGATAAAATTGCTACAAGGGCAATTCCCTATCCCCACATGATTCCAGTGTTTCCCTGAGTCACCTTCACTGTCCCGCTGCTGCTGCTGATGTTATTGGAGGGCGGAGTGATGTGTGTGTGTGTGTGTGTGTGTGAACTGTCCACTGCAGCACGTGCATGACTCCAGCCTCTGAGCCCAGGGCCGCGGCTTAAAATAGATCTGATCCCATAATGGACTCAGGTTTATGATCATTAATACTCTACAGCAGCACACATGTCACACTATGATAATTATACTTTAACCAACTACAGCTTTCCATTAAAGAAATGTGTTGTAATAAATCTATAATTTAGATATTTATCAATTTAAAAATCTTCCACCAAAATGTTTAAATACAAGAGAGAGAGAAAACATACTCTGTGACTGTACTTGGTTCAAGAAACGCACTGCACTCTCAGGTTGCCAAATTTTTTTTATATTTATAAATGAGTTTAGCTAATAAAAAATGTTAACATCAGCAACCTGAGAGTGCAATGCTTTATTACCATGCAACCACACTATCAGTTAGATCAAAGTGGATAGAGTATCTTGTATCTCTCAAATGCAATGTTTCCATAGGCTCAGGTCGGGGAAGTACGGTAGGGTACTATGCTGTTTGTACTGCGCAAACCGACCCATTCTGCTCTGCTCTCTGCGTCCAAAGTGCTTTTGGCCCTGCTTTCACCCTGGACCCCGGAGTAGACCTCACAGCGGTCAGGAAAAGAGCAAAAAGAAACATGAAATAATGTTCGACTTGATCCCCGTCAAACCGCCGCATTTCCAGAGATGAAAATTTAATTTGTTGCTCCAATAGACTCAAAGCAAAGGTAGCGCATTAGCATCAGTTGTTTCCTGTTTGTTTAGGCAAACAAACAAACAAAAAAACGGAAGTAGCTTCTTGTTTGCTTGACTCTCGAGTCACAGCGCCACAGACTTCAGATTACACATCTTTTTGTGAATCACTCAGATTGACGCCAGGAAGTAAAAGTATAATTCAGGTAAATTGTTTTGTAATTTATTTAAGAAAGCATGTGTAGTGTGTGAGTGACGTCAGCTGGACATGTGACAGACCCTCGAAGCCAGGACCTGCAGTGGAAGCGCTCACCATCATTAACAAAAGCGGCCCAAACAGCTCCAAAGTGAACTGGTCTGGGGGACCCAAGGCTAATGGAAATGTTTCTATAGTGTCAACAAGATTGTTCAACTGCAGTTGATTTCATTTTGGCACTTTGATTTAAATAAAAAACTTTTCCTCTGACACCAGCATGCTGTAGTGAGGATCCCAGTCAGTAGTCAGGGTATTTATTTTAGCAATAAGCAGGATATTGACAAAAATGAAAAGAATTAACCTGATTACAATAATTAGACTATATGTTAGCTATAACTTTGTTATTATAATAAATCTATAGTAATTTGGTAAACCTGAGATTGTGCTACTGATAACAAGAGTAGGCAGATATTGGTAGGGGTTTAAGATTAAATTAAGATTAAAGAACTGTTGCCAAAGAGAACAAACTAACTTCCTGTTCCTGACCACAGCAGCGCCAGACCTTTTCACTTCAATTATAGTTACACGTTTAGAATTGACATTTCCTTATGCACTGGCACATTGCTTAATTAGATTAACCTTGCAGTGCCATAAGTCTTAAATGAATGAAGTTTGCTTGTTGTCATGGATCCAACCGTTGCATAAACATTATTGAAATATTGACTCTATTGGGTCCTGCTGTTCCAATGGAAGTCCCAAATTTACTAATGAAAGGAAAGAAGAATACAAGAAGTGCACTGTGCTTTTAAATTTTATGCATTTTCAATCAAATAGTTTGAACAATTCAGAGCCGGATCGAGCCTTTTGGACGCTGTAAGCAAAACTCAGCTTTGGGGGCTCTCCAGTCTTTTAAACTGACTTTTTCATTATAATTCATAAAATGTAAACAAAGCGACAAATAGTAGAAGTCTTCAAAGCAGTCATCTGGACAGTGTTTCCGAAGATCAAGACGTTTCGACTCTCATCCGAAAGTCATCAGATTGAAAATGACTTTCGGATGAGAGTCGAAACGTCTTGATCTTCGGAAACACTGTCCAGATGACTGCTTTGAAGACTTCTACTATGGATCACTCCTGGATGAATGAGGGACTACACCGTCCCACAAAGCGACAAAAAAAAAAAAATAATAATAATAATAATAATAGTAGGCAAAAAAAATATTTCTATCAATAAAGAGATATTGTTTTATTCTGCCCCTGAAACTTTTGAATAAAAAGAATGGTTATTTTAGACCAACAGATTTTTTTTACATTAGTTTTACAATTTATGTCTAATTTTATGCATAAATTTATGATTAATAAATAATTGCACTGTCAGTGTTTCCAAGTGGGGCCTCAGCACTGTCCCTTTCCATGCTGCTCCGCCTCTGTTTCCTCTTGTGTGCACTCACGGTGTACGCAGCTGATAAGTGTCAACGCGCTGGACAGAAATATTAATATCTGAAACTTTTTCAGAAGAAATACCCTCATGTTTTATGAGGCTTCTAAAATAATTCAACATAAATGTACCGAATTCCGCTGCGGTAATCTTTGCGAGTAAATCTTAAGATGTACCGGTTCATCAGTTATGTGTGTTTGGAGTTCAGCCAAAACTTGTCCTATTGATGCAAAATAAATAAAATAATACAGTATATTATGAGATATAGAACAGGTATTTTTTGTCCAAACTGTTCCCAGAGTATTTGATTTTGCGCTCTGTGCTTAGAACCATTAGACGCATGTTTCTACTAGTCAGTCTTGAGCGCAGCAGACTGGAAACGACTGTACCACAAACTAGTAAAACTATCAGCGCTCAGAAGACGAGACTCTCAGATGCGAGGTCCTACACAACTTGCATAGTTTGCATATAGGAAGGTTCTGGAACAATTTCAGGGGGAAAGAAAAGAAAATGCTTCAAAAAAAAAAAAAAAACAGCAAAAAAAGTTAACAGTGACAGCTTTACACACAGGAAGGTTGTGAACTTGTGCCCTCAGTGTGACCAGCAATATGGAATCTGATTTAAAAGCAACAGTTCAAGTTCAGTTCAGTTATTAAAATCTCTACAGGCTACGACAAATCTGACTATGGATGTATGTAGCATAACAGAAAAATGCTCAAGAAGCTGCTACTACAAACTGAACAGTGATAAAAGTGTCACCAACAGCCGGCAGCAAAAACCAGGACTTTCAGAGATTCACTGAAGCTGCTTTGATCTCAACAAATAAAAATCTCTTTGTCTGTGAATGCGATGATATTTATAACTGGGATCAAAGAACAAACACTAGCAAATGGACCTCATTGCTCAGTATTACATTTTGCTTTTCTTATTTTTTGTACATGTATGAGTCGTTTTGCCCCCATAGTGGTAATACTATGGTTGTAATAGTTGCTTAGAACAAGAAAATTAGAAACTGTATTTAAAATGTTGTAAAATCCAGGTTTTAAAGTACTGGAAACTACTGCAATATGCATTTGTTATTCATAAACTGTGCCTCTTTGCGTTATAGGTTGCAACTAAGTGGGTTGGAATGGGACAATATGTTATACCATTGCAGACGATCAAATAACATTTTCTGTCTGTTATTGCTGCAATCGATTCCAATTACTGTGCCAGTTGTTGTGCCTTCATAATTTAATAGTGGCAAGCTTAGGTATATGTCACTTTTTCAGGTCAGAAATAATTAGCTTGAGTGTTTTAAAATGCACAACAGTTAATACCGTGTAGTGTTTTTTTTTTTGTCACGTTTATTGTTCTGTGGAAATTTTCATTCCTAGAGTTGGATTTTGCTGTTGTTTCGGCTGATTAAATAAATAAATAAATAAATATGGGTAATTTTACATGTCAAACAAGTCTTTACTTTTAGTAATTTTAGTCAGTAATTGTATTTGAAATGGTAAATATCAAAGGTGAAATTTGGCAGGGGTGGGCAATGAATTTAATTCTAGGTATAACAAACATGGTAAAATGGAATTGCTGGTACAAAAAGTAGACTAAAATAAAATAAAATCAAAAATAAATAAATCAAAAGCTATAAAAAGTGCATAATAATAATGTCATTGACAACTAAACCTCAATAACAATGTTTGAAGGTTTCAACACATTTCTTACTGACTTAATATTGTTGGAATGTCACCATGAAGGTAATATTCAGATAGAAGGCGTTTTTAACAACCTAGTACTAAGTTTAGTCAGAGGAACTACCTTTTGCCCGTGTTTGCGTTCACATAGCAACAGCTTGTTAAAGTGGAGCTATAGCTTTAATATTAGCATCTGTATAGTTTGGAACATTTAAATAGGTCATTAAGTTGTCTGAGGATAACTTAATCAGCTTAGTCCCCCTCACACATGGGGAATGGAACTAAGTACTAGGAACTGAAAAAAGATCATGCAGTGAGAAAAGGCATGATGTAAAAAAGCTAAAAACATCAGTGAAATTAACAATAAAACACAATTATTCACCGTTTTTCGTAAAAATAGTTACTAATTACAGAGTTAAGCATTCATTTTTGGAGGTAAAGCTTGTCTAAATGTCAGAATACGTATATAAAACATGATTTCAAACACAGTATTGTAAATGTGCTTGTGTCACCATAAAAGTTACTGGTTTGACTAGAAAGTACCTGGAAGTTCCTATGTGATTGCGCCTAAAATGTGGACTGGAACAAAAAAAAAAAAAAAAAGGACTAGTGTAACCGGTGTAGGCCCACACGAGGGACCAGTATGGAGAAGTGTGTGGTGGTATGGGATAAACTCACTCCCCTCAGGTATAAGAAGCCACAAACAAACTGAGCTAAGGGGAGCGTTCCCTTTAGCTCAATGAATTTGTCTGTCAACCGCCGCGCGGGAGACCCGGGTTCAACTCCTGCTCGTTGCAAATGCAAGACCCAACCAGTCACACTAGGAACTGGAAAAAGTTCCTAGAGTGCGAAAAGGCCTATGTTGTATATTTTTGTCAATAAAGCTCAACTCATTTCTGGTTCTTCATAAATATTTGTTCGAACATTTTCTTCAGTTGCTCTCCCCTCTTGTCTGGACAGCAGGATGAACATCTTTTTGAACATCTTTGGACAGAAGGCTTTGTGCTCAGTGAGAAACAGTGACGCAGGGAACAGAGCCAGCAGCAGAAGTGGAGCATCAATTAAGGGCAGTGTAACCTCGGTGGTACTTTCATGTCCCATAGTGTATCACTGCAACAGCTTCTTTTTCTGTTGGAAGAAACTAATGTGAACTTTTACTTAATCAGGATCTTATCTGACCTGCTGGACTAGATCTTTAGTTCTTCTGACAGTGGTGCAAAATCTTTAAATGTATTGTATTAACAAGATGAGACTAGACACGAGATTGAGTCCACAAGAATGAGCGAAGATGTAAATACATTTAGAATCATTTATAATAAGTAAATAGTACATTATAGGTCACAATCTATTTCATTTTTTACATGTGGGCGCAAACTTTTGTCCCACCCCAAATGGTTATAGTTTTTTCCCTTGCTGTTTGTAAAATCCAGTTTACTAGAGAGAGTTGTATTTGACATCTATATATTTCTGAAATTCACATGTTCTAAAAGAAATAATAATAATAATAATAATAAAATGAAATTCCTCTGCATGTTCTGCATGCGTGTGATTATTATTATTTTTTTTTTTTTCATTTTCTGTTCATACAGGCTTTGTCCCCCACTGAGAACCACTGCTCACCTGACACTCACAGAACAGGCCGTCACTGTTGAATTATTGAGCGACAACACAGGCACAGGCTGCCCTGTCCCATCAGGAGGAGCACAGAGGAACCGGACACCTGCCTACCCCACACACTCATGCCAAGCAGAGGAATGACCAAAGAAAACAGCAACTGAACAGTAGCTAAAGGTGGATTCCAAAAATCCACACACTCCCAGCACATTAGGTTTGTCTGTTACAGAAACTAATAAACGAAACTTGAAGCAATAATACAGAATATTGCTGTCCGATACTGACAAAAGTGAATATCTCAATCATTTTTGGGCGAATCTCGATCACGATATTTGGACGATATTCTGTCAGTCCAACATAAATGTGTTAAAATCTATGTTCCAATCAGTTACACTGGAAAATAAAAACCTTAAATATTCTAATCAGTTTAAAATTGCTTTGACTGACACAATTTGAGCATTTTTGACTGTCTTAAATAAAACAGTAAGTAAGTTTAGTTATTATCTCAAAAACAAAAGAATTCTTTTCATAAATTAAAACTTGTGACAATTTTTCTTTAAGTAAAATGAGACTTGTTCTGTTGCAATCACATTCAAACTAATCAAAATCTACCCAAAACATGTCAAATGTTAGGCACACATAGTCCTTAGTTTTCTAATCTAAGATGTATCTATTTAAGATAAAACATTTGTCAAATTACTCACAAAACTGCAGAAATCCTCCATTATAAACCAAATTTCCCAAATTTTAAAGCTCTTTGAATTGCTTGATGTAAAAATTCTGATAGAATTCAAACTTACCTTGTCTTAGGAAAGTACAGCATCACTTAGTTACATTTTCATTGTAAATAAACTCTTTTGTAACATGTTTTCACTGAACGATAAACTTGATGTTCAATTTTTGCATTTCTTCAAAACTACATTCACAATATTGTCTAAAATTCGATATAATGCCCAGCTCTAATACAGAACAAAATACAGTCCTTCAGCTAAATGAACTATACAACTTTACAACCTGGTATTTTTAAGAAACCATAGCAGTGTATTAAATGTTTCATTCTGTTAAATGGATGGAACATGCATGTACAAAAAATGCTAAATGCCAAATTTGGCGCTTGTTTCCAGAAGTGAACACTTTTTCTGTTATCTGCTAAACTCTTTGCAAGCTTCACTGAGACTTTTTTTGTTTTCCTCTCTTTTGTTTTTCTCTACCTTACAATTAAATCCTTTAGTGTCAAAATAGGTAAGGTAAGGTATACTTTATTGTCCCCGTAGGGAAATAGCATTTCTGCAAGCTCTTCATCTCAAGACTTCAGGTTTTGATGTATTCTATTAAGTTTCAGTAGCATGGCTCAACTCTGTACCACTTTGGATTCACAAGCTAAAGTTTCTACTAGACTCAATTTCAAATCAACAACTCCACATGTTTGGTCATGTGGTCAAAAAATGTATTTTGTTTATGAAGGTCGTGCATAAACATCATCTATAAAAGTTAGAGAGAAAAAATGCCAGATTATAGAGGAAAGATACTAATTTGAAAATTGGTCCACACAAGAAGCTACGTCACAAATCCACTTTTCCCTTTTGTGTTTAACAAAGATGTTCCCCAATATGGTTCTAGCCCTTGTCCACAACAATTGACAATCACGCATTTACATTAAAACATCAATACAACGTGGGTGAAATTCTTCAAGAACATAGGGGATTGTAGTGGTTAAAGTTATGCAACAAATACAGTACAGTACAGTGTTACTTTAAATTGAACTGGGACAGTGAGGGGATGCACAGTCAAACTAAAGTCCATTAAGTCCACAGGGTGTCTCTCTACTAAGTAACGTAACCATTTCCTGCCCATGCTCAAACAAGTGAGAGTACAATATTATTAGCTCGTTTTGTCACTTTCCTGATGGAGTTTGATGACAGCAGGCACACAACAGACATGCATGCATTTGTGTTCAGAATAATACAGCTGTGTGCAACTCTTCTGACAAATGGAATGGCAAGTCTATAGAAACAAATACAATCACACAGAACAGAAAATTTACAGTGAGAATTTCTGTAGTTGAAATTTGCTATTGATTTTTCCAACATTGAAAACAATCATTTTGGAGGAGAAATGGTAAAAAACTGAACAAGCGCACGCAAATGTAAATACTAAAGAAGTGAGTTGAAAATTGAACCGGTGGATAGTGTTACTGAAGGCAGCCATACTGAAATCACACATTATAACTGCATCTGTAGAGGAATCTAGGAAACTGAAAATCAGCAGCAAAAAGTAGCAGTGCTTTTTAGTTTGGTATGCTTATATGACATGCAATTGAAGGACTATTTCTACTCCTTATGCTTAAAAAAAAAACAACACTCCTATACATCTAGACTTGAGACCATCTTGAGATTTCCAGTTTCCAAGCTTAAAAATGTGATATGAATCTGTGAGTTGCAATTACTTTCACTTATATGTAATATCACACACTATTCACAAGACATGAGAGAGTCTACAAGATTTTGACTTCTCTATGGCTTCTCAAAATGTGTAACTCACCAGCAACTGACCCTTTTTTATGTGCCCAAGCCAAATGAATTCTTAGCAGGTAATTTTTCACATGTGTGCACAATCTTGTGACATTTGTATCTCGTGAGATCTTGTGACATGAGATCTTGGCCATCTTTTGGAATTAACCATCACAGTTACTTCATTACAGGCATTTTACATTTGTTACAAAAACATTTGTGGTATTTCAAATAGAGTTTCAAATAACATGCGTGTGTACATAAATGTTACCATCATTCTATTTTCAATTAATTTATAAAACTGAATTTGACATTCAAATGAGCAGATCAATACAAAAACTCTGAACATTATGGTTTTAGAAGAAAAAGATACTGTATGTGCTTGGATGAGAAGTTTTGTGTTGGGGCTTTGCAATCAGGGAAAAAATCTGATAAAAATGTTTTTACCATTTTGATCAATCTTGATATTTCATTTGAATTTCTTCCCTCATATAAAAAAAAACAAAAACAATTCTTTAGTTTTAAGAATATTTAAAAGGGATTACTGTTTTACAGAATAAATAATCTATAATAATAATCTATAATTATAATATAATAATCAGCCTTTTCTACACAATATTAGGGCTGGGACACTCTGCTTTTGTCATAACACGTAATGTTACATTAAGTCCGAAACAATATATATTGCAACTTTAACATATTGCGATTTGATACCAGTACTGCAATATTCTTACAATTTAAAAAAAGTCAATCTCTACTGCAAAAAAGTAAGTTTATAGTTGACATATTTTGAAAAACAAGATACTGTTCCATCCCTAAAATAAAGTCTTGTGCTAGTGACAGACTGGCTGCAAGTGATTTTCATGCATTTGCACTGTTCAGATAACATATCATGCTGTTACTACCACATTGGCTGATAAACCTAATGATTCAGATCTGAAGTTATTGAGATGAGCAAAATGAGGATCGCTATATGGTGATCTTTTGATTTTTTTTGTAACTTGGCCACTGGCCAGGTGATGTTACCTGCTTGGGGGTCTATGGGGATAGAGTTCATGAATAATGTCATACTGTGGAGACCATTCCAGAAAGCACCAAATGTTCGCCTGTTAAGTATTCCATTTTATTTTTTTTTTACTTCATGTTTAGTCTGGTTGAAACATTTTAAGGCTCTATTAGAATAATGACTGAATTTAATTGTGTTAAAGACAAGCACATAAAGCCTTTGGATAATTGGATAAGAGATTCAGTTGTAAAATCCTATTCAAAAAAACTGAATAGACCTAAACTGACAAACAGTAGAAAGTCTGAGGAGCAGTCATGTGTGTCCACACACCGGTCATGGCTTTGGTCCATGTTATCCCATGACCTGACATTTAACGGATAATTTACCACTATCTTTAAATTGGATATGTGGAGCTGAAATGATGTGTGGTTAATGTAAACAATATTTGTAGTTTAACTTGTTGGGAAATAAAGCATGAATGAACTAAATATTAGACTTAAGGAAATTCTGGGACTAATAGACTGACTTATCTGGATTTGGCTAAGACAATCCTAAAAAACATTTGTGTTTCACACTTTAATTTTGCCACATAACGCTTAATTTAGTTAAATGATTGCTTAAATTCCCAGGAAACTTTGTTACTCGTGTGTAAATTGTATTTTGGTGGGTTTTGAGGTTAATACATTCCGTTTCAGAACTTTATGTAGCGTTCCACATGAAGTTGTAAGACAATTATAAATATTTACACCACAAGGACTATTACACCAAACTAAGTCAAAATGAAAAAAAAAAAAAAGTGATAATGTGTCATGGGCTTTTTAGTTCAATAGTAGATTAGGAGAAGGTCCAATTTTCTCTTGTTTTTACTCAAATTTTAGAATTGTGGACAGAAAAAATACAATTCTGCCTTTTCTTTTTCGGAGAACCATTGCCATAAAACCATAGCTTCACTTTATTTTACTTTGCTACAAACAGGCCTAATGTATTGAGTCATAAACTGTAAGTGAATGTACAGCAATGAATAATTATTACCGTTCCAGCTGTGTATAACAATGCCTAATGTCATATTCCACACACATGAATGACAATATTTAATATTAAATTACTATTGTCAATACAAACTCGACTCGCTGGCTCATTCATTGCTTTGATTGTCACCTAGCCTATTTGCCTGAAACGTCTGTTCTAATGCATTGACAGTGACAGTCATGTTCAAGTATAAGGTGACAAAGAAATATGATAAGCTATGAAAATATTATTATGGGAAATCTACTACATCCACCTGACATAATATTCATATATCTATGATTACTATAATCCTGTGCAGCCTGTGAAGTGATTATGTGCGTGTGCATGTGCCTTACAAAACGCCAGTCCAAGTATTGATGGATGAATAGAGCAATTTATTTTCAGCGCCTGTAGAGAAATTATTTTACAGGCCATTTATTTATTTATATTTCAATATTAGGAAAAAATGTTAATGCAGAATAATGTTTGGTAAAGTTTGGTAATACATTTAATGATAATATATTGATATTGTGTTCTGTTGTATCAATATAACTAGAGTATTTTGTAACATTTATAATTTAGTGACAGAGCTACAGTTTAGCTGTTTGTTAAAGAATGAAAACTTCAGCAGAACATTTAACATGATTTGATTATTAAAATGTGTCTTTAATAAGTTTGTGCATGTACTTGCTTAACAAAGATTGTTAAAATGTATTTGTTTGTTGCAAAATTATGATAGTATTGTGAAATAAATCATGTTTTGTGTCTTCCATTTAATTCTGAAGGACCATCTGAATCCTAGCCCAACTTACAGCCTATGCAGCAGTATTAAATTCATTCCTGCAACCATCCATTCTAACCATCCTAAACATTCACTTAGGACTGTTTGAACTTCAGTCTACCCCATGTATCTGGCAGGACATGTCTTGTTGCTCTTTCCTCTCCTCTCAGGGGGCATAACAAACACCCACAATCCCTCTAAAGCCAAAAAGTATTTTCACACACCCAATATACTTCTTCTGGCAGCTGTCATAGGTCACTCAGACATGCTTCAACAGACACAATTAAACAAATCACACAGTCCTATAATGGCTAGTAAAAAAATTAATCACACTATGGTTTCCTTGTAGCTGCATAAAGACAATGCCCAAAGCGACTCTTTGAACTTGAAGTAAAATATGCATTGCTTATGTTAATTGCTTATTATCTTGCTTATAGTAGGCTATTGGAGTAATATTTCAATATAGAAAATCTCTTTCAGGTCCTGCAGCTGTACACAATATCTGCTTGCTACAAGCTCTAGTTCTGTCACAAAAGACTGCAAAGCTGCCTTCATGACAATAAACATTCTAAATCTGATGAATTATCATACTCATTCAGACTATAGGCCTATAGTTAACAAGCTTACTTCTAAAACATATTGGTATTTCTCAGAAACTAACCTCTATTCTTAAATTTAGTGAATCCGCAGCCAGTTAGTAAAGTGGTTGCCAAATGAGATGATAGGAAAAGGGTTATGCTTTGTCTCGTCTGATGATAACCAGTTTAAAAAAGAGCTTGGTGAGAGAGACATAATCTGACACCTTTGGACCAGATCAAGTCCGCAGTCTCGTGCGCCCACTGAACCATGCGGTAATTGTGTGAGAAGTTGCATCCAACGCGTGCTACTCACGTGCCCAGGACTTCTTTAAAATCAAATATCTTCTTTATGTCGTCGACTTGTTTCTTCCACGTCTCCCCTCGACCGATATCTCCGTTCTCCCGAGCCATGGCGCGAGGCGGCGGAGGAAGGTGAGGGATGCCCGGGGAGAGAGCGCGCAAGGGCACCAGCGGCAGACACACACAAAACACGGGCAGACTGGAGCGTGTGTGTCCGTGAATGAACAGTGGAGGAGTGGAGGAGAGCCGCAGCAGCACCAAGACAAGCTCCTCCTGCCTCTGGCCCGCCCCCACGTGCCTGGATCTGCTGCGTAAACGGAACCACAGAAATATGGTTGGTTCCTGGCTGTTTGGGTAAATGATTGGAATGTCAACAGTTGGGAATTTGATGGATTTAAAATTTCAACAAAATTAAAGGTTAAAATTTAGGTAGAAAGTGAGCAAAGATAAAATAAGATTAAGCCTATATTTATCCTTCAGAAAGCAATATTTGCCCCATTAGAACTATATCATTGAGATTCCATTAGCCTACAAATAGGCTACAACCACTCATAAAACGTGTTGTTGAATGATTTAATAATTTGCTGGTTTATTTTGAAAAGATCACGGGCTTCCCTTTTACTGTAACGTGATGTAACCATGGATCTATTATATCGGATAACCTGTAACCTGATGCACTGAAGCCAGCACCGTTAGTGCTGCTTGCCTCTATTTCTCATAATCTCTATTATTCCACTTCAATAACAATAAGATTAATTTATAATAAGACGGTTGCTTTAGGCTTTTTTCTAGATAGTTATTCATCTCCATAGAAGTTTCTGACAAGCGTTTTTTATGAATTTTAATAGAGACTTTTCCCCCCTCATGTTTTTGTAATAAACAAATCACAAATGTATAGGCTATTTAAAAAAAAGGGAAAAATAGTAAATAAAAAAAAAGAACAAGAAAAGATGTAAAAAATAATATTAAAATATATAAACCGGTTTACTGACAAAACTGCGTCTTTATTTTATATTATTATTATTCCTTTTTTTTACCTTAGTAAGCAGAAGATAGTTTTGTTTTGTTTTTTGTCGGAACTTTGCTATGTGGCACTTTAATGCTCTACGTTTTACATGCAATTTGTGTTTGGGGATGTGTGGTAGGTCGAAGCATCTGAATCTGGAGCTTGAGCTGCAGGAAAATACAAGATGAGTCAATCTAAATACAAGTTTGAGTAAACTATTAATGAGACAACACTTTAATAACAGGTCTAACAAATCAGATAGGTGAATTTTGCTTAAAAAAATTATCTTTGACTCTATTACTCTCTAATTAGATACCCAAAATTGTATTTTTAATTATTAGAATATTCAAAAAAAGTCTTGTTGACATGTATTCTATTATTAAAAAATGAGTGCAATAAAAAAACATTCATAGTTTGATGAAAGTGACTACTCACTGGGGTTTACAACTAATACATTATTATCACTGTATGTCATAATTTAATAGCATATATTTTTAGAAAAGAGAAAGTCTCCTTTATGGTTCCCTCTTTTGCAGAGAGAGAGAGGACAGTAACAGTCTATCCCTATTTGTGACGACACAGCTGTAAATTTGCATTGCGCCACAATGTTGACAGCACTAGCATCAGAGGTGACCCAGCCAGGACAGAGGCATGTTTCCAGGTTTAAAGGCCACATAACCCCTGGATTACAGTGGAACAGCTGCACGCAGAGGCCATTAGAGGACAATGGAAAACTCTTCAATATACTGGTACATATAACAAATTATACTCACATGTCAACATCAACAAAAACACATCAAATGACCCCTGAACATAAATCTCAACGATTTCAGATGTCCTTTCCTGTATGGCCTGATCTTCTCTTGGGTCACTATAAACAGGTTTGCATATTGACTTTTGCATATCGCTATTATGAAATATGGGAAAATTAAAGAGCATATACAATTTTATAATACTAGGGGATATTGAGATGGGTACGTTTATTTCCAAAACCTTTTCAGTGTTATCTTTGCAAACACAATCATTGTAAAATGCATTTTCCAGACCAACACATTTACCTAACCTAACAACTGTGTGCACCTAATCTCTACAAACCTCATTTCCACATTTTAGCACAGCCTTTCCCTTTTCCTATCTCTATTAGATTCAGACATTCAGGTAAAAGAGAGATAGCGTAGTATGTATGTGTTGCAGCCTGAAAAACTCATGAGTATTCTGTCTGCAAACTACTGCAGGGAAACTCCACTCACTCTACTATCCCTCCTCCTCTCTCTAAGCCTGAGTCAGCACATTTGACCTACAGCTTATAAAGATGATTAAAAAGAGAGAGAGGGAAGTGCGGAGGTGCGAGCAGAGCAAACTAAGCTATAAAATTACACCTGAAGGTCAATTTAGCTGTTTCTCTTTGCACAGCATTTGTAAAGATTGGTGTTTTTATGAATAATGAGTGACAGATAGAAGAGGTGGAGCTCAGAGAAAAGGCAAAACAATATCGCCTGGGATATGTGTATTAGAATTACAGTTTTGTTATTGTTGGGTCATTTGTGAAGGTGACTTTTTGGATTCGCTTTGTCTAGAAAAACAAAGGATCTTCTTTCTTAGTTGTCTGACATGAACAAGTCAACAACACTGGGGGCAAATGAAAGTGAATGATGGGATTGCAAAATAACCTCAGAGGGTCTCGAGAGGATAAGGCAGATGTTTCTAACAGTATGTAATAGTCTTAAATACTTCAAATGCAGGGGTAAATATAGAATCCTATTGTTTGGCCCTTCAAACTCATGTATATAAGCCTACTCTCAAATAAAAGCAGCCTTGTTTTGTCTTTGGGGGTTGTGAATACCAACTTTACTACGCTATATTAGGCTCGGGAAGCGTCTGTGGTTACCATGGAAATAATGGCAAATCTGCCATGTTTCTTGATAGTTTCGCAAAACTTCCATAGGAATACATTAGACAAAACGATTTAAAAAAGTAAACAAAACAGCCGTGGAGCAGCCCAATAAACTGCTGGGTCAGTACTGGTAAATTTATCTATCACTATATAGTGTCAAAATGTGATTTAATGAACGCTATTTTCGGTGTTTAGCATTTTAAAATCTCCATTGGTTTAACATTAGACCAACTGAACATTCTACAGCTGTATGATGTCACGATCCCGAGCCTAATATCAGACGTAGGCATTTTTTTTTTCCAAGAAAGTAAGTAGAAGTAGAAAGTGAACAAAATTATTACTTGGAACATCAGCTTTATGATGAAATCTGACCTAAAACCTACAATCGCATGCATATTCTGGTCTCCAGAGTATTTGTTCACACAATGAGAAGAAAATGATATCTAATGTCTTTAAACTTGAATTGTCAAACATAATTTGTGTATCTTCAGAAGTTTCACTGAAGTGCAAAAGCTGCAAGATAAAATGCAAGTAAATGTAATTGAGTAAATGTAACTCTTCACTCTAACCCACCTCATTTTTGTATCTTTGATTGCTTACTGGAATTAAAACTGGGAAACCAATTTGTAAAGTAATTTGCAATGTCACTTAGTGCAATGTGCTTTCCGCTGACATTATTTGGTGAAGCCATTTCAGCACATGGATCATTCATACTGCGCCCAAACTGCTCTGAGCTTTTATTGCCCATAACAGAAAATTGAAGTTTGCATAACTGTATTACCTTTCAATATTTGATAACCACAAACTTGCATTGAGCGTTTTATGACACTCGGGTCACTTTAGGACGCTGTCTTCTGGTCTGATAGATGAAGGCTCAAACTTCCTTTTGTAATTTCAAAATGGTATTTAATATTCAGCAGTTCCTTGATATGTGACTTGTTTACGTTTTTTCATTTGCCTCATTTCAAAGTGGGAGCCATAACTTCTCCCAATGCAGCGGCTCCTTCCATCTCTCTGTAATTGCTCTCTCCGTCATCGGAAAGGAAGAAAAATATCAAGTAATAAAGACCAATGCCATTTAGCTCCAAGCCTAATGAGAAGTGTTGCGCAAAGGCACAATCAATGTCTAATGTGCTAGTTTACAGCCCCCACCAGAAAGGCAGCAGAGTCGATACGGGCACAGCAAGTTTAATGATCAGTCTCCAGTCTACAGTGTTGCATTATGGGAAAATAAAACTGCAACTAGAAGAGCAATGAGTATGTCAGAACCACTCGGAGAAAATTGGTTGTGAGAGATGGAGAAGCATTGATGGCTACTGAAAAATTAACATGACAAATGAAAAACGTGAATGAATTACAATAGTGGAGAATTTACAGTTTTTATGTAGGTTTAGTTACAAAACACAATAAGTAAGTACAGAAATTACAGTATAATGTTTTAAAGTGTTACTGACATCAACAAACTAATAAAAAAGGTGATAAAGAAAGAAATGCTTGGGAATTTTTTACATGATGTGATAGTTGGAGACTAAACTAATACAAGGGGAAATATTTAAGTAGTGAATTTTGTGAAAATTATATTAACAATTGCGTAATTTACTGCAGAGCACCTTCGTCTTCCTCGTCCTCAGACTCTTCCTGCTGACTTTTTGTCTGCAGAGACAACAAACAGGTGGATCAATTTTATGAATTAGGACTTATTATACATATTAACAATATGCTGAAATCTTGGTTAAAATATTTTGGAAAACAAGAATACCACGTTGTAAATGTTTTTACTGCATTTTACTTTGCTTTTAAAATTTAACAATACATTTTCTTTACTTTTTAAAATTATACTCTTACCTAAACAATAATGTTGGTCAAACTGCCATTGCTGTTTGTAGTGTTGTTTTGTGTAATACGTTCCAAATTTTTATCTTTCTGCTGGAAGGTAAGACACCTACTTGTTTATTATTTTTGCTTAAGTACTCCACTCAAGGTAATTACTAAATTAATAATTTAATGCATGTCTTACTGCTAACCATTCCAGATAAGGCAATTACATTTGAAGGAGTTATACATGTAGCTTACCCTTTACCAGAAAAGTTAAAGTTAGAATGGAAGCCGTTTTTGCCTATTTAGTTAGTTTAGTTGTAGAATCATTAGTCTATACTTTGGACATTCAATATCGACCTTAAGCTACACAAAATAAGAAACAACTTCTACTGCTAAACTAGAATGCTGATTTATGCTTTTCTCTTTACAGTGAGATAAGAAAAGCTTTATGTTGTTACCAAAACAAACTGCTGCACTGGTGGGGCATGCAGACGGCCCCGCATATGGACAGCTGCAGTTCAACGTGTCTGTTTTCGTGTAGAAACAATATGGCAAGCATAGACATTCAACATTACATGTTGCTGTTTTACTTTTAGAAGTATAACAACATTGGTGAAGGCAGCTGATGTTGTGTGATTCTATGTTTTCATTCTGTCACCGGATCTTGGACCTTGATCATGTGACACTTGTGCGCTGTGGAAAAGCCACTGAGCTCGTAATGTCTGTGGTGTCTGTCTTTCGTGCGACATGATGCGACTGTGAGAAAAATTCTTATTGCAGTTTTTGACACACCCAAATATCACAAAAAATGTTAAACTCCTCTGATGAGTAGCCAGCTTGAAGTGAATATTACATTAAGCAATAAATTATATATACATTGTATTTTTTCTTAAAAATTGCAAAACTTCTTACAAGTACATTTTGCATTAGAAACAAGCCAAGGGCAAAAACATAATGAAATAATTTTTTTACCAATTTGAGGAAGTCAATGAGTTTGTATGCGTCTTCTCCAGTTGAGAGGTCCACAAAGTCTCGAGGGATCCTATAGCTCAAACAGGGGCTGGGCTGGACTGTTACTTCACTGTTGGTGTACCGAAAAGCAGGGCCTTCCTACAGACATGACATGGCACAGTTGTGGTAACTATCATGCGGTCACATACTGTATATTTGAACATGTTGAGCTTTGCTGACCTGCTGCTGTGTGATTTCTCCTGACAACAGTTCGTCCCAGGTGAACAGGAGGGAGTCCGTAACTTCACCAAAAGGGTTAAAATCAATGAGCCAGACACGCCCCTACATAAACATATTTTACCTTATTTTCATACAACAGACAACAATTTTGTTAATCTTGAGTGATGAAGATGTTTATATATAAATGGATTGTGCACGTTGTTCCACTTAAAAAGATGATGTATCCGAAAATGAATCTGAAAAATCACATTGTATGATTTGTAGGCAATTTATTTTTATTTTCTTTCTTTCTTTCTTTTTTTGCCCAAAATCTTACAAGTTCTCAATCATTCCCTCCTTAATACAGATCAGTCATTGTGTCCCCTTTGCAGAAAAGCTGCCCATGAAAATTATCTTTTCATCTCCATGCTTCACAGTGGGTATAGTGTTCATTGATCAGTTTTCTTCCTCCACACAGAGTAAACCCCCTTACGGATGATCCAGATAGTCACTGGCAAAATTCAGATCAGTCTGGACATGCTGTGCCTTAAGCAGGTGGGCCTTTAGATGCTTAGTAGAAGTGCAAATACTTATACAAGAATATAGAAAATAAATTGCTCAAAAATCTTAAATCACATGTTGTTTCCTCTTGTTTTAAGTGGGACAACTTGCACAATCCATGGAGTGTAAGTAATAATTTACCCCACTGATGCAACGTTACTTACTTGACTGTCTCTGTAAGCGTCGAAAACAACTGCAAAAAACACAAAAATGCTCTTACTATCTAGATGGATAGTATATGCAATAATTCTGTTGGAACTTAGTTGGAATTAAGCTGCAGCTACTCACAGTCTTCGTCTAAAAACTTGTGCTGGATGTTTTTGTTAAAGAAGTCTTGAATTGCATGTGTTATGAGGTCTTCCTGCTTTAAGATGTGATGATAAAATTGAGTATAGTCTCTCTGGGAAATGGCTGTAAAAACATACACATACAGCAGTCATTTGCTGAATCTCCATGCTCTGAGCAGCAGTGTGAGAATAACACCAATTGGTCTTGATGGTTGTTAGACAGTTGAATGAGTAAGAAAGTTTATCTCTATGGGCTGTGTGCACGGAATTTCAGTTGGCTTGCGATTGTTCAAAAATGCTAACTTCTGTAAATACAACCATTTCCTGTTAGCGTTAGCATTTAGACACAATTATGTCTCTTTTTAAACACAGAAGTGTTCTCTGATGAAATATTCCTCTAATATGTAAAGTCTTTAACATGTTTTCTGTAACATTCACCACAACTGTCTGATCTAAAGAGTATTTATTAGTTTTAAACTGATGTAGTGAAAACCCCATTGAAGAGTATTGAACAGGAAGTCGTTGTATGTACAGGATGTAGTATTTTAAACCAAAACAAGACAACTGCACTCAGCCAATTACTTACATGACAAAAATGCTTCTACTTAACTGACAAACCGACCTTTTAATAATAATTTAAGTGAATTTAGACACATTAAATACCAATGAGTTTATTCTCCTTGACATAGCATCGAAACTCTCCTCCAGGAATCAGTTCGCTCCACTTCCGGAGGACCAGCTGAGAACAACAGAGTAAATTGGATCAGTAATGAGAGAACACACAGCTTAGTCATCTGCTCTTATCATAAAACTTTAGGCACCTCATAGCTGATGACAGGATCCGGAGAGTCCTGGTCGCTGCATTGAAGAAATCTGCACAAAGAAAGCAAAGTGAGGAATGCAAACTACAGTGAAGTTTATTTCTATGTGTCTAAGGCAGGCTGATTGCACATCTATGGTTTACCACATAAAGAGTAACAGATTGAAGATAAAGGTATTTTGTTTGCATTAAAAACTAAATACAAATAGGGTTATCTGAACAGCAATGTATTATGTGATTGGGCCTAATTTCTTAAGGTGCACTACATTCTGGTGGAGGACTTGCCAGATAATCAAGGAAAGCAGGGCAATGAAACCGTTCATTCTGGATTGATTTTGATGATCGAAAAACATGGTTGCCTCTCTATAGTTTTGTTATCTAACTTGACAAATGTGGCATAACCAAGTTGTTGGATTAAAGTTCTATAAATGCACAGGTTGAACTGGAGTCAAATTACTTTCCATCTCATAAACATTTGCAGAGGGCTGTGCAGTGCAATAAATCATAGGGGGTCAAATATTGTAATGCGGAAAACAAGTCTGGAGCATAAATCACATCTCAGGGCTGTCTGCAAAATGCCTGGTCTTTTTTTTAACGATGCAGTACAATCAGAGCGTCCTGCCAAAAGCCTGTTATTTTTGATTGGCTGTCGTCAGAAAGTTGAATTGATGTGTGGATGTACTGCCGAGATGGGCTTACGGTTGAGTGAGGTCGTGAGTGATGAAGTCCGAACTTTTAAACAGCAGAAATATGTCACTGAGGCTGCTGCACTGAAGGGAGCTGTTCAAAGCAATCCAGTTAGCATCCTGAAAGAGACAATTCAAGTTTAATTGTTCAATCTGTCTTTATTTTTTTTTAAAGCAATTATTAAAGTTTATACCCTTGGTGAGCTCCAGTTAAGTTTTGGAAACACGCTTCCACCAAGAGCATTTATTGACTCCAACACTTTAGAGGTGAATTCAGGGAACTCGGGAGCCTGTAAAAAAAATAAAAACAGCTGCATTTCAACAACAATAACATACAATCATATTTTATTTAAGTATTTATTTAATGGCATTTTTAAACTTTAAAAACACTAGTTTCATTAGCAGGTTAGTCAGAAGAGACGAAATGTCAATTCTTTTTAATTTGTACATGTTTAAAACTTTATAAAGGGCTAAGAAAATGCCCTAATCAAGTATATGCTGGGGTAAATAGTTATTTTTAATTAGTAGAATTATTTTAGTGTTTAATATACTTTGCTTTCCGTTTGCATTATTTACTCCACCACTGCATTTTGTAGATGCAATGCTGAAGATTTATAATATTTATTTCACTTACAGTGACTGTAGCTGTTGTTTCATCATCTGACCACTGGAGGGAAGCAAAAACATGGAGGGTCGAGATAAATGATCCATATTAATTGTAGAACATTAAATAAAACTGCAGCGTTTACCTGGACGTCTTCTTCTTCATCTAAATCGCTGTTAATATTTCTCTGTTCTGTGTTATGATCACTGATATGAATAAAATCACAGTGGTTAAAAAGTGTTCGTAAAATCGCTTCCTGTTGTACAAGGTTTTTCTATATTCATCTCACCTTCCAGACACAACCAATGTACCATCGTCCAGTAAGTACTCTATTACATTTTGAGGCAGTGGGAGGATCAGACTGCATGGTGAGACATACAATATTTAACACAGAGATTACCTCGAAAGAAAAACAATAATGCTATAATATCAAACGCAAGCTTGAGCAATTCATAAATGAAAGATAAAAAACACAACTTGTAAACTTGTTTTGCTCTGTGGTGGCAGACAACAGTGAGTTAAAAGCTGCTAACCTACATTTATCAACTTGTTAGCTGTCATTTACTTTGTTTGAATAATACATATCTTCTAACTATTGGGAGCAAAAAATACACTTACCTTTTAATAGTATGTTTCTTAAATAGAGGATACCAAACCGAAAATTGACAATTGACAACTTGCTCCTTCTTCATGCTGCAATATCCTGTAACGGAATGTTCCGACAGCAAAAAGTGTCCCCGCAATTGCATAAATTGATGATTTGTACACCTAAGTATATAATTTCTCCAAAACAAAACATACCATTGCATTTTAGAAATGTCACACACCGTAAGGTGGTTTCATATTTTACTGGGAGGCCATTTAAAAATATATATTTATATTTTTAAACAGAAATACGGAAGATTATTTGCGACGTACCGATGGGCGCGACCTAAAACTATCCTCCTGTTGCAAAGATCCTGTATTTGTAAGTATGTTCACTCTCACCATGATCTACATGTAAGAGATTCTATATTTTAAGTTGCTTAGTCCATGTATATGTAATAATTGTTTGATGAAAGGTGTAATGCTTGTTCTTATCTGGTACTTGGCATTTATTTATTTTTTTTTCTGTCTAATCCAATTACCAAAGTGAGTAGTAGTCTTCCTACTTCATATCTTCACCTCAACTTGCACAGCAGCGTTGGACTTTTTCACGTGAGTTAAATTTTGTTTTCCCAAATTGCTAACTTCTGAGTCTTGCTTTGTTTAAACCTCTACTGGGATAAATAAGAGTGTCCTTGGTTCATTGATGTAAGTATTTTAAATATGTTTAAGTATGATTTTGTTAAAAGTGGATGGGCTGCATTGTCTTAGCACCAAGTTGCAGTTGTTTTGATTGACTGTTTTTACTTTTAGGGATTCTGTTGTGGAAATGAGTAACGGAGAGAAATCTTGTGTGAACACTGAACCACATGTAGTAAAGGAAGAAGTGGGTCAAAACAATTATTATAGTAACATCATATAATAAAATATGACATGCATTTTATTGCTTTTGTGTTTTTAGGTCATAGCTTCAGGTAACTGGGTGAAACTGGAAAAGACCACTTATGTTGACCCAGTTGGTAACACTAGGTATCCTCAATGAACTCTGCCAAATACAAAATAAACACTCCTAATATATTGTGTCATCATAGATTTTTTTTAATTATTCCATGTTTCTTCCCACAGGATATGGGAGACAGTGAAACGAACAACTAGGCAAGCTACGCAAGCAGATGGTAGGATACTTTAATATTTTCTTGTCTATATAGTGCAGTTTTGATTTTGCTTTCATGCAGGTGTTGGGATAATTGCATTGTTGAAAAGGACTCTTCACAAAGACTGTGTCGTGATGGTGAAGCAGTTTCGGCCACCTATGAACTCGTTCTCACTGGAGTTTCCTGCAGGTTAGTATCACTGTCAGAGAGATACCAGTTAACACCTGTGAGTAGTACCTCTGGATGTTTTCTCACCGTCTGACACACCACATGAAGGACTAATCTTGTTTTGCATCTACAGTAAGACAATCTAGACCAAACTTGTATATATAGTGTCTTAGTGGCAGCTCTAAAGTCAGAGTGTATCGTCAATACATAGCTGTATTTTATCTTTTGTGTACAGGGTTAATTGACAAGGGAGAGACTGCTGAGGTTGCTGCTCTCAGGGAACTGAAGGAAGAAACTGGATACAAAGGAGAGGTAGTCGGAGTCACCCCAGGTATGATTTAAAACCAAGGATATACAAATTGCATAGTATATCATAGACTAAAGTGAGCAATAAATTAGCACTACTTTTATAATTTTTGATTTTGATTGAATAATTATAGTAGATCCCAGTTTTCCCTTTGTGTTTTGTTTTCTATATTATTCAATTCTGATACAAATGCTGCATTATTATCTACTGTATATACACTTTAAAACTTTCACCTTATCAGTGCTCTGAAAAAAGCCCTCATAATGCCAAAGGAGTTTGTGATGCTGATTGTGGTGTCATTGCAGTGACTTGCCTGGACCCTGGACTGTCCAACTGCACCACTCAGATAGTCATGGTAAACATCAATGGGATGACCCTGAGAATATTCACCCAACTCAACAGCTAGGTTTGTTCTCAAAATAGTAACCACAAATTTAAAGTGGACCAAATTATTGACTAATCTGGTATGTTTGTTTTGTCTCCCACTCAGGAGAAGGAGGTATGCAGTATTTTCTTTCTTAACTGTAACTATTCAAGGCCCCATATATAAAAAGCTCTATAAAATGTGTTGCATAGTATACAACAGACATCATATTAATTTATTGTATTAATTTATAAGGCGAAGTAAACATTTTTACATTTTTAATATTTAGCCAAAAAAGTTCTGATCTGTATGCTGCTTATTTTATGTTTATTGAAACAATATGACAATCTTTATGAAGAAAGTACCAATTGTATAATTATACCATTAAATCACTTTTTTTTTCAGAGTTTGTTGAAGTCCTACTCCTACCTCTTGACCAATTTCAAGGCAAAATAGATGGTAATGTTGTAATTTAGCTTGGTATTGCTGGGTTTCAGATACAGTCCAATGTTATTTCAATCAAGTTGGGGGCAGCTGAAATGTATATTGTTTAAATGCAGTTAATTTTACAATGCAAAAGTGTTTTGGGTTCAGTCACCCCAGAAATAATTACTTTAAATTTGTTAAATTATTTTTGAAATATTTATAGTACAACGTTATTAATAAGCCCCCAACCTGGCCTATAACTGACATAAATTGTAGAATGTGAAACCCAGCAATTGGTCTCAGACAGACTACTAGTTTATAAACAATATAGTCTTTTTTTTTTCCAGAGCTGATAAAGAAAGACAAGATCATTGTTGATGCAAAGGTATATATCTATGCCATGGAATGGCCCAGGCTTTCTTCAAACCAAGAGAGCTTCCTGTTCTCAAGCAGTAATTCATCACATCAGGTCTATATTTGAGAACTTTCTGTTACAAATGTTTGGAAATATAAAATATTTCATGTGAGTTGTTTTTTTTAGTCCATAGTGCTGGCACAATCTGAAGCGTTTGCTTGGACCACATTTCAAAAACTATGTTAATTCTAGGACACAATTTCCTCCTACTTTGAAATGTGCATATTTAACAAATTAGCTGGGCATTTTGCACCTTGTGGCCAAAACTAAGTAAAAATTCTTCTACCTGTACTTAAGCACAAGAGAGAAACTACTGAGGAGATTTCTCTTTTGTGTGAGCATTCCTAAAATGATGGACTTGTATACAAACCTCAAATAGTTTTGTATTTGAGCATGTGCTCATTTGTACACAAATGAGCACACACTCGATTATTATATTATGGTAAGCTTTTTTTAAAAGTTGAACTTATGAATTTCTTGCATAGAAAATCTATTGCCCTTTTCTGTCTTGTAGTAATTATTATAAAATGTGTTGTATTAACAATTGAAATCTAGTGGCTGGCAGCTGCACTATTACTTTGAGAAAACATTTCTTAAATTTGCTTGTAAATGTTAAATACTGACCAAATAAAATGTGTACGAATTCTATCTGATGAGAGTAGTCTGATTTGTTCTGATGTGATCTGAGAATTGGTGGTGCCGGTTTTGATATGTAAAAGAAAACTAGAGAAAAAAAGAAAAGATCGAGAGCGTGTACATTAATTTTGCTAGTATTAGATTTCCCCACTGCTTTAGTACAGTATACAGTACATCCATGGTGTGAATGTAAAACAAACTGTAGTTCTTTAAAAATCCATAAGGTGGCGGAAACGGCTAAGCTTGAAACCAGCAAAGAAGAACAGCAGACCAATCACGTTTCACGTCGGTCAACACAAACAACTCGTTAGCATGCACTTTAGCCTCGGTTATCATCAAAACTTTGTAACTTGTTTTATAGAGATTTTTCCGAATTTTTTGCATGCAAAACCTCTACGATAGCATGGTCGTGGACTCGTTGGTTTTTTGTTAAATTATAAATAAGTTGTTATATCCATTTGAATGAGCTGTAGGTTACGATGGAGGTCGCCGTGAAAGGTAAGATAAAATAAAAACCGCATTTTCATGCAAAACGTTAACTTTAACTTAGTTGTCAAAGCATTCATATTTTGCTAAAGTTAAAGGTAAATCAAAACAGCCTCGATTGTTAGCTGTACGTAAAAAATCTACATTTTGGACTGTGTACTAAATAACTATACTGCCTTTTGTTTAACAGACTTCAATAACTAGCTGAGAAAAAACAAACAAACCTATTTTGCTTGCTCTTTCAAATTTTGGAAATGTTTACAATGAACGTATTACTTAGTTAAATTTGTTTGTGGATTTTTAAAGATAAGGTAGTTGATTTTCACTTTGCAAACACAATTAAGGTTTCAAATCTGGCAACCACCTCTTGCAAATTCTTCGACAAATGGTTAATATCAATATGTATTACATTTTGGTTGCGATTTCAGCCTAAAACCCTCTTTTACAAACAACAAAGTGAAACTGGAGAGGACTACCCAAGCTCAGCCAATCAGAACGCTGCATTTGGCTTCTGATTTAACAAAAATCTTTACTATTCAGTTCAGACAAGACTCAGCAGTCTGATTTTTTTCACAAAGTGCTGCGTTTATCATATACTTTGTATTGAAAAACACAAAATGTATTTATTTACAACTAAAAAAGTCTGCTACATCAACTTTAACTTACTATTGTATTGTTGTTAGTATGGACAATTTGCATGCATTTTTATTTGTGGTTCATTTAAATGTTTAGCAGCTAGCTATATGTGTAATCTTTGTCTTTATTCCCACGTCTGTACGTTTCTGTTTTAACAGTCACTAATTGTTTGCTCAGTGTACTGGCCTGGCCAGTGGCATTTCTAATAGCTTACAGACAAATAACCTAAAGGATGTGACATCATCATGGATTGATTGATTCTTATCACAAACAAATGTCATGATTTTTGTTCATTTAATAAACATTAAAAAAACAAATGTCAAATCAGATTATCTTTTCTTTTTTTTTTTGTAGGGAAGGCCAAGCGAAGACATCTAAGTGCAGACGAGTGTAATGAGCTGTCTTCTGCAGGCTCCAGCTCTCTCACTCAGCCTCATGTCCTCAGTGTCAGCCAAAGTGCTCGCAAGTCACAGAAAGGCTTACTTCCACAAACTCCCAAGAAGCGACGCAAGTGTGGTATGTAGCCCAATACTAAACTTTGTTTCAGCTAAAACTTTCTTGTAATTGAAAGTTTTAGCTAAAGTACAAGCTGCAAGAATAGATGAAATTTGGACAAAGCAAAGTCTAAAAGTGCCTTGAATCTTGAATGGACAATGACTTAATTGATTAATTTTAACTACCGGTAGGCTAACTAAAATTTAAATAAAGTCTTCTTGAATGTAACTTCATGTCTACCAAACTTGTATAGGATCCATGCCTCTGATTGATTCGGGTTGATGTGAATGAAACAAATTAGCTGCAGTTTTATCAGGGTTCTCAAACTCAGTCGGAGCTGGGTCTGAAAATTATTGGAGTGATAGTATGTTAAGGGGCTGCAATGTAAAATATTGTCCTACCTATGTTATATTTTATACAAATAGGGCTATTAAGCGACTGTATATAAAGCATAATATAATATAAATCATAAATATGCCGACATCCATTATTTGAGATTTTACATTATACACAAATAAGCGATAAAAAAAGCAAGTGGGTAACCAGGGTCAGACTTCTCTCCCCAATAAAATGTATGCAATATGCTGCATTATAGTGCGTTTTAGAGATTTACATCTGATCAGAGGGCCACTATTAATAATATTCATAATAAAAATAAGACATGTGATAAGATTAACTTTAACTTAAGTATTAAGGTTCTTTTTTTATTATTAACACCACATCATGTAACTTTAGGTTTAAGTACATTTGTTCTTTTCAGCCTCTGCTTCCTCGAGTCCAATTGGGCGTCAGAAAGGCATCAACGAGTTCTTTCATGTAACCGGAGTCCTCAGCTCTAGTCCAAACAAGCCCCAAGAACCCTGTTCATCCACACAATCAACTGCACCAAGGGCACTTTTTCCCAAGGACGACCCCAAAAAGGACCAAGAAGATGATGACGACGATGACGATGATGTTAGTTTATTAGCGTCTGTCATAAATCCTGAACTTTGCACTTTAGATGAGGAGGATATTGACGATGCCAGTTTATTATCAGCAGAAAATATTCAAGAAAATGTCAGAGAGAAAGAGGAGGAAGTGGACTATTTGGAGGGTATAACTGCAGAGATGTTTGATGAAGATTTTGAAACATGTGCAATAGGTGCATCAGCCGTGGACAAAGAGGTAGAAGCTCTTCCAGATATCCATTTCGGACTATTAGGTAGCTCCAAAACTTTACTGGAGCCTTGGGGTGTGTGGACGACTTGCCCGAGGAGGTGCTGAGGCAGGTGTTGAGTTTAGTGCCGGCCCAAGACCTATTTCGCAGTGTTCAACTTGTCTGCCACGATGGAGAAACATTGTCCAAGACCCAAAGGTAAAATGCTTTTTGAATGTATATTGTTTCATTGAATGTGTATTGTTTTATTTTTTATTTCCTACTATTCATGTTTCCTAAATTAATAATCTTGGGAAGTCCTCAGAGACGACTTTTGTTGTGATTTTGGGCTATACAAAAATAAATTGATTTGATTTGAAATTGATTTGTATAGCGATCATGTGATCATCATCACTAGTAATTCTAATCTGTATATTATGCATCTTATAGACAAGCTTATAGCCAAAAAGAATAGAAATCAAAATTGCTACAATTATTATCTAAAAGCACAAGGTCATATTAAAATTGTTTAATTTAATTGAATGCAGCTCAGCTTTTGTGTTGTAACATGTGTATCACACAAACAAAAAAAAACAGATTGATTTTGTCTCACTGCTGTAAGGATAGTATGTTGTTTTTATGCTTTCTTACTGTATAAGGATTTTGACACTGTTATCTATGCTTTTTTCTTTGTAGTTTGTGCCTTTCAAGAAAAGTACTTCTGCTATGTTATGGGAGAAAGCGAAACAGTGCAGTGGGTCAACATTTTTGTCCTAAAGAATATTTTAAAACACCCACTCGACCACATCATTAGAAATTTGGTTATGTAAGTGTTTATCAATCGTCTTATCTGCTTTACTGCCACATGTCAGTAATGTTTATTCATTTATCGTAATTATAAAACTACCAATATATCATTTATGCATTGTACTTAGCAAACAAAATCTATTGCTATGATATAGAATAAGGTACGAGTTATTACACTTGGGAAGTATGCATGAATACTTTGCAGGACATAAAACAATTTTAGTAGCCACATTAAAAAATATATATTTAATTTTGTGTGTTCTCATCAAAATGTGTCTGTATGTTTTGTAGTTTGATGGCGCAACACAAACTACCTCCCGCTTCAGACCTGATGATATTTTGGAGTGTGTAAAGAAGCATCACTTGTTCCCTCAGGCTGACGCCTCCATCAGATTAAGGATTCCAGTTATTCAGAAACAGCACAACTTGGGCATTGAGGTATGATGTGCAGCCAAAAAGAATGTTACATGTTCTGTGCTTTGTAGTAATAATTATTTGTCATTATCATTGTTATCTCAAATGTTGGTGAGAGTGTGGGTGCAAAGATGATTATAAGAAGAAAAATGCACTCACCGAAAGTACATTCACAAATCCTATTTTACTGAACGTGGCTTTAAAACGATTAAATGCCCTGTTCACACTCTAATATGTATCACGGTGACTTTATTTATTTAGTGTTTATTTATACGTTTTTTGATTGTAATAAATATCACCTTTATTCTGCTGTATGCTAGCTATCTTGATTCTTTATCCATGTTGTGCATACTGTCCAAATATTTTAGTTTTAATAAAACCACATTTTCTAGGGCACAAACCCATATGCACTGATGGCTCTCATCCTCCTGCTCTCTGAGTCTGTGGACGATGTTCAATCTTTAGTTTCACTGCTCAGAGACTGCCTCACATACACGGCCATTTCTGAGTACCTCCATCGCATGGCCATGATGCTGCTGGTCCTTAAAGAGAAACTACCATTCATATTAGCAACAGGTAACTGCTGTTACCCACTAAAATGTGCTTAAGGAAACGTTTCAAAGTACTTGATGTAATTAACTTGTGTTTTTATGTTTTAGATTGCACTATAACATTTACTACGTGCTTCATTTGATGGAGAATGGACCTTTTACTGTCACCTTTGATCACACCAGGTGAGACACAAACTTTAAAAGCCTGTGGTTATTATTTAATAAAAGGTACACCCCATGAATGCTGTGGCGCTTGCATTATAAGCAAAAACATTAATATCTTCTTAGCAAATAGCAATAATGCCTTTCTTGCACTGATCCATTAGAAGTGGCTTTACTGAACAAAAAGACAGAGAAGAAAAGAAAGAAATATGAAATTCTTAATTTTTTTATCCTGTGTCTAATTTCAGCAGACATCCTCAAATTAATCTAACAGGCGAACAACAAAGGGTCCTCAGCCACGACATCCAGCGAGATCATGTCCTCAAAATCATGGCTTTTGCAGGTACAAGAACTACTGTTCTATTACAAACAACATATGAAGAAGAATTATATGGCACACATGATTCAAATCTGTCAGTTTTATTGCCATTGTCAGAAAGTAGCTCTATTTCTTTTTTTAGGTAAGAAATGTATCCCTTTCAGCATTGCCCTTGCTTTTATAGGTACTGGAAAGACCACAACACTGGTGAAGTACGCAGAGCAGAGACCACACCTGCGCTTCCTCTATGTAGCTTTTAATAAATCAGTGGCAAAAGAGGCGGAGAGACGCTTTCCAAGCAACGTGGAATGTAAAACTGTCCACGCTTTAGCATTTAAAGAGGTTGGTGTGAGGTAAGCTAAATCCTTAAGTTGTTGGTGTTTTTAAGCAATATGTATGGTAATACAATTTCTTAAGTGATTGTTCCACTTTTTACTAGAGATGTCATAGTTGGGAGAATCAAATGGGACCAAAGACAAATTTGAATTACTGTGCAATTACTATAATTGTAGACCAACTAACATAATCTTAAATTTAATTTTTTTGCATGTTTTTTGTCTACTTCAAACCTGAAATATTCCTCACCTCTGATACAACAGTGCTGTCAATCATCAAAATGATTTTATTTGCCCTTCCCTCTCTATCAAGATGTTGTATCATGCATTTTTTTACGTATGAGCCAGAGCCATCTTTATAACAGCAGTACATCTTACGTTGTAGTTCTTGTTGGCAACTACCTTTTAAATTTGTACCACAACAAAATACTGCACAATAGATTAATTATTAGATTGATCTCTCCTCTCTTGTTGCAGGTATCAGACTGGCAAAAAACTCACATGCAGCATGAAGCCATTCAGCATCAACATGGTTCTGCCCAAAGGTCGAGCAGGTTTTCGTAAATCCAAAATTGTAATGCGAACGATCAGTACATTCCTGGCATCAACAGATGACGAAATCGACAGAAGCCATGTTCCCACCTCCTACATAAACAAAAAAATTAGGGTTCCAATAGCCGCGGCTGAGATACCGGTGAGAACGAAATCAAAGCTGTGCTCATTACACATGAACAAATGTAAACTAACTTCTGATGATTTTAGTTGTTTATGGAAGATGCCAGGTACTTGTGGATGAAGATGAAGAATGTCAGAGAGAAAAGTAAAGCAGCTTACTACATGACCCACGATGGTGCGTACATCACTAAATTTCCAGTAGGGGTCAGTAGGGTTATTAATAGTTGCAGTTTTTGTAATCTTGTGCATTCTTCATTCTCAAAGGATACCTAAAGTTGTGGCAGCTCTCCAGACCATGTTTGTCTCATACATATGATGTCATTTTCATTGACGAGGCACAGGATTGCACCCCAGGTATTTTTAGTTTCGATTTACTGTTGGTTTGTACAAGGCAAATGCCTTCTTTTTTCAGTTGTGTAAATACTTACTCTTCATCTCAAACATTGTATTGTAGTTCATTTCAAAGCAGCCCTTCTTAATGCCTCAGAGATTAAGTCAATAATTTGACAATGTAAATCAGTGCTACAATGTTCTTGCAGCCATTTTGGACATCATGTTGTCTCAGAACTGTGGCAAAATCCTGGTGGGAGACCCTCATCAGCAGATCTACACATTTAGGGGAGCCGTCAACGCTCTGGACACTGTGGACCACACACATGTCTTTTACCTGACACAGGTAGAGACTAGGCTACATCATCTTATGCCATATTAAAGACACGATTAATGTGATGTTTAGCAAAGTTGTTCCCCAAGTTTGACTGTGTTTCCAAAAGGGAATTACATTGCTGATTTGTTGTGGAAATTCTAGTGCTTGCTTGTATCCTTGGAAATGGATTAATTCCTCCCGGGGCAATTCATTTGAGCAGCAACAATGAAAGCAATAACAGAAAAATACTCTACTCATAATAGCAAACATTACCAAAATCAGATATAGTGGAGCTTGTACATACGTAGTACGATACAAAATTTAATTTAAAAACCAAACCTAATATTGTTAATTTTTATGTCGTACTTCAGAGCAGTCCAGACAAAACATTAAATCATCATGAGACCTAGATATATAGTGCATTTTTAAGTTTTAATTAACAAAACATAGGAAAAAAAACTCACAAAATGCTTCTAATAGCAGGTTAGAAAAGTCAACTATTCAAAATCCTGGAATAATTAAACATATTAACTTTTCTCAGAGCTTTCGGTTTGGTGCGGAGATTGCCTATGTAGGAGCTGCAATTCTCAGAGTTTGCAAAAAAGTCCAGAAGACTTTAGTTGGAGGAAATCAGAAAGGTGAGTGAAGCCTATACTTTTCCTGTAGTGAATTATCCTTAAACTAACTGTCCTTCTGCAGGGGGAGTAAGTGACGACAGTGCTGTGGCCGTCGCAGAGTCAGTGCGGAAAGGAATGAGTCCAAGTCGAGGCAAGACAGCCATTTTGTCCCGAACCAACGTCTCTGTTTTCTCTGAAGCCGTGAAATTAACAGATGCAAATTCCAGCTGCCGAATTCACTTTGTTGGCGTGAGTACAAGATGGCAAGATCATTTAAATATGCTTAATGCTGTTGCTTTCTTACAAAATGACATATCCCTATAGACATGCCTGCAGATTAAAGTTACGTTAGGATTATTTTTGTCTCTTAAGGGTATTCAAGGGATAGGTTTGGAGAGAATTCTAGACCTCTGGAATATTATGCAAGATTCAAAGACACTACAGCATGGACAAAAATATGAGGCAAAATGTAAGCTCACAATCCCTTCACATATTTAGGTAAGCTTTTTTAGTCACCATATAATCCTTCTGTAACATTTGCAGACATAAGGGACCCTTTTCTTCGGGTTTTTGCCAAGAAATCAGAGAGACCATTCCAGGCTCTGATAATATACGCTGACCAAACTGAGGACCGCGAGCTCGAGGCAAAACTCGACATTGTAGAGAGATACAGAGATCGAATTCCAGAACTGGTGTCCAAGCTGAAAAGCTGCCATGAAGGAGACTACACCAAAGCAGGTGCGAAAAAAGTACCCACCTGTACCACCTCATTTTGTAAAACATTTGGCTAAAATCGAACAGGATAAAATCGAACAGGATACATTTCTCAGGAAAACTAGGGTTCCAAACAAAGTTGCACTTGGCAATGAAAAAATGCAGTATGTAATAGAATATTTAAAACTGAATAAAATATTGTCTTCGTTTGGTTGTGTAAACTCTTTACAGGAGTGGGTAACATGTTATGTCTGGGGGCTAAGTGCAATTCTGTTACAACTTTTTTCATGTCGTAAGATGTTAAAGACAACTTTAGCGAGGTCACCTGCTGCTCCCAAACAGTGAAAGGGTCTACTGCCAAGTGACGTTGAAAACACAGAGTTTACGAGGAAATTTACTAATCTAAAATCCTTCTGTGACTTTGAAACAGATAATTGTCTTAAAATGTCTGTGGTTTGCACATTTGACTGGTTTCACATTTGTGGAACATTTAAAATCTTCTATAATTGCCACAGGTTTTGGTCTTAGCTTGTCTGTACGACTAAAGCAAGACTAATAGTGTTGTGCATATAGGCCTACAAACTACTAGCAAAAATGTTCTGAACTTGTTTGATAATATGTTGTTGTCCAGACTTTATCCTGGGCACTGTGCACAAAGCCAAAGGGATGGAGTTCGACACTGTGATGGTGACTGACGACTTTGCCAAAATTCCTGCATCAAGACACAACCTTCGCTTCCACAGGAATTTTGTCATAAGTACATGATTTATTCTTTATATGATTTTTACAGCTTTTTTTTTACCATTCTGCCTTTTCAGCAAAGCATTTTATATATAAAACACATTTGACGGATGGATGGATGGAATGGATGGATGGTTGATAAAGGTCATTGTTTTTATTTTGTACTGATCTTGTACAGTGTTTTTTTTGTAGATGATATCCAGAAAGATGAGTGGAACTTGATTTATGTGGCCGTGACCAGAGCTAAGTCTTCATTGATCATTTCTGAAAGCATTCGCCGGCTTCTCACTTTGGACGGAGTAAGAACCTGTTTAAAAGTTTACTTTTTTAAAGACTTTAAGACGCTTCCTCTCATCTTCTATTTATCAAGTATTTATCTCACACCTGGTTAGTGCCACTTAGTACCCTACTTTATCCTTTGGTTATTAAAAATAAAAATTTGCACCCCAGTTTTAAAATCAATTTTATAAATTAACAGTCTTAATGAACAATTATTGATTCTTCCTTTTCCACTATATGATATTTTTTTGTTTCACAATACTTTTTAGATCCTTCTTAATAGTACTGTTAATATTCTTGTTCTCAATGGACTTTATCTTTTACTTCTTGCATTTTCTTTTATATATTTTTGTTTTCGTGTTAGAATGCATTTATAACTGCAACTTATGTTTGCCCCTGTGTGTAAAATTAACCACTAACCAGTTGAGCATTATTTTATTTGGTATAATATAGAGTTTACTTTATCAAGAAGATAATTGGTTCAAGAACTAAAGATTTGTTCACAATGACCAGCTTTGATTTAAACATTTATTGAAGCTTAATTTCTTTTTTTTTTTTTTTTTCTGTATGATTTGATTCGACTTTTTTCATTTGTTTTGCTCCCTGATTTTTTGCATTTGTTTCTTCTCTGGTGGTCCTATTTATTACAAGAACAATGTTGAAGTGGAGGACAGTTAAAACACAGCTGCAGAAGTTCAACTCTTTCATAATATTTAGATAACAGACATTTACTGTAATAACAATGAACATCTTAACATCTAATGTATGGTTGCTTTTTGGATAATCATTTCAGGAAGCCCATAATGTATATATTGATGGCAGATGTGTATAAAGGCACTAGCCGCTGTTTAATTTATATGGGATCAGAATCTGGAGCGTTTGCAAAGGGTTTACAGATGTGCAACTCCATAACAGCTATTGTGTAAATCTGTGGGAAAGGAAGGATCAAACGCATTTAATTAGGGGAAGTATAGCTAACAGAATGACAACAGATTTCAAACAGAAGAGTTCTATCACCCAGAAAAGATGTGCACAAGATGTTCTTTGCAGTAAATATTTACATGTATAAACCTGCTCTTTTGTGGTAAATGCGTGGGTGACTTGTTAATTTAGCGGCTCATATTGTGGTCTTATCTTAAAAGTTAATGCTCCTGGGCATGTTTAATATGTTCACTTTGAACTGTGGCTTAATATCAGTCCTGACTCAAATAATGTCATCGCTTTTTTCAACATAATTTCCCCAATATTGTTTGGTTGAAAAAGCTGCTAAATGTTAACAGATTTCCAAGTGAACTGTAGCTTATGTTGTGCAATCGAAAATGTTGTGCAAACAACTTTCACTTCTCTTATTCTAATATATTTTGTGGTGGTGTTTCTGTGTTGTAGGAGTACTTTCTGAAATCTGCTATGCCCTCTGCCCTCATCAAAGACAATGAGCCTCTGCCATGTTCTGTGTCCAACTGCCCTAACTGTATCACCCCCGGGTCGGCCTTTGTCATGTCTCGTCGCCAGATCAACTGTGTAAGAATCAATACTCACACTCACTGACACTGCTGATGACTATTTGATTGATCTGTGTTTTACACAAAATATTCAGGCTTATGCATATTAATGTTGGTTTTGGTATTGTGACCCTTAGATTCACAATATCAAAATGTAAGTTCATAAGAGTTAGCTTAGTATAAATATGCTCATAAATTAGGGTAAATTATTGTTTACACATAGCATACGTGAAACGCCAAGTTATATTTTGTTGGTTCAGAAATGCAATATCTGCCAAAAAAAACAAGTGAGTTCATCGTCAGTTCATGTCATATCCCATATACAGCTGGGCGGCATTATATCAAATATGCAAAAACAGAATATCGTTTGTATTAAAAAGGTTGTTAAAAAAAACAGCAAATTAAGGAAATTACATTGTAAATTATCAAACAAAGTTAAACGGTGATACTTTAGTCAATTTTTCATTTATTGGTCTCTTATTTGACCAAAATTTGTAATAGTTAGTTAGAAAGTACATTGCAAATTTATTCTAAATTTTTTATTTGAAAATCTTATTTTGCTATTTTTATTCAAATGTTTGGTCAGATTATTGAGACACTTGGTAGATATGCGCTTAGTCGACTAATCGATTGATCGCACATGTTTTAAGTTGACCAAGAATATTTATCGTCAACACAGCCAAGCAAAATGTATTGTGATTTTAATTTTTATCAATGTCACTAATCCCATATTGTTTATTTTGCCCCACAGACAAAATAGTTGTTTTTCAGGCAAAAATCTAATAAACTGCACATCTGTTTATTGTCAACTTGCCTTTTCCAGTAGACGTGTGTCCTTCTCTTTTTTGCTGCCAACCAAATACATCTTTGAAAAAAAAATCCCAAAAGATGCCCTAAAGTCTAGAACATTTCTAGTCTGACTGACTAGAAAAAAATTGCGCATTTTTCAAACATTAAATGTACAACCATTTCACAGCTGCCTTGTGGCAAACTTTTGTTGACATTTTTGACCCCTCCAACCACCACCTTTATGCGCACACACTAGATATATACTGTACTTGACAATGTAGGTGAAGTGTATTGTCTAAAGATACTAGACTATAGGCACCCCGTGGTTATCTCTTCGTTAGCCATATGAATGCATCAGGTGTCTAGCTTTAATGGCCAATGTCCATTTTAACCCTGTTTTCTGTTCAGACGGTTGGAGTGTCTAAGGGAGGGGCTCTGTGTGAGCGTTGTGTGTGGGCGCGGGCCGGACCCATGGCATTCCTCATGACCGACGACGTACTGTCCATGGCCGAGATCCCAGAACACTTCCAGATGGCTCGACACCACATCATGCTGCTGGCCTTATTCTGAACACTTTCTTATAAATAACCTTTTTACATCACTGCCTTTGATTTGCTCATTTGTACATTGTTTAATATATTTTTCTTTTGTGTGAAAAATGACTGCTTTTGGATGCGCCAAAAGTTAAATGACTGTTTTGTAAAAGTTTTATGTTTACAAATGACAAAATTTAAACAGTGTGTGCATTTTGTTTGCATACAAACAACCAGTAAGCACACTAATAAAAAAAAAAAATCTTTCTTTTTGACCTTGTTTTCTTTTTTATTGTCATTATATTTTTAATGTATTCATGCTACATGATGCAATTTTTGACCACCTATCATAATCACACTGCCGTGAAGATTCCTTTTTGATTTGAGAGATTCGGCATGGCAAAAAAATAAAATAAAAAATACTCATACCAACAGTACAATTTAAATGAAAAAGTCCTCATCTTCAAACCAGGTTTTTGTCTGAAAGTCGTAAGTATCCACTTTATGACACCAAAACAGAAGACATGTCTTTTTAGCCAAGCGATTCTACACACACAGCCAACAGAAACGAAGACTTTCCATGCAGATTACAAACTCTCTGAGCAAAGTTACTTCAACTTCACGTTTTTGCTTTATACAGGCTAATTCTCATTTCTTTCAAATTGTGTTTTCTTAAGTAATTGGCAGCCAAAGTTTTAATGTGTTGTAGCTTTTGCTCTTGGTGATGTGGTCCCCTAAGGTCACAGTGGTGAATAAATAACAAGTACACAGTGCAGACCGCTCCAGGTTCTGCTCTTGTTGCCAAACATCTGCAAATGTTCACTCGCTCCCTGAAATCTTTGGCAAATGGCATATTTTAGTAATTGAACAGTAAATTATAAAGTAAATCTCTAGTCGCTGTTAAGTTATTTCTGAATCTATCTGATTAATGAGATAAGTCAATGCTTTGCAGCATGTTTTACCATCGTGGGAAAACATTTTTAAGAACCCGTCCGCCTGACTTGACAAAACAGATGTTGACGCAGGTTCCAAAAACCACAGCAGCTGTACGAGTCTTTCTTACAGACACCAGCAAACACATATTCTGTAGTATTGAAGCAAGGAAAATTTGGCCCAAGTGTAATTATTTAATAGTTTGAGTGGGAGGACAACAGTTTCAGTACATAAGTCTTTAAAAATCACTGGAATGTTAAAACTTTAATCTCTTTCAGATTAACCGCACTGCCCTTGTGCAATTTTACAAGACATTTTCCATGAGGTTTAAAATAAATGAAGCTTTGTTTTACCGCTGATTTGATATGACACTTGTTAATAAAATGTAGTGAAAATCTCACAAAATATTCTTAACATTTTTACACCTTGATTTCTGAGAGCAGAAAATATGACATAGGTTGGGTATAAGTAATTTCACAACCGTTACTTAGCAACCATATTGTTGTAGGGGTCAAAATCCATACAGTGATGACACCTTTATTTTGTGAAATTATTGTTTGCATCAAATTCCACCAGCATATTGTTTTGAATTTTTGGTGTTAAACAGAGGGATTTTATAATTCAGCTCACCTTCCCGTAAATTTCAAGTTTTATTTGACTGAGTGCAACTTGACTGAACATACTATTGCACCAGATAAAATTGCGAAACATGACAACCTGTCACAAGCATATGCCCACACTACTTTATACCCATTAAGACAAGCATGTGACACTATCAGTTATAAGTCAAATCTGTGGAGCCAACTCACGGTATGTTTTTTTTTTTCATTTATTTATGTATCTATTTACAAAAAAACAACAACCTATTAATAAGATGCAAGATATATAAGCTTAATGTCATGCTGCGGAATATTCAAGGTAATATTGTATCTATGGAAACAAGCAGGTACCAGAAAATGATCTATTAGTTCAGAGTGAAACCATCTGTTTTGAAGCACCAATACACTTAGGTATTTTTATTTTTTGGCAACACATTTTGTGCTGCATCTTGAGCAATGTTTTATTTTCCCTGAACATTTTGTACCATATAAAATACGTTAACTCAATTATTCTGATTTATGAAAATGTCACTGGTAACCACTGTTTTGATGTAATTTTAATGTTTTCTAGCACTTTTGTTCTCATTTGGGGTTGCAGGTGAATGAAGCCTATCCTAGTAATTTTGGGCCTTAGGCGGGGGAACACAATGGCCAAGTCATTACAGAATTATTATTTGTGTTTATCTCTCTCTCAAAGCATGAATAGTGTTGACAAATGATCTTAAGCAAAAATGCCATACAAATGTACCAGTCTCTTAGTTCTATGACATTCTGGGGTATGACTGATGTTTTCCGTTGGGAAATGTTGAACTACATGTCCCCGTTTTGATGCATAGGTAAAGTTTCTCCCTCTGATAATGGTATTTCAATGTGGTTTCTGGTAAATGTTTCGGTCTGACTTCTACGTCTTGTTTTCCTATAAACAATGAAGATATTATTTAAAATATTCAAATTCTCAAACACCAAGGATTTTAGACTTTTCACTTACCGAAAGTATAACCAATAACTTCCAGCTGCAGTCAGGGCAATGAGCACTAATACTGCCACTGGTGCAATCACTGATGAGACAAAAAAAAAGAGTAAATAGTTTTAATGAGTATAACATTTCTTATTTCTTTTTATGAAGTTTGTGCACCTTGATAAGTTCACCCTGTAGATTTACTAAGTTTCTTGGCAGAACTATTTAGCAATCCCAAAATTAATGATCACCTGTGCTATGATCTACACAGGGTTTTGTGCTATTCACAGACCTTCATTGGTAGATGCAGCATATAAGAAACCTTTTTAATAGTCATTAACTAAAACACTTTTATGATTAGCTAAGCATCAATTTCCTTTTGGAAAATGTGTAATTAATTCACCTTTAGCGAGTTGTGTGGAAGGGCTACTGCTGGGAGACACAGTTGTGTCCGATCGAATGGGTCCTCCTGTCAAAGGGGCATAGAGACAATCACCATGTTTATGCATTTAGGGTAATAAACACTATTATTCCCACTGTAATTAGACAAAAGTCAAAAGAGTTTTGTCAAGTTATGTTTCTAGCTCACCTATTCTTTATTTACATATACCTGGACTCAAATTTAAGAAAATCAAAGTGGCTATGGAATGAGCTGGTAGCCAGTGCAAATCCTGATGTTTTAGCATTTCTTATTTCTTGTCAGGTAAAAAAAAACATTATTTGTCAGGTATCAAGAGCATTGACTCTTCCTAAATATAACCTCTGCTGGGCAATGACAAGAATAAAACGTGAACGTTAATTATGTGACAGTGTCAAACTACATGATAAAGCAGTAATGCATTGTTGAGTAATGTTTACTGTGTGTGATCGGACGGGAAGTGACCGCTGAAGTTGAAGGCATTGGAGTCGAAGAGGAAGTCAAAGGAGTGTCTGTGAATAAAAGAAAACTAACATTGATTTAAATTAAAATGTATTTATTTTATCATTTTTTCTAAGCCATAAACCTCCGGTTACAACAAAATTTCAGCTGGCAAAATGGGCACTGCTGAAGTATAATTTAGAGTGTGAAGTGGCGTCTGAAAGTATAAGGAGCAATGTGATTGGTCTAGCAGCATATGTTTGTAAAATGACACTCTTTGCTGAACACAGGACCGGATGATCGCATCCTAGAAATGTCATTACCCACTGCAGCGAGCACACAGTCAGTTTTGGATTTTTTTTTTAGCTAAAAGCTAAAATATAGTTTACTCTGAAATAGGTTGTGTTTATGTTAAGCCAGATGGTGGACAAGACAACATTTTTCCCTATTAAAGTAAAAACATTGTGCTTGGCCATGAAACATTTCTCAGTTTTTCTGTATGGCTATTTTTATTTTTGACTAAACCCATTCACTTTTTGTACAATAGCAAAAACTGTAATTAAACAAATTTAAACAAAGAAATAATATTATATGGTCTCATTTTCATGGACCACATTAGCTTAAAATGTGTGTTAAACATCTTACAGTATTACTACAAAAATACCACGATTTCAGAGAAAAACTGGTCAATAGACATAGAAAAGTTGGTGGTGAAAATAATAGTGTAGTTGAGTTTTTGATGCTAACATCTCCAAAGTGAAAAAAAAAAACTGTCCTTAATTCGCTGCTAGCTTTCATAGTCATAATAAGGGTATTCATTTTACACAGGGTAATATACTTAATTTTGCTCTTGTTTCTGTTTCTGTAACGAGTGAAAAGTGAAAAGGGTTTTGACAAAAAGAAAATAACAGTTCTGGTTTTATTTCACCTATACATTAGTTACATAAAGCATGCCTGGGCTCAAATTTAAGAAAATTTGGGCCAAAGTGGCTATTGAATGAACTGTGTCTAAAACTAAGGAGCTTGTCTTGCAAAATGACAAAGTATTGTCTGTATCGATCAATGATCAAATTGTTGAAATGGTTGATGATTTTAAATATCTTGGCTCATACATAGACGAGAGACTCACTTTTGAGCAAAACTCAAATTTTATTTTCAAGAAATGCTCCCTAAGACTGTATTTATTGCGCAAGTTGAATGACTTTGGAATTAACCAAACTATTCTTGAAACTGTGTACAAAAGCTTTGTGGAGAGCATCTTAACTTTTAACACATTGATGTGGTATGGCAATTGAAGTGTGCAGAGGAAGAATAGGCTGCAGCGTGTTGTTAACATGAGCTCAAAGATCATTGGTCGGCCTCAAAAGGCCTTTGCACAGTCACTTTGAACTATTGCCCTCTGGAAGACGGTATAGAGTCATTTAAGCTAAGAAAAATTATTTAAGAATTCTTTTATACCAGTTAAGGCTGTGAACTGTAGGAATCTCCACTGAAGCGTATATATCATTTTTTTTTGGGGGGTATGTCTTTTATTCGTAACCAAAGGCAAATTTCCACGTCAGTTGACAATAAAGTTTTCTATTCTATTCTATTCTATTAGCAAGTGCAAACTCAGACATTTTAGCAGTTCTTATCTCTTGTCAATTAAATCAACTATTATTTGTCAGGCATCAAGAGCATTGACTCAACCAGTTACATATAACTGCTGCAGGGCAAATCAAGACATGACAAGAAGAAAAACATGTGCGTTTGGATAAAACAGTAATGTTGAGTGACGTTTACTGTGTGTGGTCGGGCTGGAAGTTGTCTCTGCAGTTGAAGAAGCAGGTGGAGTCGAAGAGGAGGTCGCAACTGTGCTGAGAGTGTCTGTGAATAAAAGAAAATTATTATTTTTTATCAGGCTAAAGTAATGCTAAGCCAATAATATCAACTTATAACCACATTTCAGCTGGCAAACTGGGCACTGTGATCATGAATACAGACCATTCACTTTGTATGCTACAACAAAAACTATATGAAATATTTATTTCAGCTGCCTTTCTTCTGTAATAAATACCGGGCTTTAGAATGTTGTAATGTAATTTAAATGCAACCTTCTGTCAAACAAAAACTAAACAGTGAACAATGCTATTTAAACACCATATTCACTTTTGTAACAAATATAGTCGTTTAGTGTCACTTTAAAGTCTAATCATTATTCTCAGTTTGAACTGTATTAACTGAACTGCATTAAAAAATAAATAATAATAGTAATAATGAACTGGTCAACAGGTACTTGAAATGTTGGGTGTGTCATTCATAGTTGTGTTTTGTTTCACTTACAAATCTGCATTTACGGTATATATACTATTTTGCTTTTGTCATTTAAATTCTTCTTATTGTGCATCAACAAGTGAACACGTTTTTAAACAAGACGTTAAGTATCTGTCAATATTTGAAATCAACACATCGTACTAGTAATAACTTAAAAAAAAAAAAAAAAAACATAGAAAATGTGGTCATGTCGTATTATGTAACTGTTATTAGCAATTCACAACTTAACAACTTAAAAAAAAATATATCAAACATTATGAGACATTTTGGATCAACACCAACCAGTAAATTAGTCTCATTATGTTCAATTAAAGGAGTCAATACCCTATTCAGCTAAAATTCCTGGATTGGCACTGATATCCGATTCTTGTATTAGATGTGCATGATTTATGTGTTAGACGTATGACGTGTGCAGATAGGTTTTGATTAGAGAACTTTATAACAAAGCAATACAGGCCTTTTATTGTAATTAATGTGTCTAGTTTGTTTGAAACTAGTTTGAGCTCACCACCAAAAGACAAAGTGAAATGAGAAAGACAACAGTTTAGTCATGCTGTTAAAAGTGTGAAATTACAGAGGCTTAACTTCCACAAAGCTCAAACTGGAAACAACCTTCCTCTTTTTTGTACCAAAGAACAGCTGCAGCACTTCTACATAAAATTGATTTGAGATTGTCATTGTCTCAAATCCACTACAGATGGCTCTATTAAATATATGGGTTTGTTCAAACCACAACCTTGTAAACTGATAAATTATTCTGGCACAGTTCCACTGTTTATGCTTCCCTTGTCTCAAAGGTCGTCGTCACCAGAAATACTGTGAGGCTCTGACATTGAATCCTGCACCAAAACAGGGTAAAACAAGTTGCAGGTTTAAGCTATGTATTCAGGACATAAGTTAGAGGAATTAATACATTGCACATTAACTATTAACTGCCTGCTGATTTACAACAATCTATATTTCCAAGCAATCCAGAACGATCATTAAAATTTTTTTTTCAACCTTTGCTTTACTTTGCTTTACTTTACTTTACTTTACTTTACTTTACTGCATGCATTCATCTCAGAGCATGTTTTACTCCAAAAGATACTAAAAACGCAAATAGTGTAAAAATACTGCAACATCTACAGTTGGATGCCAGTACTATGAAAGGGATCTTAATGGTGCCAGCAGCTTTTAGGGTTGTCAAAAGTAAACTGACTCTAACCCATAACATGAAAAGCATGTTGATGCCTTATACAAAAGTGTATTTTCTTGCATCTCGAATTGCAAAAGCATGACAGTGCTACTGATCAATGTATTTGAAAGATGAACTCACTTGTGCTGCTCTGTGGGAGTGTTGTGGTTAGTAATGAGATTCCTGAAACACACAGAAAAGATAAACAACTTTAAAACGTCTGTCCTAATGTATCTGCAAATTAGAAGAAGGAAATGTCATCACTGGTGTTTTTCACTCCACTGGCAGACCATGTTAGAGTACATTATCTAATTTAGTACAATAGTTATTGTGAGAAGAAACAATTACATTCCTCTCATTATTAATGTCTATTAAAGATTACTATTAGTTTGATAAATCAAAACAGATAAGATACCGATAAGATTACCCTCTAAATGATTTAAAGTCAAGTCAATATATAACCAGACAAATATCATTTTACATTTAGGGTTAAATTCAGCGTTATAGACAGAACATGCATTGCTTTTGTAATTCTCATGAATAGAATAGTATTGTGGTAATAAATGTGTAATAACAAAAACATTAGTCTTACGTAATGTAATCTATATTGTGACCTGACTAATCTTGATTAGGGAAGTGAACCACACTTCTTCTTTCTGTACAATTTCTGCAGTTATTTTTCATTTTTTCATTCTCACTAATAACTATCAATAACTAACTTGTCATCTTAATAAAAAAGGCAAATATTATGTGGATTTTATGCAGTTTAAGACTAAGCTGAAACTGTGGGAGTCGAGGTACTCAGAAAACAATTCTTTCAGACTGAGGTCATGCTGCTGCAGGCACAGCTCTACAAACGAGGACAGCTTACAGAGAAAATGTCAGACCGTTATCTATACAATCAAATAGGCCTACATGATTTTATTGTATTATTTTGTCATAAGACCATATTATGGCAAGAGTCAGGTGTTTTTTTTTCCCCCTTTTTTTTGCATGACAAATTATGATCAACTTTATTCACACAGTCATATGAAAGGTGCATTTGTTTCTACTTGTGCCTCTTGTATTCTGCATTACACTCACTCACTCAGTCCAGTTTGACAAGTTTAGAAGAGGCTGACACATCTGTTCTCACTTATCTAAGCTGTCTCTTCAGGGCTCGTCATTCTTTTACTTACTGTACAGATAAAGTCACATTTTTCAGAAGATGTAGACAAGCAATTTTACAAGCAACTGCAGCATGAAGATTTATGAACACCAGATTTTTTTCCCACACCAGCAATACAATTTAAGATATAATATCAAAAGTACAGCAATCATAAACAGACCAACTGGATCCCAAACTGTCTTCATGGAGATGCTCTGGCTTTGTTTACAGAAGCACTAAGTAACTTTACTGGAAAAGGCTCCACCGTCTGCTTGTCTTCATGGCTCTAATATGGATAATGTTCTTCTGTCTAGCATTTTGATTAGTCCCATGGCCAAATAACAAGAAACAAGTCTGCTCACATTAATAAAAAATGTTTTACCAGAGTTTGAGCTATAAGAAATGAAAATACAATTTTTTATGCCACTGACTGTGTCAAATTAGAAAAATCAATAAAAGTTGAAACTTAAGGTTGGGGCTACAGAATTGACTGATGCTTAAGTATACAAAAAATTAACTTGAGAGAAGGACTACAAACAAATCTGTAACTGAAATTGCCCAAATCTTGACACTATTCGGATTACAACTAAATTTCAAAAGATTCTTTAAAATTCCTATTCTTTGGCTTTCTCAACAGCTGATAGATAAGAATAATCAGGTGTAAAATTATCCTAAACTGTTACTGGTTCACATCCTTACAAAAAACAAAACAAACAAACAAAAAAAACAGGGGCAAACTGCATTTGATAGTATAATGTTTCGGTTGAATAGAGCTGATCAAGTTACTACACTGACAACAAAACACACTTCACCTGGAGTGTGTCGAGGAGGAGGGACAGTGGAGCTCATCTGCTCATCTACTTCGGAGCTCACCGAAGGGATCACATACACAGTTGTGATCACAGCTGAAGTGGGAGATACTGCAAAAGAGCAAAAAAGAAAACACACAAAAAACAATGAAAGAGAAAAGTAATTATTATAAAGTCTTATTGTGAACAAATGTATCTTATGAATGAACGTGTCCTCTTGGGAATGAATGTAGGAGTAAATGATTGTCTGCCTATGTCTTCGTGTGTCTCTGATTAAAACAACATGACAGGCTTCAGGTAAAATATATTAATTTTAGTGAGCTTGTAAATTTACTCTTTATTTATTCATAGTTAGGCCAATAGATGGCAAGTTATGCAATCTACAAAATACAAAACCCTTACTCCCATCACGTACGTTTTATATAAATAAATAAAAAAATAAAATACGAACAATGATGCTTGGAAATGTAATTTGTGTAATGGTTTGATCTATTCATTTGGGTTAAATTATAGGCTACAGAGTTATATATCTGAAATAGGCTACATGTTTTATTTCAAGCAATTCTCATCTAGACAAACCTTTTTGATCAACAATTAACTTAAGTTTTCAACTGCTTTATTTGTGATGTGAAAAAAAAAAGAAGTAGGCTGGAGACTCACTGGTTAAGTTCTAAGTTTAACATTGACATTTGACTATGTTTGGCACTGTTTGGAAAAAGCTGGAGGTAATTTGTTCTCATAGAGAAGTGGGTTTAGAGTGAGAGCATGTAGTGGCTCCCATTGAGATTTAAGTGAATTCAGAAACCTGACACCCGCTTACACAATAACACATCCGAAAAAAGGAACTCACCAAAACAATTTGTATTTGTATTTGTAAAACAATAAAAAATAGAGTGGTTATTACCTTACTTTTCATGTGGTTTTAGGGTGAAGTAAATTCAGAGTATTTATGTACAACCATACACTACATGTGAGTCCACCAAAACTACACGACAAAACATTGCAACACCTTAATTTTTTTTATTTAAATCATCATTTTATTTTAAATGTAGACCTATTTTTATATAACCTTTTATTACTATTATGCAACACTGTAAAAATCAATAATAAAATCCTCAATGTAGAGTGTTGATGAAAATAATATATCAAACATGTCACAGTTTTGTGCAAATGCATCTCATGAACACTGGTAATACCAACAGTTCTCCACACAAACGTCACACAGTCAGTTAAAGGTGCTATACCTGATTTTTTGCAGCTAAATAAAGTAAAGTTGTTAATGTATCTATTCAGGTGAAAATTAGTCCACAATGTCCTGTCTACGTCTAATATTGTTCTGTTTGTTCACCAAATCCAATAAGTGCTTCTGTTGTTAGCATTGTGGCTATTTGTTGTTAGCATACAGGCATGTCTTGTTCCTAACAGCTGTGAAAAAAAGCTTAAAACACATGAACAATTCGGAGGCTCAGAATGCATTAGGTAAGTGAGCAAAACATGTAGACTGATGTAGGAAAGTAACACTAATTATTTCTGTTTGTTTACTTTTTAAAGAAGCAAAAATCGGGTACAGCACTTTTAATGTAGGTTTGTAAAGAGTGATTAGCAGGCAGAGGAAAGGCGTGTGGCATGTTTGTACAACCTCAGTGATAAACACATTTGAGATTCAAAAGCTGTACTTGTTTGAAGTTGATACAAATCCTTTTGTAAACAATCTGTAAACGCAGTGTGTGTAAGCTATTTTTGAAGGACTTGTTCTCACTATGAATGTTTTTCTTGTTAGTTTTTATACATTTTATACAGAAAATGGCAACAGAAATGTAAGTCTGGATCATCTGGATATTACCCCTGTCCAAAAGATCATAAACACTTAAATGTTCATAGGTTTCAAAACACTCTTCACAATGAGCAGATTTAATCATTCTCTGATTGCAAATATAGCTGTAATTGTGGGTCATTAGGAATAAATCAAATATTTGGGCTCAGGAACCGTAATTGTACAGACCAATATACCAAAAAATATATTAAGAAACAAAACCTTAAACTAAGCCTCTATTACTTTTCTTACTGACGAGATGGAACTGTAAAATAGAAAACAGTATGATTCTTTTTTTTTTCTTCCAAAATAACGTGCAAAAACAAACAAAGGGAAGAACAGTGACAGATATGTGATTGAAACATCAATTGCATTTTCAACCCACAGTGAAAACACCCTCAGGTCACTTGAGGTAGGACCAGTCTTTGGGCGGAGTCTGCTTGTCCTGTGTGTCCTCTCTGTGCTGCACTCTTTCACCCAACATCTACTCATAGTCACATGTAATACAATAGAAACTGACAGATTTAGTTATTCTAAATTAGTGTTGCTGTTACTATGAAAACATCTTAAAGACAGTTTACATTCTAAGGAAAGGGCTTGAAGTGTTAATTTAGAGTCCACAATAATAAAAAACTAAAAGCAACTTATGTAGCCTAATTTTATAGTCAGTGTAATACAAGCTTGTCTTTTAATGTGTACATGTTCATTCATGCTATATTTGTTACTTTTGGGAAAGGGATTTTGATCCAATGATGCCAAAAGCCAGAGTAAATAGTTAGAGTTTGTTTTTTTCTTCACTGCTCAGACCACAGTGAAGCAGAGAATGAAATACTGATCTTTTTTGTCTCACTGATATAACGTACCACTTTAATTTGATTTGGCCCACAAACTAGAACATTACCTCCAGTGACATCAGTTATAAAAACATCAATTTTGGTTTGATGTTTTTGTGCTTATAAAGTCGTTTTTCGAGTCTGTCTGTGGACGACTGAAGCCTGAGGGTTGGGTGGAATAATATTACATTAAACTTAATCTCTGAATGACATCGAACACAACTTCCTTACAAAGAAACTTTGAGGAATTGAAAGCAACAGCACTACTTGACTTTTAAAGGACACCTATTGTGTTTTTTCAGTGTATCTTGTGATAAACTAAAACATAATGCAGATCAGTAATTCACATTTTGTTCATTGTAAAACACAGAACTGATCTAAAATGGCTTGGAAAAAGAGGCAGGTCCATTTACTTCTTGTTGAAAACTGCAGAAATGATAAGCCCCGCCTTTCATTGCAAAACTTACCTTTAATAAGCAGTAAATATTGAATTACAAATTTTGAAGCGGAGAAATGTGGCTAGAAGACAACTTTGAACTCATTTGTTGTACGTGTACGTAATCTGATTGTTTTGACTGATAAATAAATACAGAAGAAAGAGAGGGGATAGGTGATGGTAGATGAATACAGGGATTTTCTGAGCACTCGAGCATCAGCTTCAGAACAGCACAAGATACCTCAAATTTAAATTTGAATACAACTTTGGGTAAACTAATGCTAAGCGAACACTGTATTAAAGTTAAAAAAAAAATTATCTAATAGGTCCCTTTAACCTGTTTAGTTCATGCCTTTTGTGATCATACACATGCTGCTGTCTGTTTGCTTGTCTGACTGTATGATTGTACCAGCTCAAATAAAAACATTCATTCATTCATTCTCAAGTTCTACTACATAAAATACTAGAGGAAAGAAACTAACGGGCCTGTTTAAAAGTCAAGAAAGTGGCTAATAATACATCATATTTGTCCTTTAGCTTGGCATGCTTTTTCTTTGGCATTTTGTTCTTTTTGTCTCTATTATACTTCTTCATACTCATCTGTCATGTTAACATAACATAATAAATGTAGTTTTGAAAGTTTTATTTGTAGTGTGAGAATTCGCTAATACTTGACTTGATGTCTTTGGCTCCCGCTTAGACATGTTATGGTGGAATGTGCTACTGAGTGTAAATCACTCATTAGTTGATAATGTATCATAAGACCTGCCAAATGTCTGCCTTCTTTTACTGTAATCACAGTCCACAGAGCTTGATTTCTTTTTAACACTGCCAATGCACTATTACTACTATTGCTGTTGGTATTCTTTATAACATTTATAATAAGAATATTTTTACTGAGCATCTACTAACAAAACCAACAACTTACTAGTGTTTGTAGTTGGTGAAGTTGAAGTAGTTGTTGTTTTGTTTTTGTTGTTGTTGTTGTTGTTGTTGTTGTTGTTGTTTTGTTCTTTAGTGGGTCTAGTGGGTTTTCTGTAATATAAAACACATTTAGAATGGATGCTTTAGCTTAGAGGAAGAAAGAGAAAGATTTTACAAATTTTGAACTCATGTTCCCAGAGTATGACATCATTTAAAATCTATAAATGTTGTTTCATTAAATCTACTTGTATGTATTCACTTTTAAACAAGAGATAAAACACCCACAATATGGATTTCATAATGACTACTTCATCAGGATTAATAGGGTGACCAGCCCCCTCCAGCCCCAATAAACAAAAAGTAAATCAAGAAAAAATAAAGCTAACAAACAAACAAACAAGAAAACAAAAACTGTGCCTGGGAACCAACAAGTTTTAGTGACAAATTTTGGCACGTCTGATTAAGGTCAATGTGCAACATATCCTCTGCTATTTGCATATGTTACAGGCAAAGTTGATAATCCGGGCATTCTTTAATGAGAATGCTTGAACCACTTAAGACCACTAAAGGCCCAGAACTTCCCTGAAGATCTGATCCCAAATTACAGTTTTATAGAATGCCTGCTGTTTTAGGCTAAGTGAAGTGCAAATAAAAGGCACACAAAAACTTGTTCAAACTGTCCAATCTACGGCCCAAGGACCAAACTTGGCCCTCCAGTGGGTCTAATTTGGTCTGCAAATGTGTGCCTATGTTTGTTAGAGAATCTATTTGAGTGGTTGTGAAGGTGATTGTGGTTGCTTTTAGGGGTTACTGTGGTTGCTTGTGGAGGTGGTTGTGGTTGCTTGTGTGGTGGTTGTTGTTGCTTGTGGGGGTGGCTGTGCTTGCTTGTGTGGTGGTTGCTTGTGGGGGTGGTTGTGGTTTCTTGTGGGGTGATTGTGGTAGATTGTGGGAGGTATTGTGGTTGCTTGTGGGGTGGCTGCGGTTGCTTGTGGGAGTGGTTGCGGTTGCTTGTGTGGTGGTTGCTTGTGGGGATGGTTGTGTTTGCTTGTGGGGTGGTTGCGGTTGCTTGTAGGGGTGGCTGTGCCTGCTTGTGTGGTGGTTGTGGTTGCTTGTGGGGATGGTGGTTTCTTGTGGGAGTGGTTGCTTGTGGGGGTGATTGTATTTGCTTGTGGGAGTGATTGTGGTTGCATGTGGGGGTGGTTGTGGTTGCTTGTGGGGTTGTTGCGGTTGCTTGTGGGGGTGGTTGTGGTTTCTTGTGGGGGTGGTTGTGGTAGATTGTGGGAGTTATTGTGTTTGCTTGTGGGGTGGTTGCGGTTGCTTGTGGGAGTAGTTGCTTGTGTGGTGGTTGTGCTTGCTTGTGGAGGTGGTTGTGGTTGACTTTGGGAGTTATTGTGGTTGCTTGTGGGGTGGTTGCGGTTGCTTGTAGGGGTGGCTGTGCTTGCTTGTGATGGTGGTTGTGGTTTCTTGTGGTGGTGGTTGCGGTTGATTTTGGAAGTTATTGTGGTTGCTTGTGGGGTGGTTGAGGTTGCTTGTGGGAGTGGTTGCAGTTGTTTGTGTGGTGGTTGAGGTTGCTTGTGGGGGTGATTGTGGGAGTTATTGTGGTTGCTTGTGGGGGTGGTTGTGGTTGCTTGTGGGGTGGTTGTGGTTGCTTGTGGGGGTAATTGTAGGAGTTATTGTGGTTGCTTGTGGGGGTGATTGTGGGAGTTATTGTGGTTGCTTGTGGGGTGGTTGTGGTTGCTTGTGGGGGTGATTGTAGGAGTTATTGTGGTTGCTTGTGGGGGTGATTGTGGGAGTTATTGTGGTTGCTTGTGGGTGGTTGTGGTTGCTTGTGGGGGTGGTTGTGGTTGCTTGTGGGGATGGCTGTAGTGATGGTAGTAGTTGTGGTAATTATTACATGCCAAGAGCAAAACCTAATTTCTTGTTTTGGTAAAAACTATTAATGCTAAGAATATCTTTTATTTGAGCTTTAAGAAAATGAACATAAAATGTAATCAAACAGCTGCTTAAACATAACCAAACTGGACCCACTGAAGGCTAAGTTTAGCCCACGAGAAACAGTTGGGATGACATTTAATTACATTTTTTGTCTTTTATTTCAATGGCATTCCAAGAAATTGTCCTTTGTGAGATATTTTGTACTTTGCCCCATTTCCACATTCTAAGCTCTGCTATTTGACTTCTCACTGGTGTGGTCTAGACACACGAGTGACATAAACATAACTAACTAACATAACTATTCTTCTTATTGTTACTGTCAAGCATAGTGCTTCATGTCTTAAGCTCTACACAGCTTTTTGATCTTATATTTCAGAGATAGGCACAAAAATTCCAACTAGAAAAAAAAATTATTAAAATATTTTAGAACTCACAGTGAACCACACCTCGCTGTCTATTGATCATGAATACATAAAAAACTCATGGTCAAACATTCCGTAAAAGGCTTAAAACGTGCAGTATGACAGTCTGACTCTCTGAGAACAGAAGGAAAAGGAACCCTTGAAGATATTCATAATGTTGAGCACCAAGCTTCACTAGAATACAGTAAATTTCACAGTTTGTTTAAAATATTCGTGGAGAGGAGGACCCTACACATGATGAAATAATCACATTTAAGACAACTAAATGCCCAGAACTTCCCCAAAGAACAGATTCCAAATTACAGTTTTTCTCATCCCCCTTGACACATTTTTTAAAACTTGGTTTAGTATGATTACTTGATTTAAACATTTATCTGAACAAAGGCTGAGGTGGTAAAAACATTTGCCTGGAATCCAGAACCCACACTTCAGCAAACTGCGAAGAGGCAATAAAAACAGAAGTTTTCACCCAGACACCCAGTTTTCAGGATTTTTTTCAGAACAGTTTAGCTCTTCGCAAACCCACGTGTTTTTTTGTTTTTTTTTTTATAAGATATGTAAACATTACAACAAAAAACATCAATTTATGAGCAGCAAAAGCCAAAAATCTAAGAATGAATATGCTGTGTGAATCAAACAGAAAACTGGTCTGAGCAGAGGGTAAATCCTGCAGGATGTACAGTATGTATCAGGCATAGACAGAATTCCAGTTCAATATTGATGCAAATGGCTTGTCACATATAACATTTGCATTGCAAAGTGTTGAAGTACTGTCTTTTCCGTCTATTATCTCACAACTATATTTGGCAGGGTGTAAACATTTTATTTGGATATAATATATAAAACACAGTTCACAAATAATTTTTCATCCATAATTTCTTTTTTCTAGTATGGCTGATATTAGAAAAAAAAAAAAAAAAAAAAACTCCTTCAAATACAAAGTGTGTGTCCTAATCACAGACTGAACAGAACCTTTGGTTACTTTGTCTCTGAGATCAGGACAAAAGCCTCTGAGCTGCCTCTGAGTCAAATGAATGATAATGCGGAGAAGGGAGAACATTTAACAGTTTTACAGTAATATAAAAAATTATTTTGCCTGAGATGTTATTATAGAAAACTATGTCAAAGTGATTGAGAAAATTTGCAATAGAGAAAAATCCTCCATAGTCTAAAAACAAAATGACCAATAAATTACAGTAATATTAAAATTGCATGCAATAGAAAACAAATCTAATAAGTTGATTTCTTCTCAGAGCAGCATTTAAAATCAAGATTACCAGAGGAATGCAAGAGTTTTTATCCTAACCAGAAAGCATTTTTGAAAGCAAAAATATAGAAAAACATATAAGTCCAATCTTGCTCATAAAGTTACCTATACAAACGAGGGAGGCATTGGACCACTTGTTACTCTCACATCGGATCAGGTTAGAGGTCCCAGCTTTTCTCACATATCCATCTTCACAGGTGTAACGATATTTGCCTATAGAGCAGTTTTGATCAGGGTTTTTTGTCCTGAGCACCGGAGGGATTTCTCCGCAAGGACAGCTGGAGTCTGCTAGGAACAAACAAGAGAGGATGCATTAGTATGATGTCAATGTTGTCAAAGTTTTTTTTTTAACAACTTTAAAAGCCCAAAGTGCTGTGCAACAAAGTGCAAATAAAATACCACAAGCCACACATAAAAGACAATCAGTAAAAAAAAAAAAAAACTCTTTCTCAGTTAATGTACAAGAAGGAAGCCAGTGAATAAAAGTGTTTTTTAAAAGGCGTTTAGCGTTGTTGTGTAATAGCAATATGGGTAGTGAGATTGCATAAAAGAAATTGACTTTTGGATTAAATGTTGAAAGGACACACCAAGGCTAAGAATATAGGTTAGCCTACTGTGTGCTCCTTTAGTAAGTGTTGTTTGTATGCTCCCTTGTTATTTGGAACAATATAAGTCTAGTCTTTCAGCGTAAAGGGCTGAAAGTCACAAAACAAATGCGACCATAATGAGCATTTTCTTATAAACAAACGGAAAGCTAAATGTAGGTTAATAATCAATAGGCCTAATTTATTTTAGGTAAACTAAGCCATGTTTTAAATAGATTATGTTAGGATTAATTAAAAGAACTATAACCAAAAAAAATCAATCAATCAATCAAGCAATCAATCAATCAATCAATCAAACAAACAAATCAATCAATAAATACATCAGATTTTAAATGTAGGCTAATAAAAACAAACAAACAAACAAACAAACAAACAACAAACAAACATTCTCGAGGATACAGTTGCAAGTACATTTTGGCACGGATCGAGGTTTTCATGCTCAAATATTTTTTTCGAATTAATTTGTACTTTCTCTTTTAATTGTTCAAGTAACTCACCGGTCTCGGAGAGGTACGGCAATCCCAGCAGCAGGTAAACCACAGTAAGGACTTTACGCTTTACGCACGGACGGGGCGCCAATAACATCCCTGGATCCATTGGAGCTGTGTGAAAAACTGTATAGTCAAACCATTTCCAACACTAAAATCTTGTCCTGTGGAGACCATTCTCGCTCCGTGGGGTCCTAATGCTGCACCACTGCCAGAATTGTCATATCAGCACACTTTCACTTTCACTCCCGCTTGTTCTGAAATGTAACCTGAATGTAACGCTTCTTATAAGGAAAAGAAGGGAGGGAATATGGATGAGGGTGGCCACATCTTATTTATGCATCGATTTTATTTGTTTTCTTTAGTTGTTATTTGTACCTTGTGCGTATTAATAGCGGCTTTCTTTAATTGATTTGAATTTCTATATATGTTTTATCTTATTTTATATTATGTAAGCGTTAATTGCAGTCAATAGCAAACAGCCTCCAGACGCTAGGTGGCGCGCGCGTTAACTCTCACGTCAGTTTTGTGTGTTGTGTTTTTTCTCCACTTCCGTCGATCACAGAAAAGAGCTGCAGCAGATGTGGGATTAACAATTTTATTCTTTCTCTGTCATCGTGCTCTAGTTCTGGAATCGGTAGGTTTTATTGTAAAGCGTGGTTTGCGTTTAATAGTACGTGTATTAAAAATGTCTAGAGTTTGCTGCAGTTGTTTTAATTCAAAGGCGCATGCTAATGTTGCTAATGCTGTTAGCTTCATTTGCTGTGGTTTTGATTAACAATTTAATCTTGTACAGAGTTACCTGAAGCTCAGAGATACAGGCTATGCTGATAACACATGCTCCCCCTACTTTAAAACCTAATTGTAATGTAGTGACGTTACATTTTTGTTGGCGTTATAAGTTCACCCTGAAAACAGCCACTGGTCATAACATTGTTTGTTTGTTTTATTTTGTGGTTTAACGTTATCTTTACTCCATACATAGATTTAACGTGACTACGGTGGCACAAATAGTTGAATAATCAATTTTATTTTGTGTGGGGTTTATAACTAATTATGTTGTCTTTTTTTTTTTAAGCAGACCTTTACATACATACATGTAAAAACTTTTTGGTGGTGAAATAGAACCTGTATAATCCATTCCAACAGAAAGTTAAAACAGTGTTTTGGGACATTCTTCAAAGAGTATAAATACACACTTAATACAGTTAAAAACATGCTTTTATTCAAGTCTATTTTGGGGGGTCTAAATAGTTAATCATGGAGCCTTTAATGTGAAATAATCTAATTTTATGATCAAAGTAGTGAAGACTTATAAGTTACTTGATGTTTTTTACCCACTGAGTAAAATCAAGAAGATGTGATTTTGAAAAATGTATCATATATACAGTACATGATATTCTCAGTAATAAATTTTAAATATTTGTTGTTAAGACTGAAAAAAATTAAAGCACCACAATGTCGCTGTATGATGACCTCGGTGTTGGGGCCAGTGACACAAAAACGGAAGGATGGTCCAAGAACTTCAAACTGCTCCAGTCCCAGCTCAAAGTGAAGAAAGCAGCTCTCACCCAGGCCAAGGTGAGTAATACTTACCTTTACATTTACTCCAAAAATGTATTTTATTACTATAAAAATTTGAGATGCTTTATGTTTAATATATGTGATGTTTTCATGTGTTTGCACAGTCACAGCGAACAAAACCGACGACAGTGTTGGCTCCAGTTATTGACCTGAAAAGAGGAGGCTCAAGCGACGAGCGACAGATTCTTGACACTGGCCCACATGTGGCTGCAGGACTCAAGGTCTGTGAGATAGCTGTTGCTTTTTTATGGAGGAAGTTAATGTCCGTGGTGTGTCAACCAACAACACTTATTTAGTTCATAAATGTGCATGTTGACCACAAAAGTGAGATATCATTAACCAGTCAACATCTCCTCCAGCACTAGTTCAAGGCTCACTTATGGTTCAAACTTGACACTACTGTGTATATAGATACATGCATCTGTGGCTCGTCTCCTCTTCGAGTCAGATAGAGAGAGAAAGACAGAGTGACAGAGGGACATTTTATGAATGTAATGTGTGTGTTTTCAGGATTCAGCCCCCAGTGGCTTCTCGTCCGGAGATGTGCTGATCCCTTTGGCTGATGAGTATGATCCTATGTTTCCAAATGACTATGAGAAAGTTATGAAGCGACACAGAGAAGAACGACAGAAACAGAGGGAGCAGGAGAGGCAGAAGGATTTGGAGGAGAGAGAGAAGTACTATCAACTTTATTATATATTTGTGTTACCTTACACTTACAACAATTCAGTACTGTTTAAGGCTCATGTTGGTCAATAGTACTAAATGAGTTAACTATATCTATTGTGACAATAACCTCCACTTTCTTTAAAAACACTGAACGTGCATTTTTAATAAAAGTTGCAAAATCATCTTTGGGAATATATAGTATAAAAGTATGTCTGTTTATTGTAGAAAAAGGAAAGACAGACATGATGGTGGTGGTCCTCCCAGTGGATTCTCCAGATTTCCAGCTGCAGAAGGGGAATCAGACGATGAGGAAGATTATGAGAAAGAGAGGAGGAAGCGAAGTAAGTAATGATATCACTTTAGTTGAAACTTGGGAACGCTCATATATTTTACCAGTATGTGAAAATTCAAGCCCACAACACTATCTTCATTCAAAAACGTTCACTGAACTTATTGAAGATACTTTTATTGAAAAGCTTGTTTTTTTAGGTATGGGTGGAGCAGCAATTGCCCCTCCTTCATCCCTCATTGACAGAGAAGGTAAGTTTTTTTTTGTTTGTTTTATAGCTTTTGTAGTAAACAAAAATGTGTATTTTGTTGTTTGCATTTATTTGGCAATTTGTCTTGAAATCCAAAGATGTACAAACTGTTATTTTGAAATTTGCAGTTAGTTGAAAATTGTGAACATTATGTTGTAGTGCAGCATTTCTCAAGCTTTTCACATCAATTACCACTTGGATAATATTTGGTTCTGTGTGTACCTGAAGAACTTATGATTTATCAAGTATACTTAAATAAGAACTTAATATGGGTTTGAAATGAGAATAAACCAATTAAAGAAATCGGAGTTATAATCCACTTCTGGAGAACAAAAGACAAGAATATTTGTCTCTAAATTAAACATGCATTCTAGAGAGCTGTATCATCAGAAGCATCTTGTAACACCAAAGACACATTTACCACAATTTGAGAATCTTTGTTGTGTAGTGGATTTAGCAGCCAGACTGTTTTTTTTAGGCCCGCCATCATTTTCTTACGATGATGACAGTCGACCTTCCAGAGGTCCTAAGGCGGCCATTCCTCCTCCGATGTACGATGACACAGACCGACCACGATCTCCTCCTCTACCCACCAGCTCCTTTCTGGCTAATATGGGGTTAGTAAATTCTATTTATGTGCTCTTTTCAATATACATGCTTTAAAGTGGGTAACTAACATTTTTAGTTATAATTTAGTAACCTTTATGCTTTCCACTAATGATAAATGGGGCACTTTTAAAAAAATTAGACCACAGTGTACTGTCTTAATTAAATAATAAAGAATTTTAGTTCTAATCTGGAGTTGAAAACAGTGCTATGCTTGGTCGGTTCACTCCAGTTTCACTTTGCTGTTTGTAAGTGCAAGTGTTTTTTAAGCCATATTTGCGAGCAATAATGAATACATGTGGATATCAACCATATGTCGAAGGATTTATGAGAGGAAGTTGTCAGATTTGTAATAAAAATAATAATAATATTTGCATAAAAATGTAATTTCTGTTTAGTATTCAAACTTCTGCTGTTAATGAAAGACATCAACTTTAAATATTACTATCGGAAAATACTATGGTAACCTCAACTAAATGTACATGTCAAGAAGAATATTAACTAATTTGTTCTATATGTTCTTTTACAGTGGCACAGTGGCACATAAAATCATGCAAAAATATGGTTTCAAAGAAGGGCAGGGCCTGGGCAAACATGAGCAAGGTTTGAGCACAGCACTGTCTGTGGAGAAAACCAGTAAAAGAGGAGGCAAAATCATTGTAGGAGATGCAGCAGAAAAAAGTAAGTCAGACTATATTCTTAACTTTGTCAAAGCTTGTGTCATGTTTTTACATTTGCATTTCTGTTCTGTTAGCCACTTTAATTTTAGTGACAGTTATTGCACAATGGGCTGGGAGATTTAGCATAGCAAGAAGGCTTTATAAAGCAGTATTTAAGATTGGTTAGCAAAACAGTAATGGTCACATTGGGAAAACAAGCATCTTAAATGTATGTTTTATAGATTATATGCTGTCTTTGACCCAAAATTCTCTGTTCTTGGTGATGGCATTACACTTATTAATCTTAGCATCTGGCGCCATGTTTTTGTCGAAAGCATACATATTTTTATTGGTTTAAAACTAAATCTAAAAGGCTATTTTCTCAACACATCCTGTTAAAGTTGAGTTACCTGATTTTTCTTTTTTTATTTTGTAACTCTTTGCCATGTTGCCCACCCATTGCTGTTTTTAAAATCAATATTTTACATCTGATTGCAGGATTATGTTATTTATATTTTTACATCTCCCAGGCCCAGCCTTGTTGTTTTAGTGAATTATGTTGTTTACCTGTGATGTTGTGAGCATGTCTGTGTATTTCTTTACATTGTGGTTGTGAGCAGCAGGCTCCGGTCTGGCAGCCGACACTTCACCTTTTGCAGGTTTGAGTTTTTCTCTCTGTGATTGTGTTTCTGTGTGTTTGCATGGCTTTTTCATTCATTTTGTGCAAATCAAGCTAAATCTTCAGTCGTAGGAATGTACATTATACAATATACAGTATGCCTTGCCTGGGATCCAGAAGGATGCCACATTATTAATACCATGACAGAGCCCAATCAGTTCAGTTATGTCTCTTGTTTCTTTTAGTGAACATCTTAGGCCTGTGATTGACTGTGCTACTTGGTGTGTCTTAATAATTGTTCTGTGGCAAAGCCCAGCAGCAATATACTAAAACATTTATTTATTTGATTCAGGAATAATAAAATGAACTTTTCCACCGCATATGGTGATGCCACCGTATATTTTTGTACTGTACACTGTGTAAATCTCATTCCATCCCTATTAGGTTGATTAAAAGGTATTTAGCTTTTCCCCTCCTAGACTTCATTCATAATTGACATTGTGATCTAATTTAATGTGTGTTTGCTTTTTGAAACTAGCTTATATATATATATATAAGCTAGTTAAATAAATATATATATATATATATATTTTTTATTTATTTTTTTATTTATTTATTCAACAAAAATATAAACGCAACACTTTTGTTTTTGCTCCCATTTTTCATGAGATGGACTTGAAGATCTAAAATTCATTCCAGATACACAATATTACCATTTTTCTCAAACATTGTTCACAAATCTGTCTAAATGTGTGATAGTGAGCACTTCTGCTTTGCTGAGATAATCCATCCCACCTCACAGGTGTGCCACATCAAGATGCTGATCTGACATCATGATTAGTGCACAGGTGTACCTTATACTGCCCACAATAAAAGTGCTCACTATCACACATTTAGACAGATTTGTGAACAGTGTTTGAGAGAAATGGTAATATTGTGTATCTGGAATGAATTTTAGATCTTTAAGTCCATCTCATGAAAAATGGGAGTGTTGCGTTTATATTTTTGTTGAGTATATATATATATATATATATATATATATATATACTCAACAAAAATATATATATGCTTACTTGTTAAACATATCATCTGTCTCTTTTGCAAAAGCTTTAAAGACATCATGTCCTCTACATATAGCCACTAGATGTCCTCACATAACCACAAAGACAGCTTTTTTTATGGAGTCAAATGAATAATAAATGTAAAACAAGTGTCTTGAGAGGACACGTGCTGCTTTTTTTGTTCATGTTTTAAATGTAACAAAGGATTTCAAAAAAAGATAAATACCTTATTTAGACTGTTTTCTAAGCGCAATGAGTCATGTCAATTTTTATTCTCAGACAGTTCCGAATTTGAACTAAACTGTGTGTTAGTTCTAAGACCTAGTTCTTAAATTAGGACTAACCAAAAAGTGGTTGAAAAGTATGAATTAAGGTAAACAAAATAAATTAGCAATATACAAGTATATCTAAAAAAAATCACAAAAAAGCTAAAACATTTTTGTAAATCAATTCAGAAATAGATTCAGAAAGTCCAATCAGAATATGCTATTGGCTCACAAGACAAAGAAGTATTAAAAATACATTTATTTCGAAAACGTTATTAGCATAGGGGAAAAAATAGTGTCACACAAAATTGAATACTGGACAAGATTAATAAAAGCAAGGACATTTTAAAAAGAAATGTTATGTTTTTGTGAAGTATGTTCATTTCAATGCTCCAATGCTTAGTTGTGTTTACCTTTGCACAGAAATAAACATTCTGTGCACAATTCAGACATTACATTCAGATTCCTAACACTTTTTAAGATATCCTTGTCTTTAATTATTGTTGTACAATAATTTTTTTAAACAATGATATTTTGTTTTTGCAGTCTTACTCCATAATATTAATAATAATCATAATTATAATAAGAATCAAAATAAAAATAAAAAAAAAGGTTTGAAATATTTTACTATATGCATTGTAAATCTATATTACACACTGGTTTGACTGAATTGAGTTGTGAAACTGTCTAATTTTTGGAAATGTACCTGCTAGTATCGGTAATTGACTCCGCATAGAAGCTGTTCAGACTTTAGCGTTGGCATTGACAGACAAATACATCTTTTTATAAACACACTTTGGAACTTTGGTGAAATATTCTCCTCATTTGTAAAGCATTTAACACGTTTTCAGAGAAAACCACCAACAACTCACTCTTCACAGCTGAATCCTAAAGCATTTTCACTTTAGACTGAGGCAGTGAAACCCCATAGAAATGAACTAAACAGGAAATGAACATGCCAGCAGGAAGGTAGCATTTTTGAAATAAATAATCCATCTGACTTCTGAGCACAGAGTCAATTGTAAAATATCTTCAGAGTAGTACAAGTAGATTAAAAATGTATTACTGACATAGTGAAAGTCAATACATGTTCAACATTGTATCTTTTTTATATTTATTTTTAGCAGCAGCACTAGATGCTTCCAAAAAATCCGAAGCAAACCCTCTCACAGAGATCCTCAAAAACCCAACCAAAGTTGTGCTGCTAAGGGTAAGTCATTGCAGTGACCTCCACAGCACTTAACACTAATAACACCCTTGGTGCATCAGTCAGAGCTCACTCCTTCAATAAATGTGCTATTTTAGGCTTCATGTCATTCTTAAGCTCGTTCCTGTTGGTCGATTGTCAGGTTAGAGAAGCCACACTGTCACATTTCAAAAAGGTGCTTTTGACTTCTACACGATAAAAATAGAGATCTGCATGTCTTTTCTTAAATAGTCTGGATATTTAAGAACTTGCTGCCTTCTTAGCCCTAGTTGTGTACACATCACCACCATAGGATGGAAAGGGTGGACTAGTGAAGTAGCTTTATCAGAATAATTGACTGCTTTATGTAGTGACTAGGTAACTATGGTGAATGAATTGCAAAGCACTTACAGTAAATGATCTGTGAACAGTACAAAAAAATTAAAGATTACCATCTGATGACCGTAATGGTTTCTTTAGAACATGGTTGGTCGTGGAGAGGTGGATGAAGACCTGGAGGAAGAGACAAAAGAGGAGTGTGAGAAATATGGCAAAGTGGTCAAATGTGTCATATTTGAGGTGAGTCCACTGGATTATTGAAACCAAATAAACATGTTTATTCAGATACAGAAACTTCATGTTTATTTACTCCTTCCACAGATAGCGGAAGTTTCAGACGATGAAGCAGTCAGGATATTCTTAGAGTTTGAGAGAGTGGAGTCGGCTATTAAAGGTTAGTCATGGTTTGTTTACACATTGAATCATTTGAAAATGATCCGTCTGCAGTCACAAACTCAGTTGATTCTGTAGATCTTCTTAGAAACTTTTGAAAATTTGTTTTTAAAAACTTTTGCAACAATGTTTGTTTATAGAATTTAATCAGATTTAGAATCTATAATAAAAAATATAGAATTTTTAAATCTACTCTTCAGTATGAATGAGAATTTGTTTTATTTTTGTAGAGTTTCACCCTATTGCAACCCTTGCCCATTACAATCTCAGGCTTAAGGTTGCAAAAAATAAGTTCTGATATTAAAACATGTAAAGTGGACAAAATGTAACATTTCCTGTATAGATGAAAAACTATTTTTGTGTAGAAAAGTGCTATTATTTTTTTAATGAAATGATCATGTGCTTATCATAATTGTTTTTAGTTAACTTCTTTATATTGAAATTAACTTGATGCGATTTATTAAAAGTGTATTGAAAATTACACTTTCTTTTAGCAGTTGCAAAACCAATTCCCAGGAATATTAACATACTGTTTTACAAACCTCTATAAACATCCGCTTGCTTTTTTGTTATGTCAACGTAGCACATTTGGCATCACTTTGCTCTTGTGTAACCACTCTATAAAAGTGTGTAAAACTCTTATCTTCCTAAATGAGTTGTCCCAGATCAGAAATGAGGTGAGACGGAGTTCCCAAAAGAATTACATCAGAGATGTCCCATCAACCCTCACCCGTGCCCCCAAAATACACTTACATCATCATACATCCAAGAAACAGGACGGAAACATACTATTTAGAAAGACAGTCAAAAATGACAGTATCCAGTTTTTACAGGGCCATTTTTTCATTCAAAAATATTTTTGGCATAATCACATAAGTTAGACATGTTATAAGATTTATTCAAATTATAGTGTTTTCAATACATTTTTTAAATTAAATGTAAAGAATATTTTATTCTTTAAAACTTAGTACTTTTAACATCAAAAACACATAAATGTATTGATGTTGATTGTGACATTATCATTAATTTGATCAAAATGGCATTTAAAGCATTTTACATTTGATTTGCTGAACAAACCAAGAATATAAAACTAGAAAACATTTATGCATCTTCAAACTAGCCTATCTTTTTTTATTCATTTATGATCTTTAATGAGCACAGATCTGTGGGTATTCTTCCATGATGCTAAGTTATGTTATGGATTAGTTTTATGGCTTTGTGGAAAGTTTGAATCCTGAAGAAGAAAATGGACCACAGTTCCTTTTGTCACTGATTAACACTTTTTTTTGAAGAACAATCCTATTATCTCATGTGTTTACATTGTCATGTGTGATGCAAGACCAAACATCCTCTCTCATTTCAAGAATAATGTGCCGAGTATCTTGACAATCTGCATTATATGATTTTTCTTGGAACTGTGTGTTTGGGCTTAATTTGACTAATTTGGGGGTGAAAAAAGTTTGATTAATGACAACTAGTCAATTATCAAATGCCTGTATTGGCCGTCATAAACTGTAATTCTACTCCAACAAGATGACCTCAAGCAGCTTTCAATGTGTTTTTTTTTTCTTAGAAAAACTAAAAAAAAACACATTGTGTTCAGAAAAGTTTCACAGAATTTAGTTTGAACTGAATCTGTGTTGTGTGTTTTTCCCCTCCCTGTTTCAACACTGTTAGATTGTTATTAATATTTTGACCTAAATGGTTGTGATTAAAATGATTCCTAACGTTATCCTCAATCAAACTCTTTGCTAGTTCATAATCCCCATGTTTATAATCACGTGTTGCGCAGGATTTAATATGAATTACCTGAATAGGCACTTGCATGTAGCTATTTTTCCTCAAGGTCAAACACTCAGTGCTTACGTCGTTGTGACTAATTCAAGAAGAAAATTGTCTGTTTCAGGGAAGAACATTATGTATTAATAAGATGTTCTTTATTACATGTTTTGTCATTATAAATACTAAATGTGACAATTGAACCATTTTTTCTCCTCAGCTGTAGTGGATCTGAATGGACGGTATTTTGGAGGTCGTGTGGTCAAGGCCTGCTTCTATAATTTGGATAAATTTCGAGTTTTGAATCTTGGTGAACAAGTCTGAGTTGTCTCGCACGCATCCAGTCATCTTCTGTCATGTACATAATGTTTTTATAGTTGATTCATGAAGTGTCTTTATAATGTGGTCTTCTGTTGTCCAAAACATCTTATGTAGACACTAAATAAAAGTAAAAACTGTTTACTGGTGGGTCTAATGGTCCATAATTTATTTTTTTGTCCTTGACATTTGAAATGAAATCTAGTCCAAAACTTTCTTAGCTGGTGCTAAGTCCAGTCCGGTTTGATCCTAAAAGTTTTGTTGCTTTTTAGTGCATCTTTGACTACATCCATAAAATTATTTTGGGAGATTGTAAAGTTTACATAGTATGTATTCTTACTTGTTTGAGGCAGAAAATTGCTCTGCCTTGTTAGTTTGATCTAAAATAATACTCCAGAAATAATGTGATTTAGATTCACAACCAAGTGTTTATAGACTCTTATTGGAACAGCGAGTTCAAAACCAGCGTGTTTGAAGCTTTATGTAACTGAAGAAGTGCCCAGGGGAGCAGAGAGGTCAGCAGAGATCCCTCTGGAGCGAGTTAAATTTATATCTAGAAAAATGTTGAATAAGACACAACAGAGGCTCATCACACAGCCTAATTGATATCTCAGGTCAGTAGATGAGAGAGTTTGAGAACCAAGCACTGATTACATGTGTTGTGTCGTCCCCTTAAAACTAGGTTTATCAAGCACATTTTGTCTGCACCCAGGTCAACCTACCCTGACTTTTTTTTTCTTACTGGGAGGGATGGTACTCCAGGTGCATGGTCAGTGTGTGCTTGAACGTGAGCTGTAAATACAGTCATGTGATTGACTGATGGGTCTGTATGGCAAATACCTATTAAGACTGTGACCTGAATACCTGCAGCAGTGACTTGAGACCAGGTTGAGGAGTTGAGAGGTCAAAGAGGTGTGGTCTAGAATCCTTGGTCACAAGATACGGGCCACTGCTAGTAGACCTGATTTTAACTTCAAAAGCCTAGAACTATGTCAAAGGATCCAAGGACATCTTTTTTAAGTGTAGGCTATGCATACATGTGTTTATGTATGCATTTATGCTATAGAAGTGGGAACAATGCCCAAAGAAAGAACTAAGGGGACTGACCTTTGAACCACCAATTAAATGCCCAGCACTATCTTTGATTAGTGCTGTGGTGTCAAACTCAAATGAAGCTCAGGCCAAATCGATCGGAGTCATGGTTTCTTCGAGGGCCAAATTTTAAAGGATAGGTTCTTTTGTGTTATTTTCCACGGGTTGATATTGTATCTCATTGCATTATATTATATTGTACATACTGTCATTTAAAGAAACTATGACAAATTGTTTCCAAGTTGCTGCATTACAGTGAATTTTAGTTTTTTTAGTCACAGTTAAGCAATATAAGCCTTTATATTTCTATAGGGTTATTGTCCATTCAAATTGTTCAAATTGTGTGCTTTTATCAGGGCATCACTATCAATAAAGATCAGAAATCATCCCGGGGGCTAGGTTTTGACACCCCTGCATTAGTGGATTTTTTTTTTTTAGTTTAGCTGGTGTTATTCATTCAAAACATTAGAAGTACAAACAAGTGTCAATTCTGGCACGTAAAATAAAAAATGTGTGGCATTTTCATTGCGCTTATAAGTAAGATTTAATTTGTTTTTATAGATTTCAAAAACTTTACAGAATTACAATTGCTCTCAATCACTTTTAGCAATTGATTGAGAACTGCCACTGTATTTATACTGCTCAATCTGTCGCCTCAAGGTAGATTACAGTGTGTTGCTCTATCAAGTCAAACACCTATGAACAAACTTAGTGTAGTTTCCCAATCTCTCTTTTCCGAACTGTACGTGCCTAATACACTTTATACAACTTATATAACTCATTATCAATCGTTTAAGAAATCAGAGAGTTCGTTGTGCAGGTCACGGTGAGGTGAAGCAACGCAGTGAATTCAGTCGTTGCAAAACAGTTTTACAGCGTGTTGTGAAAAGATTCATTTTAGGGCATCTTGTCTCAGTTGAGTGAATGTCTCCTGGCTAATTCTGTAGCAAAACTGAATACTAACTGTTTATATGAAGTTTAAAGACAGATGTATGAAAAACTGGCTTGCCTTGGACAGTTGTAGAGACCCAGTTTGTCCACTTTGCATCAACAATTTAGCAAGTATTTCTGTCATATCCTGCACTGTGCCATAGCAGACATTTATTGTAAATAATAGTCTTGTAATTATTGTATCTTTATATATATTTTAAGTCTATTTTATTTCTATTATCTTATTTGATTGCATGTTTCTATTTTCCCTGCTGTTCTTAAAATGTGCGTTGCAACACTGGAATTTCCCCATTGTGGGACAAATAAAGGATATCTTATCTTATCTTATCTTATCTTACCTTTTGTGTTGTGCTACTCTTGCACTCATGCATTTTATAACTGAAATGTCCACTGTATAGGAAAGTATACAAAAAGCAGATAACTCTACCTGGTCAGGTTACAGGTCAGATATGTGGAGAGGCGAGTCAGAAGAAGAATGTATGTTGGAAGGTAATTTTGAGCTATTTTAATACCCATAGTTTCAAGAAATAATTGCATTGACAGGTATAAACAGGAAAACATTAAAACAGGTCACCTCACCCGACTGTTTGGTGTCATTGAGTACATCCTAAAACTCTACATCAGTGGAAAAGTCTGTTGTCTATTATTAGACCAGGTCCAGACATGCTTTTGGAAGACATTACAACCTCCCTGTGTTACATCAGCTTAGGTCAGCTCTGGCAGCAGAATTTGGTCTGCAATATTACACCTGCCTGATGAAGGAATGCTTAACTGCACAGATTTGCATAAGTCACTTAAGGCTTTTGACCAAGTTTGTCCTCTTACAAGTCATGAATTTTATGATAGTTTGCATTTTCTGGTAAACCAATTTAATGAAATAGATGTACAACTGTTTCACTTTTCAGCCAGTAGAAAGCTGTTAACTTTTTTTTTATGTTTCTTTGCTTTAGGGTCCAGTTGTGGCTGTTTTACCAACATTTTCTTTAGTCTTTGATTAAATGATGTGTAAAAATGAGTCTGGAAAGAAAAAAGGCGTGTTTCAGTTTTCTGATCCTTGGGCAAGTACCTGGTCTTTTCAACATATCTTAAAGGTGCACTGTGTAACTTTTTGGAGATGAACTTAACTACACAATTGTGTAAAAATAGAAAGCTAAAACCATACTTTGGGAAATTCTGGATGAGGATACGTTTTTAAGTGAAGTAGAAAAATACAAAGAAACAGCCTTTCCAAGAAGAGGCTCCTCTAGTCCATCGTGGTACTGCCGTCAAGAACTTATTATTATTTTAAAGAAATCAAGATGACTATAACCAACTTTTATTCAAGATTATTGATGCTCAAAAAGTTACACATTGCAACTTTACGCAACATTGATATAAAATAACCATAAACTTTTACAAACTTCATTGATCTACAAGGGAAATTACTCAGTAGCATAAAGGGAACAAGTATTTTCTCTGCATTACCACACACACACCTTTTCAAAGCCGTTGGCAGCTGTTGAGTAAAAGCTGAAGTGTTAGATTTGGGGTGGGGGATGTCTAGGATGAGGCAGCGGAGCAGAGATGTGCGCTTTGGCACGTTTCTCATTCTTTTCATCGTTTTTTCCCGCAGCTGGCTCTGGACATATGTCTCACTCTCTGCGTTATCACAAATTTGGTTTAGTTTTGTTCGGTTGCCAGGCGCTGGTATTTTCGGTCTGTTTGGTTTTCCCAGTGATATTTACTCTGTTCTGAGAACCTTTGTAATGTTATTTGAATTGACTCAGCTTAATGCTCAAAAGGAAGAGGTGACAGGATGAAAGAGGCGTCACCTTTGTTTTGGGAAACAACAAAATGTCATTAACATTGAACGCGTCTAAATGCTTTATAGACCTATAGTTTTGTCGTAATTATGACTTTATTTATTGTCAAATAGCCTATAGACAAAAAAAAAAAAAAAAAAATCATTAAAAAAAGTAGTCTAAACTAAAAAAAAAAAAGTCTCCTTAGTTGCAAAAGCTCAAATAACCACAAGCAAAGTAAAACAATTTAATTTATTATTTTTATTTTAGGCCAATTATTAGGCTAATTATTATTAGGCCTATTAAAGCCCCAGCCAATAGAGGCCTGTCTCACCATCTCAGGCTATTTCCAGTCAATAAATTTTCATTAGCCTTTTTAGTTTTGTCAGATCTCTAGCGATCCGATGTGCACAAAATTCTTATTGGAGTTTTCGGCTGTGCATCCTTGGAGGATGCACGTAGGCAATGGCCACTCTCTCAGACGTTGCTGAGGTTGAGGTTCAAATGTCCGTAAAGACCACCCACGGCATCTGTTCAGAGGTTTTATTTTTCTTCTTTTTTTTTTTAATTATTATTAAAGCACAGGTAGTAGATCTATTATAATTCAATAATTTCAGGCCAACAATGACATAGTTGTTGGATTATAGCTTGAATATGAGTTAAAACTGAGAGTAGACAATCGTAGACACTCTTTTATACCACAGGAGGGCGCTTTGGGTCATGAGTCTGCATTGTGTGTGAGCAGCGGTGCAGGGATGGAGCTGTGGAGCGCAGTGTATTTGCTCTTCGTCAGCGCCTCACACGTGGTTTCCCGGCCGGGCGGGGTCACTCTGCGGGCGGGCGGATGTGAGAGAGTAGCACCGGCTTAATAAGCAGCAGACCGGCTCAAACCAGGACACAGCAGTCTGACAACGAACCGAAAGCACCAGTTTATACGGGCGCGTTTTATTTTACATTTATCTGTACTGGATTTGAGTATCTTTTTGGATCGCCAGTCTCAAGGAATGCCAAGAGAGCTGACCCAGAACAGGATCCAGAAGATATGGGTTCCCGCTAAAGATGGCAAACCGGCTCCACGGAGAGGTAAGACTTTGTTTCACTTCGCCTAGTCGCTTGTATGATGTTTTTTTTTTTCATGTTTATTCATTGCAATTAGTAAGTTTGTGTGAATAACTGGCAGAAATCGCATGCACTTGCTCACTACACTCTGCATTTGTGAAAAATCCCCGTGCGTGGAAGTGGAGGTGGGCTTCATCTGCACAAAGATCTGCACGCTCCTCACGTCACGCTTCTCTTTGCTGCCGCGTGACGAGTCCCCGGTCTCCATAGTGACGGTGCCGGTGCACACTGGGCTCTGATTGGACAGGAACATGGTACCACTCGGATGCTGTATCATTAGGAAAATTATTAATACATTAAATAGATGCATTTATTTGACGAATGTTAAATACTAAAATACAGCATGGTTATCATTCCTACAATTTCCTACACGTTTACAACAGCTTATGCATTATTATACTTCTGTATCAAGACCTACTGGACTTAGCTGACCAGCTGAATAAAACCGCTAAAATTGGCAATGTTTTGGCTTTCATAAATTTTTCTGCTCATTTTAAATACATTTAAATGGCAATTGGAAATTGACTTCTGTAGTGTGTACGGTTTTAACAAGGAACTGCTCTGTTGAGCAAATTAAGTCATTCAATAGATTTTTTTATTCTGTATTTTCTATATTTTATAGTCTGTTTAAACATACTTTCAATAGTCAAATCTATAAGGATTAGGTTATTGTTTTATGGCCCGTTGGTTGTTAAAATTCACAAACAGAAGAGATATGGAGCACTCACTCTTGAATCATTCACTGCCATTTGTGGGGTCATTGGGTTCTTTTATGCTCAAGACTGGGATGCAGTTTGGATGACTATTATTTCAGTCTGTTTTACTATTATCCACTAGCATTCCAATTCAGTGCCACATTCTTGTACTGTATGGTCAAAATGTAGGCTACCATGCTTTTTGTAACCACAATGGACCCTATGAGATGACTTTTCCTGTTGAGTCATGTCGCAATTATAAATCTGACTGCTTTGCCACTGTGTTCATGTTACGTAGTATTGAATTATATTTATTTACACATGACTTGCTGAGTTGAACAAGTTCACGATGAGCTCCATTGCATACGTGACTGTTTTTCCATTTTACGTGACAGTGGTGATGTCTAGTATTGAACAGGGGAGGACCCTAACATAAATAAATAAATAAATAAATAAATAAATAAATACATACATACATACATACATACATACATACATACATACATACATACATACATACATGCATACATGCATACATGACTTTTTAGTATAAATATTCACTCACATTTATTTTAATTATTTATCCATTAATACTATTAATGTATCGTTTTAAAATTTGCATGTAACACAAATTGTTAATGAACAGTAAAATTAACCAAAGTTTGCACAGTATTTATTTAGTTGTTTTCACATATTTTCAAAGTATTGCTCTTTATTCGTAATATATTTATTAAAAATGTGGATATATTATTACCTTTTTATGCAGGTTCCATATGAAGCACTGACATCTCAGGATTGGAAGTTTATCCCCTTCTGGATCCTTATGATTTTTTGAAAGAGTAGAAACTGAATGACATTTGTCAATTTGAAAGTTAAAGTAGATAAAGAAGCTTTCATGAAGTGTTCTGATTGTAGAGAAATATTGTTGCAGTTGCAAAACTAGGTCAAATATGTCTGACTAAACTAATGCTTCCCTTGGCAGGTCAAGGTTAAAACCATAAAACTGACTGGAGATAAGTCTTAAACTATTTTTTTATATACCACTTATGTTTTGACATTAGTATTTTGTGTAGAGTGCACATTTTTACTTGTCCAGAAGCATCAACATTTTAGAGAAGACTGAAATCTGACCTGCTAAACTAATACATGAATTCAATGCATTTCCATGCAGTGTAAGGCAAGGCAAGGCACATTTATTTGTATAGCACAATTCATACTCAGAGCAAAGTGTAAATGAAAATTAGTAGATTTTCCCTAACCATGTGAAAAAGCATTGACTATGTATCATCCATGCATCACTATAGTGTAGCTGCAGCATTAGGGCTTGAACATACAGAAGTGGGTCAGGTGTGCTCTGACTTGGCAGTAATGGCTGTGTCTGGCGTCTGTATAAATAGCGATGCACTGCAACAGATGGGAAGTGGGTCGTATAAACTGTAACATTGTTGTGATCAGATAGAATACATTAAACTTTGAGTAAAATAGATACATATTTTTGCATAAGATATAGATACTCATGCTAGAACCTTTTCTGTATTTAAAAAGGGGTTAACTGAATTAGAGACTTGGGAAAGGTAACGTGAGAATACAAGCAAAAAACGTAGAATAATGCCACTAATAGAACCAGAAAAATAATAGAAATTGACCTGAGCTAGTAATACTGTAGGTGTTGCATCATATTTCTGTATTTATTGCAATTGAGCAAAGCACAAATCAGCAGTAACTTAAAGTGAAAGTTGAGTACGCAGCTGTCTACATCAGAGTTACTTTGGTATTTGTTGTGCTACTTGAAGGAAAGTTGAAATGTTATTTAACATGACGTAAAGGAAAAATGATTTGGTTACATGTAAATGAGCTGTGAATGTGAACTCTACAGAAAGTGATGTGTGTTTCTATTTTTGGCAAAGTTTTGTCAATATTTGCTTTGCCTTTATATTATTGTGTATACTTACCAAATCTAGTAATACTGTAGAATGAATGTCACTAACTACTATCATAGGTTTTGGTGTGGTCCAATATATAACATTCTATGTAAATTTGTATTTTTTTCTATCACTTGTAATAGATTAACTCATTTCTAGAGAAGTTTTCATGATTTCTGTTGCTTCTTTGCTTGTTTTACAGGGCTGGCGCTCCTCACTTCGCCAACCCCCCCACGGTGATAGTGATGGTGGGTCTGCCTGCACGAGGGAAGACCTACATATCCAAAAAACTCACCCGCTACCTCAATTGGATTGGTATGCCCACCAAAGGTACACCACTCGTGACACTTCACACTTGCCTAAATGTATTTATTTATTGTGCATGTAATTGTTTTTATTAATAACAAAATATGAAGTTGTATCAGCTTCTAAAATGACAAATTCAAATATTAAATTCTGTAAAAATAATAATAACTGTGTCTTTTTCTTGTTAGTCTTTAATGTAGGAGAATACCGCAGGGAAGCAGTCAAAAACTACAGCTCCTATGACTTCTTCAAGCCTGATAATGAATGTGCCTTCAAAATCAGGCAGTAAGTCTCAAACAAAACCAAACACATGCATTAATTACATGTTTTATAACTGAGATTAAACTTTTATCTTTTATTCAGACAATGTGCCTTAGCTGCTCTGCGGGATGTCAAGTCTTACCTGAAAGATGAAGGAGGCCAAGTTGCTGTAAGATCTTATATTTATTTTTTTTCTACAGCTTCAAACTCTAAATCTGCTTTTTGTTAGTTTTGTCTTACAAAACTCTCCTGCATAATAGGTGTTTGATGCCACAAACACGACTCGAGAAAGGCGCGACCTTATCCTGAAATTTGGCCAGGAGAATGAGTTCAAGGTATGTCAGACTTTGCACAAAGCAGAAATTGGCTGAACCTGATGGTGTGCTAAGTTGATCTACTCTTTCATTCAGATATTTTTCATTGAAAGTGTTTGTGATGATCCTAACGTAATTGCCTCAAACATTATGGTAAGCCATAATTCCAAAGTGCATTGATCTGTTAAAAAATGTTTCACTGGAGTCATTTTGAGTAAAATCTTTGCCAATTTGTGCAGGAGGTGAAGGTGTCTTGTCCTGACTATAAAGACTGTAACAAGACTGATGCCATGTTGGATTTTCAGAGGAGAATTGAGTGCTACAAATCAAGCTACCAGCCCCTAGACCCTGACGGATATGACAGGTATGTTTTAAATTGTGACAGTTGTGAGCGAAATCATTATGCTGTTATGTAGTGTTTTTTTTAATAATACAGTTCCTTGAAAACTAATTTTCTTACAAAATAATTCTTTTCATACATTAACAGTGTTATGCAAAAGGCCACAGCAAGTCATGTCATAGCCAAGTCAGTGGTCAAAGTACATGTTGTTTTAAAATATCTCACTATGAAAACTAATACAGCTCATGCCGTTCTGGTAAGTCAAGCTTATGCGACAAGACCAAGTGATTAATCACATTATATGACTGCTTCTGTTTCAGCTCAACTATCAGGCCAAAGTAAAAGCTCAGATCTTAAAGTAACTAGATACATTTTTTAAAAACAACATGTGTTTTCCTTCACAGTTACATACAAAATAAATCTGTTTAATATCACTCTCAGACATTTGGCTAATTTTAATTCAGAACTAGTACATACTACATAATGTAAGATAAATACAATATATTATTACATCAATAGATAAATAATGATGTGCCATTTATAAAATAAGTTTCAATTCAGTTGAAATTTTTACTGTCTTCTTGGAACACTGAATTTACTTGGTTTCATTTAATTATTAAACATAAACATTACAACAAACAATACAATTTATAACCTTATCACTGTTTTTTGGTCCTCAGAGACTTATCTTTCATCCGCATAATTGACGTTGGCCGTCAGTTCTTGGTGAATCGTGTCCAGGATCACATTCAGAGTAAGATTGTGTATTACCTCATGAACATCCACGTACAGCCCAGAACCATTTACCTGTGTCGTCATGGAGAGAGCCAGGACAACCTGCAGGGGCGACTGGGCGGAGACTCAGGGCTATCTGCAAGAGGGAGACAGGTGAGTGCTTCAGTATGTTACTTGTAGACTGTGGTAGTACAAGAAACTTCTATATCTTCTGGACAGTCAGACAAAAGGTTGTGCCCTCTATACCAGTAGTCCACAAGAGATTAATGCCTGCACACACAAGGTAGCTTACATTTGCCTTTGTATTTGTGTCTTATACATGCCATATTCAAATTTCAGGTAATAATTATACTTGTGATTATTATCGTTATTGTATGTTCTATCAGTGTTTTCTTTTTAACTGAGTATCACATATTTTTTGTGTTGTAGTTCTCCCTGGCCCTTTCTCAGTTTGTGAAAGAGCAGCAGCTGAAGAATCTGAAGGTTTGGACCAGTCAGTTGTGCCGCACCATTCAGACCGCGGAGCACCTGGGAATCCCCTATGAGCAGTGGAAGGCCCTCAATGAGATCGATGCTGTGAGTATAAATTGCACACTATGAACTGAAATATCTTAAAGAAAGTTCTCAGCAAGTTTGTCTTGTGCTCTCAGGGTGTGTGTGAGGATATGACGTATGACGAGATGAAGGAGAAGTACCCAGAGGAGTTTGCTTTGAGAGATGAAGATAAATATTACTACCGCTACCCAGCTGGAGAGGTACATGACGGGGGAAATTTAAACGTTTATTTAGTAGATGGTTGATTGTCACAAAAGATTATTTCAAATAACAAGTAATCAACATAGTGCGTAATATAATGCATTTGTATCATCCTTTTGTATGTTGATTTGTATCGATATTTTTTTCAAGTATCTTAAACATGAATGTGGATTATAATTCACTTTGTCATTTACAGTCATATCAAGACCTGGTGCAGCGTGTGGAGCCCGTCATCATGGAGCTGGAGAGACAAGAGAACGTTTTGGTTGTCTGCCATCAGGCTGTGATGAGGTGTCTGCTGGCTTACTTCCTTGACAAAAGTGCAGGTAAAAACAACAAAACACAGCATTTACCACTTATTTATTATTGGAAATTTCAATAGCATTATTTTATTTTTTTTTACACATCCACACAGCAAATGGTTAATTTGGGCAGGATTAGGAGGATATAATGTAAATGTAAAATCTGTTAAAACTAAATAATTCATTTGGCATCATAGCCACATTAGTTTTCCTTATATAGTAACAAATGCCATGCCTTTTAATTGGATATTAATATTTGCTGTTTGAATCCCTCTGTTTGTCAGATGAAATGCCATACCTGAGGTGTCCGCTGCACACTGTGTTGAAGCTTACTCCTGTGGCCTACGGCTGCAAAGTCGAGTCTATTTCTCTGAATGTGGAAGCAGTCAACACTCACAGAGACAGACCTGAGGTAAGACACAAAGTGAAAGATGTTACGTAGTCACATGATCATATTTTATTTAAGCTGTAGTTGTTTTTTTAATAATAAGATCAAATCATTTTTACATTCACAGCACTGCATAGAATATAATATTTCCTTTGATTTGAATCCATATTTGTTATTTTCTTTTCCAGGAAGTGAAAAGAGGTCCCGGGACCTTGCAGAGGAGGAACAGTGTGACCCCGTTGACCAGTCCAGAGTCCAACATTAAAAAACCTCGTATTGATGATCTGGATGAGGCCCCCATCCAGGAGCTACCCCCCTCTGTGGACTCTCTGGCTCTGTGCAGCCCCTCTCACCTTCCTCTGGCACTGGCTGGACAGGTGAGTTACTGCTCTTACATTGAGACTTTTGGACTAACAGGCACAAGGCAAATACTGGTTGGCACTAGTGCAGTTGAACTTTTACTTAAAGTTATTTATTTACCCTTAAAACACTGAAAAATCATTAAAAAAAGGTCTTTAAATAAAGTTCTCATTCTACTAACCACTACCGAGATGGAAGAGATAAAGAAAATACAAAAAACTTTACCATGCCACAATTTCATCTGAATATTAGTGATCAGGTTTTTTTTTTCAATATTTTACAACAAACAACACTTAAATATGAATAGTGCTGTGACCTATAAACCAGCCATTACTAGTTTAATACCTAGCCATTATTTTCATTTCCTTTTTGTGCTTCATTTCTGATTATAAACACTTCATTTTTTTCACTCACAAACTTCCTGCTTTCTCTCTGTCTCTTGCTTCCTCTTTTGTTGTCACTGACAGCACTGGCTGGGCAAAGTATGTCTGTAAGTATCTTTAGTTTTAAATTTTTTTGATCCCACATCCCATCTTAACCACTGTCCTGTTCAGATTTGGCTCGACACAGTCCATGTTGTTCCACCCTCCACAGGATAATGTATTATGGTCAAAATGTGTGTAATCGAATTCATGTCAAAAAAAGGAAACTTGAATGTACCTAATCTTTTTCTATTCCCTTAAGCATGGTTTTGGTTAGGTTTATTAGTCATGAGTTTTACATTCCACCATTTTGCCAAATATAGTTTTTTTTAACCATTTTGTTTTACTAGTGGCAGAATACATTCTCATGAATTTCCTTACAAAAACTATTGCACTACACATCTTTTTTATTATAGTAAATGGTACAAACAGCTAGATAAGCCTCGGTGCAGTTCCTTTTCCCTTATATGGTGATGCTATTCTGAAGCCCATTCCCATTTCCTGGCAGTGAGTGGAGGAAACAGGAAATTTTAGCTCCTGTTTGTATATTTCAAGTTCAAATTCCGGTCATTCTTGTTGATAAGCTTCATCTCATGTGGCTTATTCATGCTGACTGTGTCATTTTCTTGTCTCCTTTCTCTGTTTTACTTTATTTTTGTCTTCTTTTGCTGCTAAAGATGCACTATTCTTCACTATCTCAAAGTGGTGTCGCTATTAGTCTGTCAAAGGTAAAAAAAAAACCACATTGCCCACAGCACCTTAGCAGAGCAATTCGATGCAGTAACAATAAATTAGGCAACTGCCTTTCATGTTTTCATGTCACCACTATTATAAACGATTTTTTATTGAAAAAAAGAGATTTTGTTCTTTAGAAACAAAAGAGATTAACACATTATGCTGCTAATGTGTCTGTAAATGCCTGAACATGGACACTCTTTCGTCCGTCTTGCCCATGTGCTTGTTCAGTGGAAAAGCTTGTGTGGCTGAATGTGTTAACTGCGTCTTAGCTTCATTCATAATCACTGAAGGATTAGCCCTCTCAGTTAGCCGCGCCAACCTGTTCCCATACTGTGACGTTGAGCTAAAATACTTTTGAGGAAACAGGCTAACAAGTGACGTAACCTCTTCTCAGGCTCAGGCTTCATCTCTGTTTATATTTACCTGGCTAAATTAACATTGTGTTTAGGATCACTGCAAAACATGCAACAGGAGACTGTGTTGGCATTTCATTTAAATCAAATATATGAATACTGTTGTGTTCAAAATGAATTAAATGCCTTTTAAATTACACTGAAATGCATTTAAAAGACAGTTAAATACAGTATGCAGACACATTTTTAATCATGCAAAAAGTAAAATATTTTTTGCCTTAGTACAGATATATTGTAAAAGCTATTGAGGTCAAAATGAGACTGTTGTCTATTTTCTGCTGCTGTCTGCACCTAATTATAAAAAAACATATGTGCTGTTAACAAAGTAGCAGTTACTAGCTTTACTTTACCATCAGCTCCATTGTAAGCTGTAAAAAGCACAATAAAGTCACAGTGGTGAGTGAAGAACCTTCTTGAATTGTGACAGTTTATTGTAAAATCAACTAGGTTTTTTTGTGTGTTTTTATGTTAATGAAGGTAAAAGTCCTTGAGTTTGTCTTTTTAAATAACTAATGTTACAGTGGCTGAAATGTTAGATGAATTTCCTTGAGGCTGGAAGGTTTGATGTTTCATACAAACGTGAACCATGGCACATATTGCATAGTTGGGCATGGCACTTTACTCACGTGTATAAAATTAGTGTGTAGCTTATCATATCCAAGTGTGGGAAGTGACGTAGTTTACTACAGTGAGTACATAAAACTTAATCAGCTGTTTCTTCTGAACAAATTAAGCAATTTATTTTTCTTTGTGTCTTTCAGAAGCTGAGAAGAGACTCTGGTCGTCATGACGTTTTTCAAATCTGCAAATGATACAACTCCTTTTCCTTCAGAGACCACAAACTGCACACAGAAGTCTTAAATAAATGAAAAACTCTTTGTTTCACTGAGAGGTTTAACAGCCACAGTCTGATTTTTGTTTTAAATTATAATTTTGGTCATCTCATATTTATTTATGTTATATTTTTGTTTTTCACTTAATAATTAATTGCGATTCAACTATGACTGAACATGAGCTGAGTAAACGTATGCATGGACTCATTTTTATTGTGGAATAATTAACCGCCTGGAATTTTTTTTTATAATTTCTACGTCTACCAATTATGCGGATACTATATTGTATTGAACTCATTTGTTGACGTTCCACGAAAAGTGATTATTTTGCACATTTTTGGGGTTTTGAATTTCTTTTTGTTTAATGCAAGTTTTTGCCAAATAGTGCCTGTAGAGCTTGGTCTGCAAGCCTAAAGCTGCTTCACTTGCAATTTAACCCTGTTCTCGTCTCATTTCACCTCTTACTGACTGTATGTATCAATGTAATTTCACTTGTCAAATAACGCTTCACTTCTGTGTGTGTATATTGTGTTCTGTAGAAGATTTACCTTACATTTTTTGCTGCCACTGTTGCTACGCACAAAGCCCTTATTTTTGTTACAAATTGCGTGCTGATAATAATATTAATAGGGTATTATGTCAGATGAGTGATACACTACAATGGGAAATGTGCTAAATGATGGAAAATGATTGTTGATTCAAATGTTTTTTGTACTTTTATGTTTTTGGGATTGAATGAAGAGAAGTTTTGTTGACATGTTTGCTTGAGATACTTGAATTTTATTTTGTAAACAACATATTTATTTATTAGAAAGTAGTTTTTGGATGGATGAGAAATACAGCACCTTGTTGGACTCTTTTCCACTATGTTGTATGTGATTTTTGCATCTGCTGGACCAATTAAAACACTCCTTGGAATGCACTCTTTTTTTTTTGTTCAAGTTTTTTGTTTGTTTGAAAGTATATGAAGGTAATGCTGCGTTAAGCTTCCTTAAGCAGTCACAGCATGACACTATAGAAGATTGGACCTACTTAAGACAGATAAGAATAACACTATTCAATCTCAATCCTAAAAACTGAATACAATACAGTATATACTTCATCCTGTCTAGCCTATTAATGTGCAGCAATCAGTGAATTTACATGATCAAAGAAATCAGACTAGGCTAAAAAAAACTTTGGTTTTCTCCTCAACCGGTTGTACCAGTTTTGCTCCAGTTTACATGCAAGAGAGTAAACAGGTTACTCTAGTGAGACATGTCCTGCTGCATCAGATTCACTACTTTATGATTCAGACAGCCATATGTGCTTTTTTTTACTGTAAAATTACACACTGATCTTTCTGGGACATGTAGAACTGTTATAAACATTTAGAACTTTGTTAAATATTTAGAACTGTTTAAGACAGTGTTAAGCATGTAGTCAAATATGTGGCTGTGTGAGCCACTTTGTACTGGGCCTTTTTTTGATGGTACAATGTTAACTTTGTTGCTGGAATGTGGAGTGAGCAGGAATTGTGAGCATGGTCAGTTACATTTGTGCAGCTGCAGACCTGTTTACATGTCGTCTGAAGCAACAATTGGTTGGGACCACATGCGGCAATTGGTTTTCTGACAACTGGTTTACAGCTCCTCAATAGGTTTACATGTGCTTTGGAGAACTGGTTTAAACAAAAGATATTCGGCTTTCCTCGCCTCCATGTAAACCCACAGTGACTGATGTGAGGGTGTATGCATGTATTATTATTATTATTTTTTTGTATGTGTGTGTGTGTGTGTGTGTTTTTCAGTTTAACTAAATAACTAGTTTAAAAGTTTAGGCAAAGTCTCATGTGGACTGTAAAAAAAACTGAAATACACAATTTTAGGCTGTACTGTGTGAGAGTTTTGTTGTAGTTTTTGGAATGAGCTTTTCTTAATAGAAGTGATATTGCTTTAAACAAGCATGATCTGTGGAGAGGCACACATCATGCTTCTCTGTTTTAAAGCATGGTTTAAAGGAGACCATGGCAAACTGCAGCCCAGGGGCTAAATGTGGCCAAAGGACCTTGTTTTTGGCCCTGAGACTTCTTGCTAAATTGGCCCATTGTACACAAAGTTTTGTTTTCAATGTCAAATTTGAGCAATTCTCCTATCATAGTCGAAATAACATACATTTTTATGTTATATAAACCTAGACTGTTTAATGCCTTATTAAAAGTGTGGTGACTCTTTAAAATTAGCTCAAATGCAAATTTTTTGAAAGATTCGCTTCACAGTATGGCCCTCAAAATGCGGCACTCTGTGAAAAAAGTTTGGACACCCCTGGTTTAAAGGCATTTTGGGGTAAAAAAAAAAAAAAACGTAAATAACTGTACAAGGGAATATTTTATGGAAAGCAATAACATCATGGAGTCAGCCATCCAGGGGGCAATTCAAAAAATGGATGAAATAAATAAAATGGACAAACCCCAGCAATATTTTTCAGCGTGTGAATGATGTTCCTGTCACTGTTACTACAGTCAAGACTTCATATCCTTTTATAGCAGCCTCCTGTTAGTCACTCTAGAACCTTATCAGAAAAACTTCGCAGGAAATTAAAATTGCATCAGAGCAAACAACTCACAGCGTCACACGAGACAAATTATCAAATATTCATAAACCAGTTGCACACTGTGACTGTGAGGTAAATGCTTATCTTAACATTTACTGAAAAAATAATAATAATAATAATAATAATAATTATATATATATATATATATATATATATATATATATATATATATACATACATACGTACATACATACATACATACATACATTTACATACATACATACATACATACATACATACACACAAAATTCATATATAGAATATTGTAGTTTATATTTTATACAAAATAAAAGCATTTGTTTCCTTTCCAACTTCACTATGATTGATTAACTGTACCTATTGCTCTATGACACAGTTGACCAATCTGTGTGAGCTGGAAAACACTGTTGCATTGTTTTGCTTTTTGTTGTTAACATAAATTGTTTAAATTCATTATTGTTTATTATCTATATATTTATTTATTATTTGTAAAGTTTATGACTTTCTATACTCAAAGTTGTAGGTCACGTAGGTCATCTTGGGTCACAGTGACATTAAATTCTGGGTAATTTGTGATATTTTCATGTTATGTTTGTCACATTTTATCTTGAACAAATCTACGATCACCAGACAAATTTTAAATCAAAGTAAAGACAAACTGGAAAATCCTCAAAACAAAAAAGAGGAATCTTTAATCAAGTGAAACATGACTTCTTCCTTTGACACGTTCCTGACTCAGTATCTACTAGGCTATTGTTTTTATTCAATTACAGGTGACATAAAGGTTCGCCTCATGTGTATTTGGCCTGACTGCGGCATCTGCTGCTTGACTTTAGGAGACTGTTTAACATCAGTCACTGGTGCATTCTAGCAACAGCATCAAGCTGAAAAAGTATAACAGACTGAAATACTGACTCTTCATCTGGCTTTCACACTGGTCTCTCACCTCCGACGCACTGTGCTGCTCTTGTTCAGTGAATCAGAGCAGATCAGACTTGGCACACATTAAACGTCTCATAGACAGACTGTGGATGTGACTGCAGTCAGCTGCTGGCTCTGTTCCTCCTCACGTAGGCACTGAAAAACATTCCTCCAAAACCTGATTTGAATTTAGGATTTGCATGCTCATTCACAGACTTTTTAAAAGCCTGAACACTGAGTGACTAAGCAACTTTTCTCTACAAGATAATATTAAATTGCTAACCCTGTCATTTGCAATATATCCTCTCATCTGTCATGTGTGGTTATGCTTTTTCCTTGAAATAAGGCTTTCAGTTTGCTTGAGCGAATTAGGTCTTCAATGCACCACCTACAAAAACACACAAACGTGTGACGTAAAACTTGTTATTTCTCTTCTACGTTTTTTAACCATTTTCTGTCTACTCACACTGATGTGACCACAGAAATGCCTTGTGCTTGTGAAAGCGTGTGCTAATCTGTTTGATGATGCTGTAAGGAGCAGCTCATCGCACACATACAGACGACCTCTGTCACCTCTGGAGCTGCTGTCTCAGATGTACTGCGTGAATGCTCCTGTTAGTGCTAAGCCTCTACATCTATAGCTGTCTAATGCTGTACTGACGTGGCAATAACTCAAGTCAAATCAAGTGTGGAAACAGATCCAGAGGAGGGTTAAGATGAAGGATTTTTGCATATTTGTGATTTATAATTTAATCAGAAGAGAAAAAAAGGGGGTTTAATGTGTTAAATAAGTTGTTGTATTTTAAAATATATAGGTTCATTACCATAAAATTGACATTATCATAATTAACAAATCAATTAAGCATTTTCCCCCAATATTTACATCCAACATATCATACATGTTTGTACATTGTATATTCATGTACATCATTGAACATGTTTTTAAGTAATAGTTTACACTGTACCACATCTGTGTATGAATCTTGTAATGTTGCTTATGAGCATTGCAAAAAAACAAAAAAAAAAAAACCAACAGGTGTCCCGCAGTCAAAAGTAATTTCTTTTATTTTATCTGTGCACAGTTCCTCGCCTGCTGCAGAGGAGGCAAAGATAAGCAGTTTTGTCTAATCACTGTTTGACCAGTGTCTCGTGTTTGTCTCATCTGTGACTCGCAACAGAAGCACTTAATTATATTTGTACCACATAATTAAGTGCTTGTGAGCTCAGCAACTTTTGCTCTGTGGAAAAAAAGAACAGCCATGTATATTATACTGCAAAAAAAAAAAATAAATAAAATAAAAAAAAAAAAAAAAAAAAATAATAATAATAAAATAATAATAATAGAATTCACAATTAGACCAGACCAGAATTATTTGGAACATCCAGTGAATAAGCAGCATGTTGCTTCTGGTCTAATTATGTCCTCGTATAATTAGCAGGTCAGGTGACACTGCCCATATGAACCCTATTCTGTATGCACTCATTACAGGCCCACACCACAAACTGCACATGCAGAGTGCACGTATGCTCCTCTGCTAAAGGTCTACAAATAAAAGACATGCTGTCTGAGATGAGTCAATTTCTTATGGCTAATTTAATTTCCAAATATAGGCTTGCAAACACATTTGACACATGACACATTTTGGAGAAATTTCTCCACTGGAATAATCCATGGAAAAATATCAGCCACACAGCCCTGGCATGATCAAGCCAACACTGGCTAAGCAGATGGTACATGAAAAAAGGTGAAGCTAAACTTGTTGGGTAAAAAGATTTTCTAACTTGTTGCAGCAGTTTACAAATTACAGTTGCTTAAAGTGTATTACAGTGTTCAATATGTAACATATTTGTAAGGGAAAAGCCAACCATTTTTGCATACTACCATATTTAAATTAAATATGAAAATATTTGAACTTAAGTAAACCTTGATTACTTAGGTTCACAAGAGCATTCTGACAGAGTATGAGCTCACATTGACCTTGCTATTGTTCTGATTTTCTAAAGAGCTTTCTGCGTTTATACCAGAGAGAGAAAGCCTATCCTCTGGTTTTGTGTCCATTTGGAGCTGAATAGGGAGGATAAGGACTTGGATGGCCTGAATGAAACAGATTAAAGCCCTGGTTAAACTGACTCGGCAGGAAAAGCTTGTACATGAGGCTTCACATTCACTTGCACTGTAATTTACGGTGACACAAAGACTTAGGGTCTTAGTCCTTGTTCATCTTTTAATGTTTTAACTCGGGATAGCTCTACACAGACTTTATTTAAATGGATTTATTACTTTCTGAATGTAATGTTAGTGTATTTATTGAGGTCTAGCTTACAGCTGTTTTTCAATGGCTAAGTCTCATTTAGTCCTGTGTTAGACCTGATTTTCTCTTTCTTGTTGGAATGTCAAATATTTTCTTTGGTTGCACTTTGAAAATTACAGTGACTCATGCATGTCAGTAGGTTTGACTGAACATTGAGTAATATATGATCATTAAGAATGTTAAGGTAAATATAAGAACAAATTTTGAGGTTTGGACTGAAAAACTGCATTTTATAATGAACAAATAAGAGTCTGATGAATTGCACATTGAGAAAGCTAACAAACACTACAACAGAAAGAGAATCCTGGATGTCAACACAGAAAGGCTGTTTTAATTTGGCAAGGATCACCTTCAGTTATATCAGTGTCTGTGCTTCCAGAAGAGTTGCCAAGTTTAATAGGTTAGAGAAGGCTAATAGGATCAAAGGCTGTCTAATGCTAATGCTACATGAAGCAAAGGAAGGAGCAACGAAACAAGAAACACGTTTTGTTTTTTCTGGACATGCAATTATTTAATATTAATACAAGTAGAATGTTTTCATTATAGATTGCAATAAAAATTGCAATAAAAATATTACCATATGTATTTTGGTCTAAAGGTCCATTAATTAATAAACTATGAGAATGAAAAAGTTGAGTAAACCAGATTTAACAGTATTAGCCCTCCATCAGAGCAAACATAAAGTGCAGCATGTAGTTTTAGCTCCGCCCTCCTGTAAAGACTCTCCTCTCAGTCTGGCGTGGTTGGCGTGGTGGGTAAGCCGATGTGAAGGGACTCACGTACACCAGAGTCAGCTCCTCTGACACTGGCAGAGGTGACAGGCTGTTCAGATGTAAGACTGTAGTTCCTGTAAAATGAGCAAGAGTGAAGAAAAAGGTAGTTTCAACATAAAGAAATTACAGCAATGCAGCTTCACAAGGTCACAGTCAGGCTCTAGCCTAAAGATCTGGCCTAAACACACACACATTTTCCATGGTGCATTGAACATGGCATCAGGAAAAGTTGTAAAATAATATAGATTTTTAAAACTACTGTAGAGCAAAGAAGAAAGCACTTACAATTGAAATATTATGTGTAATATAAATCTAATATTTTCTTTTTCATCAAGATTGTATTATTGAATATATTATTTAGGACTTTGTTTAGCAGCAAAAATATCATCTTTGTTGTTCCAACTAGTGCAGGAAAAGTTCATGGCCAGTGTTATATCAAGAATTTTGATAAAACTTGCACAAATATTTTAAAGGAACTAGAATTATCTGAATCTGAAGATAGAGCACACCCTAAACTGGCTTGCTCCTGCCTGATGGCATTTTTTAAGCACTGTAACATTTTTTGCACATGACCGTGTTTTATGTATTATGCTGACATCCAAGCAAACTGGGTGATCATATTTATTTTTTCCAAACATGCCTAATAGGTATACCAAGATAAAATATCAAGATAAAAACAATAACCATGTGTTTTGCATTCTATTAAGCTATTTAAGCTTCAGTTTAATCAGTGTCAAAAACATTTTAGTTTTTTTAATGTTAAATTTGTTACAAAAAAAGTATTCAATGGTCAGTTACACAAAATTTGTCCACTGCCAAAGTGGGATTTGTAAACTTGTATTTCCCACCAATGACACGACAATGGCTGCTACTCACACTGACCTCTTATTCATTATTCCTGTGCGTCACACCAGCCAGTTTTGAATAATACATTCTTTGTTTAATCTCTTCTATTGTCGCTCCATGATACAATTCTTACTTGTATTTTTTTTTACATAAATCTTGACTAAACAGTTCCAGCTATTCTTAGATTACTTTGATGCTGAATTTATTTTGCAATAAGTGAAGTACATTTTATCACAAGTTGCAGCCAGTTTCAAGGGTTGCATCAGTGTCCCTTCTGCAAATGTAAACTCCAGGATGGCACAAAGCCAGCTCACTTCTAAATAACCTGCTCTCACTGCTGGACTCTGAGTGGCCCTGTTACAAATGTTTGTGTTTTTTACCAAAGTCACTGTGACTCTGTATCACACGCCTGAAAGAGGATGTGAAAGAGGTCAACAAGAGTATTGCAAATGCACAAAACTTCAGGACACACAGCATATGGTTCTTATATTCAGCCCCATTCACTTTTCTTTCTCTCTTCTGTCGTGCTTGTTGTTGCCTTTGCTCAAGATTTTGAATTTGAAGCTTATTTATTTAAACTACTGTTTCCAACCAATCTAACCCTCTCTCCATTGCATGTCACCGCATGCAGATCTAAGTGCAACAGCACTGACACTGGTTGTCACTTTTGTATTCTGTTCTGCCATTACGCATCATCTAAGCTTATGTTTTAGCCTTTTGCTTTAGCCTAAGAAAATATTGGAGACTTTTTGTAGTTGAAAATGTTGATGTTTACTAATTGGATAGAACAGTCTTGGCATAAAACATCTTATTCTGTGGCTTTTAGACAGCCTATGTGATTTCGGTGTCATACTCTGCAAACCACTCTAGGTCTACTCATAAGAAGCAGCAGTAAAATTTGTAGATGCTTTATCACAACATGCCAATAAAACTTTAAAAAATCCTTCGAGTTACAGATCATATCTATGGAGAGGCAACCCCACTATCAGGAACATGTAGGCCTATATAGAGTTAGGCTATAGCTATAAAAGCTTGACTGTGAATAAAGCCAGATAAAGTAAAATAGCATAATGCAGAATATTTGTGGAATATATAGACACAAATAGCAAAACTAAAAAAAACTTTTAAACTTTTTACCTAGAAACCACAAATTAAATTTAAACTTTCTTCCATTTATCATGATGTGGTACTGAACAAAATACCAACCCATCTCAAATTTGCCGTTTTTAAGAAAAGTCCTTTAGAAGTTGTTTATCAACAGCTTACTAATTTTCTCCTAATAAACAACACATTTGATGTTTTCCAGTCAGGTTTCAGACCCCATCATAGCACAGAAACAAGGTAACTAATGACATCCGCCTGAACACTGACGCTGGCAAGTCTGTCATAATTCTGTTGGATCTGTCCTCTTTTACACTGTCGATCATGCATCTTTTACACAGACTAGAGCAGTTGTTTCCAACCTTTTTTCCTGACTGAACAGGAGACTTGTCGAGCCCTCCTTGTTTAAACCGGTGGCCTCTAAATTGTTACTGTATGATAAAAATTAGAATTAAAAGCATTTTTTTTTCAGCCAAATAACAACTATTGTGGTGTTTTGGTGCTTAGATTTGTATTTTTTACTAATAAAGTTTCACTTATAACTACTTTTAGAACTTGACCCTCTGACCAGACAAAGCTCTGGGGACCCCCTGGAACCTCAGGTGCCCCCCCTGGAGGGCCCGCCCCCCAGGTTGGGAACCACTGGACTAGAGGATTGGGTGGGCATCTCTAACCTGGCTCACGCCAGATTGATATGTGTTGAACTCCTATCTGAGTTCTCACTATATCCATCTGGGACTTTACTCACTGAAAGCGTTCGAGAAAAGGTGGGGCGTTTAGTGAAATACTTCGAGCTGATTGGGTGTGGGCCTACCTTATTTGAGCCAATCACAGCAACAACTCGTAATGATGTATCCAATGTCCGCGTGGGAAAGAACAAGTACGTGTCACACATATGTCTCTTCTTTCAAAAGAAATTACTCCGTATTTCTGCTAAAACCGCATCAAAAGCAGCAGACAACACATCCACGAGAGCAGCCATCTTTGTTAAGCTTGAATGAACTTGGTGGCTGCGCTGGGACGTTAACAGCGTCTTAACACCGCCGAAACACCGCTGGTTCGGACTCCAAACCAATCGGCGGCTGGAAGGCAGATGATTCATCTCGTGTTTGTGAATTCACAAATATCCCTAGATAAACTATCTGGTTGGCCAGGTTAGGCATCTCTGGATCTGCCCTGACGTGGTTTAAGTCCTATCTAGAAGACAGGAAATATTTTATTGAAATTGGAAATTGCATGTCTGAATATATGGCCTGACCTGTGGTGTTCCCAGGGTCAATCGTGAGACCCCTTTGTTCAATGTTACATGCTACCATTAGGTCAGTTAATACGCAATAATAATGTGTGCTATCAGAACTATGCAAACGACACTCAGATGTGTCACTAACAGCAGTGATTCACTCTGTCACTGCATCCAACAGATGAGTGTGTGGATGCAAAACAACTTTCTCCAGCTAAACTCAGACAAGACTGATGTTATCATCTTTGGCCCACAGAAAGAAGACAAATTGTCAGTAGCTACCGTCACTCTCTCTCAGTGAACCCTCAAATTAAGTTAGAAATCTGGGAAATAATGGACTCAGACTTGAACTTTAACAGCCACATTAAGTCAATAACATCAGCAGCTTTTTACCATAGGCAAAAACAAAACATCGCCAAAATCAAAGATATAGTGTCAAAGCCTGACTTGGAGAGACTTATCCATGCATTGTCTGCAGTAGGTTGGACTATTGCAATGGCCTGCTCACCGCTTATCCGAAGAGCTGTAAACAGCTGCAATACATCCAGAACGCTGCTCCAGTGGTCAGAATAGACTTAAAACAGCTCTGCTTGTGTTTAAAGGGACTATTATGCAAATTCACTTTCTAAGTTTTTAACTTGTATAATGCTTCCTTTATCATTAGTTTGCTCAAAGTTATATTTGAATGATTATGCTTGTTGGAGTAATTTGTATTGTTCTTCACTGGAGCTCAAGTGCTCAGAATCCCGTTCTCACCTACCACTATCCCCCCACTTGTCTGTATTTACTTGTTATAATTCAAAAGATGAATACTCAAAGGACGCGTATACGGTTCAAAACTGTCCAGAGCACTTTCCAACAATAAAAAATATTTTTTAAAATCTATTGCCTTTTACGGTTACATTTTAAAATGAAGAGCGGGCTTATCCGTTCTGCAGTTTTGAACAGGAAGTCAATAGAGCTGTTTCTATTTTTAAGTTGTTCTAGAACAACTTTGTGTTTTACAATGAACAAAAGGTACAGTAAATTACTGATCTGCAGATGTTCTAGTTTCTTACTAAATATTAAAAAAACAAAAAAACAACAACAACAAAAAAACAACAACACAATACGACCCCTTTAAGTCTCTCCATGAACTAGCACCAAAGTTCATCTCTGACATGTTAGTGCCTATGAACCATCTCGCACTCTGAGGACGTCAGGGACCGGCCTCCTGCTGGTGCCCAGAGTCAGGACTAAACTTGAGAATCAACGTTTCAGTTTCATGCAGCTAAGGTCTAGAACAGTCTTGCTGAGACTGTGAGACAGGCCCCTACTCTTGCTGTTTTTAAATCAGGGCTTAAGACAGTCCTTTTGAACATGCTTTTTATTGAAATGTTTTTATTTGCTATGATTCGTTTCTAACATTTTTTTGTACTTATAGCTATTTATTTTTTATTGTTGTATTTTAATGTATTTTATAATGCTGTAAAGCGTTTTGGGTTGCATTTGTATGAAAAGTGCTATATAAATACAATTAACATTTATTTATTATGAATCATCTAATAGCCTATTTATAAAATTGTAGGTCAGTTTGTAACAGTGACAAGCAGCCCACCATAATCTGTCTAAACCTCTGCCTCATAAAATGGTCATTACTGAGTAATCTTCCTACTGTGAAGGGACATAATGTGAGCTCAGACAAAAAGCAATTTGCAAAAGTGACTCACCTCACCACGTGCAGCTCTGTGTCACGCGTGAAGAGTGACACTTTCACTTGTACATGAGATAATCGGCTACAGCTATGCTCGCCCCTAAAATTATTATTTTATATTTATACGGATATGCCGTTTGCCGATTGCGGTTTGCCAAAGCCTTACTATCAGACGGTTCTGGTAGAAAACCAGAGGAAGCGCGTCAGACAAACTCGATAACCTTCTTGGTATGTTCAACATTAGTTAAACGCTTCCATCTGCTGGACACAATAATAAACTGCAATATACAGTATGCCTTTATGAAAAAACTGAATGGGTCTATTCATTAATACAAACAAATCATCAAAGAGTTGTCTTAGATTTTAATGGAAAAAATTCACTCTTGCCTTACGACTTTGTAGGCCTATACTCTAAAACATAACACAAACTATTGCATGTTTTGGCGTCTTGGAGCATTAAACAATAAACACAAATTTTGCATGTACAGGCGCCGGAAAGCACAACTCCGTATCAGTTACTTTCCTACTTTTTATTTCATCCTTCAATGCTGAAATTAACATGGACGCTGGCACTGCACCGTGGATCTATTGTGTCACTGCCCGCACCAAGCTTCAACAAGCACTAGAGGGCCCTAAAGAGAAGCTACCACGGTAGTAACTGTGCAAAGGAAATTTGATTTAGTTTTAAAAGGAATACTTTTTTTGTCAGGAGCAACTGCAAAGAAGATTATTCTAGTATAACAACAAGAAAGTTTAATCCTACAGGCATTAAATTCTGCTCATCAAGCTAATCATGTTTTGATGTTATTACTTTGCTGTTCATCTTACGGTTTGTTACCTGTTGTTTTTTTTTTTTAAATTCTCCAAGACTCTGTGTGAAGCAGCCAGAATGAGGTTTGTGACGACTTTACCTACTTTCGTTTGTGTAAATGTAAAGAGTGCTACCATGAACACATCTGGTAAAAATCACGTTTCTTTGTTATGCTGCACTGCACAAAACCATAGCCATTGTACATTGTTGCCTTGCTATTCTTCGTGAAAAAGATTAAGATTTAAGAACGTTTTATAAGACAGATATTATGCAAAATTGTCTTCATTTTTGCTATTCATGATCCTCAATAAAAACACAGCTAAAGTTTTGTCTCCTCTGAGCCTCAGAAAACATTGTTCTGAATGTCTCAGTTTTGTGATGTCATGGTGATTTCCCCTAATAATATATAATCTTAATCATTAGAAAATAATCAAAATATAGGGCTACTTTATCAACTAATCAAAATAAACCAAAGAAAATATAATTATGTCAAAAAATGTAAGCAATAAATCTAATACAAAATAACAAAACTCTGTGTTCTAATGCCAACACTGACAATAATTTCAGTTCCAACCATTAGATAGAGCACTAATTAAATTCCTGATGTGGGAAACATGGCTGTCATGTGTGCTATATTTCACTTTTTAAATAACATGCTAAAGTAATGAAAGTCAGAATATGTTCACAGGACGAGAACAATGCAAAAAATCTATCCTAACTGTTGGTTATTCATATTGACTATTTCTATGCTTTTGTGAATTCCAATACTGACAATTGGCTCAGTGCAGTTGGTTTGTTTTCGTTCAAAATAGTACATCCTGTACATACAACCATTTCCTGTTCAGTTCATTTCTATGAGGTTTTCACTACACCAGTTTAAAACGAATAAATACTCTTTAGATCAGACAGTTGTGGTGAATGTTACAGAAAACATGTTAAAGACTTTACAAACCAGATAAATATTTCACCAGAGACACTTGTGTGTTTAAAAAGAGACATGATTGTGTCTAAATGCTAACCCCAATCAGGAAATGGTCTTATGTACAGAAGTTAACTATTTTGAATGTACACAAGCCAACTGAAGTTCCGTGCACAGAGCCAATTGCCCATTGTCATCATGTCTTTTCTATTACAACATGGGTACAAAAGTTATGTTTAATGATTTCATATTTTTGGCTATTTTAATCTGCCAATAACAAACATCCATTCTATTTTGGAGGAGATGTAAATTTCCAATTTGTGAAGTAGTTATGTAAGTACATTTTTTCCCTGATAAGAATATAAAATCCTAAAAAACAAACAAACAAACAAACAAACAAACAAACAAAAAACATCTATATGGGTATATACATTGAGGGGTGGAGCTTGACACTGCTGTTGTAGTTTCTGTAGCAGTACTCTATCCCGGTCGACTCAGAGGGAGAGAGGGGTGAGCAGAGGAGGATGCTGAAGCACGATGCTGCAGCTGCCCAGCTGAACAGAGGAGCAGCCATGAAGATCCAGGCTTCAGGGGCCGAGCAAAGGAGAAAGAGTGGAGACAGCCCAGACCGACTTTTCTGTGTACACTGTCAGGATGAGACCAAAGGACTGTGTCCCGGGACGCCACAGAGGAGCCCCAGGCGCACCCTCACCACCCGGCTGTCCTCTGGGTCTGCAGGTGAGAGCTGCATCAATCAATATGAACAGTAGTTTAAATGACTTCCAAAATACAGATTTTGATTATAGTGACTTGCAGGGTAGTCTGGTCTTTTATATATATATTTTTTTATTTCCATTCCAAATTTTCTTACAGGGGACAAACTTAGTAGGAAATAGATTTGTACTTCAACCCAGCAAGTAAATGTCACAAGTTTAGATTTCTCAAACAAACTACATCAATACAGCAATAGAGTCTGACATTAATGTTATTCGATAACAATATCAATATGTGACGTATAAACAACAAAAATACTTATTTAGTATATTTTAAGCTGGCAGCAGAGCATATTAAGAATGGATTACTGAAATTTACATACCATACTAAATGCTTCTCAAGTCAAAACACAATATTCTGTGTAGTGTATGTTCATGTCTCTTTAGACATAGCTGTTTGGGGCTGACAAAAAGTGGAAGCCTTTTTGTTCCAATGGCCTCTACGAGATCACCACTGACAGCATTTGCTTAGAAATGTTTATGTGTGCTCAAAGCACTTTTTCTATGTTAAATATTTTCTGACATTTCTTTAGCCATCAAACTTGATTTGAGTAGCTCTGATAAGGTTTATTGTGCAGACAGACATATGAATACATCCTATATAATTGTGTAGATATTTCCTACTCATGAAAAATTCTCTCTATTATTTATATATATATATATATATATATATATATATATATATATATATATATATATATATATATTATATATATATATATATATATATATATATATATATATATATATATATATATATATATATATATATTGCATTTAAGTTAAGGGCATTACACTAGATTCAATTGTAATAGTAATCTTCATGAATTACCTGATTGTGGGTGAAATAGATGTTTTCTTATGTCAAAACCAATCCAATAATCCTGTAAAAGGATTATATGTTGCAGTGTTTAAACATGAACCATCAATATTTACAAGAACACAAGGTCCTAGTTTTTAAATGGGGTTTGTATTTCTCCCTTCGTTTTCAGCCAAATCAACAGAAATCTCCTGCAGCAGTGAGTAGGCATTAATCACTGACAGTGTCTTTCAGCTTCAGTCCAATCGGCTACACCGTTTACAGATAAAGAACTGGCAAACAATGGGAAAATCAACAAGGTTTGCTGCCTTATGGGGCATAAGTTAGTGCCATATGCATAATTTATCACAAGGTTGTTCAGGTCAGTTTTAGTGCAAGTGTTGGCGTAGGCAAAGTGCTCATTAAAATTCAAAGAGTGACTGTAAATTTGGATTGATTGAGTGAAATATTCAGTCTATGTCAGGTGTTCTGAAGTAGATGAACAATAGGTCCCAACAAATTGGAAAGTTGGGACCGGCTTTACTTCACATCACAGTAATAGGATAGTAATATGATGCAAGAAAACCAATGCATAGAACCATGATAAGAGAAAATGGCTAAAAAGTCAATGCGGCTGAGCTTTGTGATTCTAAGATTTACTACCACAGGAAACTCAAATAACCCCAGCTAGAGTAATGTACAATTTTGTCCATAGTGAGACCACCTAAATCATCTTTTCATATTTTCACTGAGATACAGTAATATTACATAAAGTATTTTCTAGATCACAAAGGAGCTGTGAAATCCACTCATCAAATTAGTTCTGTACGTGTGAACTGGGTTATTGCAAATTAAATGTCTGCAAAGAGGGAAGTAGTGTTGCCTGAGTAAGTAAGTTAGAAATTATGTAGGAGATATAAAATTTTTGCAATCCCCCAACCCCAACGGATTTCCAGATCATTAGTTTGTGTATTGCAAACCAATATCTACAAAAGCAAGCACACATTTCTTCCTTTGGCTTCCTCCTTTTTCCAACTTTGAAAAAGTTTTTGAACCAGGCCAAGCATTAATCTGATATGACTGCTCCAGAACCACTTTTTAGAGTTGTCCCCAATAGCAAAAAGGAGCTGCAAGGTGCCCCACAATGGAGCACTTAATAAAGGGGCCTGTGTATATGAACATTACATGTAACACAGAAACCTAGACAGTCAGCATTTTTGTTGCTCCAAGAGAAAAAAAAACTTGTTATAGGATGTGCTATTACTGTAATTTCTGCCCTATTGAGCGCACCTGAATATAAGCCGCACCCACTAGATTTAAGTAAGAAAAATGATAAAGTACATGTATAGGCCTCACTTGTTAATAGTAAGTCTATGAGAATCTATGATTTTGCTGCATTGCCTTATAAGCCATATAGTTCAAAGCTCATGAAAAAAGTAGCGGCTTATAATCCAGAAATTACGGTAATTATCATTCAACAATATGCTAAAGCATTTTGTTGCTTTTTTGTTGAAAAAGAAAAATACAAAACAAAAATAAACTAAATTATATTAAAATAATTTTTCGAAGTACAGTAATTGTATTTTATATTATTTAAATGTAGAATGCAGTGATGCACTTCATGCATTTTATTACATTTTACTAAATGTCAGAAAAATTAATTAAAACTTTGTGTTTCTATTGACCTTTAAATGTCTTTGTGCTCCATTCATTAGTTGTCCATTCCACAATCCACACTTGGTGGGTAATCATCTCCTCCAACTACTACTATTACAGGCCACTATGTCTTACATATTCAACACACACTGTGGGGTGTCTTGCCCAATCACACATCAGTGCAGTGGTTGACACAAGCCACAGCCCTGAGCCATTGTAGTTTCTAAAAAAACCCACAGTATATCAGATTAAACGATATTAGATGTACTGAAAACAAAAAATCAGCATGAATTGCTTGAAATCTCTTGTATCAAATTCTCCATTCTCATTCTGATTTAATCTTTAAGGGCAACACACAGGGTTCCCAACATTATTTTTCTTGAGTAGTTTGTACATTTTAATTTAATTTTACTGTTTCAGTAATATGCATGCATTAACCATACAGTATGTTGGAAAACACTAACTTGTTCCAATTGATTTTAACTGTGTGTTAAAACTTTCTTCAGTTTAAAATGTTTTTCCCTGTTTTAGATCGTGATCCGAGCAGTGGCAGTTACAATGCCTCCACTGGGACCTTCTACAGCTGTGTCAGTCAAATTACTATCGGTGAGTGAAGAATGCTTGCTTCTGTGTTTATGTCAGACTTTTATAAAACAACAAAACAAAATGAATTTGAGCTTTCTCTTGTTACACAGGACTCAAAACTATCAACATAGAAAGTGGTGAAACTATTAATCAGCAGCTATTGGGGGAGTTTAAAGTTAACTATAATGGACAATTTGTGTATTGATTTTGTGCTGTATCAGATTTGGGAAAACCAGGACTTTCCCACATGTTCTCATTGTTTTATTCTTAGATTACATCCATGTGCCTCCGGGTGCAGAGTGGCCCAGATTGGTACACCTGCTCTGGGATGCTTAACTTTAGGGGAGGGCATGGAGGTCCAGTAGACTTTTGGTTCCTCCTCTCACAGAGCCAGGCAGGCAGTATTTTCTGATTACTGTGACTGGATAGTGCTTAATACAGAGTACACAGGACAAGGTTGCACACGTGAGGGATTCTGAAGGGCGTCTGGATGCTGCTCAGGTGTAGATTTCCTTTCCTCCTCTGCCCCTCAGGTGACTTTGAGCGAGGTGATGTGGGTGGTAATGTGGAGCATCTGCTGGATATAGACTTAATTTTTTTTTTCTGAACAAAATGAGTGGATTGTATTGTTACTCTTATCAAAATGTATTGACTTCATCCAGACCTGCAACTAACAGCTCTGACTGCATGATCATTTTTTTTCTCCTAATTTGTAACTGCTTGAAATGTTGACATTGTTGGATTTTATAGACTAGATTTATTCAACTTATGTTACACATGTATCCTTTGAGTAGCCATTTAGAGAAACCCAGCAGTATTTACGCCTTTTCCAAAACATATAGAAGCTTTTGAACTGGATATATTTAGTTTTTTTTTTTTTTTTATATTTATATAAAACAACTCCCCATAAACCCTTCTCACTGAATGAGGCAGTTGCAAAAACAAGTCAAACTCCAAAGTTCCTCTCCTGTGTAGTTGTTCTTGCTGAGTTCATTCTCCCGAGACCAAATCAAGTCTCCTCTGCCCCAGTTACTGCAGATGCTGACTGGATCATTATTTCGGGACACCCAGCTCTCAGCTCAGCTCTCCTCTCAGAAAAACCCCTTTGTGTTTTATATGAGCCTCATCTTTCTTGCTATATTCTGCAGCAGAATGTCTCACGTGAAAAGGGGGGCAGGTGTTCCTCTGCTCACGTATTGATTGCATTTGTTCAATGCTGATGTAAGGCTGCGCGTGGGGCAGCTTCAGTAGTTGCACCGGTCTTTAAAACATGTCAGTTTAGCTGTATATTTTCCCTAAAAGCACTTGAAGCAGTTTTTTGTTTGGCATGGTCCAACTAAAAATCCCTCACTGCAGAAATCAGCTAAAGTTTAGAAGTGACCTTTTAACTGTAGATCAAATAATACAATTATCATTCAATGCATTCTTAAACAAATGGGACTGTGCTTTTTGCTTATTCTTTCTAGTTGTGGCAAACTCAACTGAATGTTTATTTCTTACCTTTTTGTGAGGTGAGATCGAATCCAGTTGATCATTACACACAATATAATAATGTACAGCTGGATGAGAAAAATATACTTACAGACCAAAACTACACTAACTGTAGTTATAGTCCAGTAGAGATGTTTTTGTATTTATGATGAATGTGGATTACCAAGCTGTGATACTACTGTATTGCCTACTACAAGAGGAAAAAAGGTTGTTATATTGTGGTTCTTGGTTTCTTATTAATCACAATATTATTTTAACAAGAACACATTAAATAATAAATATTGGACTGTTCTGAAATGCCAGTGTAAGCGACTGTGAGCTGAAGCAGTCTTTGGTGCAGATGGTGATTTAAAGTCAGTTCTCATTGTGCAGTGAAACAGCAGTTTGTCCTGTGCAGTTCATTATCAGTTTGGGCTCAGTCCAGCTCCCCGATAGACTGTTGAGAGACAATCACTTTTAATCAAAGTTACAATGGGATTTTCTCAATTCAGTAAATTTACAAATACAATATTATTATTATTGTACATTATTCAGTTTGTATAAATATGAATAAATATATACCATTGAGTTACCACTAGAGGGAGACATCAATAAATAAATAGTAGGACATTTCTGATGGATTGCCATAATATCAACTGAATACTGTCAGTGATATAATAAAAAATTATTGTATTATTTTTCTTCCCACATTGCTCCCTCCTAGATAAATGGTGCTTACACTTGTTTGTGCTATTCAGGTTTCGACCTCGGGGGCAGGTGGCCATTGAGTTCTCCCACTGGAACAGTCCTATGACAGAGAGCAGCGCCAACCTGCCCAGCCCCGACACGGCCCGCTCCGAGGGCTCTGCTCTGCCCGTCCTGAGCGAGCGTCTAGAGGCTGTGTCCTGCCCCGCCTCCCTCTCCCTCACCCCACTGTCCACCTCCAGCCAGGACACCATCTGTGACATCTCCAGTGAGTAGAGATATCTACAGTCTATAGTGTGCCACAATATTTATTCTTACAGCGCTTTTATAGTGAGAAGTTGGAAATATTGGTACTGACTACACTTTCAACACACATTCATACGAACCTTAAATGCATTTGTTTCAAACAACCAACCACAACTCACAACTCATGTCCTAAACATCACAAGAGCATTGTAACTTTCTGGAGGTGAAAAGTCAGCTACACAGTTCAGTAGAAATAGAACGCTAAAACCATTCTTTTAACATCATAGGGATAATTGTGTGTTATGCCATAATATGAAAAACATATTGCTAAAGGAACAACTTTTCAATGAAAACAAGCAAGAAGAGGCCCTCCTCCTACAGATCAGCTAGTATACACTTAAAACCAAAGACTGAGAAAAAACATGTCCTGACTGATGTAATTAAACATAACTCAAGTTATGAGGCTTCCTCTAATTATTTTCAGAGTAAAAAGTTAATGTTTCTTCAGCACAAATTGCTAATGTCCGTAAGATAAATGATCTCAGTGTGATAGCAATGTGTGAGCTTATGCATGCACCTGTGCGTACAAACAGAAAGCAGATACTAACTTTTCGGTTCATAAGCAAATACAGGTTTTCCAAGTTTGGTTTGTTTGCATTCTGAAGGACATATTTATGCATGTGTTTCAAAATAATGAGTAGGACTGTCACCATAGAACTGTACATTTTATAATATTTATTGCTTTTTTGATAACCAAAGTTCAATAATTATTACTTTTGCTTTTTTGATGTAATTAGTTACATATTATTATTACTATTTACTTTATTTCAGACTTATGGTCCATAGAATATTTCGAAAGATAGCACACAGACAAACATAGAGCAAAAATTATAAACAAAGCCCCTCATCCTTATCTGTACAGGCTCAGACACCAGTGAGTCTATGTACTACTACACACTACTGTTGTATGTATGAATGTGGATGTGAGTGAACATTTGAGAGTGGAACTAAATTTTACACACTTTGAACGGGAAAATGTGAATTTTCCAGTCAATTTTCAGCCATATCTACATGACTCAAAAACTAAATAAGATAGACCAGTCTGAAGTTAAGAAAAGAAAAGAAAAGTAACGTTCATTTTTCTGATTTGGGTGTCCCAAAAAGATGAAATTTTTACACACAAAATACCTTTTTCTTTATGAAAACATTTACCAATTATTATTATTTTTTTTTTACAGTTATGTGAGTAAACACAAATATTTAAAATGATAGTTTTACTATCACTGTGAACATTGCTCACAGCCTCTGACCCACAGTGCCAAAGTGCTGCCGTCACTGCCACCTGTCTGTGTTTGCAGCTACCGCAACACTACCCGCGGCACTAATACTCCTTCGTTCTGATTGGCTTGTGTCAGACCAAAGCTCTCCCTGATTTGCCGAGCTGAAGGACCGCACTGCACTCCTTTCTCTCTCACCGTAAACATTCTGCTCATGCTTATTATTTCCACACAGACAGGGGTTTGAGTGTCTTTGTCATTTCCAATATTGATGTTCGGGCATTTTGACAGATAAGATGAGCTCAGTGATGTAGTAGGAGGAGTAGGACATGCAGGGCTGTGTGTGGGGCTTGTTTGTTATGATTTAGCAAGGTTATTTTGGGTTAGGGGGCTATGCAGAGGCAGGAAGGCGTACTTTAATAGCTTTTGCTCGTTTGGAGATGGAACAATCTGCAACCAGTCTTTCATTTGATGCGGTGAGTTTCCCTATGACTTAAGCGGCTTTGGTGTGTTTTTGTCATCACCTCACTCCACTCATTGCAGTATCCGTGGAGCATTTGACCTTCACATAAAAACCTCTGTCTCCCTCATTTTCAGCTGTCTGCAGTTCATGAATATGTTTTTGTCACTCACTTCCTCCTGGTGTGATGTGGAGGAGGGAGAAGTGGGTCATGTCTTTGGTGTGTGTCAAAGCACAAGGCGCGAAATCACTCTCATCTTCAATAGGGACATGGAGTAGAGCAGCTTGGAGCCCTCACACCAGCGACAGATGGGATCACATTACATATAATAGCATAGCCTGTATAATTAACAGTAGGGGCTAGACTGGTTATCATTTGGTTGTGTGACCTATCTGTAATTTGTCCCCTTTGTTTCCAAATATGTCGTTGGTAATGATTATTAAATAAAGATTAGATTATTCTTTCTCTCTTTACTGGACACTTGCTTCTTGGACATCAGTGGCTAACGCTCAGCCACACAGTTAAATACTTTAGACATAATATACAGTATAATCAGCCCTTGAACTCCTCCAACGATCGCGACATAATCCAAAGAAAAAAGAAAGACACACATTCACAGTTAATAAATTCACTTCACATGAATAAAAAAAAAAAGAAAAAAAGAAAAAAAAAAGTAAAGCTTCATATGCTTAAAAAGTACAGATAGCAATATAACCTGTCCTCAAACAATCACAAATTTTGAAGCAGGTTGTTATTGGATTTAGGGTTGTTTAGTGTTATTTTCCAATAAAATATTACATACACAAAGTATTCCTATTGTTGTATTTCAGCCCTCTTTGATCATTACATTTGAATAACCAGCTTTGCCATGATTACTGTAAGTGCATGTCAGATTCAATTCGGTATGTCCACTTGCTTGTCATTAGAAAAAGCAGATGTTTTTAAAAGTGTAATAGAACTCTGAATAAAAAACAAAAAAGCCAATGATTTGCCTCTTACCATTACTTTGAGCCATCCACAAGTCTGAGATTGAACTCTTATGAAACTACCCCATTCCCTTGGCAACACATTGTTACTTCAACCCCCACAATCTTCGTCTTTTCTTCTCTACTCTGCAATTGTCTATCACTTTATCACAATGAGAACTGACTTTTCGACAAAAACATCTGTGGAGCAGGTTTATTGTGGGGCACTCAATATTGACCTCAGTGCTCTTGTTTCTTGCAGGTATGTCGTAGCTGTACCTGTTTCATTTTTTTTTTTTCATCTTTGATACCTCCCACATTGCAGCTCTCGGGTTTTCTCTTGAGTGATGTGTTGGAGAAGTGAGTGGGTGACTCTTGAACAAAACTACATCTTACAAGTGCTGCCTGGGTCCAAGGCAGTTCAATTGTTTGCTAATCCATTGATAATTGCAAGTTTACTGTCAGTTGTTGTAGTCAAAAGAGGGTAATAAGGGTTTTGGATGAACTACTGGTTTATATGTGATGCCCACAGACCTCTTGTTTCTACCCACTACCAATCTAAACAAATGTAAACCTTAAAAAGAAATCTGCATGTAACACTGTCATCTCTGGTGACATTTGTTATACAACCAATGACATTGTTCAAATGTACAGCTAAATGTGACACTAAAACGGTTTTGTTGCAGCAAGGTTTTGCACAAAATGTGAGTCAATGAAAGAATTTACTAATCAGTAACTTTCATACTGTAAATCTCTAAGACCCAGAAAAGCCATTCTGAGGCACTAAAATCTGTGCTATGTCCTGTGTGGCAATAATTGGAGAAAGAACACAATTTTAAATGTATTTGTTTATTTATTTTGCATGTATTAAAAAAAACAAAATAAAAAAACTTTCCATCTTTAAATATTCTTGGTAAAGTTACACAACTGTCCACACCTTATCAACATACTGTATCTTCTTCTTCTGCATTTATATGACTCTAAACTCTAAGTCACTGTCTCCCCAGAGTAACTCATAAATATTTTATTTTCACATTTACAAAAAGGATTCCCTGTGGTTGCAGCACCTACTGTGGAGTTACTTACAATGAACGTTTTAACCCACATTAAAAACTGGTGTAGGCCATCCCTTTATTCGACAATACAGAGAGAAGCCTGAATTTTGGATGAATGAATGTTTAATATTTCAGAGGGTGCCTTAGCTAAAGGAAGCGTCATATTGAAGCAGACACATTTGGTTCAGATTACTATTCATCTCTCCCACGTGTGCACGCACACACCAACAACAGAGTTCATAGTTAATTTATTTAGGCCATTTATTTTCTTTACCTGACAAAAGTTGAGATGCAGGCACATTTTGTAAAATTAAGGTTTATGAGTGAAAAACATCCAGGCAGAGTGATGCTAATTCTAAATAGAAAACCTCTTCTTATAATGCAGAATAAAGGATTCATTTACAGGGAAATACTCTTCTTTTGTGTCACAGCAAAAAATTGGCAACACTAAGCCACTAAGATAATAAAATGGCTCAAATAATGTAAAATAATGTAAAGTCTCCATGCCGTGCTATAGAGAATATTACATTTATTTTAAATGTAGTAAGACTCACGCGACATGGATGGAACTGTGCAGTGTGTAGCACCAGTCCACTGAGAGATCTTATTTATAGAACTCAGTTCAGTGGTTTTAATGAGACTGTATTGTGCTGCAGCTAAAACCAGGTCAAATTGTGTAATACTGAGCAGTGACGCTCAAATATTTGTTTATATTTTGTTTTTTTGGAAATGGCAGAATAAATTCTCCTGTCTTTTTCAGTCTCTATTTGGTTGCTATTGCAGTGGAAATCGACTCTGAGAGTTTTTATATTTGCTTGCTTCTTTGCAAATGGACAATCTGCAGCATTATTGTAAGATTATGAACCCAATTCAGCTCAATCAAAATCATTTGAATTTACTGTAACATGGTGTTTGTACATTAATAATAATAATCATAATAATAATAATCATAATAATAATCATAATAATCATAATCATAATAATTAATTGTGTGTATCAGATTTATGGCTCTTGGGTTTTGAAGCATTAGCATCATATATATTTCTAACAGGACTCAGCAGTATGGTTTTGCTGAATCACTCTTGCTGTCACAGACCAGCTCTGTCCCTTAGTCCACCTGCTCCCCCTGGAATCACACTGGGATGTATAGGCCCATTTAGAGCCACATGATTTAAGGCGTTTTGCTAAGCTGTGAATCACACTGCTCAGGGGAAATGCAGTCTGTTTGATAAATAGGGCCAATTGTGAGCGTTCTCCCACTGAGAGTAAGTAAAGGTGAGGTGCATTTAAGGATAATACGCTTTCGGGACTTAAGTGATACTGATCAAATAAATAAATCACTTTTCGATATAGTAGTGTGATCTAAAACTAATTAAAGTTAGTAAATACAAGAAGCAAGGTAATGATAATTGTACTTACTTGATCACTTATCACTTGACTAAATGTAGAAGCCAATAGTAACCAATACCTAAAAACAAGGAGACATTCAAATAGAAAAAAGAGAACCATTTGATCGAAAATATGTGTTTCTGCTAAAAAAAGCCTTCCGTGAAACAGTGAAGACAACAATCAGTTTGCTGGAGTTCCCTTCAAAGCATAACTTAAGTGTAAAGCTAAAGCAGAGAGGAGTGCTGTGGTTCTGCTGCTGAGGTGAAAATGAGACAGTGGTTGGTACCAGGTGCCATAATTAATGTAAGTGAAAAAAAAATCAAATTAGTTTGTTACAGTTACAGTTACATTAGGATAATGGAATAGAGTGCATATGTGTGAAAATGTCTGGATTGGAAATGGTAGGATGTGGTTGAGAGCACATGCAACAACATGCAAGGAGGAGATTCTGAAATTAGACTTTAACTTTAACATGACCAATAATCTGTGCATTCAGATACCTGTAATGTAGTTCATATGATGTCTCAATTCAATTTATTAAGCTCAAAATCACAATAACAGTCGTCTCTGAAAACTTCACAAGATTTTAGACTGTTAAAATTACTCATCTTGCTGGACCAGGACTGGCAAATCCCGGAGAGGGAGATGGGATGTTCTGGGTCGGAGAGGTCCAGGTCCTTAACGGTCTGCCTTTGTTGCTTGTTTTCTCTGTGTAGTTTAGATATCTATTTTTGTGATTTCATTTTTTTTTTCTTTTTCATTTAAATGTTTTAATGATGTGAACTTTTCTGTAGGTGTAAGTTCACCTCTTCATGGGTGTGAGCCTCGGAGGCAGACCTTGGTTCGTCGACGAGCCTCCCTTCAGACCTCAGGACCCCAGCCCCGCCCCCTGGCCACACCCTGCTCCCGCCCTTACATCATGGAGGAGTCGTCGGCTGAGCCCCCAGACTCCAGTGGCACACAGAGTAATGTACCACACCTGGGTAACGTAGCTTTTTCTTGTTTTCTGAAGATTCTTTGTGTTCTCTCTATATCCATCTACACTCTTTCAAGTTCTTAAGCTAAAGTAGAAATCCTTGATTAGTTTCAGCTGAACTTGTTGCTGAGATGCTCAATATTGTAATGGCAACCCTTATTTTTTATGGTAATTTACTGAGGAAGAGTTTTTATAGCCCAGCTTTTGAGTTGCAGTACGTATGTTACTTTGGCTTGCAATAGAGAAAGTCAGCCTGGTTCTGATTTGTGATTGTAATTTCAAAGAGGGTACAGTCATCGGCATCGCGTAAACCAAGACAAATATTTGCCTGGGATTCAGAAAACACATTCTGTTTTACAGAGAGTATGCCTATTTCGCCACTATGCCTCGAGTTAATTTATTGTTTAGAAAAAAAATCTTTGACCTCACTTTATTTTAAAACTATAAATGAAAACAATTAAACAATTAAATGGTTTATTGTCAATGCTGAGCAAATCACAAAATCATTGGTCAGATGAATAATTGTCCCAGAGCATCCCCTGTCCTTATACCCTCCCCTGTAAGGACAAACAAACAAACCAAACAAAATAAAATCAATAATTTAAAAAAAAGGGGAAAAAGAGATGTGACCAGAACTGACGCCATCCATTTGCAGATTGTATTTAAATTTGTGGAGCCAGAGTCCATTGGAAGAGGGAACAGGCCTAAGAGGGAAGGGGAGCTGGTGGCATCCAGGAGATAAGAGGACTCCAGGTCCTGTTATATATAAGGGTAGCAACAGTCAAGCCTTGGTCACTAGAACAGCAGCATCGGACACAGTTACTCGCCCCAAAAGGGAGGTTGGACAGCTGACAACAAGCTGGTAGTAGTTGTATCTGTGTCAAATTGTATCTAAAGTAGCTCTGCTGGTTCCTGCAACTTTAGCAATACACTCCTCGTTGGAGCAGTTACCAAGCTGCCTTTGTAAGACTACAGTGAGAATGTCGTATGGACAGCCAGGCTAGCATTTTGTAACCTTTCAAGACAAACTATGTAGTTGGAATTATGAGAAGACTGTTTATATGTTGAGTTCATGTGGATCTTGGAAACTGGAAAAATGCTGTTCCGGGTTGAAAAATGCACATGCACAACGCTCAAGCAGCACGGGACAACTGCTTGGAAACTCGGGACAAACAGAACTGCCAAGCTCAGCATCTGGCGTCTGGATATCACATGAATGCAGCATTAGTATGCTTGAAAGGGAATTTCTTATGCGGTACTTAGTAATTTGTCTCTTTTTCCAAACTTAGGCCAGTGTTGTAAATGTAGCATGTTGTCGCGAAATCACATAGGGGCCTATCTGTGATATCAGTCTGAATTGAACAACATATCACTTTTCTCAAAAATAGTCAAAAGCAGTGCTCTGATTGGCTGTGCTCCGGTGGTCCTCTCCTGTTTCACTTTCTCAACTGAAAATAGTTGTTCTTAGGCAATGTTTTGGTCAAAATGCATGTAGATGTAGAGATTTTGCCAGAAAAATTGGACATATTTAAAACTTACTTTCGGTTTGCAGTGTGAAAATCAAGTGCTCTAGCTTTAAAGGTTGTATGGAGGATTTTCAAAAATTGTTTGTTGTCAGTCTTGGTCAAAAACAGTTGCATAGATTTGTAACAGCCTTGTACTTATGCTAAGCAAAGAAATAATTATAAAAATAATCAATTGTGGACATGATAACCAGTAAAACGTTGACGAGGCACCTCATTCTCTATTGGCCTGTTAACCTGTCACGTAAACTCTCAGTGTTCCTAAGTAACTCATTGGCCCAGTTAGCAGTGAAGGGCGTGGCCCTGGGAGGGGAAACACATGTGATCGTTTGAAAAACAGCAAACAGTTGTTGGACTTGAAAAATCCTCCATACAACCTTTAAACAAAACAGATTATAAAAGGCTTTCATAAATTATTGTAAAATTGTTCTAATTGTTCTAGGCATCTTGACACAAGTTGTGTGTAAATTTGCAGTTTTCTTTGTGCTCATTATGCTATAGCTGTGAAGGATGTGAGTTTGATGTTGGAAAGCCAGAAAACTGAGGACAGCAGCAGCAGCGTGTCCAGAGCAGAGGACGACTCAACTCTGCTCAACGCTGCCCCCCATAGGAGCACCACAGAAGACAACAGCAAGTCTGACTCCAGTAATGCAGAGGTAAGACTGTAACTCCCAAATTCTGCAACATCCAGTTTACAGTGGAAAATGTATTTGCTTGAGTGTTTTAACATAGACTTTTGTGTGTACTGTCAGGGAAAGAGCAAATCGAGTGGACTGTGCTTCACTGATGGAAAGAGACGAATTGACTACATCCTGGTCTATCGAAAGTCCAGCACTCAGATAGAAAAGAGGGAGATGTTTGAGAGAAATATCAGAGCAGAGGGACTGCATATGGAGAAGGAGGTGAGCTTAAATGCATTGTGTGATACTTTTCACATGGGTAAAACAGAAGATTATCAATCAATTAATAATGTTTCAATGTCATTGACATGTACAAACTGTTTAAACATAATTTTCCCTTTGGGCTCATAATGAAAAATGTATCACTAAATCTGCCCCCATATGCAAATGCAAAAATACTATGCACTATTATTGACATAGTGATGTAATACTAATCCCAGTTGGTTCTGTCTTTATACCTGTTATTTGATAATTTGTGTGCTCTGACTTCCCAATAAGGAGATTGTGGGTTCGATCTCTCTGAGTGGAGTTTGCAGGTTTTCTCTGGATACTCCGGTTTCCTCCCACCTCAAAAAACATGCATGTTTAGGTTAATTGGGCATCACTGTGAATTTCCCCTGTGAATGAATGAGAGAGTGAATGTTGTCTGTATAACCCTTGGCTGCAGTCCAGGCCTAAGGCCCAAAGTCACTGGGATAGGCTCCAGTCACTCGCGACCCCTAACAGGAATAATGAATAATGAATGAATGTAATAATTGATCATAATCAGTTTCCTAAAGCAGTTGCATCATACCATAAAGCTCAAAACAAAATATGACTAGAAAACGACAATTGGAATTTTTCATGGTAAAGAATCTTTCTCCAAATTGTGATTTTTGGAGAAAGAGAAAGATTCACACAGTCGTTTTCTGAACATCAGACCAGAACCCTCTCTCCAGATGTAATTGGTGTTTTTGTTAAAAATTAATAATTACTTCAACAAATTACTTTTCTTGCAACACATACTTGTAGTAAATATTTTCACATAAAACTAGGATTGTGCAATTTGGCAAACAATTAAAATCACCTTTCACTTGGTACCAGACCACAGTTTTGCTGTTATTACAATTCAGTTGCACTTTTCCATTTTATATTGGTTCTAGGAAAAAAATAAAGTAATCTTCTGGAAGTTCACTTTTCATTGTGATTAGTTTAATCCACCTGTCACTCAGAATTTTTACAGTGGTTTACGCATATAAAAAGTTGATGAGCAAAAATTAGGGTTTAAACTGCATAAGTAAACAGAAGAATAGTAAATGACTTCACCAAAACAGCAGATTGTCACCGATGTGAGGTGACAGAAGAACTTTTGCCCTATGCTGTATAAAACAGTCCTAAGAAGAATTTAGTGTGCCAAGTTTACCGCGATAAACTGTAACTCTCATTAGAGAATCCATTATGGGTGCCAATAACGCGCTGAATATATAACATAATTTATTTTTATATATTTAAGTGTTTTTGAAGCTTTAAATTGTGTCTGCATGCATTACAGCAGCCATTAACTTAGCACTTAATTGGTCTGTAGACATTGTTAGGAAAAAGGCTTAAAAAACATTTGACAATGGTGTGTATGGATTAAATTTCTTTTTCAGGCTTCCTTAACAAACAGCGATGTCATCTTCCTGAAGCTGCATGCTCCCTGGGACGTCCTCTGTCGATATGCAGAGCTGATGAACATACGAATGCCTTTTAGGTGAGTAACACCCCAAATATAGCAGGAAGAAGATTTTTATAATTAAGGTAAGCTTTTTTGATGCTGTTTCCTTTCTCTAAAAAGCACTATGATGATATTATATTTTAATTGTCAAAGCTGTAGTAGTTTAAAATAGAAGTGATACTTTTTAGTTTAGTTTGTAAATTGTTTAATCATGTCATCAGAAAATTAACTAAAGAAAAGCTATAGATTGTATAGTTTATATGTATCAACTGTTTATTATTTTATTTGTTTTTTTTTACATATTTAGCTGCTTGTATGAATGCTGAAAAGTTGTTGCTTTGTGATATGTCTTCTCATATTTTTGCGGCAGAAGGAAAATTTTTTACAAGCACAGGCGACACAAGTTCATGAGCAGGTGAAAGATCATTAAGATCCACTTCAGAAGATGACTCTTGGCCTTCTTATTTATAAAATTATATTCTCATCTCTGTTTTAGAATGGAGAAGCGCATTAATAAGTTCAGGGGCTTTCTTCCTCGTAAACCCATGAAGTTTACTGCCTCTCTGCCTGATCTGGAGGAGGGAGAGAGCTTCACTGCACCGTTCAGTCGATCCAGGATTCACCAGTGAGTCCCTGGCATTTCAACTCCATATATACTCATCAAATATACTTTTGGAGTCTCAAATAAGCCTTACATTGCTTTTACTCTAAATGATTGTAAACACACATCTGCCCTGGGGCTGAAAATAGAGACATGATTTGTGCTTTGAAAAAAGAAAAAAAAACAAAAAAACGCTTTGAAAAAAAAAAAAAGCGCTTTATGATTAAAAAAAACTGTATTTATTTTTTATGTGCACTTAAAAAAAAAAAAAGCACTATGTATATAGGTACCATTTAACCATGTATTTTCTAAGCATATCTGACCATCAATCACTTGTATTAGTAAAATAGCATTTCTCTGTGCCAGTCAGACACTGCCAGCTCAGCTCCTGTTGTCTTGGCCTATCTTATCAGAGATAAATGACTTCCTACTGCAGAGGAAAACCAGACTGGATTGGATCAGACTGGAACACACACCAATGCAATGTCTTTGTTTTCATTGTAGAAATAATTGTACCTCTGATGAAGTAGGCCAAAAATAACAGGAGCTGAGCTGGTAGTGTTTGACTGGCAGAGGGAGAAATGCTATTTACTTCAATAGCTGATGACATTTGTATAGTAGGTCTCTTGTATGTACAACTGTATGTACTAAATGTTGTAGGAATGTTTGTTGCACCTAAACCCTCGTCTTTCCATTTATTTTACTGGGGAAGTTCAACTGAATGTTCAATTTATTTAGTAGGTAAAGGCAATTATATTGATGTCTAAAAATGTCCAGCATGATTATTTTTCTACTTGCTTTTTTGCAAACAAACTGCACATGCACAATACATTAAACTAGTCTTTTCCTAATGCTGACAAAGTTTAAAAATCCATGAACTCATTTCAAAAGCAATAGTGATGTTGGAAGAATGGGTCGTTGTTTTTCCCATTCAAATTTCCAAACTGCTGACAGTATCTCATGACTTAAATCATTCAAAATCAGTGTAGAACTCACAGATTTGTAACTCTTTTATTTATTGCACCACAGTTTCATCATCCACAACAAAGAAACCTTCTTTAATAATGCCACGAGGAGCCGCATTGTGCATCACATTCTGCAGAGGGTCAAGTATGAAGAGGGCAAGAACAAAATGGGTTGGTTAAAGCTGCATTTTCACTACACACAAAGACTGTCAACTAACAGAAATAATACACATTTTTACATTCTTGTTTATTGTTTGTCCAGGGCTGAATCGTCTTTTGAATAATAACTCCTATGAGGCAGCATTTCCTCTCCATGAGGTAGGTTTCATGGCGTGCTCCAGACAATTTATAACTGAGATTTTTCCCATCTTCAACTTGAAGACAATATGTTGTAACTGGTGAATGCTTCTTGGCAGCTGATTGAGGGACTTTAACCTCACATATGGGATCAGCCGTAACATGATGCAACAATGATAACAACTGTGTATGAATAATTAACCACCAAACATCATTTGTTACAGGTTTAGTCCGTCATAAGTTTGTGATTTGTTTATCCTGAGTTTAATTTGTCAAACTGTAACACTCCAAACTTGAAACTTGTATTGTTTGAAAGGAAATAATCCAACCTTAAAGTTGCCTGGAAAATATTTTTAATTGAACTTTGCAATATCACAAAATCAGTTTTATTTTCTTGCATGACAATTTATTATTATTTTTATTTTCATTTTAATTTTTTTTTACTAGAGCAAAATGATGGCCATATGGCAAATAAATAACACTCTCACAATAATTTATGTGAATTTGTTTAGGGGAGTTATCATAGTAAAAACCCAGTACGGACTCATGGAGCGGAGAACCATCGACATTTGCTGTACGAGTGCTGGGCCTGGTGGGGTGTATGGTACAAATACCAACCTCTCGACCTCATACGGTACATATTGTTTCCTCTATTATTTAAAACTATTGTCATTTTATGTGTCAGGAGTTGAATAACCAAAACTCAAACCCCCAAAAATCTCTGCCAAAAGCTGTCCCCCACTTTGATGACCCCTTTGTTTGCAGTTTAAATGTATGTGTTATTGTTTTCTGATTTTAGGAAGTATTTTGGGGAGAAGATTGGCTTGTACTTTGCCTGGCTTGGCTGGTACACTGGGATGCTGTTCCCGGCAGCACTTGTTGGTTTGTTGGTTTTTCTCTACGGACTCTTTACACTGGAGCACTGCCAGGTCAGGTAAACATGCAGCAGTAATGTCCTGATATGAAGATGCATATATAATTTTTTTTCTCATCACAAACATGCTTGTTTTGTTTAGTTGTTTTGTTTACATCAGGGCTATTCAGTTATGTTTTCCAGTGGGCCAGATTTTTCAAAGGACCATGATCTGCGGGCCGAACAACAGAACTGCCCCAAGAACTTTTGTTTAGTAAATTGAAAATAAGTCTAAATTGCTCTGTCCTATAACAGGCTTACACTAGCAAAGATAAAACAAAACTAGAATGTGAGCCAATCAGAACAACAGATAAGGACTAGGCTAAACCTAGAGTTAAAGCAACTCTATCTTTATAGGTCTACATGTGTGCTACTTCAGGGATGAACCACAATTTGGAACAGGCCTAGAGAACAATTTGTGAACCAGAACAAAACTATATCTATAATCTTAGATGTCAGTGGCATTTTTGCATCTGATACAATTGATTTTAAAAGTACTGCAGGCTAACAGAATAACAGATCTAATATAGCTCATACGGCTAACCAAGAAATGTGTCCCTATCCATGGCCCACTTTACTCTGATGGGCCGGTCTTTATTGCTTATCATTATGTTGCTGTGTATCCACTACTGTTCACTGTAAATCAGATACTGAGTGTTTTCCAGGCTTCTTAGTGGGCCCGCATTTGAATAGCCCTGGTTTACATTTTCGAATAACACTCCACACACTAATATTCTCAGGTTGTGATATAGAAATCTTCTTTTCTCCCTGCTTCAAGATAATTTTAATTTGATCTCATAAAATTATTTATGCTGAAAAGTAGGGCTGTCAAAACAGTTATTTTAATGTTGAATTTTGAGAAGATGAGATTTTCAACTAAATAACAGTTTAATTTTGGTGACTGAAAACTTGTAGATCGAGAAATTTGTGATATTAGTGTATATTATCGATAAAATGTATTATTTTATTCATTTTGATAATGATAATAATAATGAAGAAATGAAGGAATTATCAATTATCAATTAAATGTACTGGGCATTACACTGACGACATATTTTATTGTTCTTATTTAGCATTCTTTGAAATGCATATAGTTCTAATAAATTGTATCAAAATAGTTTCACCTGTTTTTTGTTCCTCAGTAAGGAAATCTGCGAGGCCACTGACATTGCCATGTGTCCAATCTGTGACCAGTACTGCCCGTATTTAAGACTGTCGGACAGCTGTATCTATGCTAAGGTACTGCTTTTCACATTTGTGAAATAATCTTAAACCACATGAACGTAGACTATATGAGTGAAGTCAGATAAAACTTCAAAATCATGTGTACCCAGGTGACCCATCTGTTTGACAATGGAGCCACAGTTTTCTTTGCTGTTTTCATGGCTGTTTGGGGTAAGTTTATTGAATGATATCTCTCTCAAGCCGAGTTTCAGTGAATGGGATTGACAGATAAATTGATTTGGTCAATGAGCAACCCTAATTTGCCACCTCTGCATTTTTCCTACATGATTTAGCAAGGTTCTACTCTTCTGTTGTAAGTAGTCACAATATTACAGTAATGTGTGCGACATATTTTGGCCTGGGACACAACAACAACACAGCGTGCACTGAGTGTAACTTAACTTCGATTAGCAGCTAATGTACAGTAAGTTAAATCCAAGATAACTAACATGTAACTAACTTGTGTCTTCAAGTATACAGTTGTCTGGTTCTTGATAGTAAAGCTTTGCTTTCATAGATTTTGCTTGAGTTGACTCCATGACGGTAGTATCAGCAGCAGAAACATTTACTTCTAAAAATACATCAACGTTGCACAAGGTCCCAAGGAATTTGAGCCATATTGTAGTGATTATGTTCATCCATTTGTTCATATAAGTCATGTGACTGGGAAGTTTTAGATTCAGAAAAAGATTCCCAAGGTTTGTCCTTTGTTGCACAAAAGTTCAGGTGAAGCAGTACATCTGTAGGGAGATTTTCTGGGGGGAAAAATTAACTAAATAAATAAATAAATAAATACATAATGATTGAGTTGATATGAAAGGCATTAAGTAAGAAGATATTGAATGTAATTAAAATAATATTGATCTATGTAATCTACTAGCAAAAACAGATTACACAAAAGCCCATTACATAGTGTATTTACCTGTTTTATGGGGTTGTTAAGGTGCTGTTTGAGAGCCCCTTTCACTTTGTTGTTCAGTCTCCAACATCTGAGCAGGAAGTACAACACCAAACACAGCTGGAGGGCAAAGGTCAATACTCCCAGCACCACTATGATGTCCACTGCTGAGATCAGAGACAGATCAAGTGTAAACACCATGACATAGCGTTAGCAGACTTTTTGTAGTCTATAAAGAATATTTATATAATTTAAGAGAATAATTATGTGCGGAGCTTTTAGTGAAAAGGCTTACATACACAGTATGTGTGTTATGATATTGCAGTGGTGTTCTGTTGTCACTTGTTTTAATCTGACTCTAGTGGATTATTCAGAAGATTCATCACTCTTTATTTGTATAGCACTTTCCATACCTTTACAAATCAGCACAAAGTGCTTCACACAAGAAAAAACAGAATAGAAAACCTGATTTTAAAAATTGGTATTTTTAAGTTTTCATTTCTTTTTCATTTTCTAGCTTTTAGCAAAGCTCTTTAATACTGAAAAAAAAAAAAAGATCTGGAACAGACTGATGAAATGTGACTTCTAATCTATGGCTATAGATTAAAGAGAAAGATCAGTAACAGCTACTTTTTGAAAATAGACATTTAAATGTATTTTGCATGTGAAGAAGTATGAGATATACAAATATTAAAAGTGAGTATGCATTTTTGTTTTCCCCTCTACATCACAGAAGGGGTGGTGAGTCCGTGACTCTGACTATTGTACTTTCGGTCAAGCAGATACTCAGGGTCATGGTTGCATAACATCAGTTGGCATTATTATCATAATTACTTGTTGGCTTATTATCATATTACTGATGTTTATTATCAGAAAAGGATTCACTGCTAGCTTGATATTTCTTTGTTTTGTTAACTGATAAAATAATGCAGTGGTGACTTTCTTTTCTTCACACATACTTGTAAGACATGTTAAATGAGGACCTCAAGCACAACGGTCCCATATGGGGACCTTACTTTCCTGAAGAAAATGACATCACCAAAACCAGAACACATTTTTTTCTTGAACATTAAAGACCAGAAAAAAGTGAACAAAAAACTCAAGCTTTCATGCTTTTTGAGATTAGATTAGTTATAATAACAAATATAAAAATGTAATGTGAACAGACCAGCTGCAGACAACAGAAAGGTGGACTCCCAATGGGTGTCGGGTTCAGCTGGTTCCACAAGCTCTGTGCAGTTCACTAACAGGCCCATTGATCCTCAAACCTGCAAGAGGCATTTCAGTGTTAGAAAATATATATTTTTTATGATTATGTCAGACACTTACTGTCAGTGTGTCAATGAACGAGACACTAACCTAAGTCATGAGTAATATGGTGGCCAAAAGTAGTACAAAAACATAATTTAAACCAAGAGAAGAAAGAAAACTCTGCTGACAAGTTGAAACAGTGTTCAAAGTCTAATCCGTAAACATAGACATATAACCATTCAAAAGTTATACTGCAGAAATGTACATAAATTAAACACAGAATAATTATTTGATTATTTTAGAACTAATAGCTCTAAATAATACATTACCTGCCATTCTATAATGTATTATTATAACTGCATGATTCAAATATCCAAATATGTTGATAGAGTTTGACAAACATACCTTTAGTAAATCTGTAGTTGTTTTCTTGAGAAGTTAACTTGTGCTCAAGATCTCCTGCGTGACCACCGATAGTGCTGGTAAAGCTAAGTCGAGTTTGTCCTGCTCACTGCAAAGTGAAGAGTAGCCTCTGTCTTTCTCTGGTTCTCTATCTCTCTTTCCCGTGGTGAACAGGAATGTAGTAGGTGAGAGGCTGTAGGACTTTGCTCCTCTGGTCCTGGGAGGGACTGTCTTTGCGAATACTATACTTTAGGTTATTGAAAGCATAGAAAAGTAAATTAAACTGTAACCATGAACAGTCACATATTTTACAATAATTTTACCACATGAAGTTTTACGTGAAATATTAAGCTGAAGAAAATACTTCTTTTGAATTTCATAAACATTTCTGGAACACACATCTGTCTGTGTAAACCATAATCAAAAAAACAAACCATCTGCATACATTTGGCAGTCAATATTTTTGCATAGGCAAATCATTTAAGCATCGCTAGAAAAGCAGTAGACCTAAGATGAACCTTTGGGGTACTCCTAGAATACATTTTGGATCCCTAATTTTACACCATTTATTTTAATACGCTGCAAGATAAGATAATCCAGATAAGATTTGAACTAATTTAGGCTTTCAATTTCCCATCAGAACTTCATAGTTTTTAGTCAAGAAATACTGCTCCAACACACCTTTGTAAATTTACTATTGATAATTTACTGTATGTGCCATTGGTTTTAACAATATTTACTATGTTTAAGATAAGATGTGTCTAATTTGTGAATATTTTTAGATTTTAAACTGTTTAAGTAGTTTACCATTGTACGACTCTTGTTTTGATCAACCAGTGTGATAATAAAAGATGAAGGTGAATCTTCGACATCATTGCATGACAACAAAATTGGTCTAAAATTAGCTGCAAATTATTCCACAGAGTTAAAAATAATGAGTTAAATTCTTGGCACTTTTTAGAGTGTCATTTGTTTATGCTTTGTTTTGTTATCAATTCCTCTGCAGTTGATTTGTGATTGGTTACTTTGTTAATGTGTTTCCAAATATTTGAACTAGCAAACAACTGCTAAATGTGTGAAGATCTTGACTTCCTCATTTAACTAACAACTTTATTTCATCCAAATTATGTTTTTAATTCATTTTCAAACTGATGCTGTTTGTGTTTTGAAATTACTCTTTGTACATTTTATCATTACAAATAGAGAAAAAACATTTGAGCCTTTTTTTTTTATTATTATTTTTGGTCAGTTTTCTGATCTGACCTTCAGTGTCATATTACGGTCAGACAAACCTGTCACAAAGTTTAATGATTCGTTCCAGTTTGTTTGTGAATATTAAGTCTATTAAAGTTTAACTTGTCCTAGTAATTCTGGTTAGATATTTTGTAGAATTTGTGTCAGTTTATGTTTTGTCATTACATGCTTCAATTTGTATTTGTTACTTTTGTCCATACAATTTATGTGAAAATCATCTCATAACATTTTTTCATTGTTTAGATATTTATATCTATCTATATTATTAGATTGAAATCATGATAAACAGATGCACCATGAAAGGGTGGGTTATATTCTGTAAAATAGGTTGAATTTCATTGTATCTGTCGGTTTTAAATTAGAACTCCTCCTCCTTTTCCATTTGGACTCTGACAAAGTCCAAATGGACCATTTTCCTGTAACATGTACAGCCATGAATAGTGATTGTGTTTGTAGAAATGTTACTATTTAGTCATGTTTCACTCATATCTAAAATGTCAATATTCTAGAGTATTTTATTGTTCAAGCACAAGTAAAAAGAAAACATTTTCTGGTTGAATGCCACACAGAGTCTGTTCAAATCCCCTCATTAAAATGGTTCCTGCTGTTACAGTAGCCTTGTGAGGGGTCAAATATTTGGTTTTAATGAGGTCATGCATTTTTAGTTACGCAAATATGAAAGTATCAAATCAACAAATTATAAAAAATATACAATTGCTTCACTAAACAGCTGTTTACAACTGCACCTCTGTTTTCTTCTGTGTTTGTTTATTTTGCAGCCACAGTTTTTCTGGAGTTCTGGAAAAGACGCAGAGCAGTGCTGGCCTACGACTGGGACCTGGTGGACTGGGAGGAGGAGGAAGTAAATGAGTTTGTTTGTAGTTTAATGAGATATGTGATTTTCATATTAATAATCCACCAGTTTAATAGAAGTAAAAATATCATATTGGAAAACACAAAACAATGCAACAACAAAAGCAGTTTGATAAATGCATTCATATATTTTAAAATAGCAGATAAATCAATTAAAATATTGATTTGATAACAATCAAACGGAGAAGCAGCACAGCTCTCTTCATAAATCCTTTTTAAGCTGTAGCAACACAGGTAATTCAATGCAAGAAGCATATGTCATACTTTGAGATGTTCCAATAACATTTTTATGGACACAAGCAGGTTTGAACCCCCAAAGTTATAGTACATAGTGCTTACAGTCATTGTTAGAATATATACATTATACAATAGAGTGAGTGACTGAGAGCACTGGCTGCCTTTTGGTCACAAAGCTGGACTAAGCCAATATAATATATTATTATTAGTAATTTGAATAAATTATATTTGCAGGAGGAAATCCGCCCCCAGTTTGAGGCCAAATATTCAAAGAAGGAGCGAATGAACCCTATTTCAGGCAAACCTGAGCCATACCAGGCTTTCACTGACAAGTACAGTCGCCTTGTTGTGTCAGCTTCTGGCATCTTCTTCATGGTGAGATTTTTGCTGAAAAATAAATGAAAAAGCCCCTATGGCAATCTCTAATAATGTAATAATTTGTTTGAGGTTTTATAAAAAGGTCTGGTTGCTATAATATGTCGCTTATCCATTTTGTTACAGATTCTAGTGGTGATAGCGGCTGTATTCGGCATAGTAATTTACCGCGTGATTACCGTTAGCACTTTTGCGGCGTTTGGCTGGGCTTTGATCAGAAACAACTCTCAGGTGGCCACCACAGGAACTGCAGTCTGCATCAACTTCTGCGTCATCATGCTCCTCAACGTGGTATGGTATTATACACTCTTCCATTATCTTTGTTACTCAATACCGTATCTTACCATTTGACCATGTTGTCGACAGCTCTATGAAAAGGTTGCTCTTCTTCTCACAAACCTTGGTACGTCAACTGTTTGATAAAGGTGTTTTAGTTGTGTTGTTTTGTGAGATTGCAAAAGCAAAATTTTTCTTTAACTATATGCTTTATGAAGACAAAAATGCATGAAAGGTACATACAGTGTGTGGATGTTGATCTACATTATTAACAACATATCCACCTACTTTGGAAAGTGTCTGTATTGTCACATTTGTCCTGTGCCCATGTGTCCACAGAGCAGCCCAGGACAGAGTCTGAGTGGGAGAACAGCTTTACTCTCAAAATGTTCCTCTTTCAGTTTGTCAATCTGAACTCCTCCACCTTTTACATCGCCTTCTTCCTCGGACGGTCAGTGTCTCCCAAACCATTGTGTATCCTGTTAGCATTTTCATGAAACATGAATATTGAAGATTTACACAGTTAAAATAAGGGGTAAAATGAGACAAATAAAACCTGATTTAGACTAGCTTTTAAAAAAATGTGTGCTCCTTTTTCAAAGACCTGAAATTTTTCTATAATTAAAATAAATTTGTAAATCAACTGATGCTAAAATCCAAGCGAACAAAACTGAACGAATGTTATCAGTCAATTAAGGTTTGTCTGAACATATTTCATGCAAAAAGCAGGAAAAAATGTAGCAGTTTTAAAATACATAAATTACATTTATTACATTCAATTTATTATATTACAATACAAAATTAAATGTCGTTTTGACCTGCCAGTCAGCTAGATAAAGACATCTTCTGTGCATTACAAGCATACAGTAGCTCAACACTATGTCTTTATCAATAATTTGTCAAAATGTTTTGCATTTCTTTTTACTTTTTTTTAAATTATTTTTGTACAGGTTCACGGGGCGACCCGGTGCTTATCTTCGCCTCATCAATCGCTGGAAACTGGAAGAAGTGAGTCATACACCAGTCTTTAACTTTATAGACTCCTGTGCTTTAAACTTCCTGCAGAATGCCTTTAGATCTGTTCGTTTCCTCTGCAGTAAAGCAGAGGAAGAGAACAGGTCTACCTCTGCTTTACTGAAGAGGTGTCAGCGGTGCTTATGGGGCTGTTACACACTCCACTGAGCGAAAAACTAAAGCCATGAGCTGGCCATTTACAAAAAGCTGAGATCATGTTATCACAGGAAAGAAATTCTCATTAAAATGGCACGATACTGCATTTTGGTACATAGTTTAGTGGAATTGTATATACTGCAGTATAGTGTTCTCAAATAATTTAGCTAATTCTTCTCTTCCTTATTTTATTGCTTACTTTCATTTGTATTTTTACTCCTCCATTGCATGATTTCATTTTACATTTCAAATTCTTCAACTACTGGTGAATAAAGGTCTTTTATTGAATGAATTAGGTTTGTGATGCTGTTATAATTTGGCAAGTTGTGCAGTTAAGAAAAGTTTTGCAGAAGTTCCTTTCACAAAAGTGCTTATCTTGTAATATTTGTATTCAATACACAAGAAATGCAAGCATATAGCATTCACATTATTGATGAATATTAAGATGGTTTTATTTTCAAGGATTTTTAGTACTAGAGACAGCTGTAAAACAATCAGGGAAGTGCTACATCGAGCTAGACAGTGCAAAAACGAATAATTTAAGATATGATGGTAAAAATGCTTATTTCAAATCTGTGGGAGGGAAATTAGTTAATTTGTTTTTGATGATAATTCCATCCACCTCTAGTAATCAAGCCACTGAAACCTAGTTTAATCCTGAAAACTGCACTGGTGATCAAGTGCTCAAAGGCTGGAGTCACATGCAATTCAAAATCACAATTTTGGTGTTTTACAATTATTAACATAATATTAAAACTAGTGCTGTCAAGCGGTTAAAACATTTAATAGATTAATTAATTATGATCTGTAATTAATTAATCGAATTAATCCATTTTTAATCTCACCTAAAATTGCTGAGAAAAACACTCAACTCAAGTGTTTTTGTTTTGTTTTTTTTTCAAATTTAATTAATTACATTCTTGTTGCAGATGGAAATATAATATATTGCAAAAAAATTGTTGCTAAGTTGTCAAGTTGAACAACCCTTATGTTCACTTTGCAACTCACATATGAAAACGAAGTTAAAGATTTCAAAATAGATTTATGTGATTGAAAAAATTTACTCGATTAATATGTCTGTAATTAATTCATCTCAATTAATGCACTAATTTGACACCCCTAGATAAAACAACAAAAGCAGTTGATTTATTTTTGATCATGGTACAGCTGTTCAAATATTGTAGTTTGCCTATCTTTTTATATAAATATGAAGGTTCAAAAATCAAAAAATGATCATATTTGTGTCTGCATGTAACAATCCAAATCAGTCCCCTGCAAATGCATATCGGTCTATTGCTATGTAAAGGTTAATATTATTTCAAGATGTGTCTTACTGTGGAATGAAAGATTAAATGTAGAAATCCAGTACAACAATAATAGTGTTACCTTTTACAAATGATAATAATAAATGAACAACAATATAAACAATGAAAATAAATATTTTATATCTTGCCCACAGTGCCATCCCAGCGGCTGCCTCATTGACCTGTGTCTGCAGATGGGCATCATCATGGTCCTTAAACAAACGTGGAACAACGTTATTGAACTAGGCTCTCCGTGAGTCTTTTATAATTACAAGAAACAAGTACTCAAGTACACAACCATAATTTCATTTTTGTACCACTGTATTAAATCAAATAAAACTAGAAATGCACTGCAGAAAATTCACTGCCAGACTAAGAAATCAACACACACAAGAAAAATATTATCTTAAGGTCAGACAAGAAAATGTATTTGTGTTGGCAAAGAGAGTTTTTACTTTCATTAAGTATTTAATTAAAACAAACAGGTGCCACAAGCATAGTCTATAAATAATCTGAGTAGAATAATTTTGTCCATTTTATATATCGAACAAACATGACCCACAGCTGTGTTCAAATGAGTAGCTTTTAGAACTGACTTTTAGTTTTTCTGTAGAATTCTTCAGAACTGGTGGACTCGCCGCAGACTCAGGAAGGACCATGGTCTGAATGCAAAGTCTGCTTTTCCTCAGTGGGAGCGGGATTTCAACCTGCAGCCTATGAACGAATACGGGCTGTTCGACGAATATTTAGAGATGAGTATGTCGATCCTTGCTGGCACTGTGGGTTTGTCAAATAAAGTGATATGTGGTCAACTCTAATCTGCTCAAAAACAACATTTTTCATCTGGGAATGTTTGGAGTCAGTGTTATGTAAGTGTGATTAACGACTGTTTGAGCTGGAACATTTACATGCAACTTCCACATTTGAGTTTGGGACAGGAAATTGCATGAATTCTGATCTTTTGTGGTCTCTGTATTTTCAGTTTTGTTCAGCTTGCAAATCCCTACTGTTAACCAAATAGATTGAGTGATAATTGAAAATAGTAATTGATAATTCTGTAATGTTTCAGTTCTGCAGTTTGGATTCACCACCATCTTTGTGGCTGCATTTCCTCTGGCACCTCTATTGGCTTTACTCAACAACATCATTGAGATCCGTCTGGACGCTTACAAGTTTGTGACACAGTGGAGACGACCTCTGCCCTCACAGGCCAAAGACATAGGCAAGTTTCTGACCATAAAAAAACCTAAAGCTGACATAAAAGCTAGATCTATGTACAATGCTTTAATATTTTATAGTTAGTCCTTAGGATTTTTTCTGTCACAACTAATATTTAAAAAGTTGCCACAAGTTACCACCGTCATTGAATCATGTATTATTGCAGTAAAACATATAGCACATTAGTAACCAATGTATCTGGAAAAGTAATTCTATTGTATTAGACATATTCAATGTAAAGTATAATAAAGAAGAGTATATAGTACTTTTTTTTAAACATAATCTTATTTATGTAGTTCTGCAGTCCGGTAAATTTGTCCAATTTCAAATAATGTTTTTTTTTATTTTTATAATATTCTGAGATGAAAAAGAAAAAATATATATCTTCAATCGTAATTATTATAATTTCTTAATTATTTTATCATAGACAGTCTACACAGTTACCTTATAATCTATACTGTGATAGACCCTCTAACAATGTTAATTTAAAGTGAATTGTTCTTGCAGGGATCTGGTATGGCATTCTGGAGGGTATAGGGATTCTGGCTGTTATCACCAATGCCTTTGTGATCGCTGTGACCTCAGATTTCATCCCTCGTCTGGTTTATGCCTACAAGTATGGCCCATGTGCAGGACAGGGCCGAGCCGGAGAAGGGTTAGTCAATGTGTGACACTGTCTATTCAGTGTTGTTCAGTTTTTTGACCTGTCATAATGGTTTATTCTGCCTCTGTACCACAGTTGCATGATGGGATACGTGAATGCCAGTCTGTCAATTTTCCGAGTGTCTGACTTTGAGGGGAGATCACTGCCCAAAACAAACGGGTCGGAGCTGTTTGGAGAAGCTGTGGAGTATTGCAGGTTAATCAGTCTTACATCTTACAATATACATATTGTAAATGTCTTACCTTCCTGCTTCAGTACATTGCAGACATCTTTCTATCTTGTCCAGTCTACCTCTCGCTATTTCTTGCTTTGCTGTCTTGATTTTGTCCCATCTGACTTTTCTTGGACCCTATCTGCCTGTTGCTCTCCTAAAAATGAACCCACACAACTTCATTTTCATCTCCAGGGAGAACTGTTTTGGCAAATGTCTGTTTCTTATCTCTAATGCATTCGACTGTCCTTCATGATCATGTCACAGTAACCGTAAATATTCAGGTTGTTTTGACTCTTATTTTCCAAAGACACTCACACAATCAGACACACTCCCGGAGGTTACTCGCACAGGCTGTCTTGTCAATTCTCTGCCGTGGCCCTATTACTATTATTATTTATACTAGAAGTTGGCCAATATTTGTTTTTATTTATTTATTTCCTGGCCAATGTCAGTCTTAATTGCTATTCATTCTGAGTAATTGAATCTCTGCCAATATTGTTGGTGAATATACTTTGGATCCATTTTTGAAGATTTTCTCCAAAATATATATTTTATTTTGACTACAAACTTACCTTCAATCCTGTTTTATCATAAACTTGTAAGACCGGAGTGTGTGTGTGTTTTTTTTTCATTTAATAAAGTGCAATATCCTGCTCAATCTTGCAGGTCTATATCCTATTGGGCGCGGACATCTAATTACATTTCTTGATAAATTTGTTGTATTTTACCTCACCATTTTATTGCATAATCAGCACATTGTGTCTTTCTAAGCTTGCAATTCATCCATCACAAATCCACCACACTTTATTCATTACAAACGTTTTTGTTTTAGCTGACACATTTTAAGGAACACACACATAAATATTATCTACTTTGTCTGTGTATGTGCAGGTACAGGGACTACAGAGAACCACCGGACTCCGCTGAACCGTACTCCTACACTCTCCAGTTTTGGCATGTCCTGGCCGCTCGTCTTGCATTCATCATCGTTTTTGAGGTCAGTCATTGAACTCAGACAGAGACAAACGACAAGAAACAGCGGGACACTTCATAACTCTGAACTGTTAGAGGCGGCTGTCAATGTGTTTTGTCTTCCTGTCTCTGGATTTGACAACGCCGCTGCATCTTGTTCACTCTCTGGGGGGTCGTTACAACATGGATTCTGACACTGACTGCTCTTATTAAAAAAAAAAAATCTGGTTCAGGGTCTCCTACTTATTTTACTGGAAATGAAAGTTTCATAGTATTGAATTAAACTGTGGCACACCCTGTCCACAATGTCAAGCTGTACACACTCTGAATGTATATACTGTGCTTCACCGTAAAGGTGCACTGTGTGACTTTCTGACCAAGCATGTTTTTTTCATTTAGTTGTACTCCATGAAAAATCCAAATCTGCATTTTTACTTTGAGCAGACTTGCACAACCACAAAACAAATGAGCATTTGGCCTAAAGTATGGTTTTAACTCTTCATTTCTACTGAATTGCTAGTTAACTTTTGGGCATTGGCTCCAAAGAGTTACACCATGCACCTTAAAAGTTTACCTAACCACTTCTCGTTTGATAATGCTAATTTACAATTCATCATCAATTCAACTATATTGTATATATATTAATAATTCTATTCAATATAGCTTCATTTTATATTTATTAGTTTATTTGATTATTGGATAGCCCCTTGAGATGTATCATCTCTTTTTCGAAGGGGGTATATTAATACTTGGCTCAAACCAAAGCCTCAGTGCAGCTTAATAAGAGGTCCTGTCATGCAGTTTTAAATTATGTGAACTGTAATAGTTTTGAAATGTATTAATTAGCACAAATGACAGTGGTCACTTCGTGTGAAAATAAATATTAATGCTTAAAACATTACTAATGGGATGGTAATAGGCCAATTCTTTATGCAGTCATACAGTATGTATTCATGACCAACATTTTTGGATAAAGCTCTGCTCAGTGAAGAAATGGTTAATACGTTTGCTACTAATCTGAACCTTAACTTGAGGTTCATTTACTTGAACTTCCTTGAACTAACCCGAATGCTTATCTTGCCTCTGCAGCACATGGTTTTTGCCATAAAAACCTTGATTGCATACCTGATCCCAGACCTGCCCAAAGATCTGCGGGACCGGATGAGGCGAGAGAAGTACCTGATCCAAGAGATGATGTATGAGGCCGAGTTGGAGAGGCTGCAGAAGGAGAAGAACGAGAGGAGGAGGAGGGGCAAGGGCCAGCACAAGGAGTGGCCTTGAATGCACCAGACCCTGAACGCACCACAAGGTACAGTTATACACTGAAGGAAAACAATAGTGATTAAAATGTCAGATTCACTGTACAGACTATAAAATACAGTAAAGACATATAACTGTAAATAGACATTGTTTGTATATTTTGGTAATTTTGCATGCTTCTCCAAATCAGAATTGAATTAGTATGCACTACTTTTAGTATATAGTAGAAAGCCTTCAAAGTTCTCATCTGGACAGCGTTTCCAAAGATCGAGATGTTTCGACTCTCATCCAAAATGTTCAGATTGCTTGTTCTTTTCCAGGTGCCGTGATAATTGAAAGCACAGCAGAGAAAACATAAAGATCACCACAACGTCCTCTGTCCAGCTGTATGAGAGCAGCGCCTTGGAGTGGACTGATGGTGCATTGCACACGGAGCTTAAGAACTTCTGCAGTCAGTTTTTGACTGATTTTATTTATGTATTTTTTACAGAATTGAACAGTGTAAGTCATCAGGTACTGAATGTAAATTTACAAATACTTAAAAAGAGCTAACTGAATGACACTGTTTACAATTCTCCTTTTTCAGGAGCCAACAAGTTGCTTTACTGTAACAATAAAGGGATCATTTAAAAGAATGTACACTTATATTATGTAGAGTAGCAGAAAAAAATATGTAGAATACAGTTTGCTTCAAGGGAATTTAGATTGATACATGAAAGAATAAACATTATTTATTATTTAACGTTTAGTGGTTTCTTCAATTCTTGGATCCTATAGTTGCTGCAGACATTTTGTCTTTGTGGTGGTATAAACAGAAGCAACTACAAACATAAAGCTCAGTATTAGACCTCTAAAGGACATTACTTTATCTCACTTGTGGTCACCAGCAGATGGCGACTGAGTGCTTCTTATGGCCACGTTTCACCTTCAGTTAGTACCTGAATAATTGATAGTAAGTTCACATTTGAGGTTTTCACAACTGAAATCTCCTTTTAAACAGTTCTTTTATTGATAATGACGATCGACTTTAAACATTTTTAGATATTGTGTCAATAAGTGGTCACATTTACATAGCACTATTTCTAGAAGCCACTTACCTTTTCCCATCGGTAAACTCATAAACTGGGTCAAGATAAGTGCGTTGCCCAGTGACACAACAGTAGTATTTACCTGAAAAGAACCAAAGGCTAAATTGCAGAAGAAAGGATTTAACTAAATAAAAGCAGAAATTTCACCAAGTCAAACTACATTTTAGTTTTTCTGAGAAGGCAATTTGTGCTATTCCTGTTGGTCACTCTGCACACAGACCATCGGGCCAAAGTAGCTGTGCTTTATCCAGAAAGACATGTAGTATTTTTAATATAGACAGATTTTAAGTTCCACAAGTAACATTATTTACTGTTTTTATTTTTTAAACATCCAAACACAATTTGATCGGTTCACTTTTGCTTCTGGGTGAGTGGATTACGGTGTTGTGGTAAACCTCTGCTCAAACAGCACTTTGGTTATTAAAATGGGCCACAGTTTTGCTTCCTGTGCGACTCCGGTGCTGCTTTGTAAGAGGATTAATTGTGCACAGGCGTTTTGGAGTTACATAAATCAGATCAGGATCAAACATCACATCCCAGGTTTTGGATCGATGCCTAACAAACTACTGGAGAAATGGCTGGATATGGTAAAAAAAAAAAAAGGTCAAGAAGAAGAAATACTACATCATACATAAACTTTACCTGGCAAATTTTGGCAAATGGAATTTCTTGAATCTTGAAAAAACAAAAAAAAAAAGGCTGAGAAGGTGATTGGCTGCAGCCTTCCATTTCTGCAAAACCTTTACCTCTCCAAAACGCGCGGACAGATAGCAGCTGATCCTTCTCACCCTGGACATTTATAACACAAGTTCTTAACTTATTGGTTTGTTTTATTATTATCCCTGTTCAGTGTTCTATGTTACACTTTTCAATACATTTTTAGCTTGTTAGTATTGTTCAGTGGCAATGACTGTAGAATGTTTTCTGATTCTGCCCCGCCCAAATTTCTTTTCACCACATTTCCTGCTTAACTCTGTAAAGGTAGCAAACATGTTTACTTGTCTGATTTGTCGAACGATCTCAAACAGATGTAACAACAATTAAAAAAAAATCCAGAGATTAAATTCTACAGGCTAACTGCAGCTAAAGAGGAAGTTTGCCGCCAAGAAAAGCGGGCGGAGCAAAATAATATGAATAAAGTCGGGATTGTGACATCACGCATCAGTAGAATTTTTGAACGAGCTGAAAGCTAGACCAATTTAAAAATGACTACATGCTGAAATTAGTTAAGTCAAGCGATTAAAAAAATTTAGAGATTAATTATTTCTGATCTGTAATTAGTTAATCCAATTAATCTATTTTTAGTATTAATCTAATTAATCTAAGTGTTTTTGTTTTGTTTTTATCCAGTTTAATTATTTACCTTATTAGGTAACGTTTTATAATAAGGGTACATGAATTCATTGCTTATCATCATGAATTAATGCATGAATTCATGAGTACTTCATGATGTATTCATGCATTAGTTCACCATGACTCATCAAGAACTTTCATGAATTCACCATGAATTATCATGAGGTCCAGTGGTTTCATGAATGAATTCATTCATGAATTCCAACATGAATTCATCTAATGAACTAACATGGAAATCATGTTAGTTAACCATGACTTTTAAACCTACTATGAATAGAATGAATTCACATGAACAAGAGATATTTAAACCAAAAACAGGAATTCATCATGACTTTTGAAAGTCATGCATGAACATCATGAGTCATCATGAGTCATCATGAATTTCTTTAACCAAAAAAAAAAAAAAGTGAATCTAGCCGTATAGGAAAACTTGGTTGTCAAGAACTTATTATGAACTCATGATGAATTCACCATTATTTAGCACGTTGTGCTGCATTTGAGCTTGTTTTTGTTTTTTTTAAATAAAAAATCAAGGCTACCTTTATAGTTCCATTAGTTAGGATTAGAAACAGCACAATTATAACCCAAATGAGTGTGTAAAAGCACTAAAAATGTTTTCAATGACAGAACAAAGTAATTCAACAGTGGCACATTTTATGAGTCAACCTGTGGTTCATTAAAATGGTCTGCACCATCACATCTACAGCCTGTCTGTCCATGGGAGTGGATTTCTCTTTCACTGTGGTTCTTCTCAAGGTCTCTTCTTCTCCCACCAGGTTTTGAGATATTTCTTGCTGAGAAGGAGGTTCTAAAGACAAGGGATGTTCTGGGACAATTATCCATCTGGGTGTTTGTTGTTGGGCATTCCAACTCTGTATTTCTAAATGAACATTTCTGATGTTCTAATGAGTGTGTTAGTATTGACCAAATTGTTCTGACAATTGTGTTTTCTAAATCAACAATCATGTGAAGTCTTCTGAGATAACTGTTGTTGTGATTTTAGGCTATAAAATAAAATAAAATTGCTATGGAAACTAACAGACTGTTACAGAGGAAGTTACTTCTGTGGAGTTGTGTTACTGTTTAAATGTTCACTTTATCAAATTATTTCTGTTTCATAAAGCATAAATTCATAAATTCAGGAAAAGCGATAATATCTTCATGAAGACAAGCAGTGGTGTGGTGGGACCTCCTTCAAAAAAAATTTTTTTTTTGTATTAATATGTATACGCAGTTTGAGAGACTAAGTAAACAATTAAATTAGAGCTTAATTCCTTAGTCTTGATAGGTAAGGGTAATACAGTAGTAGTAATAATGGACACAAAAACAAAAAACTCAAAACTTGGTGGAGAAGAAGAGACCCGGAGGAGAACAACAGTGAAGGAGAGATCCACTCCCATGGACAGACAGGCTGTAGATGTGATGGTGCAGACCATTTCAGTGGACCACAGGTTGACTAATAAAATGTTCCACTGTTGAATTACTTTGTTCTGTCACTGAAAACATTTTTAGTGCTTTTACCCACTCATTTGAGAGGGGAGGTGTGCCTGAGGGGGACCGGCCCTGGGGAGGACGTGCAGTTGTGCCCTGTGGTATAACTGGAAGGGAGTCCTGGGGGTGGATGGTGGTCTGGGTCGCTCTCTGGGTCTGGTTGGTCGTCCCTTGTGGCTCCTCAGACGTGTTCCTGGTGGCTTTCGTTTGGGTTCTCTTGTGGCCTTTTTGAGTTCTCTTGCTCATGGGCAGGCGAGTGGATAGATGCCCGGGCGAGCGTGGTCTCCTTAGCCGAGATGGTAAATAATCAAAAACTTAAAAGGATTCTGGAACAGTGACATAATAAAAAGGCTGTATAACACAAACATACACATAACACACAAGTCACACACACACGCACTCAGAACATGGGACCAGAGGGAGGAAGGGGGGAAAGAGAAAGGTGCCCTGTCTAGGCTACCCCATGTACATGGGACACAGCCTTGGTATATAGATAGATAGATAGATAGATAGATAGATAGATAGATAGATAGATAGATAGATAGATAGATAGATAGATAGATAGATAGATAGATAGATAGATAGACCCACTCATTTGGGTTATAATTGTGCTGTTTCTAATCCTAACTAATGGTGCTATAAAGATAGCGTTGATTTTTTATTTAAAAACCAAAAACAAGCTCAAATGCAGCACAAAGTTCTAAATAATGGTGAATTCATCATGAGTTCATCATTAGTTCATTATAAGTTCTTGACAACAAAGTTTTCCTATAGAGCTAGATTTGCCTTTTTTTTTTTTTTTTTTTTTGGTGAAAGAAATTCATGATGACTCATGATGACTCATGATGTTCATGCATGACTTTCAAAAGTCATGATGAATTCCTGTTTTCGGTTTAAATATCTCTTGTTCATGTGAATTCCTTGTATTCATAGTAGGTTTAAAAGTCATGGTTAACTAACATGATTTCCATGTTAGTTCATTAGATGAATTCATGTTGGAATTCATGAATGAATTCATTCATGAAACCACTGGACCTCATGATAATTCATGGTGAATTCATGAAAGTTCTTGATGAGTCATGGTGAACTAATGCATGAATACATCATGAATTCCTCATGAATTCATGCATTAATTCCTCATGAATTCATGATGATAATCAATGAATTCATGTACCCTTATTATAAAACGTTACCCATTATTATTGCAGATTGGAAATAATAGTATATTTCAAAAAATGAAGAGTTTTTGAACATAAAATTTAAGTTCATCAGTCCAATAACTCTCGTCTGCTCCTTTATTGTCTCGTTGCTTCTCGTCACCTTTGCAACAAGTTGAACAACTTTTGCAAAGGAACACTTTGCAACTCGCATATGGAAACAATAAAGATTTCTAAACAGATTAACGTGATATTATTATTTTCCTGTCAAAGTTTTTAGCACACTTGTTGCAAACAAGGCAGGTTCCATCCTAAACTCTACTGGTCTGCTCACAAATACATTGCATTTTAAAAAGGCAAACAGTTAATTCAAATCAAAGAGCAATGTTAGTAAGAACATCTTTGCCATGTCAATCAAAATGAATTAGCACCTTGGACTGACTGACACACTCGACCTTCCATTTTCATATAAATGTGTGTCATTTAGCTTTTCTAATTAAGGCTCTTCCGGAAGCAGGTGCTGGGGTAATCTTCCCTCTGTAATGTTATGGCAAAAGAGCAGTAAATGTCAAGTACCATCTGCCACTGCAGCCCTATAGAGTTATTCTATAGGCGCTCAATTATGGTGCTATCTGAAAATCTGCAAAAGGGGAAAATTCAAATGTTGCTCCTGAACATATTTGTTAGCAAACACATGTCTTGTCATTTTGACACAGCATCACATACCGGGGTTGCTTTTATTAATGACAAACCCAGGTTCACACTCGAACTGTGACAGTTAAGGAAAGATAAAAAGCAGCCACAAGAGTTGGAGACAGGGAGAGCAACAAGGGCACTTGTATGGGTTCAGTAGAAGCTGGGAAGGACCAGAGCCCCTACAATTCATGTCTGCATCAGTAGTTCTCAGTTCTCTGAGAACGAACCACGACACATGAACACTTTATTTCCATAAGCTATTTGATTCATGAACACTTTATTAAAGTTGGCATTACATTGAACCCTTGCACACATCACACAGTCTTGTCTGAATTATCTCATGTTTGTACTGCCTGTTTTCACTTCTGTTCTGATTGCTGTATTTATTGTGTTTCAGTCAATTTTATTTGAGAATATATGTTTTTTGCATGCCCTTCCATATCTTTGTCTTTCAGAATACTGTAGCACTTGACATTGCCCATGACTGAAAGGAATGTCTGAGGATTTACTACTCATTTACTACTCAGATTTACTACTCAGTCAACCCACCACCACACTAAACACAAGTGTGCAGCCTATAAATGTGTTTGCACCACTGCCTCTTAAATCTAGATAAAGTCTCACTTGACCCACTTTTTTTCCACATTTTTCAGATAAGACCTGATACTCTATTCACACTAGTGCTCCTTCCCTGCACTGAGCTGATCTGAACACTTCAGGGCCCAAGCTGTCAGCACAAATGGAGACTAAATTACACCAATACGACGCCTCTTTCACTCCCATTTCAGCACAGTCTGGGTCACGAACATTTTATCAGAAGGCCAGTGTGTTTCTCTTGTATTTTGTTCAATTTTAAAGCTCTCATAAGTGCACAGAAAGAGGCAAACCTACATAAACTGTGCTTGGTTGTGTTTAATGGAAAGATTTGTGTAATTTTGCTGTTTCATAGTTCTGTTTTTTTGTGTTTCTTGCCCCATTTCATTAAGACAATCTGTGATATGACTGAAATATATTTGTTTGAGAAAGAAAGGGACTTCCTTTCTTTGCTTTTGTATATTCACCATATTCTGTCCCATCCACTTTTGTTGGCAGCATAGGGTTTGTCTGGAGGGACAAAAATATAACTACATAAACCCAGTGAATTCTACAGATTAACAGCAGCCAAACCAGAAGTATTCTGCCAAGAAAAGTGGGCAAGGCAGAATAAGGTGAAAACTATTGAATCTATTAAACTTTTAAGGAGAACTAAGTCACCTTTTTTCTGCTAAATATCGTTATAAATTTCTGAGATGGTTGCACTTGTATTCTCGAAGTGTCTGTCTGAGAAATAGGTAGATTTTATTGTTATCCCTGAGGGAAAATGTGTCATCTGCATTTGGCACATCTTTTCAGTGCTGCTGGAGCATTCCCCCCATTAGTGTTTTATAACTGTTTTTTATATATGTATATTTTAATAAAGAAGAGAAACACAACTAACTATAAAAACATGGCTGGGTTTAGTAGCAGTTTGGCATTTCCTTGAAAAAAATACTTTCATCAAAAGGCTATTAATTTCACAGGAGAAAGAAAAGTATTGCTAAAATTGGGATTGTTATAATTAAGTTTTTGGAGCAGTTGCATTTTTTGATTTGTTGTTATGTTGAAGTAAGTCTGTTCAGCTCAAGGCAAAGTGGTTTTACACAGCTCATCAGCCCAAAGACAGTGCTCTGACTAACTCCTCAGCATCAGTCTGCCTCTGCTTAATCTCTGCTTATCTGCATCACAAATCGTGGACATACTTATATATGTCCACAGCTGCCCTTCAAGACCACTGAGGCCCAGACACAAGCCATTTCCCAGGCACTTATCAATGATTACAACAAGCATGAGTAAATCCAACTGTATGGAATATTCATGTTTGCACATCTGCACCAAGAAATCTTGTTTGTAATGACACTTGCTATGAGTGTTGTTCTGAGTGACAGCAAAAATATAAATTTACCCAACATGCTGTGGTTTTATTGTGTCAAATGTCTGCTTTTTGGGACATGTTATAGATCAGGGGTAAAGTAGAATATTACATACAAAGTAACAATCCAAGTAAAACTATTTTCAAACAAATATACTTTTATTCACTGAATTATTGTGCACTTGTTTTTAATTAACTCTTATATACTTTGTAAATAGTTGATTATATGAAATGTGTGTTGTGTTATCTTGTATATGCACTGCCATCATTCTTCATCCTCTCAGCAGGTCAACATTGCATATGACTCAATCAACCTACCTAAAATAAACGCTTCAGAAGTTATTAAAATAAAACAAATATATACAGTATTATGTATTTCTACAGTTATTGCCCCTGTCTCCAGAGCTTGGTGCAGTTCAATATTACTTCATTACGCAGCTATTATTAGCGTCTGATTACACATTATCTCACAGCTCTGTATGACCTTCACACTGTCTCAGCGCCGACTGTCTCCTCTCTGTGGAGAATCACCCCGAGCCTTCAAAACACCGCAAAAGGCTTTACGACTGTTTGCCAAGGATAATCAATTAATAATGTTCTTGTTTTGCATCTTGAAGTCTTTATTAAGAGATGAAAGGTGTACAGAAAGAACATTAGTTAAAGAAAAATATAAAATGTAAAGTCAATATTTATTTAATTATTCCTGTAAAGAGACAAAAATGTACACAGAACATTATTGGGGAATTAATCCTCTGCATTTATTTGTTCCATGGTTGAACTGTCAGTGTACTCACCTCCGGATCATGCTCTGGAATACTTTATTAGATTTTAGCTTGTAAAAACTTTGATAATCCAAGATGGTAAATAAGCTTATGAAAAACATATCATAAGCTACAAAGACCTGATTGATTAGAATGACACTAAAACCATAGTAGACATTTCAAGTAAAGATGGCAATACTCGATTTTTACTGTTACAATTGCAAACATTTTACCGTTCATGAAAGTGGAACAAGAGCCAGATGTGTCGCTTTGTTGCAATTCTGGTTGAATGCTCATTGGCTGTGCTGGATCATTCTTCTGACGCTGTACACATGCCCAAACATTTCATGCACGGACTTTGCAAAGGGCCAAAAAGAATCAAATTAGAGTCACAGATTCCTCTTTTCACGGTTGAACAATTCTGAACAAACTTTGAAGAGAATTACATGCTCCCAAACATAATTAAGCCAAAAACAGTATATCTCCTTAGTTACATGAAGGGCTGAGAGAGAACAAGTAATTAGTGACACACAATCACGTTGCCCCAGTCAGTCATACCGAGTTATAAGGTTACATGGAGGAAGACTTCATTAATAAAACCAATTAAGAGAAGGAACAATTTCTTTGGACTGCGCTGAGATAAGATGTATTCATCCTCCCCTTTTCTGCCTCACATTTATTACACTCCCTGAGGATTAAATTATGGATAAGCAGGAATTAGTACATTTATATTAGTCACATGGGAAATGGATCTGTTTGGACTTCATACTCTGTTACGCAGGATTGACATTTTGCTGCAAGGTTATAGGGCTGCCATTTTTTCAATGACTTGTTATTTATTTAAAATAATTACCTTGTTGAAAGATTAAACCGACCATATATGTTTCACCTCTGTGTCTTTCACTGTTTGACTGGTTGCATAATGTTGTATTGTCACCACTCCAAACTTTCACGATGAATGTTTTATTTAAGAATCATGCTTAACCTTCCAGAAAATCAGTCTATTATTTCCCTATTTTCCTTAGATTTTTCAACAGTTCACTTTAAAACAACTTAACGTCTATAAATTAATATTTGTTTAACTTTTCATTCACTCATATATAATGGAACTAAAATTAGGTGCACCTCTGAATGAGTTTTTGTGCTACTTTTTGACAATGACAGAAATCCTAAACCGAATGATATAAAAACACCCTTGGCTAACCCATCAAGATAATTACACCGCAGAGAAGCACCGCGTTGTCTTGGGAACAGTTAAATTAGTCCCAGTGGAATTTACACCACCTGTCACTGGACCATCACCTAAACAGGAAGCCATTACATAAAAGCAGGAACATTGACACTTTTGTGAGCAATCATCAATAAACAATTAATAAATGTAACTTTATTTTTTTGTTTGTTCCATTTAACAAGCTCTTCTGTGATTTCAGTTTAGTGCTCGGTTTGTTTTTACTACAAGCTTTGTATGATAGCTATTTGTAAACTCAATCATTCACTCTATCTATAATTTGTTAGAGGAAAGTCTAAGGTGTTGCAGACCCATGGAGCTCTTTCCGTGCAAAGGTCTGTGTGTAAGAGGATTGAGAGAAGTCAGATTTGTTGAAGAGGTTACATGTTTAAATCCTTGTCTGATGTAACACTACTTTCATATTTTCCCACCATGATTCTGCGTTTTAGGTCAAACTGGAATTTAATATCTGGAGATTTTTATGATCTGATCCCATGCTGGGGCACAGAAAGGACTGTTGCGTGGACTGATACCAAATTATTAATATTTTCATTGCGACATGGTTTATATTGCTGTGTCACTGGAAGATGGTAGATAGAACTCAGGTGCTTGATAACTATTTCTGTTTTGGTGGAAAGTAACGAACATTGAAACAAGGCCGGTTTAATTCCAATTGCCAGAGAAAAAGGTAACTCAACAAAATGGCTCAGAGGCAAAATATATCTTTTCAAGAACAGATATCTGTAAGCCCTCTTTATATGTTGCATCACAATATCTAAAATCTAGTGTTGAAGCTTAAACTCTTCCCCAAAGAGTGGCATGTCTGTGGGATGTGTCTGGCATACAGTATAACACATTTCACCTTTTTATTTTCCTAAAATGTTCTAAAATATCTGTTCTCCAAAACCAGGACAAGTTCAAACCTTGAGTGGCGTCAGACTGTTGGTAGAATGCAGCACTCACCTTTGCACAGAACCAAAGCAGGACAGAGAGAAGTGGGTCAGACACGAGCTTGAGGGGCCACTAACCTGTTTCTGTGAAGTGACAAGGGGCTATCGTCTGCCCAAAGTCATTCGGGTTACTCACTGTCTGGAGGTGGGCTGTGCCAGAGTGAGAGGAGAGAGAGAAAAACAGGGCTCTTTTGTGGACAAAAAACAAATTTAAAAGAACAAGCTAATAGACAGGTTTGTAACTTTTGTCAGTAATATGGTGAGTGGGTTATTTTATTGACAGGCTAACAGGTCAATAGATAATGTAAAGTCTTGTTTTCTATGGGCCTAAGATTTACCGGCCCCACAATGTCCACAGTCTTTGGTTTTTAATGTTTATTTGTTTTTACCACAAGGCTTCTACAAATCTATCTTGACTACTAAGCAAAAAAAAGTAAAACAAATTATCCTTAATAATCCCCTTTAGAGCTCTGGCTTCCCAATAAGGAGATCTTGGGTTTCACACCCGGGTTGGACCGTATCATCATCTCTCTGGGTGGAGTTTGCATGTTCTCCCTGTGTCACTGTGGGTTTTCTCCAGGTACTCCGCTTTCCTCCCACCTCCAAAAACATGTATGTTTAGGTTATTGGGCATCCCTGTAAATTTCCCCTGTGAATGAAAGAAAGAGTGAATGGTTGTCTGTCTAACCCTGCACTCAGAATTGGGAAAACTGCGACCCAGGGGCCCCTGGACTGTTTTAATCTGGCCCCCAGAACGCTTTTGAAAATAAGTTTTACTCTTTAAATTTCTTTTATTTGATTGATTTAGCTATGGAGCATGTGTCTTTGCTTGATGCCCTAATATTTATCATAATAAATAATCAAAATAGTAATTTAAAAAGCCTGTTTTACCAAAAATGTCCTTACAATAACAATAATTTGTCGCACCAATGATCAAATTTCGGCCCTCCACTACTTGCCCAAGTTCGAATCTGGCCCTCGGGAAAAAATAATTGCCCACCCCTGGTCCAGGCTGTTCTACCGCTTAAGGCCCAAAATGGGATAGGCTCTCGTCACCAATGACCCCAGGCGGTAGAAGATGAATGAATAATCCTCCATGAAAACTTTCAGTATAAGAGCTGCTGATTACTTAAACAGATAGGCAACATATGAAATTACTCTAAATTTGACCAATTAAGCAGTTTATAAATTTTTTACTCTAATCCTGAGCTAAGGTTGTTTGGGATGGTTGGGCTTGTACTCTGCTCAATAGTTGAAATAATTATAGTGCACTGTTGTACAATGCAGGCCCATCTAAACATTCACATTTTTTGTTTTAGTAGTCATTAACATTCCACCTTTGCTTATATGCAAACAACAAAGCAATTCAACATAAAACCATGACTTCATCATTTTATTGAAAAATACATGCTAAAATCCATAACATAACAAAAAGTTAAACAAAAGGCTCATGGATCATAACACAGGAATTTGCATAGATGTAATGAACTGTCAGCAAAAACTTCATGTTGAATAAGAGAAAAGCGGATGCTGTCAAATTATGCTGGAGCACCTGGGACTCTGCTCACACAGCAAATCTTTGTTATTGTTGTTGTCGTCTATTTTTGCAGTCCGATCACAGCTGTTTATTTGTAGTGCACTTCTACCAAACGTTAACTTTAATGTTAATTAAATGAGAAGAGTTTGCAGCTGCTGCAGTCTTTCTTAGTCTATTTGTTTCTCTGATTGATTAATATGCCCTTCAACTACCATTGTTTTGTGTCTTTATTGTATTGAAAAAGTGTGTGTGGTAGTCACATTAAATTTGAAAACATTTTCACACACACACACAAAAAAAGAAAGAAATAGTTGGATATTACACCATATGGAGACACATCATTTATGCCAATCAGACTACTGTAAAAACTATTCCTCCACATTTGACTATAATAAGGTACCATGGAGATGACATGCTTTGAGCAACATACACAGTAGTCACAGACACTGCCGACATGTTTGAAATGCACAGAACAAAGCAATGACAGGTAACAGGGTCATTGGAGCTGCATTATCATATTTACCACAGCCGCCTATGTTCCTCTGTTGTCGAGCGCTCCACAAGCCGCTCCAAACACCACCTATTTTTTCTGACATGTGCACAGTACAGTTACATATTTCACACATGTATTTCCATAAAAAACACCAGCAGATAAGAAATGTAACAGGGGAAACAAAAACACTGTGTTCTTAATAGATCTTACTTCAGTTGCAAAAAACAACCAACCCAGCATAGAAACTTAAGGTACATAAATTTGTGCATCTATTTAAGTCAAAGTGAAGTAAATACAACATTATGGAAGTAGGTTTTTTGTAGAATATAAATCACTTTAATACTTTTTAAGCCATTTTTGCCAAACCCTCTTTTTAATTCACAAACCTTCCAGTTTTGGTTGTGTTCCGCTCTTGCACTGAAAACTATCTGATGTCAGCAAGTATTAACACACATAAAATTAAAATGTCTGGGTACAATAAAACTTTTGTAGTGTAAGCTACTGTTGAAACAATTTCATTGTTATTGAAAATCTAAGCTTAGTCGATGTTGTAACGTCCATATAAGCATTTACAACATTTATAACATTTTCAGAATTGCAACATGAAAAAATCAGGTTTTAATAAGTTAACTTGAACCTGGTATGAAGTTGTGGCACAGTTCTTGAGTGGTTGGCAAGAGTGTTCTGTGTTTGAGTTCCTGACTGCCAGGGGCCTCTGTGTGGAGTTTGCATATTCTACCAGTGTCATGTGCCAGTTTTATCCAGCCAGTTTTTCAAAAAACATGCCAGTCTGATTAGCCCCTAAAAGGAGTGCTTACTTTTGGCAAAATTAAATTAAATTTATAGTACAGCTTTATATGTTATAACAAAGCACTTTATCTTACATCAAAGACAACATATTGACACATTTAATTACAATGCAAAAAAGGCTTAAAACATCAGAGAAATTAATCATATGTCATAAACAATAGTTTTTAGTTTGGGCACATCAACTTAATATTTCGACAGCATATATGGCAGAAGACAGACATATACTTTGTAAACAATTACTTTGGGTCTCTTACCAGTCATATATATGGTATTAATGTTGCTATTTTGAATTAACAACCAACCTAATCTACAGTTTGCAAAAGTTGTCACAGTGGATAGAAAGAATCAAATTAAAAATCTTTTATAAAAACTATTATTCTGTATGAGCCGAGTCTGTGGAGATCTGCCCCACTGTCCTAGATCCATTCTTTAGTATTCCCTCTGTCCCAGCATGTCCAGGGGTCAACACTGGACTTTTAACTGCCCCATTTCCATTACAATCCTCCACCTGTGGCTCCAAAAACGCAACTCTTTTCCCATTGACCCGTCTTTGCCCCGCCTCCACCTCTCTGGGATCTGAACACACAACTATGGCCCGCCCGCCACAGCCCCACCCATTTCTTCCACAGCGACAGGGCGTCAGGTAGAGATACAGCAGCACGAGGATGATGCTGACCACACAGGAGGCTAGTGTGGTGAAGGCTGTGTTGAAGTGCTCTGAGCTATGGTCATGTTTTCTGTAGAACTGGAGAGACTGGAGTTTCCAACTGTAACAGTTACTTCCAGTGATTCACCTGTCCCAAGATGACGTCCCCGAGAGACGACGCAGCTGTATGTCCCTGAGTCCTCTATCTCTGCAGAGTGGATCTGGAGGGTGCCGTTGGGGAGAACTGTGAAGCGCTGAGTTGAGCCTGGAAATGCATTGAAAGACAAAAAATAAGAATCTTTATTAAAAATGATATTATTACTTTAATTTAAGGTGAACCACTACAAGTTCAAAGATATCAGTTTGAAACTTATCCTGTAGATTATTGATCTAAATGGTACCTATAGAAAAGAAGTCCAACGTGTAAAGAAATAAGTCATGATGAGCATTAAAAAGACCAAAATTCCATATATTTTTGCTGAACAGCCAAGTAAATTTTTTTGGTTAGTTTAAAAAAAGATCTCTTTTGAATGAGTTTGTAAAATAGAAAAGTTAATGCAGATCTGCTAGCTAGCCAAATGTTATTGCATTGTTTATATTTATTCAGGCAGCAGTATTTAGCATAGAGACCCAGACATCTCTTTTCCACAGACATTTCCTCCAGCTCCTCAATGCATCTCAAGGCATCCTGGGTCTTCCCTGAGGCCTCCTGGGACATGTCTGGAACACCTCTGCCAGGAGGAATCCGGAACAGACGGTCAAGCCAAATCAACTGGCTCCTCTTGAGTTGTGGAAGAAACTGGAGTGTATAAGTGTCTTGTCTATCCAGCTCATCATGGCCATAGCTAAGGGTTGGGCCTTTCGCCTCAGCTGTATCTTCACCAAAATGGTAAAAACAGTGACCACATCACTGCACAATGCGCCTATCAATCTCATCCTCCATCCTTCCCTCATTAACACACCCAGAAGAAGCTAAGACTCTCTACCCACCTGATGAGGGGATGGCACCTTTTCAGATGTAATTTTGAGATGACTTGTCATTTGTCATTTTGGATTCTGCACACAGAGTCAGGTTATATGCATAAAAGCACTAAATAGCAATTGTGTGAGTGTACAGTCTAATTACTGATTTGCACGCTCCTGTTTTTAGACCAAAACTTGAGCCCCACTCGTGATTTAGTGCAATGGAACCGCATCCAAATTTACAATGTTCTGTGTCTCCTATTCATGCGTTATGACACATTTGGCACTGCAAACAAACATTTTCAAACGTTTGGGAATTTTTAAAAGCGCTGTACTAGATTTTTATCATCTTAAAAAATAAAAAATTAACACAGAACTATTTAATTCAAAGCTTTTTGCAACACTAACAACACAGTTTTATAATAGCACATTTGTTGGCTTATATGTAATGGGGCAAACTTCATTTTAATATATCTTAAAATATTATTGTCATTCTTATATATTAAAAAAAATCCTGTACAGTGACTTAAATTTTTGTCAGTGAGCGTCAGTGGCATTTGTTCAACCAACCCCAAAGCAGTGGCATTATTACTGCTTCAACTGCTGAACATACCTTTGCTTGAATTAAACTCTGATGAATTCAACACTGTATGTGGTGTAATCCAGAAGACCAGTGACCCCTCCTGGACAGAGGAGAATCCTGGACACGGCACTGAAAGCTCTTTCCCGGGGTCCAGTTGGTACTCAAAAACATCCTCATCATATTGAAAGGTAGGATTTTCTCGTAGACCACAGTGAAAAACTCCACCATCTTTGCACACTGGCCCAAAGTCTATTATTGGTCTGTACTGCTTCCAAGTCCAATACTCCATCAGCGCTTGTACAGGGCAATCACAAACTAAGGGATTGTCTTGCAAATAGATCCCACTTTTGCCTTGAAGAGATAGCAATTTTTGGACTGGCAGATGTGTCAACAGGTTAGACGATAAATCTAGAAAAGTCAAATTGACAGGTCCATTATGCTCCTCGTAAAGTTCTGCAGGAAATTGTGTTAGCAAATTCCCAGAAAGGTAGAGTCTTTGCAAATTAACAAGCTTTGAAATGTGTCTGTTTCTATTTGTGAAATGTGGTTCCCAAAAAGTAGGAGTTCTTGGAGCTCTTTTAAGCCACTAAACATGGTTGCGTTCAATACTGCAAGCTGATTAGATGAGAGATCTAAATGGCTGAGACTAGGAGTTTGAGTAAATGCATTTTCTTGAATTTCAAAAATAAAATTCCAGTTTAAGGTCAATGTTGTGAGGCGATGGAGAGTTTGAGACGTCCACGAAGTAGGCAGGACTTTGATGAGGTTATGACTCAAATCTAAGCGAGAAGAGTAGCCAGGGAATTGGAAAGGTGGTGAAGATAAATTTCGACTGCTACAAGAGATAATGTCGCTGGCACACAGGCACGGAGGTGGGCAGTGGGCCGCAGAGTGAAGGGTGCCCAGGAATAGAGGCATGATCAGGGGCAAGACGTTTGAGGTCCAGGGGGTCAGTCCAGAGTGTGTTGGGGGCATCCTGGATTTTCCCGGGATGTCTGCTCAGATCAGGAGGAGTCTCCACTAACAACTGATGAAACTGATGAACAGATAAGTAAGAAGATTATTAAAGAAAACAGACAGTATATAAAAAAAAAGTAAATCAATAAATAGAAAATGAAAAAAATAATAATACACATGCACGCATATAGATAGCTGCTTGCTGGAGCTTTGTGCTGTCCATGATTTAGGAAATGAAGCAGGCTCCCAGTAAAAAGTGGAGCTCTGACAGCAGCCTAACTCAATCTGCACACTGCTGCTCATCATTCCCAAAGGATTGCCCATCAGCTCTCGTTTTACTTGGTCCAATACTTTTCAATCATCAACAGAAAACAACACCTGATGAGATGAATGTTATAATTCTATGGACTGGAGCGAAGTAACACTGAGTTGAATGAAGAGTTACATGAGTTATAATCAATCAATTCAATTAATTATGAATCAATTAATTATGAATTAATTTATCAGTTAATGTGTTTGTGGCTTTGAAATACTATACAGTTGATAGATTCACTGTACGCCTCTTAAAATATAGATTTTATATATATATATATATATTATATATATATAATATTATTATATATAAATATATATATCTATGGTATGATTGAAAAAATTATGTTTAGGTTTTTGTTCTTTTTAGTTTCTGAAGCAGACAAGGTACCTTTATTCAACATCTGTTGCATTATGAAATAAAGTGCCATCAAACTATCACTGTTTTCAAAAGAACAGCTTTTCTCAGTTGGGAGAAATATTTAGTTTGGGTCACTGAGTAATTTACTCCACAGTAAAAACATCAGGGTATAACATCTGTCACAGTTTCTACAAAACCTGAAAAAAAAAAAAAAAAAAAAAACACCAGCAAAAGAATCAATGGAGGCTTCATTTGCTTGTTTCTGTTATAGTTCTTCATCATAAACTATTTTAAACACGAGGGCATATGTGAGGTCTTCAGTGAGCCCAGATGTCTTTAAGATTTTAAGTCTCCAGGACAATCTTTCCATATGTCTCTTTCCACGACATCTGTCCCACAAACATATGCAGAGCTCATAGATGCTAACAGCCAGTCTTATGGGTAGCCTTTATTCCTGACACCCAAACATAATGCAGTTGCTTTAATTAGTCATAACTTACCTATAGCGTGTTAAGGATAGAACAGAGTTCACTTCAACCGTTTAGATTTAGACAGACTGGAGGATACTAATTACGATATCATGTGATTTGATCTAATGGAAAGCTTTGAAAGCCATAATAGAACAAGGAACTGAAGTGTTCTTTTTTAAGCCATATATTTATAATTATATAAACCATTCATGTGTAATTTAACACAACTATTAAAAAGTTTAAAGAATTTTACTCACTATGAGTTTAGTTGCAGAATTTAATTGGTTAATTTTAAAAGGGGTCAAAAACTACACTGATGCCATCAAACAGCCCAGAATAAGAAGAAATGGAAAAGGGGGGTGAAAAAAAAAGAATGGATTAATTGCACTAAATCAATCCAACATCAATTCAAAAAACAGATAAACGTAAAGTGCCTGAGAGCAGCTCACCACTACGTGTCTTGTCTTCACTCCATCTCGTGTCCTTTAAACGCATCTCTCTTTTCTGAAATTCTGTGGGTAAAAATCACGCTTTTGGTTTGTGTCTTTTCTTCTGCTGTGAGCGCGCATCGTAACGGGAGCAGGTGCACACATGTCTCGCTTTGTGGGAACTCCTGGGTTTTGCACTGAGAGAGAGAGAGAGAGAGAGAGAGAGAGAGAGAGAGAGAGAGAGAGAGAGAGAGAGAGAGAGAGAGAGAGAGAGAGAGGGGAGGGAGGGGTGGGGCATCCATTCTCATTTAATTGAACAGCCCTGGTTCTGTCAATTTTAAGATGTACAGTGTTACCAGAACGTTCCCTGATTTTTTTCATTTTTATTTTTTATTTTTATTTTTTAGATTTTCTCTTCCTTTTGTTTTGTACATCTTACAAAGCATGACAAACATTTTGAGCAAATTGTGTATTTTATATGCAATTCTTCGATTTATTTTTGTGTGTGTGTGGAAAAAGGCCTAATTAGAAAGAAACCCTTCATGTTATATACAAAGCAAACAAGACTGCTACTAAATAAATTATGATTCTTGGTTGAATATGTATTGTTTTATTTTGATTTCCTATTATATTCATAATTGCTAAAATTAATAATCTTGGGAAGTCCTAAGAGACGACTGTTGTTGTGATTTTGGGCTATACAAAAATAAATTGATTTGATGATTTGGTTACAAAATATTTTTAGACTTCTCTCTAACCAAACATAATGTATTTTTTAGAATAGCTTTTACGGCAGAAAATTTATAAGATGTTAAGCCCCAAAGAGGTTTACATATAATCCATGGTCCTTTTCAGGAATACTGGAGCTCTCATATAAATGTGTTTACTGCAGCGTGGGTTTGAAGCATGAAGTGTTCAAAGTGTTTCTAATCACTCTAAGGTCTGATGCTCTGAGCTCTGCAGGCAGCTGCTCTCGCCTGGTTCAGGCTGGAGGATATCAACAGATGTAAAAGAGGTTTACTTGTCAAGGATTTGAATGTCGTAAATGCTCAAATGTCTTGAATTTAAAATAATAAACTTGTGGATATCTTGACTAAACATTTATAAACTAGAGAATGGTAACCTTTAACATAAATATTGCCTCTGCCAAATAATCTACAAGGCTGGCTATGATACCGACTCAGAAATGGGGCCACCCTAAGTAATCTTTTCTACATGGATGATGTCAAGCTGTATGCTAAGAGACTCACTGATCCACACCACCAGGATCTACAGCTCTGACATTGGGATGTCATTCAGGCTTGAGAAATGTAGTAGGATGATGACAAAGAGAGGGAAAATAATCCACACAGAAGGGGTCTCATTCCCAGAAGGAACAATAGCAGACACTGAGGACAATTACAAGTACCTTGGAGTACCACAGGCAAATGGCAACCCTGAACTGGCAATAAGGAAATATCCAACAGTCAAATACCTTCAACGAGTAAGGCAAGCCAGCTCAATGGCAAGAACATGTCCCAGGCAATAAACAGCTATGCCCTGCCAGTGATTCCAGATACCCTGCTGAAACAACAAGGTGGCCAAAGGAATAGATACAGATGTTAAGACACAAAAGCTCCTCACCCTTGCATGGAGGGTTCCACCCCAAATCCAGCACCCTGAGACTGTACGCTAGCTGTAAGGAAGGAGGCCGAAGACTAGTGAGCGTGAGAGCCACCACTCAGACCGTGGACAACAGAGGATGAGGTGCTGGAGGACAGACTATCATGGGAGGACAAGCCCCTACATGGGATGTACCATCGGAACATACCTGAAGTGCCTGATCTCAAGAAATTCTACCAATACCTTGAAAGGGCTGGGCTGAAGGACAGCACAGAGGTGCTCATCCTGGCTGCACAGGAGCAGGTCTTGAGCACCAGAGCCATAGAGGCCCAGATTCACCACACCAGACAAGACCCAAGGTGTAGGTTGTGCAAAGAGGCCCCTGAGACGGTCCAGCACATAACTGCAGGGTGCAAGATGCTGGCAGGGAAAGCGTACATGGAACGCCATAACCAAGTTGCTGGCATAGTATACCGGAACCCCAGGGTCAAAGTTGGAAACACCTCTGAAGGTGGTGGAGAATGACCGAGCCAAGATCCTGTGGGACTTCCAGATGCAGACGACAGAATGGATTGGCAAACCAACCAGACATTGTGGTGGTGGATAAAGAACAGAGGAAAGCTGTAGTGGTGGATGTAGCAATTGACAGCAACTTCAGGTAAAAGAAGCATAAGAAACTAGAGAAATGCAAAGGCTCAGAAAAGAGCTGGAGAAGACTGGAAGAAAAAGGCAACAGTGGTGCCCCCAAACTAGAGGAGTGACTACAACATCACAACAGGTTCCTGGAAATCCACCAGACATCTCTGTCTGGAAAAGTGCAGTCCTGGGAACAGCAAGGATACTGCTCAGAACTCTCAAGCTCCCTGGCCTCTGCCAGAGGATCCGAGCTTGGAAAGTAGATGAAACCACCAGCTGAGGGTGAGAAGGGAATTTTTGTGTCCCAGCTAAATCTATTGATCTATAGCAAAGGTGTAGAAAATTCTCAATATTTTACACTTTATGTCTTGTTCAGTCTTGTTCTGGTGTGATATTTCACAGCTCCACCAGAGGCTCAAATAGAAAAGGCAAAAAAAAAAAAAAAAAATCAATCTCGTGTGACTTTGTGATATGTGTCCATTTCATTATCTTAAAGGAGAGTACAAATGAGGTGTGTCGCAGTAATCCCAACGTTAGCCTAATGACTGGCCTCATAATGACAGTGTTTCCAGATTCTGACGTTTCCATGGAGTTCACCATGACTAGTTCATAGGGGTTTTTCCCTTTGTCCAACACAAACTCTTGTTTGCTTAAGATTATCCATTAAAAAATCTCATGCAGTGTGACACCCAGACAGCTGACAAGTTAAAGGAAAACTAATAAAATGCATGTGACCTTAAAGATGTTTCAATCTTTCCATCATGATAAGAATACTTTGGTATTCTGGTATTGGTGCATGTTGTGTTTGTCAAATATGCTCACCCACAATCATATCATACATTGTCAAAGGGGACGTAAAATAACAGACTGAAGTATCTCTATGTTGCCATAGAGGTGGAAAAGCACATTTTGTGCAACGAATAAAATCATAAACTCTAGAAAAAAGAAACATACATTTTTCTGAAAAACATGATACTCAAAGCACAACACTAATGATGCCTGTGTTCTGTATGTTTCTTTTGCTCTGAGCTATGCACCCTGGATTCAGCCACATTATTCTGTCATTGTTGCTCTAAATAATACAAGGCAATACCATACGACTCTAGTGCGCAAACAATTGTTGCGTGTTGTGTTGCAGTAACGAGAATGCTTCCTCCACCAGAAATGGGAGAATGACTGTACATTCGATGCAAATTATATTTAATTCATCTATTTTCACTTGTACATTAAATTATTGATATGCTATGCCTTTTTTATTTCATTTGAAAATCCAGATTCTGACTTGCATTTGGAGACTTTTCATTTTACTCACACTCTTGTCAAACTCTTGTCTAAACGAGAATATGGCCTTGCTTCGCCTTTATCAATCATTAACTTTGAGTGCTGAAAAACAGTGCAGTGACATGGCAACCAACAACATCTGTCATGTGACCTGTCTCTGGTTTGTGTCCTCAAACAGGTGACTTAAATATACTACTCTCCCAACAAAAAGTCAGCAACAATCTTGTTGATTATTCGAATCACTGCAAAGATACAGATAGTGTTTTTACTTAAGGAACATTCAAACTGACTGTGAATCAAGCATCAGAGGCCAAACTACAAAGCCTCAAGAAAATGTTCAGTGATCTTGATAAAGCTGTGAAGAAAAGGAAAACTCACTGACTTTGCTTTAGTCCTAAGTAATATAGGGTTACTCCCATTTCTTTAATCCACCTGTAAAAACAACAATTTAAAGACATGAAATAATTGGTTTAATAAAAGAAGAAACTATTCTACATATAACTACATATAAGTTTGTTTTTAAATGGCTAAAGAAACTATTTATTATTATTATTTCATGAATGTACTTCTAATTTGTACTCTCACATGTATGAAGTTCACTCTGTATTATGTAACATATTTAAATATCTGTTTGATCTGATTTTGTATGAAGAGAATTCAGCCCCTTTGGGATTTCCTCTGAATATGTAACAATCTCCAGCCTCTGTGAATGTAGTGTATCTGACACAACTGGGTCTACTTTAGATAAAGCCAGACGACAGTGAATATAATTACTTTGTGGAGTTTTCATCAAAGATCACTCCCCCTTGTTCCAGTTAGTCACCACTTCAACAATCAATTTTATTATTCATGACTTAAAATGAAACATGTTTAGACTGGTTTACACAAAAAGAATCACACTGAATTAAGAATAAAGATTAGTGAACACAGTGGTTATGCATTTATAAGTGAAGGTGTTAGCATTAATCTACTTAAAAAAAAAAAAACAGCCTAGATTTACATTCGATTTTGGCATCCGTAATAAAAAGCACAACTTTTGGGCCATTCGTTGAAAAATTGGAGGTTATAATAGTGAAACGGCGCTATCTAGTGGATGTACAGTAGATTACAACACTGTGTCGTTTTATAGCTATTCAAATTAGCTGGTAAAATTAGCCTAAATAAATACAATCCCTTTAATCACATTTTAGACTTTAAGCCAACTATAACCTTATGTAATCCTTCTCCTCCGCTCTGGACTCACCCTCTCATGAACTACAGTGTTTAAATACATTTGAGTGACAGAACTCTGACTTGTGCTGTTGATGGATGAGACGGACACATGAGGACTAACATGTTCAGAATGTGCTAAAACAGACCTGTTAACCTGACCATGTGGTTTACATTTACACACTTAAGTTTACTTTATTTTTGGTGCATTCATTATGCTTCTGTTCTATTTTAGTTGTAATAATTATTGGTAGAATTCTGCAGTTTAACATGGGCTAATTGAGGGAATAAAAAAAAATGATGACAAAAAAATATTAATAATCAAAGCGATTAATTTTGCGATTAATCTATGTGTAGTACTGATTAAATCATGTTGGTGTGTATACGGTCTTATCCTGTCAGATATCTGAAGCTAAGCAGCACAGGGCTTGGTTGAATAAGAAACTGCTGGAACATTATGCCAAATTGGGAAAACTGTCATTGTGTCCTTTGGCAAGGCACTTCACACATATTGCCTGTTGTGAAAGTAGTGTGTGAGTATTTGGCGGTGGTGGAGAGGCCGATGATGCAGATTACCAGCTATGCTTCCATCAGTCTGCCCCAAGACAGTTGTGGTTAACGATGCTTAGTATGGCTTTATGGAAGTCAAAGAATATAAGAGTGGAGTGTTTTGAATGTCTCTACCAGCTTGTAAAGCAAGTTACAAGACATTTTTATTGCCATTTTACTATCATCAGTGTGAGAATCTCCCTGGGCAAGATTAAATGAGCCCCAGTAGTCTCAATATTACAGTTGGTTATCTCCAAAACCATGAGACTTGCCTTGACGTCAAATTCAAAAATATCTCTGTTTTCAAAGGCCGAATGGAGCTGTAAGAGGTTTATGGCTCCATCTAGACTGACCTGACAGTGAGAACCACTGAGCATTTATGTGTGAATGGGTGAACAGGGCTTGACCTCAAGAGCTTAGTCCTGACATGAAAACTGTGGCAGGCAAAAAGAGGCTTGGAGAATGAATGTAATGTATCAGCTGAATTCAAATCACCTGCATTAAGGCTTTAAATGAATCTACCTTGTGAGGCTGTATAAGGCCAAGTTACTGGTCAGACTTGTGAAGAGACCGTCACAGTAACAAAAATAAATTAAGAAAATAAAAATTTAATATATGTGACAGATTTTTTTAATTATTTATTATTATTATTATTATTATTATTATTATTATTATTATTATTATTATATTATTATTATTATTATTATTATTATTATTATTATTATTATGTTGTTGTTGTTGTTGTTGTTGTTGTTGTTGTTGTTGTTGTTGTTTTGGGTTTTATTTAGACTTTGTATACATTAAGGTTTGCTGCAGTTGAAGAAATCCAGCTCAAATTATATTCAACTGAACTCATGTTTATTTCTCTGTTTGTAAAGTTCTCAAAATTGTAAAACCTTGTAAAACCTCCCAAACATGTGACTAACATGTTACCCATCTCCTATTTGTGTAGCTGTTTGCGGTGGGCGTTTGTGTGTGGCCCTTCAGATCTGATGTTGATTCACGTGGTGATTGCTCTGACAACTGCGCCGGTTCAGAGGTCAGTACGAGTTATGCGTCACTGCTTTCACCACTGGATAGATGTAAGTCAAGCCCCAGACCATGGTAAACAGATTTTACCCACAATGACCCTGGAAATGTGTGTGTGTCTCAAGCAGCAGAGGTGAGCTTAACACAAGGTCACAGCCTGTCTTTAATTATGAGATTTTAGGTGTTCTTTTGTTTTGATATTTGGTTGTCTCTGAGTACTTTTGCTGAACATTTGTGAATACATCTCAGCAACACTGATATAAAGTCCACCAGCATGCAGAAATACAGGTATATCACATAAGTTGTTAGACCACTTTTGTTCAAACTTGATGATTAGGGATTGACACCCAAGTTCTTTCATTGTGTCCTTAGACAAGACACTTCACCCACAATGCCTCTGAGGACCAAAGGCAAGGAGAGGTTACAGCATTCAAGATTAACAAGTCCAGGTCCAAGTCAATTCTAAATAAATATTTAAGGCATACATTAACCAGAACTGGGCAAAAAAGCTTTCAAATAATTATAGAAAGCCAACATTTATTTTCTTTCTTTCTTTCTTTCTTTCTTTCTTTCTTTCTTTCTTTCTTTCTTCTTTCTTTCTTTCTTTCTTTCTTTCTTCTTTCTTTCTTTCTTTCTTTCAAATAGTCAGCTATTAAGCTCAGTCAACCAATATGTGCAGTATTTTACTGGGATGAGAAGGATTTGAAAGCACAGTGCACATTTATTTTAGCTTTTTAGCCTCTGAAAATCTTATTTACCTGCATTTTTTTAATGAATAGTTATTTAAATATTTCGTCAAATCATTAAAATATTACTAATTTGTATTCATATTAGTCTATAATTAAACTTAAAGTATGTTTAAAGACAGGTTTGAACATTTTCTTGTTGGACTGACATAATTTAGTCTGAATATTGAGATATGCCAAAAAATTATCGAGATATTCATTTTTGTCCAAATAGCCCACCCCTAAAATGACCAAACAAAATAAAGCATTAAATAATTACATTAATGTTAGTTAGAAGTGATTAGTTAAGAAACACAAGTTGCAGGATGTGGCTCACAGCAAGCAACAGATGTGGTAAAGAAGCTGTGGTTGAATCACAATATAGAACATGTTATCTAGAGCTGACTATTCAATATTGTGTAGTCTGAAAACACACTATTTTTTCTTTCTTACTTTTTTTTCCTAAATTTATTGAATACACTACTTTATCTGCATGTTTATGTCACTGTGCGATATATCATTGAAGCACTTTGAAGTTGCTAATATTTCCCAATCCACTTTCCTGCTCAATGAAGCACATCCACTCCACTTGACTTATGCATCCAAGAGGTCAGGGGTCAAGTCCAAAAATACATAGTGCTACCATGGAGACAGGACAGCATGGGAAGATGGGGAGTCCAGTGGCGTGAACTTGGTTGGAGAGTTGGCCTCATTTTGGTTTACAGATCTTGAGAAGCGTGTCAAGCACCGTCTGCAGAACAATGACATTCCTGCTTCTGTGGGATCAATGGCTCTGTCCCGCCTTGACACACAAAAGATAGATACGGAGAACTGAAAATGTATTTATAATCATATAACTGCTTTCACAGTAGAGTTTGCATGTAATATAAAGTATGGTGCAATACTGTTTTAAATTAGTCACCTGTATATTCAACAGGACACAAAAGTAATAGTGTCTCTATAGAAATGCTTATTTGGAGTGTGGCAGATCTGACATGTAATTTGGTCGATGGCAACACTTGCTGGTCTCAATGGAAATGTATTTATTCATGTGTTGACCTTTCTTTAACCAGGAAGGTTCTGCTGAGATCAGAATCTCTTTGTCACTCACGTCCTGGGAGAGAGACATGTACATGTTTTTAGTGGTAGAGGAAACTGAAGCACCTGGAGGTATTTTGGAACCTATAATGTGAAACATTTCAATCAAACCATAAGATCCCTAAGAATAAGTCAAGTCTTTGGCATCAAGTTTTAATATATGATATTTTTATGTGCTTATGAACACAGTTGGAAACAGCAGCAGCAGCAGCAACAGCAGCAGCAGCAGCAGTAATACTTGTCTAATGAATGTGTGAAAATGGCTTTGACTCCCCATTGTTCTGCCCCAGCTCCGCTCCCTCTGAACTGTGCAGACAAAAACGCTGCCTGAGCCACCCTCAAAGAGCCCAATCTCCTTTGATAAGACATGGTTGTTCAGTAACTCAGAGGCCTCTCCAAGTATTCAGCTGCCAATGGAAAAGTACAGACACCAACCACCCACTACTCTCCGTCACTCATGAGGAGAGCAGGGCATCCACAGCAGTTAGCTCAACTCAGTTTGTGCAAACAGGTTGTGCATGACTTTCTCTACAATGACATGTTTGTTGAGGGTGAGGATTGGGAGGTCCTGAGGTGACACACAAAGCATCAGTCCAAACTCGATCCAAAAAAGGCAGGTGTCTGTTCGTGGGCTAATCTGCTTTGTGAACCTCAGCATCTCTCTCAAGGAAGGGTTGGAACGTTCTGGTATCACTGCACATCAAATAAATGACAGAACCAGGGCTGTTTCACCAAGAAGCAAATGAATCTCTCTCTCTCTCTCTCTCTCTCTCTCTCTCTCTCTCTCTCTCTCTCTCTCTCTCTCTCTCTCTCCTCTCTCTCTCTCTCTCTCTCTCTCGAACATCAGTCCGCCAACATCCATCCATCCATCCATTTTCTTCCGCTTTATCCGGGGTCGGGTCGCGGGGCAGCAGTCTGAGCAAGGACGCCCAGACTTCCCTGTCCATACACACCTCCTCCAGCTCTTCTGGAGGATCCCGAGGCGTTCCCAGGACAGTCGAGAGACATAGTCCCTCCAGCGTGTCCTGGTCTTCCCCTTGGCCTCCTCCCAGTGGGACATGCCCGGAACACCTCACCAGGGAGGCGTCCAGGAGGCATCCGGTACAGATGCCCGAGCCACCTCAGCTGGCCCCTCTCGACGTGGAGGAGCAGCGGTTCTACTCCAAGTTCCTCCCGTGTGACTGAGCTTCTCACCCTATCTCTAAGGGAGCGCCCAGCCCAAAGCTCATGACCATAGGTGAGGGTTGGAACGTAGATTGACCGGTAAATCGAGAGCTTTGCCTTTCGACTCAGCTCCTTCTTCACCACAACGGTTCGATACAGCGACTGCATCACTGCTGACGCTGCACCGATCCGCCTGTCAATCTCACGCTCCATCCTTCCCTCACTCGTGAACAAACCCCGAGATACTTGAACTCCTCCACTTGAGGCAAGGACTCTCCACCCACCTGGAGAGGGCAAGGCACCTTTTTCCGGTCGAGAACCATGGCCTCGGATTTAGAGGAGCTGATCTTCATCCCAGCCGCTTCACACTCGGCTGCAAACCGTCCCAGTGCATGTTGCAGGTCCTGGTTTGATGGAGCCATCAGAACGACATCATCTGCAAACAGCAGAGATGAAATCCTGTGGTCACCAAACCGGACACCCTCCGGACCGTGACTGCGCCTAGAAATTCTGTCCATAAAAACAATGAACAGAACCGGTGACAAAGGGCAGCCCTGTCGGAGTCCAACATGCACTGGGAACAGGTCTGACTTACTGCCGGCAATGCGAACACAGCTCCTGCTCCGGTCGTATAGAGACCGAACCGCCCTGAGCAAAGGGCCCCGGACCCCATACTCTCGGAGCACTCCCCACAGGACACCACGAGGGACACGGTCAAATGCCTTCTCCAAATCCACAAAGCACATGTGGACTGGTTGGGCAAACTCCCATGAACCCTCGAGCACCCGATGGAGAGCTGGTCCAGTGTTCCACGGCCGGGACGAAAACCACACTGCTCCTCTTGAATCCGAGGTTCGGCTATCGGTCGAAGTCTCCTCTCCAGCACCCTGGAGTAGACCTTACCGGGGAGGCTGAGGAGTGTGATCCCTCTGTAATTGGAACACACCCTCCGGTCCCCCTTCTTAAACAGAGGACCACCACCCCGGTCTGCCAGTCCAGAGGTACTGTCCCAGTTCGCCACGCGATGTTGCAGAGACGTGTCAGCCAAGACAGTCCCACAACATCCAGAGACTTGAGATACTCAGGACGGATCTCATCCACACCCGGAGCCTTGCCACCGAGGAGCTTATTGACAACCTCAGTGACTTCAGCTTGGGTGATGGGTGAGCCTCCACCCGAGTCCTCAGTCTCTGCTTCCTCATCGGAAGACGTGGCGGTGGGATTGAGGAGACCCTCAAAGTATTCCTTCCACCGTCCAACAACATCCCCAGTCGAGGTCAGCAGCTCTCCACCTGCACTGTAAACAGTGTTGGTGAAGCACTGCTTCCCCCTCTTCAGGCGTCGGACGGTTTGCCAGAATTTCTTTGAGGCCGACCGATAGTCCTCCTCCATGGCCTCCCCGAACCTCTCCCAGTCCCGAGTTTTTGCCTCTGCGACCGCACGAGCTGCGGCACGCTTGGCCTGCAGATACCTGTCAACTGCCTCGGGAGTACTACAAGCTAACAGGGCTTTGTAGCACTCCTTCTTCAGCCTGACGGCATCCCTTACTTCCGGTGTCCACCACCGGGTTCGGGGATTGCCGCCACGACAGGCACCTGAGACCTTGCGACCACAGCTCTGAGCGGCCGCATTGACAATGGAGGCCGAGAACATGGTCCACTCAGACTCAATGTCCCCAGTCTCCCCCGGGAGCTGGGAGAAGCTCTCCCGGAGGTGTGAGTTGAATACCCCTCTGACAGAGGACTCGGCAAGACGTTCCCAACAGACCCTCATGATACGTTTGGGTCTGCCAAGTCTGTCCGGCTTCCTCCTCTGCCAGCGGATCCAACTCACCACCAGGTGATGATCGGTTGACAGCTCCGCCCCTCTCTTAACCCGAGTGTCCAAAACACGCGGGCCGAAGGTCAGATGACACGACGACAAAGTCGATCATCGACCTCCGGCCTAGGGTGTCCTGGTGCCACGTGCACTGATGGACACCCTTGTGCTGGAACATGGTGTTCGTTATGGACAAACTGTGGCTAGCACAGAAGTCCAATAACAGAACACCGCTCGGATTAAGATCGGGGGGGCCATTCCTCCCGATCACCCCTCTCCAAGTGTCACTGGCGTTGCCCACGTGGGCGTTGAAGTCCCCCAGCAGAACAATGGAGTCCCCGGTGGGTGCACTGTCCAGTACCCCTCCCAGGGACTCCAAGAAGGCCGGGTACTCTGCACCGTTGTTTGGCCCGTAGGCTGCCACAACAATGAGAGACCTGTCCCCAACCCGAAGGCGCAGGGACGCGACCCTCTCGTCTACCGGGGTGAACTCCAACACATGGCGGCTGAGCTGTGGGGCTATAAGCAGGCCCACACCAGCTCGCCGCCTCACACCATGGGCAACCCCAGAGAAATGGAGCGTCCAGCCCCTCTCGAGGGTAATGGTTCCAGAGCCCAAGCTGTGCGTGGAGGTGAGGCCGACTATATCTAGTCGGAAACGCTCAACCTCCCGCACAAGCTCGGGCTCCTTCCCCGCCAGCGAGGTGACATTCCATGTCCCCAGCGCCAGAGACCGTGTGCATGGCCTGAGTCGTCCGGGGACCTCTCCCCGACCGCCGCCCAAAACACACTGCACCCGACCCCTATGGTCCTTCCTGCGGGTGGTGGGCCTGTGGGAAGGTGGCTCCACGTTGCCTTTTCGGGCTGGGCCCGGCCGGGTCCCGTGGGCAAAGACCCGGCCACCAGGCGCTCGCCTGCGAGCTCCCACCCCAGGCCTGGCTCCAGGGTGGGGCCCCGGTGACGCCGATCCGGGCGACGTAATGAGCCTCGTTTTCTTTGTCATCATAGGGCTTCTTGAACCGCACTTTGTCTGACTCGTCACCTAGGACCTGTTTGCCATGGGAGACCCTACCAGGGGCATAAAGCCCCCGACAACATAGCTCCTAGGATCATCCGAGCACTCAAACCCCTCCACCACGTTAAGGTGGCGGTTCAAGGAGGGGCTAACATAACATAAGTTCAACAAAAAATGGGTGATGATTCAGTGCAAAGGCCCAAAAGACAGAAGCAACTCAACAGAAGAAAATACACATCCTGGCAGTTCTGACCAACTGAGATGTTAAGGTATAAACTCAAAAGAGCGATTCACACCACACATCCTAAGAATGTGGTTGAACTGAAAAAGACTGGGACTGCCATAGGAGGGTCAAACAGTTGTTAAAACCAAAAGTCTGAATACTTTTTTAGCCTGCAGTGTGAATGTTTATATAAATACTCAATAAAGTATCATTATAGCATTAATTCACGTGTGTTTGTCTGGTGTTATATGAAGATAAGATTACATTTTATGCCCAAATCAATGTTTCCAAAGGATCCAAAAACTTATTTTCTCCACTAAAAGTTTGTCTTTCTTTTTTTTTTTTTTTTTTTTTTTTGAAGTTTTGAATTTGTAGATTTTAAAATTTGTTTTGGGGTAATTAATGGTACAGATTTGTCAAAAAGATTAAAACCCATGTTTTAAAATGTTGACCAGCTAACCACAAACACATATAAATTGATATTCTGCTGTCTGCTACTGGTTTTATTTATTTCTATGTCTATAAATATTGGTTTTGGGAAATTCTTTGAACCAATTCATTGTTTGTGTCCCCCATGCATCATCGAGCTCTGTCTCATTTTGTCCCAAAGCATTTCTGTGTTGGTCTTTTAAATCAGTGACTGAAAATACTTTGGTGGTTAGTGGTTCATCTCCTGTGCATCATCAGACAATACCAGAGGCCACAACATTTCCCTTTTCTTTCTCCTTCACATCATCTACTAATTTCTTATGTAAGATATTATGCAATGTGTTTTTGGAAGCTTTGCTCATTACTGGGTCTGGGGAGTTTCCTGAGGTGGCTGCTGTTGTCATGTCCAAAGCTCTGAATGGGGCCCTTTCTGACACCCCCTGAGCGACTGTGAGAGCCCCAAAGCTGCTATCCTCAAACGGGACAGACCACCGGGAGGAAGCGCACGTGCTCCAACTGTCCAGCAGAAAAACAAAAGGGTTGCACGTGACAATCTCATTAACAAAAGTCTTTGTCCGTTAAATCGCAGCTTGGTGCTAATTGTTTATGACAATTCGATAAGTGGGTTTATTCTATGCCAACAAAAGCAGAAGAATGCGTCTGTGCTGGCATATGGACCTCTCCACTGGGATCTGATCATAATAATATTGGTGCATAAGTTACCCATCCAGTCAACTTACAAATGAGTTGCTATTTAATTTGATCTCCTATAGCCCAAACACAGAGAAAGAGAGCAAAACATGTTTCAAAGAGTCGAATGGCTGCTGAAACAGAGGTAATTTTATTGTTTTGTTAATTGTTATTTTAATCCAGTCTTGTTTGGTGTATTGTAATCTCTTTTTGTACTGACCTTCATCCCTTTTTTCAAAAGACCCCAAAGGTATCAATCCATTGTGTCACTTTTTCACCAACTTCAGCTACATATTTGTTGCTTGATCCTTGAATAGTTTTTGGTCAATGTTTTTGTAGCAGGGAGCTTATGAACAATTGACTACAAAGTCTATAGCTACTGTTTGTCACAGCTTATCCAACAGCCTTGTCCACTTGTCATTCAGATGGATTGAGTTATTGTGCTGCTCATGCAGTCCTTTGTCATGTTTACATATTTACTATTCTTTACCTCAGACATTCAGACTCTCTTGGCATTATGTAATGCCCTTTCAGGGGTAAATATGATTAATCTTTTCCTGTCACAGAGTAAATGTTAGAAAAATAACATAATTTGATCAAAGCTATATTATTGTCTTACCGAAATCAAAGAAAATAATGTTTTGACAAAATGCTGTTTTTAACAGCATTGTTACAGAAGCTTAGTGTTCAACATTTACAGTTTTATCACATATGTATCGTTTTATCACAAATTTAAGTGGGCAGGATTCAAGGCTTTTAAAATGTGTTCGCGTAACTGTGTATAAACATTTCAAATGTAAAAACTAATTACTTATGGTTTTACAGTTGTAAGAAAAGTTTTCTGGCTTTTGGTTTCAGTGTTTGTTTTTAGATCCAAATTGTTTCAGTTCAGTGACTTACATAAAGATAACTCGAGAAAACATTTTATGACCAAATAATTCAGAAATAGTTTATCCAAAGGTTCACATTATTTTTTCATTGCACTGTAGATGTTCAACTACATATGTTTCATTGCAAAACAATCTAACAAATTGTAATAAATATTGTAGTATGCATTTATACAGTGCATATGCCTAATTGTGGGAAATGTTTCATTCTAATGTAATGCATTTGTTGTTTTGTTGTACTGTTTTGGTAGGAAGAAGAGCCTTATTTACAAAGGATATAAAAGTTGTTAAAATTTATATATTTTCTTATAAAATATAAAGTATTTCTGACCACTGAACTCTTCACCTGAACCAGATTTCTTTGTTGGCATTTTAGAGCCTACAGAGAACTGTATGTACTTTCCAGGCGTCAGATGTATATTCAGCTCTGCAAAGGTATTCAAGGCTTTGTGAATCTCAAATGAAGAATGAAGGCAAGTTGTGCAATCCATAGCATTGGGCACACTGACATAGTTTCATTAAGTTCCTGAAGTACAGTCAAACTATGGAAAAACCTACTGTCAGTTGAAAGCACTCAAAAAGTGATTTTGTTGTATTTCCACACACATATGGAGAAGGTTTGGGCTTCCAGGGCAGCCAGTGTCTTTCTGTGTAGTGTTTGCATGTTTCTCCCTGCATCTGGGTTGGTTTTCTTGGGCACTCTAGTTTCCAAAATTGCTGACTTATCTCTTGTGATGTTTTCTTTTCCTGGTTTGCCTGTCAATCTGCTCACATTCTTGTCCTTGTAAAGAAAGGCATCTACTGTATATGAGGACAAGTTCAAAACCTAACCTTATATTGTCTTACATTGTTAATTTTTACTGGTATCTGAAACATGCTAAAAGTATAGAACATATTGTGCAGTTCAAGTTGGAGCAGCTGCAATACATATATGTGACACAAACAGCTCTCAGTTCCGCTGAAGTGTTGTTGAAGCTGAGAACACAAACCCTTCACCTCCTCACTGTGTTTGTGCAGATGCATGTTTGACCACAGCACAACAACAAGCTAACTATAGTCTTAGAATAATACATCTGTGTATTATCAAAAAGAAGGTCACACAACAATCATGAACTGTCTGAGTGTTGAGAAACAAAATGCTCCATTATTACTGATGGAACACTGCAAACACCTTTTCATCAGAAAAGTACACCTGGTTCTTTATTAACAGTTACCTAGCCCACCCAAAATGTCCTTACATAAGCTCTATGTGTCAAAGGACCACAGCACTTTGAGCTACAGCAGTAGCGTAACAGGTATGTGCGCTCCATATGTTTATTTTAACTACATGAACCAGTTCTACACTTTCACTGTTCGACTCTTGTAGATCAGCTTGTTGTCAGGAGGTTTCCAAAGCAGTACGAAAGTGGGCTAAACGTGAACTGACCTGGAGGCAAGTGAAGGTTCTTAAAATATAATGTTATTTAATCTTATTTATCCATCATTTGCAATACTTTGTTTTGTTTTAGTGTACAGCATGAATTTTGCATTCTTTACGCCATGGTAAAATGTATCTAAATAGAAGAGTTTTTAATGCAATTCAATACGCAACTATTGAAACAATATTTGATTATAATTTTTGATTGTTTTGTTAAAAAAAAAAAAAAAAAAGACTGTAGGCAGTTACATTTTACATGTAGTATTTGGGCAACTGTACCTACATCAAAACTTATAGCGTTATTAAAGTCATCAATTACTAGATCATCCTCTTTAATAATCACTATAGATACGATATATGATTATTCAATTACAGTTCCAGAAAAAAAAAAAAAAAAGGTATGTATGATTGCTTGTTGCAAAGTTACTTCACTCACCTTTCTCCCACTTTTGCCCCTGACTTCTGCTTACTCACTCAAAGACCCCTTTGAGCCAACTGGGTCATTTGGCTTTAGGGGCCTCCTGTACATGATTTGGATAGTCTTACATCTGAACATGTAAGTAGTGACTGTTAACATGTTTCCAAGTTTCAGCTTAAAATGGGGTAAAACAAAACACACTGATATTTGTGAAGATAAAACCAAGATTTCAAACTCAAATAAGGAATCTTAAAATTGAGAATTGGTCACAGGCTGAAACTAACTGAGCATGGAAGCTGTTAACCAAGTTTTTTTCAGCTCTATAATTGCAAACGACTTGTTTGAAGAAAATGTCCTCAAATAACCTTGTGCCACAGACGCTTGATGTGTCACTTAAATAGTGGTAACACATGTCAGCTGAGACATGTCTACCTCATGTGAGAAGCTTTAGTCACTTTGAGATGTGTTCAAACATGTGACCCCTCAGTGATGCATACGACTGTACGATGTCCCCTGCAGAGAACTGAACTGTAAATGTGTGGGGAACATTCCCAGACCTCTGTCCCAGCTGTGGTCACATCCTGTATGACCAGAGGACGATTGTGTTCTTATTCCTTTTACAACTGTAATTAAGATGGAATTGAGATTAGAAAGAATCTAGAATGTTGCTTTCACCAAATGCACTTTCTATTGCATTTACTGTATAAAACAAAAATAGGAGTGAAAACTGTATACAATTTACTCCTGGAAGTTCTACAGCACTCCAGGCAAAATATTCTGTGGACAGATACTGTAAATCTAAGTTGAGTTATTAATACTGTATTGTGGCATGACCAGATATCCCAGAATATGGCTGAACTGAAAGCTCTTTAAATGATGGTCCAAAATCCATCCTGAGCGCTGTGCAGATCTGATTTGCAACTACAGAAAACTTTTGACTGAGGTTATTGGTGAACAGTGTTTAAATGCTGTTTTTAGTTTTATTGCTAAGGTTTAATTGTCCCAGTTACCTACTGTAATCACTAGGTTTATAAATTGGTGAAACGATTTTTTAAGATGTTTCATTGCCTCTAGCCTTCCAACTGGTATAGCTGTCTTAATGTGAACGGAAATTATAAGACCCTAATTTACAAGACCCCCCTGAATATTTTTGTAGCATGTAATATAATGTCTCACAGTTTTCAACCTTAAAGGGGTCCTATTATGTGAAATGTATTATTCAAAAATTTAGCCTTGTTATATTGGCCGCCCTTTATCATTAGTTTACCCAAAGTTATATTTGAATTGTTTTATGCATGTTTGAGTAATCTGGTATTATTCTTCAGCTGGAGCTCAAGTGCTTAGAAAATCCCCGTTCTCACCTACCACCTATCCCCTCCCACTTGTCTGTATTTACTTTTATAATTCAAGATTATATTCAAAAGATTAATACTCAAAGTAAAGCACATATGGTTCAAAACTGTCCCATAGTCACTATCCAATAAAAATTGTAATACAAAAATCTGGTGCTTCTTACAGTTGAATTTTAAAATGAAGAGGCGAGACTTGTCAGTTCGGCAGTCTTGAACAGGAAGTCAGTAGAGCTGTTTCTATTTTCAAGCCGTTTTAGATCAATTTTGGGTTTTACAGTGAACAAAAGGTAAATTAGTAATCTGCACATGTTCTAGTTTCTTACTAAATAGTTGGGAAAAAACGCAATAGGTCCCCTTTAAAGCACTGCACAAATGGGTAAAGGTAAGGTTAGGTAATGTTTATTAAGGACAATGTACAATTACATTCAGCACAATGAAAGAGATGCTTGTACCGCATTCTAGCTTTTACAGCTAATTTCTATGGGAGAGGAAAGAGTCTAATGAGTGATTTTAATGTACATTTTTAATTGGGTCGCTTTAATAATTCTGGGTCGTTTATTTGAGCAGATTCAAAGTTTCAAGAGAAACATGCAAACCTTTTCACTCCTTGAAATCTTATGAAGTGTAATATTGCCTGTATCATTGTACAAAGTCCTTTATTTCACTTGTTTAGGATAATTTGCAGCTCATCTGCATAATCAATGAATTTATGTAAAAAGTCAAACAGATGATTAAATTCCATTTTTATTTTCAGTTACAGCTATTGTTTTAGTTTTGCTCTTACTGCTTCACTTCTCAGTGCAACTGAAAAATCAAGTGTGTAAAAACTGAGTGAAGAGTATTTTAACATGTATCACAGAAATCAACTTTGCAGACGTGATCAGACCTACTTTTGCTGGAGAATTTGACCTATGGTGCATGTATAGGTAAGTGGGGAAACTACCTTAGAGGGCCTGGAAGAAACTCTCCCAGACACAGGGTGAACAAGCAAACTCCACAGATAAAACTCAGCAACATGTTTTGTGTTTGGATTTCAACTTCTAGCAGGTTTCAGTAGTGATATTTTGGGACTGTGGTGTTGTCTTCTGGGAGTCTTGTGATGATTGTTAGGCTAAGCAGTAGGGATGGAAACTCGATCGAAAACATTGAAAATCGTTCGAAGTATGCAGCGATCAAATCGAAAGCCAGAATTTATCAGTTTTGCTCACGCAGCCACTGACTTACACAAAAACAATGTAGTTGTATGATGAATACACACAATAATAGCCATGATGTTTGAAGAAACAAAGCGTGAACTTGTGCAAGACCTGACTGAATAATGTTTTATTATGTTGCATTAACAACTGATAGGTCAAACTCTAAATATGAGTTATAAAACACTAATTATGACTGTTTGCTGTTCAAATGTTGATAAAAATAGTTCTGACTCACAAACAACAGCGGCTATGTTTTAAACATAATTTATTATGATTTATTTTGTGTCTTTAGGTTTAAAAAAAGTGAATATTTATAGATAAACTAACAAAATCGAACAAAATCAAAAATCGTGGCTGCAAAATCGAAAACCGAATTGAATCGTGACTTAAGTGAATCGTCCCATCCCTATAAGCAGCACAGTAAACTGGACAGCGCTGTAGAATGAAAAATGTACATGTTTAGACGATTAGATCTTGGATTTGGTCTGCTTCTCCGACAAAGACAGCATACACAAAACAAACAAATCAATGTAATCAAACCTACATGAACAATTGCTCAACTCGATTTAGGAATTCCGAAAGTCTTTCTGACATTGGCTACTAACTGAAGAGTGCCACTGTCATCTTAACACAAGAACATAAATGATAGGAATTTGTCATCTGCAAGACCTTGAGGAGAAATACCTTGAAATGAGCTACTTATTAACTTAACAACCTTTTTATGCCACCCTAACCCAGCAGCCAACTCATTTGGCTCACTTGTACTATGTATTTAGATCTCTCTAATTACATTATTATTTTTGTTTATCACAATCATTTTCAAATTTTTTATTTTTTTTTACAATTTTTAGAGCCCCAAGCAAGTTTGGTGGGAAATCTAGAAATAACTAGCAGTGCAAAAAAAAATTAAAAATCTTCCTGGGCTCTGGGGAACAAAATGCTTTGTACTTTAAACTAATTTTCATCTAGATAGATGGTTTTACAATATGCATGTACGGGTGCAAAACTGATTCGTTTTAGTTATTTCATTTTTAACCCCTATTCTTTAAACTGTAGTATCTGTCACATTTTGCTGCTACAAGTCAATATGGACAAATACCAACCTTCTAACTTTCTATAATTGGAGCTTTGACTCGACATTTGTTTTTCTGTCTGTCCTTAAATCTACCTGGTAATTTTCCTCCTGCAGCTTCAGTGGGACAATGTGGAGCCATCCAAGAAAAGAGTCTGGCAGATTTCACTTCAAATCCATAAAAATAGACAGATCTTGGATTGGATTAGCACTGAGCTGCAACTTGACTTAGCCAGTGGGCTGGACTGCAACCTTCTATTTTTCATGCTTATGAAGAATTCATCACACACACACATACACGCAAACACAAACATACAAGAGATGTGGAAGATGTGGGCTTGGATGAATATGTTGGAGGTAAGAACTTACTTTAAAACATATTTATTTTGTAAATAAAATATAAGGAAACATGACATAACCAAAAATCAAGTAATTAGATTCTGTTGTGCATTTTGTATCTTGAATTAGGCTTCTTTACTCAGAAAAGTAATGACAAGAAAAAAAACTTAAGCCCCACCTTTTCTCCTCTACAAGCTGTTTTATCATGAACACTGTATGGTGTAGATAATGTGTAAAAATAACAATATAGAAATTGCCTTTAGTCTTACTGGGACAGTTCTGCAAACACAGCAGTGTCTCTTTAAAACTAAATTACTGTGAACTGGTAGCTTTCCATGTTTCCCTCACTGTGGTAAGAATCGGGAATGTAAGCAAACGTTGAGAATGATACAGCCAAACCAAGTCAAACAAACTTTGACTTCAGACATTTCCAAGCCGGTAAACCATACAACTCTACCAGATGATGCATAGCTTAGGACACAATTGAAACACATTAGGCCAAAGACAGGGGGAAAAGTACAGGACTAATATCATCACTTTTGAAGCATTCCTTTGTTAGATGTGGCCTACAAAATAAAATGAAAATGATGAAAAGTCAGTTGGCATAGTTTTTGTTTTTTATCATCTGACTTTTTGAAAGCTGCATACAATTGACATTAGACTTTTGTTTTATTTAATTTTGAAGGTTTTCCTAACTTCCAGTCTGATAATATCTAATAATGGCAGCTATTTATTTGTGCAGAAAGAACAGAAGTCACATAGACAAGCTTTAGAAAACAGTGTAGACTCTGGAATCTTGGGGTCAAAACCTGCAGATAACCAGAGCCCACTGAATCCAGACCAAAATGACTAAGGTGCATCTGGTTGCCTTGATTGAGAGAATTTAGCACTTATGTAGTTGCAATGCAAATACAGGCACCTAGACCTGGATCAGTAAACAATATCTCACCTGATCTGAATCTGGTGCAGGCTTGAGACAGAGCCACAGACCTTAGAAGAGGATTTATAACACATATAGTCTAGAAATAATAAACAAATCTTTTTTATCATTAAAGAAACCTAGTGTACAGTTCAGTTTGTGGACGAGGTACATGATTTTGACCACCACCCTGTCTTTTCTGTTTGTACCCAGTCAACCCAGAGAAGATCAGAATCATGTAGTCCCTTTGAACTGAGCCAGCATGAAAGACTCCAGACAAAAATTCCAATCTAGCAATACATTTTGTTTTCAGATGTTTGTATTATTACTATTTTTTTTATTAGGCCTACTATTACTATGATGTATTTTATTTAAATAATTAATGTATGTATGTATTTATTTATTACTTTGCACAAAGATTTACACAAAATGACAACAATAACCACAGTGGTGGAGAAAGTTCTCTATTCTCTTCTAAGGTGAATGACAGCATTTTGAATAGACTATTTCTATAGTTAGTTCATCCATACCAGGACAGTTACAAATCAACTAAACAATCCTAAAAATTCGGTCTTAGTTTTCATCAAAAAACCAAGTTAATTTCACAAGTTTAATGATTGCAAAATGCAAAAATTGTTAAGATTGGGCAAGAAAATTGTTAAGTTTGTGGAAGTTTGTGTTTTGTTCGTACGTAGCCTACTATTTCAGCAAAAAAAAATCCACGCAATGTTTTATAAATGATATAGTCAAATCAGTGAAAGTGCTCTGAAAGAGCCCAAACGCGCGTCTGGCACGTCTCTGGCATCAGTGGCTGCTTCTTATGGTTCTCGGAGGCAGTGGGGAGGACCGGGAGCCCCCAGCAGCGCGTACTGGTGAAACACGACGCTCATCACATGGCCATGGAAATTTCCACTCCACCGCTTGTTAAATGGGAAGGGTCTCCAAGTCAGCTTTTCACTCGTGCGCCTCCTCCTCCGCCTGCTGCAGCTGTCCGCCACACTCACGGTAAGCTCTCTAAATAAACTTGTGCTTTCCTCTTTTACTAAAACAAGTCTGCGTGTGCTTTTGAATGTGCCCACCATGTTTGATTGCGCGGAAGCGGGTAATTTAATTGATAGTTTTAACTCTGGTTTGGTAGAGACTTGAGTGCGCTTTTGGATTTGACTAGACCTTCATTATTCACCTGTATGAGTTTAGCACATTAGATCTTTTCCACATAGACTTAAGACTATACAACTGCAGTATTTTCAGGAGAATATATGCAGCAGTAGGTTATCAGTATAGCCAGAAGCTGCAGTGTGCGAAACGCTTCCTGAAGGGTGTTGCCTCAGTCAACATATAGCAGCAATAAGCGCCAAACACGAGTCTGCTTAAAACCCAGTTTCTCTTTTTATTGTGTGTTCCTGCATATTTTGTGTTTCCTTAAGCCTCCTGTGGACATCACTTGCTTGTTGGCGCTCACCAGTTGATCGTTGGAACAGACTATGCGTAAACGCGCGGTCGCATGGCTCTGTTTTGTTTTCCACGCGTGCCGCCTTTCCGCGTTTTGTGGGAGGCTGGACACAAAGGCTGGTCATTATTATGACAACGAGCATCGTGAGCATCGATTTGACTGCCACGCAATGTAAGCTGTGACTTTTAAAGCTGGTCTCCCTCTTTGTTGTGAACAGGTACATGTGGATATGTAAATGTAAGCATATGAGAGGTTTATGTAACACAGGCCCTTGGCATCACTCAAGGCTCGTGTGTGAGCAGCGAGGGAACATAGACAGAACTGCAATATTGTAAGTGCACTGTAGAAATGTGCACCGCTCATAAATCAGTCGTTCGTTGCTGCTGCTACTGGAAGTTGGTCTCCAGTTTGAGTGAAGTGCGCTGGTATCATTTATTTACGCTTTACTTATAAAGTCACTGTGGACCTAAAAAGCTGACAAGTTTTTGTTTTGCAAATGTGCAAATTCACTGGACTCTACTGAAGTACCATGCCACTTGCTTAAAGTTTAAGTTGGGGTAGCTAATTTGTTGTAAGCTACTGCGGGCCTATTCAATTATAGTTACCAGTGGGCCAAATTAGTTGGAAAGCTGTGGTCTGAGGCAAATAGTAGTAGTAGTAAGTTTATTTGAAAGGGACAGAACATTAAACATTGTTGCCCTGTTAGGTGCAACCAATGCCACATTCATAGGCCATATTGCAAACCCGGTCCCTTATTGCAAAGAATAAAGACATACAATACTATACATAATACATAAAACATAAAATAAATGACAAAATATTTACAGTAAAAAACTTCTCAATGTTCTAAACTTCTGATGTTCTAATATTGACATCTTTGACTGACTTTGAGCCATTGTTTGATCTTACAGTTAAAGAGTCACAAATCTGTGAGAGCTTTCAGTGAGTGTGAACTGCAAATGTGCTTTACTATCAGCAAAAAAACTCACTATGCTACAAATAATTAAAAATCTGTTATTTTCAATGAAATAAATACAAAAACACAGCAAACACAGTAATCAACAACCAGATTTGAAACAGTGCAGCAGTGGGACTAAACTATATTTGCAAACTGAGACTAAATTTAGTCTACAGTTGGATTACATCAAATTTAAACCACATTTTGAAAAAGCGTACACCAGAATCTTCACTGAGACTAAACCAGGACTCCAAAGTCTTAGCCATTTAAAAGGCATAACAAAATATGGTTCAAATGATGCGTAGAGTAAGCTACAGAAAAACGGCCATCAAGCAAAATGGTCAGTTTTTCATGTTGAGCCAAAAAAAGTGCTTAGTGGGCCGCATTTGACCCCCGGGCTTCCATTTGAATTGCCCTGGGCTACTGTAAATGCAGCATTGAAAAACTAGGTCTTCAAACATTTTTTTTTATTATTTTCTTCTGACCACAACAAGCATAAAAGAGTTAAAGTTAAAGCAGTTCAAATAAATAATAGTATGAATAAAGCTAAACATAAAGAAGAATGTATGAGGTATTTTTTTTTTACTATCCTAACATTACTTGAAAAAAGAAACCATTCCTTTTTTATATTAAAATGGGGGGTAACATTTCCCCATTCTGTCAAATTAGACATTCAAAGACTTTTTGAGGGCACCAACAAAAACCCATGACACATCAACAGCAGCAGCAAAAGCCCTAAACCACAGCAGCACTTGCTTGCACTAATTTACAGCTTTACCTTCATCATCAAAGCAAAATTTTGACATATTTTTTATGATAACCTGTTCAAGCCTGTCAGTAACTTAGTTGCTCTTTCAAATGTTGTGTATCATGGCATTTTGTCTTCCTTGTTTTTCTCATTGCATGCATTTATGGTCAGATTAGTGACATTGTCTTTATTTCATGTTGTTGCTTCTTTTGTCCTTTTGTCTTTTGTGGATTATTATGCATTTCTTAACAACTAAAGTTCTAAAGTCCGTCTGTTATTGTTTCTTGATATAGTTTAGACTTCTGGTTTAGCCCTATTTTTAGCAAGTCATTCCTAAATTGTCTAAAGGATCAGGGTGGCAGCAGGTACAGTTGGGCGACAATGGGAATATTAACAGGTCTTAGAAGGACACTTTCTCGTTTGAGATTTCAGTGTGTGCATCTTTGCCTGATCACCAATCTGCTGACTTCTGCAACAATGGTGGCACTGAGTATGGTTTTAAAGGGACACTTTTCAGATGGAAGGACTGCCATCTGCTTGTTTCCATAAAGAAGCTGCTTTGCTTTAAATGTCCCATATAGAATTAACTGTATCATTAAATGTATCTTAAGCTTATAATTGAGACAAGCAGGTGATGCCATAAAACTTAAATATGTACATGACATCTTTGGCGATTCACAGTTTTGATTGAAACAAAAATGGAAATGTTAGATCTGATTAAAGTCCAACAAACAATAGTCCATACATTTCTAACCACACATTTACATCCCTTGTTATTTGAGCTTCTATGTTTTCCTCCTCTATCTAACCACAAGCTACAGATGAGGTACTTCTCACCACAAACAAAGCCTGCATTGAGTTTTAAAAACATGTCTTCAGCTCCTGCTCCAAATGGTGCAGGAATTTCCATCATCGCTCTCCTGACTATGAGGCCTAAAATACGTCAGGCCCCTTGCACCGTACATGCACTTTATTTTTGCAGGTTATGTAACTGAATCTTTAGGGCCTCCCTCTGTACTGTGCTCCACCTATGACTGTTTGAATAGAGCTGGACTCTGAAGATCTATGCCACTGTCTCTGCTGGGCAACATGTTGATTGATGATGCTATAGACCTATTTCACAGAGCCTGTTTGGACAGGATCAAGGCACTGCATCAAGAATATATGTAGTAATAGACAAATGACATAAATTGTGTGAGAAAGCTATAAACCCAAAGGTCAAAAACTTAAGATTCACAGCTTTTGATTGCGACTTGCGCACCAACTAGACGTAAGCCGTTTGTGAACTACGCCCTTGTGTAACTTTTACGCCACGTGTGGAGTGGGCGTAAGTCCAGGGGCAACATGAGAAGCATGCGAGGAGTGACATGTAAACTTTGTTCAAAAAAATAGACGCGCAAAAAGACAAAATTGTTTTTTATACTTCTGCTTGTTTGATTTTTGTGTTTTGTATGCCGCAACAAGCTCCAGAGCACTGAGCACAAGACGTGCAAAAAGTGAACTGGTTTCCCAGTAAATGCAGTGAGAGCTTACCTGATCATGACAGTGAAGCAGTGCAAGACTATACATTCTAATTGTTATTTACTTTAGTTGTACATAATGCAGTTTTTTAATTAAATTAATCTGTTTGTAAAAAACTTGACTTCGACATGTGTGTGTTTTTCCTTAAAATATAAAAAAAATCGATCCGATGCATGTGGACATGAGACTTACTCAAGAATCGGTTTGATGCGTGAAAGTTCAGAAAGTGTATCCTGAAGTGTATCCTTGAAATAATCCTTTTGGTGGAGAGCAAAACAACTTCTCGTAGCAGAGAGTCGGAGCATGATGTTCTCTCCACTTCGGTCTGCCTCCGGTCGCATATGCTGCTTTCTTAAGAGTCAAACTTACAAAAGTTGGCATGGCCATGATGATCCAAAAAAAAAGCAGACACACTATCGTGCTCTCCTGATTTGATCTCACGTGTCTCATCTGCTCTGCTGTGCGGACATGCAGCATTCACAAAGAACAGTGCAGCACAAAAACACTTGGCTGAATAAAGAATGAATATAGATTTAATGTCACGGATCGGGTGCTGCACTCTGAACCTCATAGCGCCAGCACACATAACAACTCTTTACACCATCGTTGCGCTAAGATCAGGGAGCATAATGTTCAAAATCAACTTTAATGATCTTTGAGCCTTGTTACACCAGGGTTTCCTCATCCACTGTTTATTCAAAGTTGTATGAATGTTTGCGTAATTCTGCAATTCTGAATTTTTCTGCAACTGAGGCCCAAGTTCCTGGTTGGATATTGAAAACTTCATAGGACAAATGTAAGCTTTTGGCATGGAAATGGAAACCTTAACATTGAGTTCACAAAGTTCAGATTTGCACCTGATGCCCTATATATTTTAACTTGTTATATAAACCAGGTACATTAATCATTTCTCTTTGATACAGAACCAGTCAGGCCGCAGGGTTTGGGCATTGACATATGAAGGCAACCTCCTGCCAATGAACACAGAGCTTCAAATATGATTAGACTTGTTGCATGGTAAATTTATCTGTAGTTTTTTTGTTGCTGCTGTGTCATTCTTTGTCATGGCTTGTTGATATCAAATGCTTCTAGAACGTTTTTGTAGGTTGCTATCAGAAGGTGTGCATTGTTTAGTGAGGGTGATATTATTCTACTTGTCTTAGATTTCACATATGGTAGAATAGAGAGAGAGAAAAAAACTGTAATTATCAACATACTGTATGTGTACGGGTAGCCAAATTTTTTTTTAAACTGTGCATTGTAATTACCTTCAAGGAATATTTATCTCTTAAACTGAATATAATAACACTAAATTTAAAACAAAAATGCAGAAGCCCATTGCTTTTGAACATTGTAATGTGAGGACTGAAAGATTTGGATAAAAATTATTCTGACATAACTGCAATTTGATTTAATTTAATTGTTCAGATTTTTAACATGTGTGGTATCAAAATATTAGAGTAATATATGCAATATTAATTCTGACTGCTAAGCTAATGCATGAATCCCATACACCTCTGAGTATGAGGATAGCATATTTATTGTCTGCAGAAGAAATGTATGCACACTTTGCTAATTCTAACAATTTAAAGCATTTTAATTTGATTGTTGTATTTCTTGTATCCCTGGTAAATATGGTCTTGGAAGAACAGTATGATCAGAAAGTCTCTTTATAAGAAACAAACAATTGGACTGCATTTGGACTTGTTATCATAAAATTAAACCAGTTGCAGTCCAACTGTATAAATTTAAAACCTCATGTATTCTTGTGGTTTGTCAAGTCACTGTGATGAGGCTATACTGGGACAGGTATATGTAAAAGAACACCTGTCTTTTAAAAGGGCAGGCTTTCTAATGGATCCTGTCCCCTGATTGGCTGCTGCGAGCTGTGATTGGCACATGTAGGTCAGTGGCTGATGTAACTCTTGGGTTGTATTAGCTCACAGCAGCCAGCAGCTGCAGCAGCAGCAGTAACTCGTGTGAGAGTTTAAAAGACTTCGCTATCTGACTGAAGAAGCGCCACGAGCAGTCCCACTGTTGGCTGCTTTCCTAAACCAAGCACATTATATTGAAATCTAAGAAGCAGCCCCATAGTGTTAGTACTATCTTTACTCACAGTAGCCTTACATAATTTAACAGTGGAAGTGCTTGAACGGTAGATACTGAAAGAGTAGTCCAAAGACAGGTTATGTTTCTGCCTAGTCTATAGAAGTAAAACAATACAAGTAGAATAGTTAATACCATTAAGACATTCTCTTTGGATATAGAGATGCTTTATTAGAGATGTGACAATTCTGCTTTGTCATGATTCAATTCCTGTCTGTGTATAACACACTTTTGTAGGAGTAGCATCCATAAATCTGCTGTTCATGTTCTCTGATTGTGAAGACAGACAACTTAACCTTTTTCAAGTCACACCAAATGATAATAGAGAGGCATAAAGAGACATAGGATCAAACCAGAATTGAATTGAAACACCAGTATTAAGCGAATCAATACTATTTTGACTATCATCTGTATATTCCATACTGTGGTATATTTTTTCCAAAGGAACAGGGCTTTCTTTCCATGAAAAAACTTTGTGTGCTGGTTTAAAAAAAATATGTAATGAAATATTGGTCAAGTGAAGATATAACTTGTATGTTCTTGTTCTATGACCATCTGTATTTAACTCTAATTGATGAATTTGCAGTGAATGCAAAATCATAAGAGGACACTTCACCTACATTTTGAATGTAGATGACATGTCTCGCCCGAGGACACTCCTGCATTCACAGCAGCTGCCAAATCCCCAGAGGCCGACACCATATATTATAACTTATTTTAGAGAACTGGGTCAGCCTGGCTTTTCACTAAAACAGATCGGATCAGCTTTCTAGAAATATTCAACCACTTTCGAACTTTTTGAGGCCCTTTTCACATGCGTATACAAAACATTCTTTGAAACCAATTCTAAATGAATGAGTTGAGCTTTGCATTTTTTTGGAGGGAAATTTCCCTTCAGGTCAGAGGTCGTGACAGAGGTCGTCTCCATTGAGGCTCGTACAAACAGTGAAGTTTACCAACACTCCTCTTTTACAACCTGCTGGAGCTGTTCACTGCACTGCTACTTCCTCATCCCTTAGTCAATTCAAACACACAATTTGTGATTTTACAATGAGAAGACAAGTCTGCTTGCTTTTAGTCAAAGTCAAATCCATTTATACAGAACATTTTGAAACAGTCTAAAAAGATACCATGGCTTGATGAAGTTTTTACAGACCGGTTTCATTAAGTGGTACATTTGACATATTTATGTTGGATTGGAGATCCGTGGCAATTCATGATAAAAAAATAATCTATAAAGAATAATTTCTTGAAACTACTTTAGTTAAGCCTATATATTTAGTTTTACCTTCTTGACAGTTGCTGTTTGGGATCAGTTACACACTGAGTTTGTTGGTCTTTGTTCTTAAGAGCTACTCTGCTTCTCTAATCTATGACCATTGCAGAGCCTTATGCTTAACTTTGGTCATTTGAAATTACAGTATTGCAATATTGAAATAAAACAATTTATTAAAAAAAAAAAAAAAAAGGCGTTTATTTATTTCTGCGTTGGAAAAGGCTTGCACGTTTTTTCTTAATATTATGAAAGATTTTTGTTTTGCTTGTGCCAGTTTGTTGCGATGCCAATTCCTATATCACAGTTCACAAAAAGAAATAAGGTGCATAGAAAGTGAAGAGGAAAATAAAAGGCAGTGATCAGTGTCCACTGAAGAATACAGATTCCTCAAAAATCCATAATACAACTTTGTGAAGTTAAATGAAACTTAAGGTAACTGACATGCCAAAAGCATCTAATATATTTTGTTTAGTCTATAAGGTCTCCTTTAATACATTTTGACCAATCCTAAATTGGTCAAACCTAAAATACATTTCGATAAAATTGTGTAGCAATTTGTGGCAGCTTTTATAGATCAAAGAGTTCACTGTCACTATCTCGGTTCAGAACAAACTAAACTTACTCCAGGTTCATGGTCAGAGGTCGGTGTGTGACGCACTTTGACAGAAAAGGGTTTTTTTTTTATCCGAAGTGACAAGATGAACTCATAATGCTTGATCCTAGATGGTCCAGAGCTGTTACTGGGGTGACCCATATTTTCTTACCTCTTACATAATGTACTATTTCAGAATGAGGGCCTCACAGACCGTGAACAGACATGCCTTCTCGTTAGCACCAGTATAAGAGTGCCTTTGTTTCAGGGGTGCAGGCTGTGACTGTCATCTGAGCAGCATGTATGAATATTACTGTTCAATGCTTATTATGAAATTACATGGTTAGCTAATACACATCATTTATTTGCTATAGCAGAGGTGACATTTCATCTGCCTTTAGGCCTACTTTGCGGCATTAGACCTCTGACCCAGCCTGGCTGTCCATCATAAAAGTGATGAACAAAATGATGAATGGACTTTTTTCCCAATCAAATTTTTGTGACTTTCAGTTTCTCTGATGTTCTAATTTTGAACACAGTCGTTTTGATTGAAGTGACACCATGCAACTTTTTAACTTTATAAAGTCACCTGGATGACTTGATTGAAACTTCTTCATGGATATAATACTTTAGTGCCATACTATAGGACATTATAGAGGTATCTTCAACAAAGTGGATGCAAGGGAACTCTCCCTGTAGACATAAGAGTCAATTTGAGCGCATAAACTCAATCAATGGAGAGTTTTCATTTTGTTTAAGTATATTATTCCTTTGCTGAACTTTGTGCTAATTCTTGTAATTTGTAAATATTTACTATGGTTACTATCCCACCAAACAAAGTAAGTAATGAGAAAAACTTAATGATATGTCCTTGGCACATGTTTGGACACACTTCTGCTGGACCCAGTCAAGGCCACGTCTGACTGAACTAGGCATTTATACAGTAACTCAGGCTGTCCATTTACTTTACCATCAGTGGGGCATATGAACCCAAAGTGATAAGAGGTGAGTCCTGGAGTTCACAGGATCAGAACTCAAAACAAGGGACATGGACATGTTTTATCTGCAGCACAATGGGGGACAGTGTGACGCTTTACATTAGAAAGCATTAACAGTTTATGTTAAAGGTTATCTCCTCGACATTTATCTTATCGAAGGTTCAATAAAACGACACGTTTTACAAGGCGTTTTCTTTGGAAATTGAACTTATTTATTGTAGGTTTGCAACGTATTGGAGATCAAATACTAATTCATGCAGAAATTAATATAATAAGTAGATACTTTATTAAGCAGTTGTCAGTACTAAAATATAAACACATGGGTATTACTAATCAAGAATTTTTTCATATTGTGACATCACACATTCTTATGATTTGCTTACTTCCAAAACTCTTAATCTGGTTGAGAATCCATGTTTTTTTTGTTTGGTTTTTTTGACAAATTGATTAAGTCCTAGGGACAGTTATTAATTCTTTTAAAACTTAAGATAGTTCTTAATTACACCAGACGTGTTTTATACATGTCTAAATCATGTTTGAGTAAGTCCACCTGTAAGGCATAACAAGGACTAAAACAGCATTGTTAAGCATAAGCTAAACAATGTTAAACTTTCCTGAGTAACAGACAGTTAGAAAAGAATTTGAAAATATTATTGTGTGATTTTAAAATCTTAAATGGCCTACTTGTCAGAAAGGAGCAAACTATTAATTGCAGACAAATGGGTGAACTTCATGTTTTTCCAAGACATTTGAGTTCTTGTTATTTTATTTATTTATTTATTTATTTCACGTTAATCAATCAAACCCATATTGTGGCATCCCTGCTTTAGTAGTTTTTTATGTTTTTCCTGAGGATTTAGTTTTATATTTGTGTGACTTTGCAGCAGTTCTGTATTAAATTAGTAAGACATTTTTGGTTCAGTCCTGATGGATTTAAGAGGGTGCATAAACCTCAGTGTTTCAGAATGACTCAGTACGAGACAGAAGTCAATGTAAACACAAATAAAGTTTTACATCATGGACCAAGAAAACGCACTCTTTAAGGGATGATATGTTCTAATTACCCTAGAAACAAAACAAGACAAGGACCAGTCATCAGAAAAAAAAAACAAAAAAAACCTCAAAGTAGTTTTTATAATTTTCCGATTTTGACTTTAGTTGGTGGACTGATACCTGCTATAAATATAAAGTTTTACCTTGATAATGTTGCAGTTTAATGTTGAATGTTTATTAAGGACAATGTACAATTACATTATGCACAATGGCAGAGATGCTTGTACAAGATTCTAACTTTACAGCTAATTTTCATCTGTAGTCCTGGGGAGGGGAGAGGGGAGGCACATTGGACATTTTTTTATTTGTAGGAGGAAAACCTACTCAGACACAGAGACAACATGCAAACTCCACATAGAAAGGCCCTGGGTCGCCTGGAGGTCGATCTCAGGACCTTCTTGCTATGAGGCCAGAGCACTAACTCCTGTGCCACCATGTCGCTTGTGGAAAAAAGCGGAGAACACTGCAAAGCCACAGACTTTTTCAGTCCCAATGTTGCCTTCAAACTTTAAATTAAAAAAGGCATGTTTACATATGTTTGTATTAGTAAAATAAAAATTACAAACATTTGTGACATTAGAGAAATTTTGGCCCAATGAATTGGTTGCGAGCTAATTTCCTTGTGAGATCTCATCTTTTACACAAGAAGTGACATTTTTAAACTTGAAAATGTTCATAACTCGCACACAAGTGTAATGGCCTCATTGTAAACGCTGTTTTGAATCTGGAGGGAAAACACCATAAATTTGTTGTATGATTCTCAGTCATATGATGTTTGTTAAATGAAACAGCTGCACTCAATTACATTTCACACTGATATTTACAGTGGGATGTAAACAATTTGTTTGTAAGTGTAACCTCATTTTTATGGACATTCTCAAGCGATGCTGCTCGTCAAACTGGTGCTACACAAACCTTTTCCCCACAAGAGCTACTTTAAAAAGCAAAAACAGAACTTAGCTACTGATAGCAGTCACAATAAATTAAGCCAGCATAGGGTACAGTTAGGTGTCTGTTCTAACCATTAGCCATTTTTGATTTAGTAACCCACTCAGGAAACTATGATACATTTACAATAGTAATAGGCAATCAAATACATTCAGCACATTTTAAATGTCGGTGAGCTACTCGAAAGTTGGTAAAGATCTACTGGTATCTCCTGTGCAACTCCTGCTCTAGAATATTCAGTATTCATCTCTAAGTTTGAGTTTTGAATGTGGCTGACTGCTTTTGTTCTAATGGAGCTCAAATGTTGAAATCTGGTGATGTTTTAGGAGTAAATCTCCCAATAATTTCTCATGAACATTTAAAAAAAAAACTAGCTAAGTCTTTTATTCCCTAATTATCATTCCCTGGTTTAGACCTGCATGGTCCAGCTTTAGGCTCAGGATAGAAAGTTTGTCTGGAGTTTATTAAGTTTAAAAAACATGGGTCTCTTCAGTTCCTAAGATCCTTTGTCATGTGACCTAAGACTCATCAACAAACTGTGTGTGGCATTTGTGGCAGTTCGAACAGGGGTCACAGGTCGCGTCTGAATTTAGCAGCAGCTGATTCCTAGGCTTCTCGGGGTCTCATGTTAGTACGTGTGTTACATGTGGGCGAGCGGGCGGAGCTACACTTTATGAACTCCGTGGGACATTCAGACGTCAAAGCTCTGGATGTTTTGTTCTGGATGCAAAGGTTAACAGCTCTGTGGTACAGGAGCAAAAACATGGCTTTGAGGGGGATCTGTTTGTTGTGACTGTTCACCACTGAAACTGCATTCACTTGTTCTAAACAGTCGCTCATTTGTACATTATACTGTGACTGGCTGAGCGGGAATGGTCTTTGTGAAAAGCAGATTTATTTCCTTTATAATATTTCACTGTTATTTTAAAACTGAGATCAAATCAACTCAACTTAAACTAAACACACAGTTTTCTCTAAAATTGTTAAAGTACAGACTGTATTGAATCTTAGATAATATTGTGAATTAGTTTCAGATAAGAATTGAATATCAATTATATATTATATTAATTGTTTAAACTAAAAGACCACAAAAGAAGTAAACTCAAGTCCAAACGTTGAAAAATTATCCTGGCAATTTTTAACTTAAGGTATGAATATAATATTTCTTCACTTCTGTGATAAGGTTGTTCACATGACCTCACAACATTCACCAGACCATTAATATTTAATAAGCTTGGCAGCTGAAATGAATCTAGTTTAACCAAATTATTTGTTGTAATACAAATTCAAATGTCACTGAACTGACGATGACATTTGACAATTTATTAAACCTAAACAGAAACGTTTTTAATCGCTATAACACATGGATAAACATAATACTGGCTGAATATCGTTATTGGGATACTTTAAGAAATAATATGTTGCCTGTTTTCAAGTAGTAAACAAACTGATTCATTGTCTTCCTTGTACCTTGTAGTTTACATAGTTTGCGTAAAATGTGTTTCCTCATTGTTTATGGTTGTTGGTGCAATTACATGTTGTAAGCTTTGACTAAACAGGACCAAGGTGATTGAGAAAGCACTCGAGATATTTATTGGCCTGTTGTAAAATCTGCATTAAGTGTTTCTTTTTAACAATGATGCTCAGATAATATTTGAAGCCTAAACATTAATCACTTAAAATATGATCACACTGCCTCTGAACCAGACTAAATATTGAGAACAATCCGCTCTGTACTTTTTTTTAGCTTTACTAAACCACACTGTACCGGTTTGTTTTTGTAAATGACATAACTTGCTTCAAACCAATGCGTTTGAATAGATCTCTCTTGTCCATCTCTTGGCTTGTACTGCAGTCTCTGTGAAGATTCTTTTTGACCCCGGCCCCCCACCATAGTTTCACATTTGAGGTAGTTGAATTAAGTCAAGGATGGGCTTGTAGTGTAAAGACCCCCGAGGCAGAGTCCAAAGCCTGGGGAGACGTTTGAGGAATGCCCCTGTAGCTTCATACAGAGCCACCCTTTATGAGGAGTTCACAGGGATTCTTCAGCCATTCTTTTCTCTAGTTCTTTTCATTCTCTCAAACAGCACTGAGTATCTTTTGTTAGTGTTTCTCGTCAGAAAATACAAGTAGTGGGGACAGTGGGTAAGCGAAGTGTCCTTTGTATGTTGACACAGAACAGAAGAGTAATTTATTGTAACGTTTAATGTTTTTTTTTTAAGTACCTGTGCAACTCATCATTAAGTGTGGTCTAATATTTAATTCCTGAAATTCAATAATTTTCCCAGATTTAGTGCAAAACAGTGGTGCCCAAATGATTTTCCACAGCAGGCCAAAATACGTATGTTGTGCTGAAGGGAGCTGATGGCCAAGCCTAACCTTGTTTTACATTTAAAAAGTATTGCTGGGTTTCACATTCTATAATTCTTGTCAGTTAAAAACCAGATTGGGGGCAAGAGGCAGTTTTTCCTATCAATAACATTGGACTTTGATATAAAATATTTCAAAAATTATTTAATACATTTAAAAAGTGATGGCTTTGGGGGGGGCTAGACCCAATAAAGTTTTTAATAGCAAAAATAAACTGCGTTTAAACAATATTCATTTTACCTGCCCCCAGTCTGATTGAAAAAACATTGGACTGTAGAATGTTGTGATGTCATCTGAAACTCAGCAATACGTAAAAGATAAAGATTAAAATGCGGCCCTTTGATTAATGGTCTGTGGCCCTCAGACTTCCAGCTAGATAGGCCCAAATTACAAAAAGTATAGTTTTTAATGTACATTTTGAGAAATTCTTCTATTATAGTCGAAATAACAAACATTTTGATGTTATATAAACCTAAACAGAACGTTTAATGCCTCATTAAAAGTGTTGTGGATAATTAAAATTAGGTCAAATCCAAAATTTTGAATGCTTAATCTCACAGCCATATATTGTTTGGCCCTCTGCTCCATATAGGTTTCAAACTGCGGCCCACTGTGAAAAAAGTTTGGACACCCCTGGTTTAGAAGATTTTATGTAATTTAGTTGTCTTTTAAAAATGAACATTTAATCAGATTGATATTCCTAACAAATCTTTGAGGATTAAGTTTTGCCCATCAGCCCTCGTTCAGGTAGCCTGAAAACATCAGCTGGTTTCATTTCACTCCGTGGAAACCGTCGCTTGTTTGTTCTAGACAGGTTCTGTTTCACAGTAACCAGTCACTCCCGTTTTTTTGATACTGGACGTTTTTTACGCCGACCAACACATTAGTTGTAGTTTGTCGTAAACATGGACATTAGCGATCGTTGTTGTTTCCATGAAGTGAAATGAATAGCTGATACATCAAGCTAGAGCGGCACCACCATCATAAAAAAGGAGTGAAAGTGAAGAATGAAAGTGGAATGATGTGAAATGGAGCAGAGACACGGGGTGGCGCTGGCCTGGCTATATTTTTGGCACCACTGTTACACTTGCAGATATCACTACTGTCATTAACTAAACTTACTTCTCACAACCAGTATTACATCACCTTCTAGCACTGCTTCCTCATCATCATCAAGTTCCGAACTTGTGATACTATTCTTTTCCTGACTGAGCCTCAAAAAAAATACAGTTTTTCTGAATTTTGTAGTTTTGTGACATCATACGTAGATTTTTCTGCTCTGTTTTTAAGTCCATAAGTCATCCAGATTTATTTAGAGCATAGCATCAGCATATCAGGCAATATCAGTTTGATAATTTTCTGTATTTATTTTGTAGCCAGTAGATGGAGCTCTAACTCAAATCTAGAGATGGAAAACACACGACTATATGTGTGTTTTATTTATTTTTCTTCTTATTTTTCCAATACATAAGACACGAACAAAGCAAATAATACTTCGGTCCTTAAATGAAATTCCAATCTGAACTCTGTGTTATGTAACTCAGGTTGTGCCCATCTGCTTCATCGTACACTGTGGCTCTGTTATTTGGTCACATGTTGCCTGTTTGTCCAGTCGTTTGGACAACTTTACCTCTTGACGAGATAATGGCTCATCTCCGACCTGGACACGACCTTGAGAGAAACCACATCTCCCAACGTAGCGCTCTGATTGGCCGATCCGGGGCACATCCTACCCCTAAACTGTCATGACAGGTGTAATCAGCGCAAACAGCAGGGAGGGCAGTTGGACAGATCGAACCAGTTCAAGACGGAAGTGTCTGTTTACAAAATCAGCTTTTTGATGACCTAACTCACATTTCTATTGGCCTTTATGATAATGTAGCCGTAATTACGTTTGTTTGGTCAGCTGACTAGTCATGTGATCACACCTCCGCTACCCATGGAGTATTTAACAGGGGACACACATCAATAAGAGTCACTTTTGCTTGTCACCATTGCAATGTAGCAACCTATTTTTAGTTCATAATCAAAAGGTGTGCGCCAATAAAGCTGTCAGTCAATAAATATGCAATTACAACTTTGAATATAGTGCAATTCAATTGATTTTATCATTCTTATTAGCTGTTAAGGTGGTGATTTAGTTTTGCCAAAGTGGGGCGGAGTCGCTGTTTCTATTGGTCGACAGAGGCCCTACCTTCTTCCATTAAATGCCTTGCTGTGCTACCTGGGGTTGTCAGTCCAGTCTATTCAGTCAGGACCTTCTGCCTCTTTTTTAGCTTTCTAACTACACAGATACTTCTCAGTTTCATTCCAAGGAAAGTAACATTATTGGGAGAGAAAAAACGTCTTTGTGTGAGTATGCATTTGTGCTAATTGCAATAAAGTAAATGCTTAAATTTGAGGCTGTAGCTTTCTAGCATCACATTTTTGTATTCTTTTTTTTTTTTTTTTGGAAAAACTTCTGCAGCTTTATGCCAAATTAAGTTAGCGTTTAGCGTACTATTTGTGTTTTTACTTAAAACAACAGATTCAATGCTGTAGGTTCGGCTGATGCAAGATTCCTTTTGGGTGGACAAGAGAGGCAGCAGTCTTGTTGAAACTAGAAGCATGCTCCGTGTTAGCAGACTTTTGTGGCGCTTAATGTACAAGCTAACTTTTCTAGTTCAGTACTGCTGTCTACCAAAGTGCTTGTGTAATGGCAAATTGGAAAATCTTTAGAAAAGTAGAGCTCAATTAATTGACACTGGCAATAACTTATTAAAAAGTGTAAAACAGGTATTTATTTAATGTTTAAGTTTGGCTGCTCCTGTTGTATTATTCAGTAGGCTATCTTGTTGAGACTGTTAGTACTTTGCTTTCTCAATGTGGCTTTGAACACTAAATTATTGTCACATTATCACTCACTAAATAAACTAATTACACATACTAATTGTTCCATACAATCTGAAGTTGCAAGGTCATTGCACAGTTGTACATTGAAAATCTCAATAATTGCAAAAAAAAAAAAAAAAAAAAAAAATTAGCCACACATGAAACAACAATTGGTTTATTTTATATTGATTGTGTTTACTTATGTGCTTTTTCCTCTCTCCTCGTTCAGTTCATATAGACTTATTACCAAAGCAGTCAAACTAGATATCTATTTATGAGAAAACAGAATTTTGTCGCATTTTTGTTGCTGTTTTTGTCAACCTACTTAATTTGCTAGCTTCAGTCCAAACTGTGTAATTCATGAAAGTTTAACTGTACAAATCCTGCCTTCAATGAACATCCAATCATTGTGATATTTTTCCATAGACATATTCTGTGCAGAAATCCTTCTCCCTATTGTAGTGTGACTTAATGTGGTCGGACATGTTGAATTTCTTGGCAAAGTTGCTGTCCCTTGTGCCTTGCAGACCGGCCAAAGATTAGCTGTACTGATGTGCTTCCACTTTTAAATCCCATTGGCACAAAATGACAAGTCCATGAGCAGCTGCTGATGAAAGCAGTCAATCACGTTTTTATGGAACGCTACAGCGATTAAGCTTCTTTTGTGTGATGCTTCTTTTGTGTTAGGCATGATGATCAAATGACATGCCAGTCATGAATGGAAAATACAGAAATATTAATGAAAGGTTATTGTTCTGAAAAGTATCTAGGAATATTCTACAAACAAAAGATAGGCTGCATTTCTCCTGTGGGCAATAGACTTTGTGATGTAAACCAAATTTCGTCCAGTTATAGACTTGTTTTCCTGTTTTAGTCCTGCTTTTGTCGTCCAGGAAATTGTTCCAAATTGAATCCAGTTTTGATGTAACTTCAAGGTGCACAATAATTAAGTCTATTAAAAATTGCAATATTAATAGATGCAAGGGTTTCATGCAATTATGAAATCGCAAATGCTGCAGTTTTTTTTGACATAATCTTTTCCTACAAACTACAAAACATCTTGTGACTTTCTGCATGACAATTATGAATTTTGTAACTTATAGATTTCTTAAGCTTGCTCTGAAACAAATGTGATTCTTGCTAGTTTTTCAGTTCATAGTGAAATAAATGACATAGCCTAAATGATGAACAGGTTACTTATTATGTCATCATCAATTAATCAATAATTTTTCTCCAGTATCAGTAAATAAAGAGCATATAGTTTCAAATTCAATTTTCTTTAAGAGTAGTGTTTAATATCTGCATTAATCATCACTTAGTACAACAGAATAACAATCTTCCTAAATTGCTAAATACAATTTCTTTGAAGAAAAAATGTGTTGACACTGCTTTGTACCTCAAGACAGAAAATACCTTAAAAAAATAACTTTTGGTTATTATTGTTAGTGCCATAATTTTTAATGTAACACTGTATTCTCCCCTTTGCATCACCTGAAGGCAGAGAGTGTTCTGTAATTGTCATTTGAAACGTACAAATAGATAATGTATTATGTTTCATAACTTGTTGCTAAAATTATCTTGTTCCCAAATACATGTTACTGGTGCAATCTTCAGACTGCTATGACTCAACTCATCAGTGATACAGACTTGTCCTGATCTGTCGACTGTGCTTTTAGACATTTACAGTGATTTTACATTGTGGTACTTTTGTGATAACTTATCTTGACTCTCAGTGATAGAAATGACACTGTATCTCAGTGAGATGAAAATAACTAATACATAAAATAACTCAGGGAATTATGATATGACTATAAATGCAAGAACCAAAATATGACTGAAAATAATCCACTTTTCGTGTCTTTGCAGTCTTTGCAGTTATGATCTGTAATTTTCCATTTGTACTCAGTAATAAATATGTCTGTTTTCTGCCACTTAGAAACAAAGATTTTGTCATATACAGTATCATATCTGTTTCAAGGTAACTCTGCCCCCACTCTCACGTCTAAGAGGCTGATAGTGTCCAGAAATATCAATAAAAGTGACACCAATTGGCTAAAATATGTTTTTCTTCAAGGCTGACAGATAAGAACAAGACAATACACGTCTCCAGCAGTCATAAGACCACAGATTTGTTTTTATTTAACCACAGATGTACAAGTGCAAGTGGAACGGATGAGAACTGTAAAGAATCATTGTCAAGTCTTAGCTAAGTCATAAAAAGTAAAGCATACATTTAAAGCCAACATTAGATCAGGTTTTATGCCTGTTTTATGCTCATCTTTACTAGAGTTGAAGCAAATTCAGAATTTAACATACTGTATAACTAGACCTTGACATATAGGACAAGAAAGCTTGACTAACTTGGGACTTTGATTGGTCTATTAATTAAAGAAAATAATCCTAACAATCCCTTTTGATTTACAGGTGTTTGATTCTGCTGCTCTTGCCCTCTGACCGTTGAAGTTTATCCCTGTGTTGTTGCCATCATGCCGAGTGTTGTGGACCGTATGGAGCTGAGGAAAGTGTCCACGCAGGATGATGATAGTCAGGACAGTCTGGACGATCATTACCCGGAGCCTATTGACTCTGAAAAGGCCACCATCAGCAGGTAAAGGCTCCAAAAAGATAGTGTACTGTGTGTGAAGCTGTCGTAGATATTTCATAGGTGTTATCAAAGCATTGTACTCATTTAGAAGTTAAGTTATTTTTTAAATAGCTGATTCAGTTCCAGTGGTGAGCAGATCAAATCTTGGGTAAAAAAAAAATGGAGATCTGAGAGAAGGTTTTGTGAGGATTTATGGACTGTAAAATGTGTCTTTAACTACCTCTGGATTCTAAAGGCAAAACTCAATCATTTTGAACTCATTTGGAAATAGTAGATGGATAAATAAAGCTATGCTTAAAAATTTTACTTGGTGTACTATTTGTAATGCGCTAGTTTTCAGCACTAGTTGTCTGCTTACATCACTTGCAGGCATTTACTTAATGAAACACAAATAATAAGCAGCTTATTCATGTTCAGATAAATATTTTCTACATATTTTACACACACGTTTTTATTGGCTTATTAACTTTGAATGTAAAGTCAGTTTCATAAGACTTTTTGCTGAAGCTGAACAGGGTGGGGTACTTTAAGCTGAAATCACACAAGTCGTGACAAGCTCCATTTTATTACATTTTGTGCCAGCTGATATGCTGCATTTGATCATGACCAAAATGCAAAACAGGACATGCTCTTCAATATTTTATATTATTCAAAGTATTTTCCTTTTAAAGCTCTGAGAGGGACCCGTGTGACCCTAAACAGTGAAACTAGCTCAAACCAGCTTTTTTCTGCTCATCAGATAACAATGTAAAAGCACTGAGCGGCACTATTTACACCACAAACATGGGTTACCTATAACCTGGGTCAAGAAAGTTTCACCAAGGCTTCAGCCATCTTCTTTTTAATAGGCTATCCCACCTAAACACAAAATTGTCTTCCAATAAAATCCTAAACCTTTTAATTTTGACCACGATTTTTGATAATTAATACTAGCTGCGTTACAAATGCTTGCTCGAACTGACTCCAATATTTTTGTCTTTGCAGCAGTCAGTATCTCGACGATAACGATGATGCAGAGAGTCAGAAGTTTCTTTCAAATGGACTCATGAAGAAGAAGAAGTACGAGGAGTACCATGAAGAATATGTGAGTTTTTGCGTTTTATTCATGTGTACAGAACAAAGTGTATGGACTGATAAAATCATGGTTTATTTAACAAACATTGTGCAACACAGACTAGACAACTACTGTACAAATCAGTTTGCTTTGTGACGTTTGTAGAACAAGGAAACATTGCATAAGTAATCAATAGTTTGTGGGTTTATTAGTTAATTTATGAAGAAATACAAACGGACAAAACCTTGTTGAATTATTATAGAAGACGAGCATAGGCAAGGTAGTTGACCAAAGAAAGTGAAAATTCAGCCTGGAGAAACTAAAAGAACAGAATGATCCAGGTTGTTTTACTGGCAGAATTTCAGTAACATACAATAGAAATTTCAGACCAAAATGTATATAGATTTTCAGTTAAATAATGATAGTTATTGCCAGGGACGTAGCACCAAATTCTGGGCCCCAGGTACAAATTTTGTTGATGGGCCCCTAAAAATAATCTTGTGTTTTAAATATTGAGTCCACTGTCATTATTTTTCTATTCATTAGGGTTTTTTTTCTTCCAGGCTTCAGTAAATCAATACTTTTCAACATTTCTATCGCCATAACCGACTAGAAAACATGACGTTTATGTGTGTGTTTTTTTGTGCGTCAAAACTATTGCGTTGGTTCATTTGCATAAAGACAAGGATAAAATGGAATGTGTTTTAAACGCACTCTTTTACATTTAACTAATTGTTTAAAGCTATAAACTTGTCTTAATTATGCCAAAAATTTGTGACATTTTGACAAATCAAAATGTTGCTGGATTGAGACGTAGTGATATATTGACAAGATTTAACACAAAAGGTCAATTAATAATCATCTTTATTCAGCAATTTTCTTTGGCCAAAGTCAGTTTGCTCCGTTTTAAAGAATGATGAACATCCTAACATCACAAATAGTTGCATAGAGGAACAATATTGATCTCACAAGCAAAAATAACCTGCTTTTGGGGCCCTTTCTTGCCCTAGGCCCTGGGGAGACCAGTACCATTTACCCCCCAGTCCGACACCCCTGGTTATTGCATTCAAATGTTTACAAAATAAAAAATACATATAAAAAGGTATTCCAACTTCCGACTTTATATTTTTTCGGCTCACACCAGCAGAGTTTGAATGTTAGTTACTGTAAGTTACTGAGCATGCTGGTACAAGTCTCATGTGATTTACAAGCTTAATAAAAACATTTTTCTTTTTTTTTTCTTTTTGATGTGGCTTTGGCCTGTTTGTTTTGCACATAAAGATATAATGACTCACCTGAATCTTATGTTCGTGTGTTGGACAGCATCCAGGACACGCCTCATTCGGCATGTCTGTCTTTAACCTCAGTAACGCCATCATGGGCAGCGGCATCCTGGGACTGTCCTACGCTATGGCCAACACTGGCATCATCCTGTTCACGTGAGTTTGCGTCATTATTAAACAGTACTAAAGTTTTTTACAGAGTACTTGAGATTTTTGTATGTGACACTCTTTAAAGCTGCACCAACTACGGTAAAGTAAGAAACCAAAAAATAATATTGTAAAGAAGTAGTGGCCTGTAGTCTGGAAATGTATGGTAATTTTGCTCCTGTACTTTTACATAAGGAACAAATATGGATTCTTCTCTTTAACAGTTGAGAAAAATAATTTGGATTCGGAAAAAAAAAAAAAAAATCATTAGTCACCAACAGTACAATTTCTGTACTTTGTGTTTAAATTTTTTCACAATAAAGGCAAAGGGATGAAATTGGGTCATGAGACACTATATTCAGCGTACAAGTTATTTACAGTGTTTTTACCTTCACCTGGGAAACAGACAAGTTGTTCTAAATATTTGAACTGCTGTGGCCTGTGCCCTGGGCTTTTTTTTCTCTGTCAGGTCAGTCTGACCTCATGTGCCCATCTGGTGGCTGATGACAGTTTTTGGAGACATTAAGATCTACTCACATGAAATGCCATGTCATACTTCCCAAGTCCTTTCCTGGTGCCACCTATACATTTGCCCACTCCACATCAAGCTTTGAGCTCCTTCCAAACCTCACTGTACACGAGACAGATCACTGGTCACCCCACACAGCCCTCGTCTGCTGCTGCCCCCCGCTCTGTAGCTCCATGACCCTCGCCTCCCCTGCCAGTGTTACAGACACGGGGCTAAAAATACCACCGGCCTCTGATATCCGGTTAGGTTAGAGTGACAAGTGGAAATATACCAGACAAAGTAGGCGTCATCAAAGGGTCAAATACTGAGTTGCTATTTGTGTTCATGTAACTTTTAGCTGCTTAGGTTGTGCTGTAAAACTTATTGTAAGTTTAAATGTACTGTACACTTTTTTCTAAATATTCTTCAACTAGAAGTTTTCTGTCACCTTATTTCAACCTTTGGTTACATTGGAAAAAAACGTTTGATTAGTTGACAAACTGACAAAATAATTGCTGCTTAGTTGACTACTAAAATAATCATTAGTGACACCCTTAAAAGAAGAAAAGATGAATACAAATATACAGTTAAAGTTACAACCTCTAAATTTACAGCTAAATTTCCCCCATATCAAATCAACCCTCATCAGTGTTTGATTATTTTTAGTCAGTTTCAGTGTGGTTGTTTTTCAGAGCAGTTTTATTTCATTATTCAAAAAGTATCTGTCAGCACTCTAGGCTAAAGGTTAGGCCACTGTTTCTGGACGTCATTCGTATTTCTTAAAATATGTACAGAGACAGACACCTGCATTAGTCTGAAATTTTTTTTCATGATTGCGACTGAAGAGTTGAAATCACTCTAGTGTGCATGAATCTCACATCTACCTCTGTCTGCAGTATTTTGTTGATTGGAGTGGCCATCCTCTCATTATACTCTGTCCATCTCCTGCTGATGACTGCTAAAGAAGGAGGTCTGTGCTCACTTTTTGTTCATTATATGAAGTTATTGTTGTAAGGTACCTAACTCTCTACTCTCACCTGTCTTTGCAGGTTCACTAATCTATGAAAAGTTGGGAGAGCGAGCATTTGGATGGCCAGGCAAAATAGCAGCTTTTGGTTCCATTATATTGCAAAATATTGGAGGTAAGAAACTGTTATTTCATCTGTGGACGAAATGGTAAATTACAATGTGAAAGCCATACAAGACTATCTGTACAACTTAAAATGTGTCAGTTTATGTCAAAGCCAAATTTAGATTGCATTATAATTACTATTATTTTGTATTTTATTATTTATCTATTTGTCCTTTTTTGTCAGGGGTTCACACTCTTAAATGCACCTTAATAACGTGCAGTCACTTGCTGTATATTGTGGGCAATATTTCAACTCAGATTATCAAACTTAATAAAAAGTATTGGGTTATCTCAAGCTGAGAGGACATTTGGTCACACTTAAAGTTATGAATGTATTCTCGAATTTGATATCTTTTGAGTTTATTCACTTAAACTTAATGCTTTTTCATTACTGTGTCTTTCAGCCATGTCAAGCTATCTTTTTATTGTGAAATATGAGTTGCCAGAAGTCATCCGAGCATTTTTAGGATTGGAGGAAAGCTCAGGGTAAGTCTCTGCACTGTGCTTTTTTGTTCTTTTCTTAACAGATGTGATTTCAAATTGATTTATTTTTCTTTGCACAGTGAATGGTACTTGAATGGAAATTACCTGGTGGTGTTTGTATCTGTTGGTGTCATTTTACCGTTGGCCATGTTGAAAAACCTTGGTGAGAAACTTATACTTTGTGCCTTCTTCCTGTGTTAATTTTGCCAGCATTACACTTATGCAGATGAAACTTTAATAACACTGAATTAATTGGGACAGAAGTCATATGTGCAGCTACTATATAACTATAACAATCTAAAAATACATGAACACAAATCATCATTAATATTTGTTAAGAGAATATACAAGAACTGGACCCTATGCAATACATTCAACATCGAGATCTAAGCCCTATGTTTTCACATGAGGTAGATCCACTTGATACAATGAGGGTGCCCTAGGATATAGCTAATGTAATGCTAATAATACATTAGCTATACTAAGGCCCTAACATTTTTAACTGTTGACCATAAAATGGTTTAAAAATACATGATGCCTCTTTGGCTCCATAGCATCACATGACCATGTTCACTCTCACATCTGATTATTTTTTATTAAGTCACAAGCTTTATGTAAAGAAAGACACATTTTAGCTGTCTTATAATAGACTTTCACTAATGGCTCTGCTACATTCTCTGTGATTAAGCAGCTGTCACTTGTCACAGGGTGAGCATGTTCATTCAATGAAAAAAACTGCATCACATTGGTGACAGACTTTACACTGACAGTGTATAAGCTTGAGAGACCACATAAAGAAATAAAAAGAAAAACAAACAAGATGGCTGTCTATCTCAAATAGTCATGTTCTTTAGACACGTCACATCATAATGATACATCAGTCAATATTAGCATTATGGCAAAATAGACTTGCATCAGGCTTGGAGTCACAAAGTGTGCTTCAAGCAACTGCCTGGTGCAATATTATGTCATTACAACAAATTATGCACAGTTACTGACAAAAAGGGACATTCATTAGCTTTAAACTCACACTTTGAAAAAGCTTATTCAACACACCCTTGCATTTTAAACTGGCTGCAAAGTAAACGTATAAACAAGCGCTTACGTCAATGCAAGACACACGCATATTTTGTGCTTTTATGTGTATAAAACAGATGTTACCTCGGATTACCTTGATATCAGTTTATGAATATGCCACACTCAAGTTACTGCTTACTGCTTTTTGTTGCACTATTTTCAGATATGGGTCACGGTCACAAATAGGAGGTGACATAGATCCCAATAGGATGTTACATAGAGCTGGCAGCAGTTACAGAGCTCATAGAGGAAAAGTACCAAGTCTTATTTTAATAGTGGGGCTCAAAGTCATGCAAAATGTGTGGTGTTGCCATAGTAATTGACCCTGTGCATAGAAGCTGTCTATTTTCAAACTGTCAGACTTTATCGTTAACATTGATAGACAGACACATCTTTTTATAAACACACTTTTGTCCTTTGTAAAGTAACATGTTTTCAGAGAAAACCACCAACGACTCACTGTTCATTTCTCAATCTTAAAGTATTTTTTTAATTTTAGACTGAGGTAGTGAAAACCCCATAGAAATGAACGAAACAGGAAATGAACATGCCAGCAGGAAGATAGCATTTTTGAAAACAAATAAGCCAACTGCACAGAGCCAATTAACAAACAAAATAATTTATCTTTTGAGTAAATGCTCAAAATAGCACCTATAACAAATCTGAAAGTCATGAATATATGTGATTTGTTTTATTCTATTTTTTTGCAGGTTACCTGGGCTACACCAGTGGATTCTCATTGTCATGTATGGTATTCTTCCTAGGAGTGGTGAGTTGAAACAGCAATACTGAGTTATTAGACAAACACACATAGAAACATTGTTTCTATTTATACACACGTCCATTAGAATTCAAAATGTTTACATAACTGACATCTTAATATGTCATAAAATAGAGATTGAGAGACAATGACATTGCATAATTGTAGCACTTAATCTACCACCGATCATGCAATTGCTGTATAGAGCATGATCGGTGGTAGATTAGTAGATCAATTTAAAGCATAGTTAATGTCTGGGAACATATTGTTCTTAAAGTACTACTTTAATGACTGAAGTATGTTTTGTGTTGCAACAAGTGACATGTGACTTTAGCAGAAAGACAGTGTGGTTTTTTTATGTAGTTAGTTATAAAGTATGACATGCGTAGATCAGCAATTTCTATTTTGTTCATCACCCACCTCTTCATTGTAATTGTAACTTAATAAATATGTTAGCCATGTAAAATTGCTTCAAGCCAAATTCAACGGAGACCTCCTACTTCCTGATTCAAGTATCAGGAAGTAGGAGGTCTCCCATGTTGAATCTCTATAGGGATTTTGAAATAAATAAATCATTAAAAGTTTGAAAATGTCCTTGGAGTCAGTTAGCTATGTGGTGAGACCTACATTTATGCTTAAAATATGTTTCTGCAGCTTTATAAACTATAAACGTGAATTTTACACAATATGTCTCCATTATTGTTAAACTGTGCACTTATTTATTATCGTTATTATGTTTTTTATTTTATTTTAGTCAGCATCATTGACATAAATTGTTCTGTTGTCCAGATGATTTACAAGAAGACACAGCTGCCATGCCCTTTGCCGTTTTTCTACCACAACTCTGCGAACTTAAGCTCTAACATTTCGGACATGCACAGTTACAACAGCACGGGACAGATGGACTTCTCCAGAGCAGTGTCTCCTGTGCTGAGTACTCCTGATGCCCACCACACCACGGGCATACAATTTGAACGACACCCAAGCGATGAGGAGATGTGCACACCCAAGTACTTTGTGTTCAACTCACAGGTAAGAACATTGGCCATGCATTAACCTATCTTACCGCAATCACTGTATATCAACTTATGATTCAGTAGTTTATAGTTGGAACAATATTTCATTATTTAATCATTATTTAATGTGCGTCCTTTCATTTATGTAGCACAGAGTTAATCAATTCAATGTATTTGTATAGCCCAAAATCACAACAGCAGGACTTCACATGATTGTTGATCTAGCAAACCAAAAAAGGAAAAAAACAAAGAATGAAACATAGAAGCATTAGAAAATCAGAAATAGTCATTTTTCAGAAATACAACATAATTAAACACAATTTAATAAACCTAGTATTAAAACTATTCTCCTTCTAACAGTGTGTTATTGTGACAAGCCTACTATAAATGCAAGGCTTAGAGTTTTTGACGAGCTAATTTAATCGTTGCATTAGGGTAAATCTTATTTCAAGCTGGAGAGCAGTTTTTGTGAACTTCACCACATGCCACTAAATGAATCTTTCCTCAAACGTATTTTTAATAACAAAAAAGATTGAAATATCTTTTTTTCATTTACACTAGTTCATTAGCTAGACTTATCTTAGATATGGCACTTGTAAGTAAGAGGTGAATCTGCTGAGTTACAGAGCAAATATACATAAAAAGGCGGTGGTTTGAGAGGCAAAGATAGCTGCATGTGATTGGCCAAGAGCAACACATGGGAGGAGCAAGAAAAGATTTGTAGATATGTGCTCAAACATAACCTTCTGCTGTATTTGTATAAACCGTATGTAAGTACAGACAAAAATCTGTATTTACATAGCGCATTTCACAGATTTAAAAACAATCAATAAAGTGGTTTACAAAGGGTGTAGGCTGTTTTACACACAAGAAAATGCAGGCTTGGAAAAAACTGTAAAAAAAAAAATGTATTTCTACTACTCTGTAAAACTAGACCGGTAAATCCATCCTCGTGCTATTACCATGTGTTGAATTAGTTCAATTTGTTGTTGACCAAATTGATTTTTCTTGTTAAAGGGCCAGTCTACAAGAATATTTACAAACCAAAATTGCAAAACCTTTAAGCCTGAATGGGCGATGGACACACCATAGTAAACAGAGGCTATAGGAACAGTGTGTTGCAACACTGCCCTAAACGCTTGAATGAGAAAATCCCACACACCAGCTCAATAGGAATGTCAAGTGTTTGTCTTAACTTGTTTGACAAAGGCGTGTCATTTTAGCCGCGTTTTTCTAAGAATATGTGTCTGACCTAATGATTCTGTAAGAATTAAAACTGAAAAATCTGTGAGAAAATATGTGTGAAACCAGGGGACATTAAAGTTATGCTAATAAAAGTGATCTCAACACAGGGCTACATCATGTCTAAGTCAACTTAAATTAAAAATTAAATTAAAAATGTGTCAAAAAAAATGCCGGCCACAAACAAACAGTAACGGCCTTTTGTAAAGATTATTCGTCTCATAGTAGCAGTGGGACTTCTAGATGATAAGTCATACTTAAAAACGATTGGTTCATTGTGAGGTCTTTGTATAGTTATCATAAAATACTATGCCCGATTTCATACAATCATTCATGCACTTCTCATTACCGGAGATAGCTTGATTGCAGTTTGCGTGTGCTTGCTCTTAAACAAGAGAAAAAAATTAATAATCTTAAACAAGAGCAAGCACACGCAAATAAAACTCATTCAGCAGGACCACAGTGCTCCCTCTCCTTAAATCTGTCTCACCACTGGGGGGCGTTCTATGTCAGAGATGAAGGCTTTGTGCTTTTGATGAACTGACTGACTTACATACATACATGCTTTGTGAAACTGTTTCAATTTGTTCTTTATACAAGGAAGAAGATAAGGTATTTTTGTATTGCTGTTTATCAGATGTATCAGATGGTTATTTTCCAAAGATGCTTTCTTCTCATGATTATGTTTGAAGTATAATACTGCATCCTTTCTCGGCAAACAAACAAAGCATTCAAATCATGTACATGTCCTAAATTTTGTGTAGAAAGCATTTCAGAGTGGCACGTTGTTGCTAAGTAACAGTCATGCTCATGCCTCCCGTTGGAGCTAACAAGACCTCCTGGTGGTTTCAAAATGATTGTAATTTATGTCTGAACAGGTAAACGCAAAAGACAAAAACATTTTGACAGAAATTATTTGACAAAGTTAAACTGCAAAACAAAATTGCAAGATTTTCTATTCATGTGAAAAGTATAATTGTAGTAAATTTTGTTGTCTTGTTTCAGACTGCCTACACTGTCCCTATCTTGGCCTTTGCTTTGTGTGTCATCCAGAGGTGCTGCCCATCTACAGCGAGCTCAAAGAGTGAGTAACATTTAATAGAAAGTGCAACGTGTACAAAAATACCACTATTACACAATATGACAACAGATATGCACTTGTTTAAATCACATGTTGTTATTAAGTGCTTGGGCAAGACACTTCACACAGATGGATCACTGACACTAGAGTAAGCTGTGGTACACATGGGGAGGGCATCCAGTTTAAGGTTTTAAAATAGACCCATTTACTGTTAGTAAACAAAGATGGCTGCGTTTATATACTGGAGCCTTGAGTAGCGCAGCAGTCCCATGCTTTTCAAGCTACGCAGGTGAAAAACTCTCTTTGCAGAAAAGAGTTACCATGACATTGATAAAGATTTTTGTGTAATTTGTGTTAATTAATTATCAACAAAGTGGAGAACTACAGGCTTACAACAAACTGCATCGTTATTTTGTGTGACTCCAGGCCTGTGATATGCTTTTGGACTCTTGTGGATCCACTGTATTTGTTTTGTTAACTGTTGACATTAATGATCCCTTAATATTCCTTTAGCGGCTAGCTAGCCCGCAGTAATCACAAGTTATAAAGAGTGTTAACTGGTGCAAACCTATGGAACACATTATGAGAGCTCAGAGCCACGTTAGAAGTCATTGTTGAGTTCACAAACCCTTTAGTTTCTTTAGTATAACTTATTCATTTTGTATAGAAAGTTATGGGCAAACTCTGCTCAGGTAGCACCATTACGACCCTGCCCCTTCTAATGAAATAGGCTCTGAATGGGTTTGTACATTGAGCAGTTGAAACAAATGTAAGCAAGCTTTCTGGTCTGATAGAGCTCAGGAATTTAAAAACACTTTACTGGCAGGATGTGCTAAACATTCAGAGATGTTTTAACCAACACAAGATAAAACAAAATGTTAGCTAAAGAGCCATGGAAAAGCTTGATAAGCTGGACCACTTCTACTCCATTAATTAACACTACATAATCACAAATTAAAACTATGTTTAATAGGACAGTGTATTTCAAACTGGAGGTACATAAAACCCTCCACAGTTTGATTATTTGTCTTGGAAACAAATTGTGTAATCAACATTGTGATAAAAATGTAATTATGAGCTCATCTCTGTGACAATCTCAGTAAGTAGTCAACATAATGTGATTTACCATTGCGCTTTTTAATGTTTTTTGTTCAAATACAATTTTTTTTCTCAACTACTTTTCTTATTAATATTCTTCTTTTAACCAATCACATTGAACTGGGAGCTTTTTGAAAAAGCAGATAATTATTATAATAATAATTCTTCAAATTATTTATTCAAAAGGCAACAGAAAAATAGACAGTGAACATAACATGAAAATCATAATCTGGCTCTAAGAAAATGGTAAAATTATTATATATATATATATTATATATATATATATATATTATATATAATATTATATTTTTTTTTTTGTTAAATCACTCAGCCTTAGCTTTTTATCCTGTCAATGTTTTAGTGCTTTTTTTTTGCAAGTCAGTGATTAAATCTGGTGAAAATTCACACATTGTTTCAGATGGTACTTGGAGTTGTAACATTTCACAACACTAGTCCAACCCCGGAATCACACAGTAGTGTTCTTAAAATGTCCAATGGTTCAACATTTGCCTAATTGAAAATTCTCCAAGATGTGACGACACAATCTTAAACTCTAAAGTTAAAATTGCCTGTAGTAGTAGCACTGAACAATCACAAACCATTTTTAATTTTTTGTTAGGAGAGAGTAGTTAGGAAAGAAAAAACTAAATGTTTGAAGTGTTTTGTGGTGTATGCTTACTCACAGTTCTCTTCTGAAACCGTCAACAACCACAGTGTGTCAATGTCACTTCTCTTACTTCTTTTTGTTTATTCAAGCCACTTCACTCTGAGATTTGACATCAACCTACTCCAGACGCCTGCCTTCAAGTTTTTTTTTTTAAGTAAACAAAAACAAACTTGCTGTCTGAATGCTAAAATGTGTCATGTTTTTGCAGTCGTAGCAGGAAAAAGATGCAAAACGTCTCTAACTTGTCCATCTTGGCAATGCTCATCATGTACATGTTGTCGGCCCTGTTCGGATACCTCACCTTCTACGGTAAGACCAAAGTACAGCCGGGGTGAATATTTTGACACTTTCAGGCTGTTTCATCACTCCTCGCTGCATAAATTTGAATTTGAATAAACATATCCCTTTTCCCTTTTTTTTCTGCAGAAAATGTAGAGGCAGAGCTGCTCCATACGTTTACGAAGGTCTACAAGTTTGATACGATGCTGCTTTTGGTGCGTTTGGCCGTTCTGACTGCCGTGACCCTGACAGTGCCAATTGTTCTTTTTCCGGTAAGTAAAGCAGCAATGCAACATGCCTGATTTGTCACATTTTTCCTAAAAATAGTCTGTCATGCATGGTGAGAATGAACAGGCTTAGGTATGAGCTGGAGGAGCAGTTTGTCTTAGAGGTTTTGGAGTTGAAATTTACAGCTTTAGATTTCGTGGACATTCACAGTGGCATGATTGTGAGTATATTGGTAGCTTTATAGATCAAAACAATAAAACTAGATCCAGAAAAAGCTACTTGGTTGATAATGAAACATCAGTTAAATTAAGTTTTTTAGTCTAGCTGTTCTAGTTTTGATAATACAGGTATATTAAATATTTACAAATTTGAAAATATAAGATAGGTAAAATGTACTTTTGCACAGCCTTTTGAAAACATTTTCTGAATTGGAAAGAGCAAACAGCATAGTGAAAAGAACACAATTGTAAATGTTCTCTTTATGTTGTGAGCCTCTCCTCGCTCTTACCTCACAGTTGTCAGTAGGCAGACAAGATTAAACAAGGACATTTAACGTCACAAGCGACCACATGTTTGTTGACTTAAGGTCCAATACAAAATAACACTATATATCAATTTGACAACTACCTCTTCTCCACTTACGATATTCACTATACTATCAACTTTGATGCATGTAATTCTAATATCCTAATATCTAAAACTGCTCTACTCATCTGACCTCCTCATTCCATTGTTTACTTTCCCAGAGCATACATACTGCATTTCTATAATAATTTATTAATGCTTTGTAACATGTTTTAGAAATCCGTTTGTGCAGTGCAATACTTTGTAAATATAACAAGAAATATCTACATACATCCTTTTTTCCCACTTCTTTTTATAGCTTCCCTTTTTATAGGAGCATTATACAGACAAAGTTCCTCATTGTGGCTTTAAATACAAATATTGTGCTTCTTTTGCAGCTTAGTTGCCTTTTTAACTCTCTTTTGTTCCTCTTTTGACCATACACACATAGATCTGTTTTCTTAGTCCAGTTGTTCCTCTAAACTTTGATGATCTACTGGCATTAAATTTTAAAGACCTATTAGCTTCAATACCACAACTTTCCCTTACTAAACAAACAGTTAAAATGTATTTGAGGTTGAATATTTGTACATGCAGAAAACATATTTACACAATGTTCTAATTGACTGTCTTATTGCACAAACATACTCCTCCCTTGTTCCACCTTCAACTTGCTCAAACTTCTACATGCCTGCCCTACACTCCCTCAGTCATACTTCAAGAACAAATTGTTGTCATTTTATTGCCCCTTTCCCTCCTGTTGAATTTACGAAAACATGTTTTGTTCAGTTTGTTCAGTCCACCACACCAATAAGCAAGCTTGTGCAGCCTCTGTTTTCCCAGCAAAGGGGGTCAAAAAAGTCATGCTGCTGGTGAAGTTGTGTTTCTCTTGTCACAAAAGTGGACATAAATTCACACTTAAGTGGAGACAGTGCACTGGTCCCCGTCTTTCAAACTCCTTATATAGACATGAGGTATATTTAGCCTGACCCTTATCTGACAGAGCAGCAGGCCAAAGACAGTGCCAGAAAGTAATGGACTCTAAAATATTCTTAGATGCAAGATTTGATTATAAAAGTGTTTGCGTATGTCTGAAAGAAAAAAGAAAAGTTGATTTATTTGACACAGTTTAAATATCTAATTAAAAACATAACAGAGATTGACAGATTTAAACCAGCTGGAGTTAAATGATAGACTTGTCCACTGTTGTGTGAGTATTTGTTATAAACAGCAATGGCTGTAAAATCAGCAAGTGGAAGGGATAAAAGTGTGGTAACAACTGACTTACAGTGCAATTTTAATCTTATTACTTAACAATTTAAACTCTTGAGGTCATTTGAAATACAATCCAGTAAAAACAAGAGACTTGAAACTTTAGCTTGGAGAATCCAAACTGATATCTTTCTGGATATTGCTGGCGTTTGAATCACACATTTTTGCTACTTTAGCCCCTGAAAGGTTAATCATTATTAAAGTAAACATTAAATAAAAAATTATCAAATATTTATAAGTCAAATATTTCATTGGTCAAACTAAACCCCCAAACTCTGCACACAATCACAAATAGATCTGCTAAACTGAGCAGAGACTGGAGGACTAAAGGAGGATGAGAAAGTGAAGGGAGTGAGTCTGAAGTTGTCTCATGTTTGTGATTAGAAACAATCAGGACAAAGCCGTGATCTCATTTGCAAAGGTGGACACCAAATTTGCCTAATTTGATAGAATAAAAGTAGGCAATATAACAAAAACACAAAGTAGCAGCAAAGAAGTTGATGTCGTTTTTTCTTTTTTACACTTCTCCACGTAATGCTAAAACTCACCACAAGAGGGCGCCACAGCCCAGACAGTGACAGAATAACGCTGACAGAGAATGATGCAGCAGTGACTCGTGATACATGTCAATGACACAGCACTTGACAACACCAAGCTTTCTCATCTCATTTATTATTTATACAGATAACACAGTCTGTGCAGAATGATGCATGCTTTTTGTGGCTGTGGTAGTTTGGCAAGTTTAAGCAATAAAAATAAATTCAAGGAGATTTCATATGACCTCTGTACTCCAGGCTTATTCATTTTTGAATTTTTAAAAGCTATGATACTATCCAGTCTCCTTTAAAAATTGAAAACATTCCTAGAAAAAGTAAATTATGCATGTGTTTTAGTTTAGTTTCCCGTTTGCAAAGACCTGTTGAGACATCGCACTATTTCTGATATTGTCATTGTGTCAGTGTGACGCGTTTGCTCTTTGTGCGATGGGAACAGGAGCCGCAATGGAAGTTTACCAGCAGCTCCATCACAATGGAAAAAGCCAGTGCTGGATGGCATGTGGCGGGAGAGATAAAAGGCGGAGTCAGGGCCAATCCGGGACACTGGCACAAGGATATCTGTTTAAACAAAGATGCCATATCAGCCAGAGCTCTTCAGGCTACTCACGGTCAAGGCTGATTCACTTTGAGAATCTTGATTAAGTATGATTCTTCTCCTCTCTTTCTGCTTTGATTTTTGGGAATAAAGCAGGCCAAATGAAAAAAAAACACAATTTCTATAGAATTTTTTAGGATAGTGATATTTTTAAAGTTTGCCCCTTCTATGTGGGCCTATTTTTCAAGAAACACCTGACAAAAAAGAGCGCCAATTCAGTTTTGGCCTCAGATGCCTGTTTTATTCTATTTATTAGTCAGAAAAGGCTGTGCACAAATGATTTAATTTTTAAGTTGGGTTGAAATATCTTTGGGAAATGTAAGGAACAGTGCTGTATCTAACTTGGGCCGGATTGACACTAGATTTTATATCAGTTGGACTTTGACAATTCATCTTCAAACGCTTTTAGTGAGTCTAATTCTTCCCAGAATAGTTGATTTGACAAAAAAGAAACCATCTTAAGGTTTTCTTTTTGTTAATAAGCTACAGTGTGTTTACTCAACAAAAATATAAACACTTTTGTTTTTGCTCCCATTTTTCATGTGTTTTAAAGATCTAAAATTCATTCCAGATACACAATATTACCATTTCTCTCAAACACTGTTCACAAATCTGTCTAAATGTGTGATAGTGAGCACTTCTGCTTTGCTGAGATAATCCGTCCCACCTCACAGGTGTGCCACATCAAGATGCTGATCTGACGTCATGATTAGTGCACAGGTGTACCTTACTGTATACTGCCCACTCTAAAAGGCCACCCTGAAATATCAACATGACATCCATCCATGATTTACTTTATTTTTAAGGCATATTTTAAAACAATATTGTTCTCAAAGTGCTGCACAGTTGATTCATGGTGTATTTGGGTCTAAATAAAACCATGTAAATGTGGTGCATTGGTTTCTGTGCAGGGAGGTAGCCCATGACCCAGATCTGACCATCTCTACATAAAGAATTTAGACAGATGTTTTGTATCAGGTTTCAGACACCACTCTGAAAGTTTGCTGCTTTTATAGTGTTAATAGTCTGGCAAACATTTATCTTCAGCATCAACAAACAGTTTCACTCTTTGGCCAAAAATAAGAAGACGTGTTAAATTACATGCAAATTACATTTTTTATTCCCAGAAATTGTTACTAACTAAACATTATCATGCTCAGGATAAGCTTTTCTTGTTGGCTGACTAACTGATGACCTTGAACATACAGAAGCTGTAAAACACTAATGTTAAAGATGACTCACTGACTGGCTGATGCAGATGATAATATGCTCTTATAATCGATTACCTGGAAGGCTTTGTATTGATTAAAAGATCTAAGATGCTTTATTCAACATAGTAATTAGACAGATACAGTATGTGTGGTGGGCAGCATGTTTCAGTCTTATCAGTTTGAAGTAATAACTGTAGTTGCGTTACTGTTTTATCTATGATACCATAAGACCAGATAATGGTCAAGAACTAGTTTTCTGATGCCATGAAATTAATTTTAAAGAATATCACTTTTGCTTGTTCATTCTGATGAGTTCTCTGAGTGATTAAACCCATTTACTTTTCTGTTGTGTAGCCTATTCTAAATTTGACATTGTAAGGTTTCAGTTTAGTTTAGATATGTAAAGGTACATGTCATTCACTCTACCCACTTAATTAATCGATTTAATTTAGAGCCTGTCGCCTCACAATGCACAAAGACAGCTCTCTTTAAGTCCTCTCTGACATTTACCGCTGTCCTGTACTCTCTTTGCCTTTCATTTTGTTAAAGATGGACGCGACCTTCTGTGAGAGAATGCATTAGCTCTGCGTTCTCCGTCCTTGGCTCCATTGCCAGTGTGTGTGCGGTTAGCGGGTGCAGTCACGTGAAGACAGATGTGTAGAGGCCACACTGGGCTTTAGGAGGATACAGGACACATAATGAAAGGCTTTACACGGAGTCAGACATGGCCCAATTCTCAGGCTCTGCGTAGCCAACTAGTCTATGCTAAAATCACAACCTCACTGTGGCCTAGTTCCAAAGGTCAAGATGGTCTTTGTAGGTTATTTGTCCCTTTTTCTTTAGTACAACCTGTCACAAGCAGAGTGCAAGCACTGCTGTGCCTGGAAAGCCAAGTTCAGAGCCTTTGGAAATTTGCCTATGCTGAATTTCTTGGGTTAATTTAGGCAAGATTAGTAAATCCAATTTGTTTGTTTACAATATTGATGGCAAACTACTGGTTGAATGGGATTTTTTTAACAAGTATTTGGATTGCTATTTTAGAAATGTCAGACAGCTCATTCAATTTCAGAAGCATTTCTGTGAAAATACTGGAATTTGAATCTTTCAGAATCAAAACACTAAATAATGTCTTATTTTACAACATTTTGCTGCTTATTTTTAACATTTTATAAACTAGCTGCTTATTGCCTTTATGCAATTTCCAGTAAATGGAGTTCTAACTCGATTCCTGATATAGGAAACAAAGACTGTCAAGTGTCTTTTATTTCACATTTTTCCTAAGTTCTAATACATACGATGCCAAAGTAAAGCTTCTAAGAATGTTTAAGAGACATAAATAATCAAAGACACATTCTTTTTTTTTTTGCATTTTGCATTTTGCATTTTGCTTTGTAAAAAAAGGTTTAATTGTGAGCATACAGTGCACACGAGTGTCCACTAGGGCACTGTTACTGACTATAGAGGTGTTTGTGTCTGTTACTTGGTTTATTTAGGTTCTTCAGAGGTACTTTTTGAGCCTTGTAGTGGTTTGATATGACTGTCTGTAGATATTTCTGCTCTATGGGAACTGTCCCAGAGCAGCTGCACTCAGTTTCACTTCACACTCTCTGTTTCATGTGTTAAAGAGAAAAAAACAGTCAGACAGCATTTCTGAAAAATCAGCAGTTTTTAGTTTCTCTTTGAATGTAAAGTTGAAGAAATTAAGCCAACTGTTGCATCATATAAATGTATGTATAAATGTTGTAAACTTAGTGTCTCGGGTAAAGTGTTCAAAATCATTTTCATTGGATGTTTAATGGCAAAAATAGGCTTCATTGTGAATGTTTTTGGCTCTAAAATGACACATTGCCATGAAAATTATTACGTGATGATTATAATGTAAGATCCAACTTTGAATAATTGCAAGCAAGATACATTTTCAGTACACAACTTTGTTTTGCTTATTGCTCAAACAATACATGTTTCAGTACAGTTGAATTCATTTTGTGCAATTGTTGATTGTGACACATAATTTCTAATTGTGACTCTTTTTTGTATATGTGTGCAAAAGTAACAGGCCATTATCCACTTTGTTTTTAGTGCAGCAGTAGTGAGAACGGTCTTGTATACATTGAGTCCGTCACAACATAGTCTTGCTCGTGGTGTCCCGGAGGTGAACTGGCTTCACTGGTTCAGTCTGGGTCAAACCAGCTGGCTCTGGTCCCTGTCCTGCTTCTGTGTTAGCTGCTGTTTGTATGTGTATGTCAAGGCCTTTAGCCAGAAGCCAAATATGTGTGAATACCTCCCTGCGCACACCAAAGCAACTTCCAGCTCGCAACTGTACGCTTAGAGTTTAAGCCCTCCTCGTCAAATGTCCCACTCAAACTCCACTTTCCATTCACTAATTATGCAACATACTGCTTGTACAAGTCTTCTGTAAACTATGTGCTCCTAAATATTCACATAATGGAAGCGGGAGTGGTGGGATAGTTGGGTCTTTGGGTTCAGTCTGACAGCGCAGAAAATCCACTCGATGTGACTTTATGTGCGCTCTGATCTCGCTGGGACTGGGAGGGTTTAAATCTAAAGGTAGAAAGGCCAGGCATGTGATCGAACAGCAAGAGGAAGAATCCTCGAGAGTTCAGTATAAGTCTGTGGTAAAGTTCAGATGGCTTATGTGTAGGGTGTGGTAATATACCACTATAAATGATGACCTTTTTAAATAATACATTTGACTTTATTTTGTGTCAAGAAGAGCTGAAAAAAGTTAAATGTGTTACATTATGTTGAAAACGTAACCAAACACAAAAGTGATTAGGTCATTATTATTTTTGGACTTCAAGATTAATGGCAACCACAGTTTGAATGGCATGCAGTTAGCTAAAAAGGCTGCAATTTTATTAACTACCATAATTTCCAAAATATTCAGTATTATTCTGTATAAAAGGGCTAAATTTGAAGTTTAGTCCTGAACATATTTTAAACTACATGTGATTCTTCAAAGGTCTATTTAAGACTATGAAGACGACGTAGTTGAATTTAATTACAAATAATCGGCTACATGTCTACATTTTTGGTTGTTATTCTCCTGGGTCACTGTCTAAAACATATTCAAAGATGAAATTGTAATTTCAATAGAAATTACATTATCCAGGTACATTTGATTTAACTATTACAAATGTTTTGAATTGTTGATCAAATTGTGACAAAACCATAAGTTACTTACAACCTATTTTTAGACAGCTTATTGTTGAAAAGAGCCACATTGTAGTCTTACTCAATACTTCATTCTACTTAACTACTACTTCAGTTGTCAATCCAGAGTAGCCATTCTTTGTTTGTTGTGACTGGTGCACCTGCTTCTAACCCAACGTCTGTTTGCTAAAAGAGGCAGTCAAAATGGCCGGGAAAAACTCTCTCAAATACAACAAGTTTTGAATGCCACACCTCCCTCAAACATCCGGTCCCGCCTGTCACCACAACGTGGCTGATGCAACAACACTGCTCTATTGCTCTGCAGGAGTTAATCCTATGACTCAGAATGGGTGCTTTAAGCTCCGCCCATTTTCAACCTTGCGTCTTGTGGTCAAGCTTTCACCTGCGACCTTTCCCCCAGTGAGGACTTAAAACTTACAGTGCACAATACAGTCAGTCAGCCTAGGCCTTGAAAGATAAACTTCAGACTGGAGCCAACTGTGGGAATGAGACAGAACATTTTGTGTTGGCCAAATCACTTTGGGAATTACACTAAATTTAAAAAAAAATGTGTAATTTACTTAACCTATTAAAAGGAATAGAGTGTAACTGAAAACATTATTAGGTTATTGCACATGCCCCAGTTTACATATTAGGAAAAAACTGCATGTGTGTCAGATTGTGTGCCTGCCATTCAACATAGTTTTCATGGAATTTCAAGGTAAAATGTGTGAAATCTTAAAGATATCTGTTCAGTCACTCACTGTCTGCTACATGTGGTGGTTGATGTCGTCCTAGGAAAAATAATTGTGTTCTCTTATTTCTGTTATACTATTAAGTATAACTTAATTTTAATTTTACTCTGGCAGGGCCAGATATCGAAGGCTTTTTTACATTGTAATGTGATTATTGAGGTCAGACTTTACTTACTGCAAAAAACTTAGTTTGGATTAATTACGCAGAAAGCTTGAGGGCTAAGAGGAAGTGATCTGAGGGCCATTCCAGTTCTGATACACTGTTTATTGTTAGGTTATAGTGTATTGGGTAAAAACATTAACTTTATATCTCAAAAAGGAGATTCAAAAAAGTCCATAGAAAGTACATTTTTAGGAATATCAAAGTTTTGAGTATGAACTTTGCAAATATAAATAGAATCAATGTCAAAAGACAATGGCCTCTATCTTGTGAAAGCGGCGCAAAACGTGACGCTGGCAAAAGTGCCAAAAGTCGCCGCAGGCGCTTTTTGAAAAACTAGGCGCAATTCGAAGTCTAAAAGGCGGAACTAGTTGGGGCTGATCAGAATAGGGTGGAGCTAAGCTGCCTGCAGGTGGAGCTTCGTGAGTTTGAGGATGAGTTCTGGCCGAAAGCCTACAATATTTGCTGTTTTATAGTTTTTATAGTTTACTATTATAACTTGTATTTAAAAAACCTTTTGCGCGTGACTAAGGAATGACGACATCATTCATCACACCGGGAACAAGGAGCAAGTTGGCCGTAAGCAAATGCGTTTGGAGGACTGTGTTTACTTGGAGCGCTTTAAGCAGAAACACGGACCCAGAGACAGAGCGACAGCAGTCTGACAGAACTTTAGGACACGCTCTGGACAGCGGTCATTGTTTGGATTTATTAAATTTTCTTCAGTGAGGACAGTTACCAACGCTTGACATGGATGTGCTGCTTTCTGACACAAGGTAAGTGTAGTATTTGCATGCTTGTGTTTAAACGTGGTTTTACTGGTAAATAAATGTGATCAGAAAGTGCAGCTTATAACCTCTTGAAATACATAAGAAAGGCTTCATCTTTAACACAGAAATACATTGTGAGACCTGCCGCAGTTAGTCCTGGGTCCTGGTCTAGACCTGGCTCTGGGTGAGTCCGGTCTGTCTGATTGTGGTTCTGTGCCCACGTCAGCTCCTCCGCAGACTCCACAACCCGCTCATGACACGAACAAAGCCAACCGTAATGAACATTTTACATCTTGTTTTTGCTTGTCTTTATAATAAAATGCAGCGCCTTTCCACGGTTCGAGCAGCAGACGCAGCGGCAGCGATCTCCGCGACTCGCGCTAGATTCATTATTTGTGTTGCTTTTGGTTTAGTTATTTTACTGTTCTGTAACGACGCGGTTACTGAACGGATTTCAAAAAAATAAAAACTGACATAGAGGTGATAATTTAACTCTGTTGATATCTCCATACGGCCAATCCGAGTTGTGGCCTAGTTTTTGGCAAAACACATTTAGGAAAACTCTTCTTGTAGGTTTTTGACTGAGAGGACAACTTCATCTTTTTTTCACGGACACAAACCTACTTCTGTTATGTCAGAATTAGACCCTCACATAAGCTAGGCCTACACGTTTAGTGAATCATGCAGCCTTTGCTGTGCAGCCTATAAAACAAACAAAAAATAATAATTAATAGACCTAATTCAAGAAAAAACAATGTGTGAGGCCTACATATTTTTATTAATTAGGCCCATAACCTGTTGTTAATTTTCTTAACATTTTCACACTTTCTTTCTAAGAGCGTGCGTCAGGCCACACTCTTAGGTTTTGTCCAATGCGCATCTTCAAATTCACACCTGCAGGCAGCTCAACTCCACCCTATTCTAATCAGCGCCAACTGGTTCCGCCTTTTAGACTTCGTATTGCGCCTAGTCTTTCAAAAAGCGCCTGCGGCGACTTTTCGGACTAGCTACTTGCGCAAGGTAACTGCGCCATTTGACAAGATAGAGGCCAATGTGATGTTGTTGCAATGAGTCCATTGCCTTCCGACAGTTTGACAAGATAATAAAATGTTTGAGCACTTTTTAAGATTAAATTACATGTGAACTATGTGTTTTTCTTTTCTTTCAGATCCGTTCGTCCATCACTACTCTTCTCTTCAGTGGCCGGGAGTTCAGTTGGATCAGACACTTTCTCATCGCCGCTGGGATCCTGGCCTTCAATAATCTCCTGGTCATCTTTGTGCCCACCATCAGAGATATCTTTGGCTTCATCGGTGAGTCCTGTTTTTGTTTAAACCCAAAAACACAAAGTACAATAGTGGTTAGAGATGTCAGGTCTCCTTCAAAATTTCTAGAGACTTTTTGCACTGCAATTATGTGCTTTTTAGCAGATACAAAGAGCCTGTTATGGTAGTTATGCATTGATAGTCCTGCAAATTGTAACTTGTTGTTGTTGTTTAGATATTTTGGCACTTGATGTGGCACTTGACGAGAAAAGTGAACTTAAGGTTCTTAAGTTAGGTTGACACGGCAGTAAAGATTATTTATTAGGAAGCCATCATTTCGTCCACATATTTTATATATCTCATCAGTTAGATAAGATTTAAACTTCTTTGATTGTCACATTTTTGTACTCATCAAATTAACGGTTGGTGTTCTGCGGCACAATATTTCATTTGATGATACTGTATTTCCTTAAAGGTAATGTGAGCCATTAAAAACCCACATAAAAAGGCAGTTTACACTAGTTCAGAGGTAGTTTGGTGAAGTATTTGGAGCTTAAAGTGCCTGTGTCAGATGTGCAGTCGCGTGAGCCTTTTGTGGCCAGTGGACCTCACATTTTCACGCAGACAGCCAGACTAGTACTAATCTGTGCCAGGCCGTTTATGAAGAGAAATTGTACAAACTATTAAATCAGCTTTTACTTAATGTCCTTTTGTGATAAGATAATGTAATCAAAGGACCACTGTATCTATTATAATGAAAACGATGATATTTCGTCATTACACTGACCAATTCCCATTTTGTGATCCAGGTCTTCTGCTGCCACCATGCTCATCTTCATTTTGCCAGCTGCTTTCTACCTGCGTTTGGTCAAGTCAAAACCTATGAGATCGCCACAGAAAATTGGGGTAAGTGTTTAGGTAGAAATGAAAAATAATAATAATATTTAGCAAACACTGGATTTGAACATGTACGATTAAAATAAACCACAATACAACTTACAATATACCTATTTTTTCCAATTGAAGTAGTGTTTATTTTTATTTATATTTGTGCATTATTAGAGATACATGTTTTTGTTCATACACAACAATCTCAACAAGTATGCATACATATTTTCTAAATATTCACAAATATTTAAACCAACTAGCACACTAATTATAACTAATATGTGTACCTAAAGTATTTCTAAAAGTGCATTTAAATACAATACACTTGCTGCAAACCAGTTTTAAGCTGGCTTTTGTCTGTATATTTTCTCTAAATTCTATAAATGAGACTAAATTAATAATAAATTAGCACTAGTATATCTCACTGCATTAAAGTTGGGTGTTATTTCTCAAAGGAAAATGTACTTAATTATCACAAACAGTAAATTAAGTATTTTTAAACCAATGTCTATGTTATTTTACTTTATTTTACTTGCTGCTACATTATTACCACCACAATAAGTCACAAACAGATATGACTATGTGTACATTAGTTTTGCTTTGATTTCACTACATTCACTTTAATATTACTGTAGTTTTCTTGCAAATGTACTATATAAAGCAAGCTAAGCATTGTTTATGTTGGCCTAATCTAAACAGCTAAAAGATATGGGTGTTCTTGTACAGTAAGGTATTGCAATGAACACCCTTGTCTTTGTCTCACTGTATCACTTTTAGATGAGCTTACTGTACTCGCTCTCCAGTCTAACCATTTGGGTTCCTGTCTGTGCCCTCTCCACAGGCGACAATCTTCCTCGTGGTGGGAGTCATCTTCATGATTGGCAGCTTGTCCCTCATCGTGCTCGACTGGGTGCACAACCCCCCAGGCTCTGGTAGCAGTCACTAAAAACAAACTATTTTACTGAAAACTCGGACCATGCAGCGAAAACCAATCACCTCTTTTTGAGAGTGAGCCCTGTCGGGGAGGAAAGCGGGCCATCTCTTTTCTACATTATACATGGTTACAGTATTGACTCATGCTGCATTGGGATGATGTCGAAACATATCACTGGAGGAAATATAAACAATCTTTGTTGCTGCAAAGTTCAGGATGTGAAATAATTTAACAATCCCTAGAGAGAGGGAGACATCCATAACATGGCGTCTGTCTCACCACAAAGTTGGCGCCATTAGATGATCAAAAACCAGCTATGAAGAGACAATGGGCACCAGTGACCATGTACCTCCTGTGCACTTGAAGACACTTGGAAAATATACTATGTAATGTCCACCGAGACACAAACAAAGCACTTCTTAGCATTAACTTTCACTTTGAACGCAATCAGCGTCACATCTGGGGTCTGTCAGATGGGCCTAAGTCCTATATATTGCAAAGTAATTCCATTGCAAGACTGGAATTATTTTTTATCATGGCAATAGATTGTAAACGTCACAGGAATAATACACAGTCAATATGAATGTGCAACATTGAAGCTACAGGAAAATTAAGTTATTTTGATTGGCTTTGTCACAGAACAAAAACATAAACTTAGCCTTATTATTTTCTATTAAAATCAGGGTTTCACAAGTTGATAAATTATTTCAAAAAAAAATATTTATAGTTTCCACTGAGATACCAGCCAAGTACAATCAATTCATCTGTGCCAAGAACCAGGAAGCTTTTAAGTTGAGCCTAAAGTTTTCTACTTATGAATAATTTAACTGTTTTTGTTTTGTTTTTTTATTTAGCTTTGAGAAATAACTAACAGATTTTTCATTGTAACGTTTTAATACATGTATAATTCATGATATACTCAAAGTGCTGGGCTAAATTGAATGTGGCCTGAGTTAAATGACTTTACTGTAATAGCTTTTCTAATTTGAATCGAGTTTAAATCAATTGCTAAAGTCGTAATTTGTAAATTTAGCAAAACCAAAAAATGAACAAAGTATGCAATAACTAAGATATTGAGTACAATTTGTTTTCTTGTCACTGCTAAAGTTAAATTGGGTTTTGAAAATGTCAGGGGCACCTTGAAGCAAAACCTCAAAATTGACTTAATTATCACAGATTGCGAAGTAATTACCTAAAGAACATTCACTCACAAATTTAACTAGTGACAAATTGAAGTAAGTGGATTTTAATCAAGATTTTGAGTGCACAGAAAACTGTGCACAGAAAAAGGCCTTGTACTGGATGCTAATTGAGATTCAAAATTAGAAGTTCTGCACCTGTCACTGCATCAAATAGTTTGAAAGGTATTGTTGTACAATATCCTTTTATGAATAAATTGCACTTATCTGAAAGTTGGTGTCAGGCAGGCATAAAGCATAACGATCAGGCAATGGTCAAGGTATTGCCTGATCAATTCATTTTGTAGATTTTAAAGAACATAAATGGAATGATGGTAGCCCTGATAGAACATTTAAAAGTGGGCAGGACAGTGTTGCGATAAAAATGAAATAGTTATCTATTTTCTGTGATTATGTGCTGTTCAGGTAAAATCATGATAGGCTACACAAATTTTCTCTTGAATGGATCTCTACTAAAGACACCTTCTGAGGAGTGAGTGAGGGGCGGGTGGACCTTTCAGAAGGAGCAGATAAATTTAAAAGGCACTGAAAAGTTTACATGAAAAGAAAAGTGATATATATTTTCTTACTAATTGCCCACCCTTGATTTAAACACGGTCCATTTTTGACCTATAAATCCTATTTTGCTGTGTGCCTTTGTGTTTTTCCTTCACACAGACGTATGTTCTGAATTCTCTGGTGCCTCCTCTCTCTGCCGCCGTTACATGTCATGAACACATCCAGCCAAAGTGGACAACCTCTTATAGATCCTTTGTGGATCTATGTACATGAGTCGAATAGATATTTCAAATGAAATAGTGTATTATGTGCATGTTTTTTGATTCAAACTTGGTCTTTTTGGACATTTGTATATGCTTTGTAAATATTATTTTATGGTACACTGACATTTTGTTTGTGCGTATATATTAGTTCTTTAGATTTTGCTCTTGCTGTATGACAGTAGTGTATTACATTTACGTTAAGCTTTGTAGAATTATCTATCATTTTATCTAAGCAGTCTATTTCAAGATATGATAACGTTTGTGGGCTCCGCTGACCAAAATTCACTTGAAGTATTTCAAACCGTGCCATAATGTCACTTTCAAAAGTGTAGCAACACTACAAGCTGGGTTCACAACACAATCTTAAGTTGTCAATGTAACTAAATGCATGAGAAGTCCTACTCACTGATGTCAGGCAATTGTCACAAACGTTGTGTATTGGTGGGTTTTACTTGACTTGAGGTGTGAAGTTACTTGAAATGGCTCATTCTGTGATTGCAATGAATGTTTAAAATCATTTTCATAATTAGTGAATTCTAATATTGATTGTAACCGTTGTATGTACTGTGGCTTGTTCCTGCTAATATGAATTGTTACGATTCTGCTCAGACAATGGTATCAACAAGCAGCATAGAGTCAAAATTGTGGTTTTAGTGGTAAAGACATGAATTAATTTGGCTTTATGATTTTTCTTTTTTTATATATATCAAATTAAAAACTTTACAATAAGCAAAACGTTTCTTATTGAGGAATATGTTTTTCTCATGGCACATAAACTTCAGAATAACATTGTATTTTCAGAACTGTTATTTAAACAAATGCAGTTGGTCCCATTTTGTATCATTTAATTCCATGTTAATCACTTGTCTGAAAAGAACTGATTGAGGCCCTCGTAATCAACCTTTGATTGTGACCATTATAATAATAGAACTTAAGATCTTTGATTTGCTACTGCATGAAATGATTAGTTGAAACCATTAGCCATTGAAATGTAATATAATGACCTAAATTACAGGATGTCACAAAGCGTTAAACTTTTGCTCCAGTTTATTCAGACTCAGGTTTTGACCCAAATTCTTCATTTCTCACTTTTGCTTAATTGAGCCGAGCTGTACCATACTGTCCCATGTTGTGCATACTGAGTGTGTATATGTGGACTGTAGACAGTGCTTGTAGAGATAGCTGTACAGACACACCTGCCTTATTTTTCTAACATGCCTCGGCCGGGGAGAGCTCGGCCTCCTGTGGATCAGGCTGAACATTCACGTTTGTATTTTGAACCCACTCAAAGGGGATGTTTTTTTGTATCAGTGACGCTGTTTCGTTATGATGAACACAAATAAAAATGTGAAAGAAAGAACCTGTGTCTTATGTTGATTTTGAAAGGTAGAGTTTTAATTCTGAAAGAAAAAGTATTGTATTTTGTTCACATATGATACAATGATAAGCCACATTCATTGCTGCAGACACCGATAACCAACAATCACATCACATTCTTGAAAGCACACCGTGTAACCTTTCTGGTGTCTTGAATCTTTAGTATTTGCTTAGATTGTTCTAAAGCTTGTGATTGAATTCATGCAAGATGGAGAACTTTATGGCGCACTGAGAGAAAGGTAGCCAACTGGATAACTCAATGCAGAACAAGCACATGCACTGAATGTATCAAATGTTTTGCTCAAGAAAGAATACAACAATATTTCATGCAGGAAGAAGCAAACTGACACTTGGTGGAAAAGAACAGCTGAGAATTTGGTCTTTATTACAGTAAAATGTTAGGCTTTTGTCTTGTATGGGCCTACAGTTTTAATCTTATGGCCCACATGGCTCATGTTTGACACTGATTTCAAATGACTCTGTAACTTTTTAGAGGTGAAAATTCAACTAAACAATTAAGTAAAAACAAAGTTAAAACCATACTCTGGAACTTTGTTGTGACAAAGTGGGATATCATCTGTCTCCTATTTAAGCAGCACATACAAAACTGCTCATTTATTTATTCAGATTAATGTACACTAAGCTACCGATAATTTCCACTCACATATCCACGTTATGTTTGTGTTTGTGTTTTACTAGATCATTTACATTTCCTCAAACCCATTGAATTCATTGGTTGATTCTCTGAGGATCTGATGGCATTTCTGTTACACATCATTTTGAATACACATCTTATCCTCACAATCACCTTTTCCACAATTGGCACATTTCTCCACCCCCCTACACACACACACACACTTGACAAGCATTGCACCTCGCAGTGGACTTCTCACAAAGGCCTCACGAGATACGATGCATAATTATCTGGCACATCTCTAATGAACATCAGGCACAGAAAGATGCTCTCAGTCTTCACACCAGCTGAAAATCTTGTTAAATAAAAAGGTACTTTCAAAATGTTACAAGCCCAATCTTTAAAGTGGCAAATATTTAAGTAGATTTTGCTTTGTATAATGAATTTCTAGCTGGCAAATAAAAGGCCTACTGTGATTATTTTAGGCACAAATGCCATTACCTCTCCCGACGCCAAGGTTTATTCATTTATTCTTTGCTTCAGCAAAAAGACCATGACCTTATAAATGCTATAAAACATAATTCCCTTGATCTGAATCCAAGAGGTCTTGAATCAAAGTGATGCTAAACCTACGTCACCCAGATTCTTATGTAACACTTCTGCCCAAGTGACTCAGGCTGAACCCAGAGGAGCCTTAATTCACTCTTCACATCCACTGTTTGTGTCCAAATCAGATCAAAATGTCCGCTGTCTCTCTGTTAAGTTGGCGTTTGCTGCCGACATGTAACACTGGGCTGTGATGTTCCCACACTCTTGAGTCACGTCCACCAAACACTTAACCCGCCTTTTACCCATAAAACTTGCCCCAGCACTCAGGATATTTTTAGAACCAATGTTATGGATAAAAAATGCACCATTGGGGTAAGGCACAGCTATTATTTGAAACATGTTTGTATGGACAGTAAGCGATTTCTTCTATTCAGACAACTTTTTAGTGAGTTGTCTGAATAGAAGAAATCGCTTACTGCTAATACTATTGAAGACAAGATGAACATCTTACAAGAAATGTTTATATGGAGTTTGAAAGTTCTTTCTGTGGCTATAAGAGTTCCTCCTGGCATGTTGAATAGTGGAAAGATGTATCAGTAAAATGTACCTCGAGCTTGCTCAAGCCAGAGCACACTACAAGATTTCAATCTGATTGTGGACTGGATGTCATCTCCAGTACGGACTAAAAGAACATGGCCTGTGTTTGTGTTTTTCTCCAAATGTTTTATAGTTTTATAGTTTTTGCAGACATCACCTATACAATAAATATTAAGTACACAATATTGATCCAAAAGTGAAGGAAAAGTAAATAATGTTTGTAAAGCTAGTGTCAATGCCAAAAATGCACTTGCAATGAGACAAATTTAGGTTACCTGTCCCACATACTGCAGCATATTTAGACGAGTCTGTGTGTGGGTGTTCACTTCAAAGACTGGAGTGTCCGACCTCTGACCTCTACTGACACTCAGTTCATGACCCCAGTTTGGTTTAAGGGTCACCAACCAAACACAAAACTGTATATATGATCATTCCTTTAGAGAGTTGAAAATGTCTGTCATGTGACATGCGTCACTCTTGCATTTAGCTGTTCAGTGGAAAATGACTCAACTGGACAACGAGTGAAATTGTTATGTGGTCGCAAAAGTATAAAAAAGAAACATCATGAAGATAATAATCAAGAAACAAGCCTTACGTATTGAATGCTGATTCAAGATCATTTGTTTGAAAAAAAAAAGTTTTTTTCTACTTGTTCAATATATTGGTGCAGTTTTCTCGCTTTTATATTCTGAGCCTTAATTAAAAAAGTTCTCAGTTGCTTAGAAAAAGTGGTGGAGACAATTTATAATAAGGCAAATTCATCTATTGTGACCAGTTAGAAAAGAAGGGATTTTTTGGGGGAGCAGAAGTTTGTTCAGGACACAGCAAAATTGAATTCTTTATTTTTCAAATTGCCAGGACTCATTGGCCACAGACACAGACCGACAATCATTCACTATGCGACATTTACAAGCATGGTTGTTTTTAGAGGTGGGAGAAAGCCAGAGTATCTAGAAAAGCCACAGTAAGAAAAGACACACTTCACCCAGAGAGGCCGTAAGAGGTTGATTTGGGATTCGAACCCTCAAACTCCTTAGTTGGGAAGTCAGAGTTCCAACAATTTTGAGATGTGTGAGTGATGCTACGACTTTTGTGAATGTTTTCACTAAATCAATTTGTGATCAAATACTATCCATAAAACCACAAACTAACCTGTTTTCATGAGGGTGTACCAGTGAATGGTGATGACTTTGTGCTTTTGGAGAGATTTACATGTAGGACCAAGCAAAAATAACTGAATATATGTTTGATCACAAATGCACAGAAATGATGAGGCAGAGTCCTATTTTTGCCATTGAACTCATTCTGTCAACGCTGATCTTTGGCTGCTCATTTCATTTCAGAGATAAAGAGTTTCTCTGTCTCATATACAGTATATTGCCAAGCCACACTTTGAAGAGCGTACATCCTCACAGCGATACTGCATCTTCTTCTGGTACATGACAGGATGTTTGTGGAGGTTCAGAGAATCTACACAATTCATTGAAATCAACTTACAAAAAACATGCCTTTTTTTCAAGTACTTAAAATTCAACAATATGAGCAGATTGCAATTTCACATTTTGGTAATTGTAGACTACCATAATAATCTAAAACAGCATAAAGAAACAGGTTTATTGACTTCCTGTTTAAAAATGCAGAACAGATAAGAAACGCCTCTTCATGCTGACCTTCCACTGTAACAAACAGCAGGTTTTCATTCACGCTTCTGTTATATTTTCATCCATGTAACACTTAATAATAACTATTTATAAATATTGAATATTCAAGCGTAAAAGAAGGACCTCCTGTGGTGCACATCACGAGTGAGAATACAAGTCACATTTGCACGAAGAATAAAAATTCAAATTAGTTGCACAACCTCCAGAAGCTGCATTACGCGTTGGTGTTTGAACTATCCAGTGACTCAGTGTATTTATTGTGATTATAGTCATCTTAGATCCATGAAAATCCCACTTTAAGTGAGCTGATGTTTGGCTCAGGCTAAATGGACAGGTTTTGAAAGTGAGTCAGGAAGCTGCGCCTACAGAGCCCAAATCAACACAAAGTGACAACTGCATCCTGCCCAGATGTCCACATATCATGTAAAATATAACTAATCTGCAGAAAAACATCTTATCTATGGTATGGCTTTGAATTTGTTTCATTGTGATATTGAAATTAAAGGTACTATACCTGATTTCTGCTTAGTAAAAACATAAACAAACAGAAATATTGTCCCAAAGCGTAGCATGCAGTTTGAAATACCATTTATTTTAACATCAATAAATAGACACACTCGTGCATGTGTCACATCGGTGCCAAAGGTATTCCCAAACAGAAAAATGGAAGAGAAGAAGAAGGTACTTTGGAGTGCAGTTCTTGTCCCCATATGAATGTCTTTGCGTAGCTTGGAATGTTCCACAATGTGACATTCAACTGATCTATCTCTACACATTAGATGAGTGAATGTGAGCTAAGTGTTTTGTCTGTACATTTTTAGTTCAAATTCATGCAATGATTTAATAAAGAAACTCCAGAAAAATTTTAATAACCTGGCAATAATGACTTTTCTCAATTTTACTTAAAATTCTAAACTGAATAATAAAATTGAGTGTATTACTTCACCCATTTATAAAAATACCTTTGTCCTTTGTACAAAAACAAATTTATTTCAATCTCTATAATGAGAGCCCATAACCCAGAAGTTGATACCTTGATTTCTCTATTTCTTCAGATTCTCACTCGCTCTCTCCCGTGCCCAGCCCTCGCCCGTGGAACACTTTGATGTCTCCCCTTTCATTTCACTGGATTAAGTGTACAGCCATGTATTTCCAGGAATAGGCTGACACCTCTCTTAGTAATCACCCACTAAACGTGATTGGACAGGCCTGGACTCACTTGACTGTTTTAAGATTCAGTATATTTAGATGAGAGAGAGATAATAATTACAGTAAATAAAAGGAACACACAACTAGGAGTAAATATAGGCAAGGTTGCAATTGAGAAACAACATTGTAATAGGCGTCATTTCAGCAAAAGCAGGTCATGAGGGTGGAGTTGTGAAGTGAGTTTCTCATAATGTTGGATAATGTGCTGAGGTATTTTCCTCATCCAGCATGATAGGAAAGCTAAAACTACAGTATTGGGAAAGTTGTTTGGATAATAACATTTCCTTTCTCTGGCTACAGTTTTACCAGTGGATGACTTGATAAATGTAAAATATGAACTGGATATAGTGAAATATCCCATGATGAATCATCCTTATCTTCTAGCTGTATCCTTTGTGTTCGATTTGCATTGGCACAGCTCAAATATGTATTCTGTATATTTAGAAACCTGCTGCGGTACATTCAGAGCAAAGGGACTCCAGCTTGTGAGTAACACTTGGGGAATGCCTTCACGAGACCATGGGTGACCCTATTAAAGCCTGGCACCTGAGACCCTGGCACGCCTGAAGGAGGGCTCTTCTCCGCTTTAAAAATACACACAGCACCGAACACCGACTCTGACCGACGTCATTCGTGTTACCCATATGCTTAAACTATGTTTTACTGCCTTAAATACATGAACTTGATAGGAAATGGAGTCTCAATACAATGCAAAATATGTGAATTATTTAAAAGGGACCGATTAAAATCACATTTTCTACTTTTTAACCATGTTACAGCAGTGTTCTCTCATCATTTTCTTACCCATGGTCCATGGGTAAGAAAATCCCAGTCCTCACCCACCACCTATCCCCACCCACTTGTCTGTAGTTACTTGCAAAAACATTCAGATTCTGAGTGAAACATGTAGGGTTCAATTGTCATGTAGATACTTCCCAACAACAACAAAAATCTGCGACTTATTAAAGTTACATTTTACAGTGAAGAGGTGGAGCTTATCAATTTTGCCGTTTTGAACAGGAAGTCAGTAGACTTTTTCTAAATAGTTTTAGATCAGTTTTATATTTTACAAAGAGCAACACAGATTACTTGCTGAACTTGCTAGCTTGTTCTGGGTTTTGAGCTTGATGTGACATTAAATCCCCCAAAAATAAGGCATGCAAACAAAAGACAGATTCAAAAAGTGTGTGTTTGTGTTTGGTGGAGTCAGAAAAATGCCACTGAAAGAATAAGCACCACCAAAGTTACTGTTGTTATACAGAGTGAAAGTTGCATCAGCTCGGCTCAGACAGACATTACTCATCTGTATCTGATATGTGCGATCCTATTGTATTCAGTTGTAAAACTAACTGAATACAATAGGACCTTATAAAGGTTAGGAGAAGGAAAATAAAACAATGTACTAACAATTGTACACAGAGAAAAGAATATCAATATTTTCTTTTCTTTTTTTTTTTTTTTAAATGAAGATTATTCTAAAAAATACATGCAAAGCGATTATTTTAACGTGCACTGACGTTTAGTTTATCTTATTTCAACCTAGAACAGCCAAATGCTGCTATGTTTACAAGTGAAGTTGAGTCTCATGACTTGAAGGCATTCCTGTGTTTGGTATTCACGAGACCAGCCGCTCACACAGCTGCTCTCTACAGCTGTGACACACCACCAAACAAACCAGCTGGTTGTGGAGCACTTTAACCCCCTCAGACCTCAGAAAGACCACATCACAATTATCAAGATTACAGACTCTGCCTCATGCTTTTCCTTTTCCAAATCCTGTGTTTAAGCTGCCTCTCCATGAATTACTGATTTATAGCAATGAGTGGAGGATGTGTCAGTGTGTCTAGATTACATAAGGCTGGAGGAGAGAGACGCTGATTGGACAAAACACGTGGCTCCTCCCAGTGCACCCATTCATAGTTTTCAGGGTCATGTGACGTCAAACAGTGGCCTGAATCTGTTTGATAAAGAAGATCTCTGGTGTTCTGTAGAAAAATTGTAAAGAGTCTATTTTATTAATTCAAACATGTCTGTAGCCAAAGGATGTATGTTTAGAAACATTTTTAGATTTAGAAAATATTATCAGCTAATGGAACATGGAAAAACAAACAATTAAACCTATGACTATATGATGATGACGACATCAAGTAATTATTATTGTCATTTTTTTCATTATTATCATTTTATTGCATTGTATTAACCATTTATAAATGTGGTATCAAAAAAAATGACGCAAAGAAAAAGAATGAATGTAAAAATATTGCAAATGAATGTATTTGTATATTTGTGTTCTTTATTATTGTTAAATGGATCTCTTTTCCTTTGTCATGTGTTCATTTGTTTGTTTGTTTTTCCTTCGTTTTATTGGTCATTATGTGTCAGTACGATCGTTTTAGCAGTCGTCATTTAACTTTAAACAGGCATAAACTGAAGATAATGGTAGATATGGATTAGATAAATTACATAAGACGATGTTTTTGAAAGATTATGGTTTTGCTGTTCATGTTACAGGATGATTAGAGTGATTGCGTAAACAGACCTCTGTTTGAATTCAACTTCTTGGACATTTTCATTCACTATGATTGAACCTCTATCGTCCTGCTGATGCTCTTAGATTAGAAAAAAAAAGTTCCTTTACAAAATTAAGTATATGCATTCAATTTCAATATTCACTGAGAAGAGATTATTATAGAACTATAAAGTTGATTTAGTTCTTGCATCGAGGTGGGCAGGACTATGAGCGGGTGACTGGATCTGTGCAAATCAATGCTTTCTTCACTTATATATTTTGTCTGTTTGTTGAACCAGCGTGTAGCCTACTGCAGGGTGTGAGTTTGTCCTTAGAGAACCTGCTTTCACACGCACTAGTGTCTTACTAAAGGCAAATATGAGACTTGCTGATGGTCCAAAATGACAACAGTGATAGTAACAGCACTGAAGTGCGAGGAGCATCTTAGGACATGATCAGCACACAGGTCCACTCTCTACTGTCAGATGAATACAGATCACATCCATGTACCTCTGCTCTGTTTCTCCCACTGCGGCTGAAATGGATCTGTTGTTTTATCAGCACAACCTCTGTTCTTTTCTACACGACTAATGCTTTTTTTCTCACCTGCAGGCTGCAAATGTGCTAACCTCTTCAAATGATCGGTAATGTTCTTGTGAGTTTAAGGACATGACGCCTTTCCAAGAACATCCCCATCGTGTGCTGTGTTTCCCCACACACAGGCCTGCGGGTCCAGTTTCAAGTGTCAGTGTGAAGAGCAGGAGGTCTGAGGATGTTAGGTTAAAGAAGAGAAACTGTACTTTGTGGGGGCAGATAAACTATTTTAAAATAATAACTTAAAACTAGGTTTCCCACACACATACATGCTATTGTAAATAGCATGTATGCATGCATGTATGTAAAATTGTTGTGAAAAGCAGCTGTAATGGTCTAAAATAATGTTGTTTTGTGTTGTTGAGAAATCAAATGCATTGCCAGTACATTGATGATGAAGGAATACAGTTACATAATATTCATAAAATTTGAACAGTTAACAAAAAATGGGACTAAACCAATTTTCAAATAATTAGCTTGATCGCATGTCTGTGCGACAGAATGTGTCATGTCTGCTCAATGTCTTGTCATAAAAAACGTTAACTTGGTCTAATAATTCAAAAAAAAGTCATTAATTTTTGACTCAATCAAAAACAATCTTTTATTATTTATATTGATTTCTGCAGAATTTGAGCTCTTGTTGATCAAATATTTGACTGAATAATTTCTCTCAGTGTCATGGTTACATTTACCACAATGTTTTATGACTTAATGACACTTCCGGCTGTTGTCTTTCATCTAAACATTGTAAAATGATGGCATACCAAAAGCATATCCTGTGAATAAGATAAGAGCAGGTGGGACTTGTGAGTGAGTCACAGAGTGTTTTTACCAGTAACAACAAAAACTGGACCCTTTCCCAATAGGACACATTGTACAGGGCAAAGGCAGCTGTGTTGTAACAATGAACAAACACAACACTGATAAGAGAATGACTTAGCTGTAGTAGTGTAGTATTTTTTGCTAAACATTAAAGATGAGTTGTAGCCTTCAGAACAAGCTTCAGCGATTGGACAAGCTTTGAAGAAAGTCAAAACTGAATAGTAGCCTACCTGTTCATACGTAGAATCACTGTCTAATTTGCTAAAAACAAAAAAGATGGCACAGCAAAGGCATTTGCTAAGCAAGTAAAGGGTAGGGTAGTTCTGATGAAGTCTTCAGACGTGTGTGGGCAAGAAGAAGCACTTCAAGGGAAACCTTTTTGCCAAAAATGTGCCAGGTTTGCAGTGAAAATAAAATGACAAATTCTAAAGACAAACTGAACCAATCGTTGGCTGTTTGAAGTTAGAGATATAGATCACAGAGGTTAAAGACCCACTGTTTATTTGCATTGCTATTTATGGAACGTTAACCTTCAAAGTTCAGTTCACTATCACAGGCATGTTCAAAACAATGCGTTGACTGTAGTTTTAAAGGAACCTGCTCCTCACATGCAAAAAGAAATGAGTGTGCTGCATGGTGGTTAGAGCGACGCAGCATGCTCTGTCAGGTCTGTATTTTGTATGTAGTATTTTATGTGAACTGATACTGATATAACACTCACTCATGTCATATTTAAGAAGAAGGATATTGTGGAAGAAGGATATTGAGCACAAGAACAACAATATTGTGCACTCGAGCTTATTCAGCATAACTGTTTGTAATAATACCTGTGGGTATTACAGTATGATGGACATCACTTGGTGTATGCTTTCATGTTGAAAATTACATGTCTGAGGATTTGCCCAGACCACTGTAAATGGCTCAAGGCTGTATTTAAGTTATTGTATGAGGTCAGACACCGTGACCCAGACAGAGCTGAGCATAATGTAAATCTACCTCTCACTGTACTTTATTAAAACTGTGTGACCTCTGCGCTCTCAAGGTTGATGCACAAAAACTATTCTCTATCTACTGTCTGTGCCTATGGGGTCTGTTTATGCAGCTGCAGCAGGATCCTACTCACATACAGACCTAAACTATTAGCTCGATGCGTCAGTCAATGTAATTACACTTCATGGAAACCGTCATTGCACCAACTGTTCCTTTCTGTGACCAATCCTGATGTAAATAATGCGTCTGATCAGTGTAGTCCAGGAAGTAGAGCATAGATGTGTGGAGTGATCATCGCTGTTTCTGTGTGGTAAGCTGACAAATTAAATTGATCAAACTCTAAGTTTATGTTAGACATGAGGTAAAAGTAGGAGAATGTAAACAATCTGTTAACTGCTTGAGTTGATTTGAGTTTGATGCAACGGCTTCATGTTTGTGAGCTGAAGGATCGAATGTACTTCCTAGTTTAAGGGAACTGACCGCAGTTGTGTGATACCTGAGGGAAAGTTGGAGTGAAATTAAATTGAGCAGAGACACTAGTGCCAGTCAGCCTGACAACTAAACTAACTGTACAAACCCAGTGTAAAATGATCGTCACTATTGTCATTCTTTGTCTCTCCAAATATTCATAATCTCTCACTCTTGCAGCAGCAGAACTATGAGCTATTGTGTTTGTCAAGAGGGAAAACTCAGGATGTCAAGCCTATGACCTGTGCAAAGTAGCATGATTCAGCACAATTAGTCCAAATATTTGCGTCGAAGGGCAAGTTTTTGTGTAGTGTCAGCGTCCGAGATAGTTTGTCTACGTGTAAAGGTCAATCATCACCAGACGGTCAACCCCTTCATTTTAGTAAATCTGATCGCCATCAGGGTTGAGTCCAGTGATAGTGGTGTGTTAAGGAGAAGAGGAAGGGGAACGTGGCAGCCTGTGGAGTTCTCTGTGATGATGGTCTACAAGTCCAACGCTTTTTACAGCAAGAAAATGCTTACGTCACTCATCACAAAAAAACACATTTTTATAGCACCATTCTACATTTTCTCTTCAACCCCAGAGTAGAGTGACGGATACACCACTATGAAAAGGTCTTGCCTGGGGAAACAGTATGAGTGGGGTTTCAACCGCCACTCTAGTAGGAGTTGTTGAAGAAAAAATACAGATGACAAAGAACTAACAAAAGTTTGCCTTAGGCTATTGATCCGCAAAATAAATTGTTATAAACAATATAAATACATTTGTTGTTTTGTTTTTGTGGTTTTTTGTTTTTGTTTTTTTATTTAAACAAGATCCATTTTTGCCTAAATCTACTTCATGGCTAAGACAATCCATCTCACAGAAGCGGAGACAGTGGAAGCTCGCCTTGGTTCCAGAAGTAAATTGCCCCATTGTAAAGGCTTTTCAAAAAAAAATTTAATATTCTAGATCTAAAGATACATCGCAGGCTTGCACCTATGGAGACTTAACATGCGAGGACGCACTTGTTGAACCAGGAAGTGGACAGTTACTGTCAAGCTCCATTTTTGTGGCCAGGCTTTTTTCTGCTCTGGAAAAAAAGCAGTTTTAGCACAGTGACACAAATGTCCCTAAAATGGAGGGAACATGCTTTTGCCACCAGAGCTGTTGCGCTGCATTATATATTTCTTTACTGTCTCCAAAGACATTTCAGAGAAATTGAATGTCTTTGCTAGTGCACCCCCAAGCGCAATATATTCCCGTTGGGTTATAAAAGCTTTTAATTGAGCTTAATTGTGGATTTGAAACACAAGGCTGAAATGACACAGCATAATCAGCCGAAAAATAATGTTTGCATTTCAAACAGCTTTTTTTTCCACCTTCATGGTTAAATGTATCTAAAGCCTATAGTCTTTGTCTCTATGAGAATTTTCTGTCTGAAACCAGAGTAAGTGTTTTATAAAAAGGCCTTAAATGAGGAGCATTAAAGATCTGTGGTTTACTGAGTCACAGCTGAACACTGGGTGTGGACAGTAAATAGTGGTTTGTTATAGTCCAAACCTTCTAAATAATCATTTACAAAGACAAAACTGCTGTGTCAGGTACATGTATGTAAACAAGATCATTTCCCTGGCTTGACATAATGATACTGTTGTAGTATTGTGTTTTGAAAAATAAAATAAAAAGAAACAATACAATGATGGGGAAACATTTCAAACACACAAAAAACCTTTGTAATTTGTTGTATTTGGTTGGTTGATTGATTCATACATGTTTTAAGAAGTCTCTATTGTCATGCAGTTACGCCTCCCTGCCCACTGATCTACATGTATTTGTGATTACTCAAAAAAAAAAAAAAAACTGATTCCACGGCCAACTTTATGCCGATGGGTGTGCGTGGCTGCGTGCATTTAAATAAGGGCTAAGTTAAACAATACAAGTGGAGCAGGTTTTGTCAGGTGTGGCCATATAAGACATAAAAGACCATTGACTCTTAGGCTTATGTTTAAATCTGATTTTGTATTTTATATGATTGCATAACCCATTGTTACTAAGATGTGAAAAGGAGTGGTGTCTAAAAACATCCAACAATATATTTAATTGCAAATTTCATCTGGAAACTGAGACATATCGATTTATACGCTTTTTCTAATAAATTCACAGAATCAAATCAAATACAGTTCTGAACAAGTTACTGTAAAATTGTAATAAATAATATATTAAGTATAAATTACAGATATTGTACAATACTAATTCTGTTACATTTACACTTGATTACAAAATAATTAATAGAAATATGATATCACAAAACCCTTTCCTCATAATATTTTACTCACCTTTAAGCCAACAAATCCCACAGGAACTGTTCTATACCAGTTTCAGTGATGTTTTGATCCTGAAGTCTAGTTTTCTATAGAACATCAATGCAATTAATGTATATACTTTCTTGTTGCTTAAGAAAATGTAGGTTTGTTGTTAAAGTATGAGACTAAGAGTTGGGTAAGGTTTGAATTAGGGTAAATTAATATTTATAAATATTTACATGCCTTAGAAATTAATTGAGGCAACACTGCGAGTCATGGACATGTAGAAAATAGAAAATACGCTGACATAACAAACTGTTTACATTGTGTAATATAGACATGTATTTTTGTGAGATCAGACTGTTCAAGATCAGATTTATTAATTTGTACGACACACGTGAAACAAAGTTCTAATGGTTATTTAGTGAGAGAAATAAAATGTAATCTATTTTCTTCTCTCTTACCTCTTAATAAACTTTTAGACTTCACGTATTGATTCTATCATCTCTGTGATTCATGTAATTATTATTAATTCTTAACAATAATAATTGATTGATTAAGCACATCTCTGATCTGTCAATAACGTCCACTGAAACTGAGGAGACGAACAAAAATTTAGTAGATTTTGTTTTGATTTTTTTAGTTCAATTTGTGTTATTCCACTTATAATAAAATTCATACATCTCACATTTTTTAGACTGCAGCTACAAAATGCTTAAACTTTCATCAAAATGGGACAGATTGTGTTATGTGTGTAGTGGAAAGAATGCATAAACCCCACTGGCTTACAGCTTTACTGTATTAGCAATTCTGAGTTTTGAGGCTTTGTTCATAGTTGCTGCTCACAATCTCTGCTCTCATTAACTTTTGTCATAAAGTTTTTCATAATTATGTCATAAACCAGATAGCAGGCAGGTTTACGACGACAACAATGGATAAGAGAGAAAAATATTATTACTGTGTCTTGTTATGAAAGCAAATTGTGTTTTGTTATGAAAGAAAATGAAAGTAGTTTATTTTTAGAAAGGCACAATGACATCTCAGAAGACTTTTAGGATTTCCAGAAGTTGAGTATTGGCCCACAGCTTCGGCTAAAAAGGAATATAATAAAATTAAGCAAAACTGGAAAAGTAGGGGGTAATATGAATGAATATTTTGGGATAAGCCCCAGAGTTGAATAAAGCGACCAGGAGTGCTTGCTTGGCTGTCAATTAAAGTAAAATGTGCTGCACTATCAAAAGGTTTATGCCGAGTCACTTTGAAAAACCATATCGACAACCGAGCAAACATGAAGTGTGGGCACATATTAGAGTGATTAAGCATGACTGAGCAAAGGTTCAGCCAAACTTCTCCTCACGAGGCCTGTGTGTTTGTCTTGAAGTGTTTTTTGTTCATTTTTAAAGAGGGGCCTTGGTCTTGCACCTGTGGCCTCTCAAAGTGTTTCATGGTCATCTGATTTAGAGTGAAGTGTGTCGTTGTAGTGGCCTTCAGACGCCCACCTGTTTGATCTGAGGACCACTGTGACATAAGAAGAAATGGAGAAAAATTTTGTATATAAATGTAAATATCACAGATTGTTTAATTACTGAATAGTCACTCGGTTGTTCCTTGTGCAGAGTTTTGGTTAGATGTAACTTGTTTGACCTGGATCAGTTTGGGTCAGTCTGGTTTATGAATGGTCCTCTAGCAACTGAACAAAATCAGGTCAGAGTCAGCTCCATGATGGATGAACCCTGTGGCACAATGAGAAAATACTTCCTGGAAAAGTATTTTACTGTTTTTGTAAGTGATGCTGCAGCCTCAGTAAGTCTTCTGTTTACATGGCAACAATCAAACCGACTGACTATGTTTTAACAGAACCATGTGTGGTGATATTACTCTGATAATAAGTATGATAATATATGATGACGTGGTAACATTACAACAAGAATCACTTATTCATAGGATTCATTTGAATTTTGCAGAGGAATTGAATTGTATCATTGTCTGCATTTGGATTAGGGTGATTTTATTTTAAATAAACTGTTTTCAAAAGCTCTTCTCCAAATTTGTAATCAGAAGTTGAATGACTGACGCCACAGGGTCTGGAAGCATCTTTATTGTCTCCAACACAGTTATGTCATGACCTGGTTAGCATACCTTTCCAAAAACCCAAATCTTAACTTAACCTAACCTAAACCTAATCCTAAACTTAACCTTACCCAGATTTTGAAAGCAAATATTGATAAACATATCCACTTGCAAAACCACGAGTGGCAGTGATGTCGGGATGCATAATTTGGTTAGGTAAAAAATCTGGCCTCTAGGAATTATATATGAGGCATAGTCATGGATTGTGATCATCATAGGTTTTCAGCATTCATTCATCTTTTCTAGGCTCTTTTTCTAAACAACAATAATTTGCTTTTTTTTTCATATTATGTGGCCCACAAAGGTCATCGTATGCATGCTTGTATTGAGTGAGGACAAAGGAATTACCATTGGCACCTTTCTCCACAATGCATTTCATATTTATCTGTTGGAAAAACTCAGCCTGTCCATCTCTATTCTGCATTTATTTCGGCCTTTTTTCAGGTCAGAAAGTTGGGTTTTACTTAATATGTCTCCTTTAAAGTCATAATATGAAACATGCTACATAGAGATAAATAGGCTTTATTTGTGATGCAAGAAAAGAAAAACAAGACAATAACATCTGTAACAAGTAGAAACAAGTAGGTGACTGACTCTAAAAAAATGCACAGACCAATTGTGGCACTGCTATTGAAATTCTCTAGAACTTTCACTTCATGTAACCCTCCACTGTTGTCTGAAATGTGCTAATGAAGGGTCTATCTTTAGCTCTGCCCCTTCCCGACATCATGGCCCTCTTCTGCAAACAGGAAGTGATCAGCACTAAGGCATGTTCAATAGCACTTCCTCCCCAGCTAACATGACTAAATTGAGACATTAACCACCCTGCCAAGAATGTGAGCTATTTACAAATTGTTTATTGTATTTAAACACAATTTGTAACTTTTTCATGCAGGAAAAGGTTAAAATACATATATTTTAGGTCTGACTCAATATAAGAAATTACAACAAATCAAACAAGCGATTCATGTAACTAATCTTTTAATGTAACCTTCAGCCAAAAAGTATGGATGCCTTTTTTAATGGGCTTCTAGTTTATTATTGAACCAAAATGCAACAAAACGATTCTTCTTCAGAAGACAATTCTTCTTCACATGGTTGTTATTCAAAAGCAACTTCTCAAGGCCTTTGTCGTCGCACCACATTCACTCTTTGCCTGAGAAAACTGGTGACGTCTGCGCTTTTATCACGGTGAGCCCTGGTGTGGTGCATGTCTGATATGGACTAATACAGGCCGCACCGTTTTGATAGGCTAATCTGGTCAGAGCTACAGCTAATGCAGTGTTGCCCTGATTCTACCCCAAGCGGTGAACCCGGTTACCCTTTTGTACCTCCTGGTGAGGTTATAACCCGAACAAATGGACATGAATCAGGTTTAAAGAGATCCAAATACCAGAACAGTACATCTGAAAGACAATCTGCTTCTGGGGTGAGGAGAGAGAGAGGGGAGGTTGTGGCCAATTTTAAAATTGACAATAGTGAATCTTAGCTCAGTGGGTTTGTAATGTTGCAATATGGCTGCCTTGATCCAGAGGAGAGAAGCAAAGACAGTCTGTTCTAGTTTAATATAGTGCGGTGGAGTTTTACAGCCTACACTAGAACCTGAACAATGCAGAAAGTATTAGAGCATCTATCTTCACAAAGAGGCCTTGAGTTCAGAATGATGAATTATCTCAGCAAAGGAGAAGAGCTCACTAAAGCAGATATGGACAGATTTGTGAACAATATTTGAGAGAAAAAATCTGCTGAGCTCATGGAAAAACAAAAGCATGCTGCACAATGTAGTCAGACAAGTTAGATTTTTATTCTTAACAAACCCTGCTAAACATTGAATTTAGATCAGTGACAATAAGATCCACTTAAAAGGACTTGGCTCTTTTGTGCTAAAGCTATGGTAATTACCCACGATGCTTTCTGTCCCTCCCATGTCCCTCAGTGAAACCACCCAGGCATTTCACTCACCCATATGAACTCCAGTCCTGTCCACCTCCAATTGACTCCAGTGACATGCGTGAACCCAGAGGTCAGGAGCGAGATGGGGGCGCTCAGTCAAACAGGCTTCAGAGGAACTGTGTGGTGACAATGGAAGTAGATAATAACACTGTGAAGCCATCAGAAGACTATGTAAAACTTGGTTAAAACAACTGATATAAAAGGTTTTAAGAGTGAATTTAATGATATCAATAGTGCTTTCTACAATGGAGTCCAGGTTGCATGATTATTTTGTGAGTCCCAGTCTTTTTTAAGCTTTTAACCTTGTTATAATTGAGTTTCAGCATCATTATTTTACTCAGATTTGAATTTGTATTCATTCTTGCATGAGTAATGCTGTATTGTCCAGCATAACACTTTTCAAACATAGGTAAAATGTAAACTGTTTTAAGAAGCGATGGGTCTAGTTTTTAAGTCATCGGTCCTGGTCAGTATTGTGGTTTATAATGAACAGAAATGGAAAAGGTAAAATGCACCTAGACAATAATTCAATATGTACTTGAAAAAACATTCCTCATTGAAAGGCACAGTACCCATTTTTTGCCATTCTAAAAAAAAAAGTTCACATTTGCTCATTAGATTCTGAGTCTCCTTATTTTTGACCACCATGTGTTTTGAAGCATTTTTCACAACTTTCAGAAGCTAGAGTGAGTCGAGACGTGTCAGCACATGTGTAGAACATGAAACTAAAAAGATAATAAGGAAAGTTTCTGGATTTGAAGAACAAAAAGCTCTTATTAGACCATGGGTATCGGGATTTTAAGTCTGAAATCCCAATGAAGCTAATTAATAGACTAATGTTCTAATTTCCTTCCTTTTGCCGTGTGTGGGGTGACCTTTGCCACACTTCTACAGCCTCTTTGTCTCTGTTTCATTCTTGCGTCTCTTTGTTGAAGCGAGCACATCCTACACCGTCCACCCACCAGGAATCACAGAGTTCACTGGCCCAACTCCGGCCCATCTCTCGTGGAAAGTTTTCGGACAGTGGCCCCTCCTTGCACTCTGGGGCCCCTGGGGCTAACTTGATCCCCCATTTGTGCTCCTGTCATAAAGAATTCTCCCGCTAAACCACTTTCCCACCACTAAGAGGATTACTAAGGTTATTCTGCGAATCGAGGGATGCACTAGGTAAATCTACACATTGGAACGAGAATGAATTTAATAATATGAAGAATATGAAATCGGAGCGTGACGAGGGTTAGAGGGATGTCATGTTTGGGTGTTCTGGGGCCTCATTTGAAACACTTTGCATAGAGTTCTTAAATTATGTGATCAGCAAAGCACAAATGAGTCAAGTTACAGGTCAGATCTGTGAAGAGTCAATATACTCACACTAATAATTTGTCATAATTATTATTAATGCCAAACTGTGGAACACTACTGGCACAGAAATACAGTAGCATGCAGCTCTCCTGGACAAATTAACGTTTTTACCAACAATTAATTACTACGTATGACAATTTTTACATTAATAGCTGCTTTACCATTGATTTTATTGCAAACTATGACAGATACTGCAAGAATGGAGACCAGTTTTATTTCCTGTGACAATCAAAAGCGTTTATATAAATAGACCTGTAACTATTTGGGGTTATTGCGAATTTCCTGTGTCATAAAAAAACAAAAAAAGACTTTTCACTTTTTCAGGCTGTGTTTATGCGTTTTGCTTTTCGTGTTTCTCGCATGCCTCCGGAGTGTGCTATGTTAACAATGCACCTAATGAAACTCAGCTGGAGCCTAATTACCTAGAATGATGGACAGAGCCGAAACAGCCTCAAACAATGCTATTTTTACTAAACAACAACAATTTTACAATTGTTCATGGCCATGACTAGTCAAGACTACCTAACGTGTTCACGCTGAAGCAGCATGTAGATGCTTTGATTTGTTTTGACCTTCTTGTTACAGTCAGGCAGTGACTGCATGATTGGCATTGTCTTGATAGAGATGCCAACAACAACAACAACAACAACTGCACTTTGAACTAGTGACCCTGTGGTAAAGCTGATGATGCTTACAGAACTTTAAGACAGGTTCCACTGGTGCTGTAGTGGCTGCAGTAAATGAGCAACAGTAAGTTGATTTTGCATGTGTGCTTTAATCAATACAATAAATGCAAGTTGTCATTCAAGTTACAAGAAACTCTGCTGTGAACATTTATTTTGTTTGTAATTTTGCTTATGAGGCAGCCACAATGCTGAATACGCACATATAAGTCTCTCATACCAGTAAAAATGAAACTCCACTTGCGCACATCCTGGAATGTTCTTGGACCAACTTTTCCCTATATGTCCAGATTACACTGGCATTCTTCCATCTTGTTTTGTTTGCTCCCCTGAGTGGAACAATGCCATTTTTTTGATACATCCTTTTAAGTCAGTGGTCTGCATTCCATGGTCATATACATGGTCTACGTGAGCGATGTGCCACTGCGACCGTGGATCACAAAGAAGCTGCTGTCCATCAGACTGAAAGGCAAACAAGTGGGTGCAGAGGAAGTGGGTTATCTTTTCATGTCCCACCCACCAGCAGCACCCATGGGCCCTCAGACGCAGACACAGGGGCAGAGCTGATCCCAAACCAACACATGCCACTGCGACAGAGGCGACATAAAAACAACAAGGACTACACTAGGGACTGGGAAAAATGCACGTCCACCAAAATTCACCCACAATCATGCATTTATTCAGAACGCATATTTCTGCAAAATCAACAAACTATTTTAAAACGCTTTGTAAGGTTAGAGAAACTTGGTTTTGTTCCATCCAATGAGCTCCTTTGTTGTCCTTTTGCACAGTATGTTTTACTGTAATTTTACTGCAATGACCAGACCCACTCTCTTTCAAAATTATAAGTTTCAACTGACAAACTTTAATGGGTGAAGGGCATTTTTTTCCTATTAATAATAATGTACATTGCAATGAAATAATAAGATTTTTGCTTGTTTGAAAACTGGTAATTCGAAAAAATAACTAATATGACAATGCCCTGCAACGTAAAGTTTAAGATTATGAAGAACAAAGCTTAGAAAAAGGAACCTCAGATTTGGAAAAGCAAAGACATTTTAAGCGGTAGATTGCAGCCTATGGCAGGTGAACTCAATGCTCTCTCTTCTTGTTCAAATCTCTTTCTTGGAAGAGCAGTCTATATTGTAACGTGAAGATGGTCCTGGGAGGTTGAGTGTTCCTAGAAGCCCCTCAGCAGGGATGAGGTGAGAGAGTCCCACTGAGCTGCACAACTCCAGGTCTAAAGTCGAGTAAAATGAAAAGTTAATAGGTCCATGCTGTAGTGATCGCCCAAAACCCAACAGCAGGCACTGTATAATCAGATGGACCATAGACTTGTATAAGACCATGGACAAACGCCTGCTGGTGATAAAGCACATGAGCAGGGTGAACGGGGACAGTGAGATACAAATACAGGGTCAGGACTGTATCAGATATACTCAGTTATACAAACTTGATCAAACTTGAGATAAAAAGATTTATATTATTTTGAGTAACAAATTTGACAGTGACTTTTGGTTCTTCCTGCATTGAACTTGTCATTTATTTAAGGTGGGTTATTAAAACTCTAAGATAACAATTATTGTTTCAATTAATCAATTATATTTCCATGTATAATTTTCTGTTTCTTTCAACATCAAATGTCTGTGTGTGTCAGATTTCTCTTCACTTTGACCTGAAACTGTTTGAGGCCATCTTGATGAAGAATATTTACAAACAATATTATTTTGAATTTGCAATTGTGCTTTTGAATTTGAGTGTATGTTTTTGTATTTGTGTGGATGTTTTGGCCTTCAGGACCACTATAGACCACTCAAGTTCTTGAGTAATAGTGTAACAGTTTTGGTTGTTTTTCCCCACAAAAAAGCCGTGTTAACCTTGGCAGATTATTTTGTTAATTGATTTATATTTACAGACAAAAGTTTTAATCCAAATAATTGTGTTTACTTTGTCTTTTTGAAGTATTTCTTTGTCTAGATGATAAAACATTAATGCGCGCAAAATAAGGTAAGTCTTGCATTGTTCACATTCAAATTCTTAAATTAAATTAGACACAATCGAATTAAATTAACTCATTTTAGTTCTGATATAGACTTGGTTTGACACCAGTCATTTAGTTTTGTTTTGTGTCCTTGTTCAAATTTAATGTTATGATGATTTTGATTTTGACTATAATTATGGTGCACATTCATCTGACAGCAAGATGCTAGATTACATCTCTGTTCCATTCCCTCTTTTGAATGTTTGTGCTGGATTGAAATTTAATGCAAGGTTGTACAAATGTTTCGCCTTCCATCATCACCAGTTCATGTGATGTAAATTCTAATGTTGCCAAGGAATACTAAGAGTCAATTTGATGGAGCTGTTTTAGTGTCCGTTGGGTGTATAATCCCTAATTTGTCCAGATGACAACTTTGAACTTCCGAGCCTTTTTCTACTTTATGCTGAATTGTATCAGTACAATTGCCTTTCCAACAGAAGGCATCAGACGTCTTCTCCAAGGGTTCAATTAGAAAGTAAAACAGGCTATGCTGCAGGAGAATCTATTATTAGCCTACATAAATAAGTAAGCTATAATAAACACCTATATACACCAGAAGCACAACATGTTCCCTTCAAAGCACAAGTTGAAGGTAAACTGTGGTGCAGCTTGGAATCATCACAATGCTGTTAATGTCACTGTCGACCAACTCCCACAACTAGTTTAACCGGCTATAATTCTACAGCATTTTATTTACATTTTTGTTGCAAGTTTAGCTTTCAGGAACTTAACTTGAGATACAACTTTATCATTTTAGCAGGCACTCTATTATTAACTCATTCCTAGAAATGCATTTCTGTCAGCTCTGTTTGAAAATAACTCCCAATCACTAACTGAGCATTATTTATTCATGATTTGGGTGTAGTTGTAGTAACTACAATGGCTCTGAATCACTACAATAGTATTTGCATAAAAGCTACGTGAAAATTGTGTGTTTAATCTTTACAGTGACAATGCTAAACTTCAGAGAAAAATAAACATTTGTTATATTTGTCTCCCTGATACATTGGTGCCATAAAAAAGACATTTTAAAATTATGACAGTGTCTTTGACATAAGACATTCATAACAACTTTCTCAATATTGTTTTTTTCTGTATGGTACGCTCTTTTTCAACTGTTTATTATGGGTGAAAATGAGTTTGTGGTGTCACCTCTACGTGCAGTAAAAGATAATTTTGTTCCATTAAACACAAGTGAGCCTGTATATGATTTTAGCATGAGCATTTGTTAGCATTTTTTTCTTTTGCTCATTGTAAAATGTAACTACATGACATTGGTGTAAATGTGGCTAATTACATTACTGTAAAATGTAACTAGACTTGTTTTCATTTTGCCACTCATTGATAATCATTGCCATAACTACAATGTTTGTTTGTACATACCAAACACACTTGCATTGACTTTCACACACGCATAAATAAACTTTGTGCGCACTTCTTTTTCCACACCTTTACATGAATGTAGCTTCAAATTTCTAAGAATCAGCTCCTGTATCACATGATGCACATAGTATTAGCCAAAGGGATCTGGATGTAAGAAAATATGTGTTAAAACTCTTGTTATCCAAACAAAACACTCAGGGTCTCATTCATCAGTTTGAATGAGTTCAGTATCTTGGTGGAGAGTATGCACCAAAGATGTCCTGTTTTGGACATGCTGAGAGGGGACACTAAATTTAAGCTTTAATGTTATAGTGTATTTTGTTATATGTTTTTGGTGGTGAGGAAGGAGATGGAGATGCTGCGGCACTGACATAAAACAACTTGATGATTGAAGCAGACAAAAGTGTGACTTTACAACAAAGAAAAAGCTATCCAATCTTATATCTTTACAAGCCAAAGAAAAAGTTATTTCTCATTTCTGAAAATGTGTATCTCATCGAGTTCTGTACCTTTGAAGGAGGTGAGGTTTGCCCCTGTGCGGACCCCAGCAGCTTCGGCCCACTTTCCTGATCCGTCTTAGACCTGCTAAAGCCACAAACAAAGACACATACAACACAGGTCACTAATGTGTGACTGTGGACGCAGGAATGCAGTCAGATTATAGAGTCAAAAGAGAAGAGAGAATCACACGGGTTTTACACTGATCACAATGCAATAATTCATTCATCTGTTCTTTTATAATGTTTGGCTTCCTAGATTTCAAGTGACATGTGCCTCAAAAGGAAATGCAAACAATGATATCAGCTTTGGAATGGGATGGTTGAGCTGCACAATGAATTTTAGCTATCTTTCATTGCATTCATTCTCTTTGTATAAGCATGACTCAGCAATGACATTTCAGTGTACTGTACGAATGTAGTTGAGAAGCACTAAGTAAGCGACTTTTTCTTTTATTCAAACCCCCCAAAACCAGTCCGTGGGCCATCTGCTATTAGTCCTCAGAGGATTTTTTTAATATTTATTGTATTTTGTCTATCACTTCTTCCTCATGCTTTACAATATAGTGCCACTTATTCCAATAAACAGCAAATATCAAGCAATAAGTGAGCTAAAAATATACACAATAGATGTTTTTTTTTGTGTGCATTTTACATTGTTGCCATCGAAGCTGCCCAACCTCGACCGGTCCCTGGAAAAGAAATTTGTGACTGTACCGGTTCTTACAAGAAAAAGGTTGGGGACCGCTGATCTAGACTTTTAAAAACCAAGCACCATGTTAAATTTTGAGTCTTTTATGGTGGTTTAACTAAGTGGTTCACAACCTCTTTTGGTCCAAGTACACCCTACGCTTTGTCTCACAACCTGAAACTGTGAGTTTTTAAGTAAATAAATGTGTAGGAGTATAATGTCAATTACTAAATATTTCCATTTGAAATAATTCAAAACTGACTACAAATGAAAATTAAAAACTATAATTATATTACATTACTTTCTTTTAAAGTTTGAAACTATTCCAAGTAGCCTCTGTAAGTACATTGTGTACCCCCACAGGTTCGTGTACCCAAGTTGGGAAACTCTGGTTTGTGTCCAATATTTGAATTTTGTTTTAAAAATGGAGAAAAGGCAGTGGTTTCCTGGGGCATTGGAACAGTGCAGCAGTGGTGTGACTGCAGTTCAGTCACAAGATCACAAAGCTAAAATGAACGAGAGGTCATGGACATTTTAGAGAGTTTAAAACATAATGACGTTACGTAATGACCTTATCTCAAACCTGACCTTTCACAAACCACATTTACAGCTCAGAGTTCATAATTCATATACTTTGGAAAATGTAATTTTGTACACATAAACTTCAATTGATCCTACAATGAGTTGTTGCCAGATCTCTTCCGTGTGTCTACAAAATGTCCTGATTTTTCAAAAGAATTTTCAGTCCATTTCCCCAATCAATCCAGCACATGGGTTCCCTAAATTAACATGCAACAGATTCAGACTTGACATTGTCTAAAATGATACCAACAATGACTGAAGTAATTCTTAATAATGACCTAAAAGATTTGTCTCCTACTTACACAAATCCAATATCTGGTGATGTTCCAGGCCAACTGAGCATGAATATAGTAGGCCTATGTTTTTAAAAATGGGCAAAATGCAAAGATAACATTTTACTATAGCCCACTTTAACACTTATGTGGCAACTACATTACTACTAATATGTAATTTTATTTTACTTATGTATGTATTTATTTATTTATTTATTTATTTATTTATGTATTTATTTATAGACAATATAAATGGTAACAATGTGTAGATAAAACATTTTAACCCTGTAAGACCTGACCCATTAAAAAACAGTCAGAAAATTCTGATTTTTGGAGCTGAGATGTTTATTAACTCTTAAAACAAAATCCACAAAATTTTTTTTGCTACATCATGTTGTTTTTGAGATATTTTTTGTATCACATTTGATACAGCGGGCGTTTTTGGCAACTTTTTGGTCACAGCCATGTTAATTTTAGGCAAGAAAAAAGAGTTTTGTCAATATTATTTTGAACATATAGAACATATTTTGAAGTTTTTCCTATTTTTCTTTTCACATAACACTTTTTAGGGCATTATTGTTTCACTTTGTGGCAGGCTAAAAAACAGTTTCTGTCTTTGTTCAGTCAAAGATGCATCTTACACTTCCCACAGTAGACATGTGAAAAATGATTGCCCGTGCAGTGCTTCCATCTCTGTCGGGTTTGCCATGTAGGAAAATGGTCTGGTAAAAGTGCGTCTAAAGAAGAGCGCTCTACCGCACCTCCTCTATGGAAGTGCCTATCCCTGTGTCAGAGCATGACGACAGTGGCATGTGCGAACAATAGGGCTGTGCAAAGCGAGAAAACAGTGGTCTGGAGTGACCTGCACGGGACTAGATTTTCATGACCGCTCCCGGCTGATCTCGAAGCAGCCGTGCACAAGCTGCACTGTGCCTCACATCAAGTGGCACAGTGCAGCTTGGCCTTTTACGGGGTGGTGTTGGAGTCGACTCAGGGGAGGATAGTGGTCTGCCACACTTGGCCTTTCCTGCGCTTGTGAGAGAAGTACCAACCAAAGCCTGAAACTTTCGCAGAGCCATGGGTTTCAAGCTTCTTCTGGTCTCTTCTGTAGAGACAGTAACAGTGACAGTGTGCCACTAGATATACATGTACCATCTTCGAGACCTGAAGCTGAACTTGTAAAGTGCAGACAGCATTTCTAGGAGATCGACACCTCCCATAAACTGGCGGCACAGTGGCAGAGCGGATAGCGCTCTGGCCTCACAGCAATAAGGTCACGGGTTCGTTTCCCGCACGGCCCGGGCCTTTCTGTGTGGAGTTTGCATGTTTCTCCCCGTGTCTGGGTGAGTTTCCTCCGGGCACTCTGGTTTCCCCACCAACCAATAATATGCATGTTAGGGAACAGTTGGTGGTAGTCGGAGGTTGAGGCGCCAGGTGTTTAGGCACCAGGACAGTTTACTGTCACTGAGTGGGGAGGGGAGGGGTTCATCACTCTGTGAAGCGCTTTGTGACTCTGTGTCTGTAAAATGCACTATACAAAATAAAGATTACTTACTTACTATAAACTTGTTGTAACTTTCAACAATGGCTGGCCTGGCAACCATTATGTGAGTTTTGGATTTGCGATCTCAGCGTTTTACATTCCCCACAGGTTCTAAAACTAAACCTATAGGTCAAAATACTAATATTTCAGAAGAATTGTTATTGCAGAAATACTCAAAAATGTATTTAAGATGGCATTCCAGTGATTAATTTGATTAATTAAGTCATTAAAATAGTGTGTGTTTATATTTTAGTGAGGATTATGTAGTATAAATCACGAAAATGGGAAATGACAATTTGAGAAAAAATAACATATTATACCTGCAGTATCAATTTTGATACAGACATTTTAACTTGATTTAGTTGTAATATAACAAATGAGTTACTTAGTAAATATGCTTTCATACGGTGAAGAAACTACTTATTTAAAAAATGATATAGAATTTTGATGTTATTCTCACCGTAACTTCTCAAAAATTTGAAAAGATTTTCCTGAAAAAAGCAAGTGGATCATATACTGGGAGCAGCCATTTTGGAATTACCAAAACAAAACTTGAGCTGCCTGTAGTGGCATGATAGTTCACCAGGGGGCAGATTACATGTGTCAGATTAGACACAACAGGTTTTTGAGGCAAAAATTTATCATGTTGATGAAATAGAGGTTTCAGAAATGTGTGTAGCAAATATGATACGAATGGCATTATAGGGTTAAGCCATTATTCTTAGACAACTTATATTGTAAACACAACTCTAAACTATGGCAATAACAAGCCTGTACAGTAACATAACAAAAGCAGTATCTTGTAACTTCAAAAGCTGTAAAGTTATAGTAATATTTGCATCGTGTTTACAGTCCTGTCCATGACGAAAACACAGTTCAGTGACAATGGCCTCATCAATAAAACATGAGTGGAAAATTTCACAGACCAGAGGATACCTGACACTGTGAAACTCAATCCAAGTGTGAGAACCAGAGCAAAATGACCACTCTTTGTCACATGACACACGTTTGGCCATAATCTAAGTCAGGGAGGTCTGCTTTGAACCCGTGAACATGTCTACGGCTTCTGATCTAAGCTGACACAGAAACCAGGACACTTTAACTTTAACTATACCGTTAAGGAAAAAGACTAGATTAGAGAGAGAGGGGGTGGGGGTGGGGGGTGGACACAGAGTGATTGAGGCATTTCATTGGGTCGGAAATTGACTAACAAGCCTCTTATTCTGAAACACTACCCCAAAACTACAAACAGATCAAGTTACAGTTGAGACATTTATGTAGTCTATTAAATCCCATATAATGAACTAATTATAGAACCAAAAAGCTTTTAGGATGGCTTAGTCTTCTGAAATCTACACATTCCTCTAAAGTGAAAACCATAAGATCATTACTATAGATGATCAGCATTGAGTTTTTAAATTCAAGGTGATTCAGTCACATGTCTCTGTTATGTAAGAGTAGTTCACCAGGACAAGAAGAAACACTCAGCAGTGGTTTTCCTTCCAAACTAAACCAAGGATAAATACTTAATGATCCAACACAGTATGAATCATGAGCTTCTGAATGTACATTTTGAGCATGTCAACTTGGGTTTAATATCAGCGGCAGGAGGTAACAAGAAGGTTGGTCATAAGGCTGTTGTGTCCTTAGGACAGAGGCTGCTCTCAATTCTGTGAATGTGTGGTTATAATGGAATGTGCTGGTACACATTAACTTTTGCAATAAGAGTGGGTAATTATCTCATTCTCATCTCATTTAAAGCTGGGATACCTGATTTTCATGCTGCAAAACCAAAAGTAGATATAAAAATCTGTTCAATTTTGCAAATCCTTTGGCACATGGTTAACATCATAAGAATACAAGAATATCTTGTTACAGACAGCAAGATGAAGCGAGAACAACCCAGGCACAGCCAATCAGAGTGCTGCTTTTGCCTGTCTATGAGAAATAGGTCAATTTGATTCAAACAGTACACAGTGCTGTGGTTTTGTCACAAAGTGGTACTTCTTGGTGGAAAGTAGGTGGAACCTTTTTGTAAAGTACCTATACAGTTCCTATGTGTTTTATCTTTAAATTGTATTGCTACTACTGTTTTTATCATACAAAAGTGTACACTATAGTAGGCTATTTGATACAGTTTTGTTGTTATGATAGTATAATGGGTGAGCCATTGCCTGTTCATTTCCCTTGTGGAATGAAGTTTGTCTACATTTTGTAAAATGTAGCTTCAGACTATCATTTTATTTGACTATCGCATCCAACCGTGTAATGATCCCGCTGCTGCTGCAGTATACTGAAATGTCCAAACCTCCTCGTGCTGGAACACTCTGGTTTCCATAAGGGAGAGCCTCGCCGCTGTGGGTCAGCCTATGTTTGTACACAAACCTACGTCACAGACTGAAAACCTTCCATTCCTCGTGAGCACACCCCTTCGCGCGTAACCACGCCCTCTCACTCCTGCAATGGCTGATGTAATTTCCACATCTTTATAAACCCCGGCGCACCCCTCCTCCGACAGAAGCTTCCTCTAAACCTACCGCGGCGTACCTCTTTACCAAAACGCGCTCTTTGAATTAAAACAGCAGTAATTTAAATTGTATTTATTTATATTCTCTACAGAACTCTATTTCAATCCTTTTTTTATTTATTGAGTGACATCTTTCTTTTTGAATTTTGATTTCTCTAACTATTTATTTATAAGGATATAAAACGTTACACTAGCACGTTTTGGAAGACCTAATTCGCCTGGAGATCTTTTAAAATCTACTCATTTGGAGAAAGGATTCGTATTTTTCACAAGGTAAGATGCTTCCGCCGGTGCTCACTTGCGGTTAGTCTGTCACCATTTGCCGGTAAAGGCGGCACTTTCTACTCCCCTATTTGGCTGTTTTATGACACATGAAAGTTATGACATCCTTTTTCTCTAAACATATGTGATATTGTAGGCTACTGTTGTTTCTTACATGTGCAAGAGAGATCTTAGTAAAAGCTTTGGTGAGTTGCTGCGCCCATTCAAATGACTCTGTGCGTAAAGGAAGAGGATTAAGGCGTGTTGCAATTAGGCTTTTATGACCTCGTGCCAGCGTAGTTGGGATTCTTCACAATCTGGGAAACTTGCTGTTACACTATAATATTTAATCTCTTTTGCGTACATTGGTGTATTTAAAGATGTCTGACTCCTATGACTTTGTGTTTCTTGTAACACATGACAGTACACGAAAATTTAAATATGCTGCCATAACCATAAAGCTGAAATTTGTCGCTAAATGGATTGTGCTATGTCTTGTCTTTTGCGTAAAATGTGTCAGTATGAACAAGAGCCATTTCCTCGGGCGTTTCTTTACGAGGTCATCTCTTGTTTTAAATAAATAAATAATGAAGAGGCGCGTGACATTGGAGGTACAGTAGCTTCACCTTTCTAACCAAATACACAGACCTACAGAGAAATAGGCGTTTTATGGCAATTAGTCATTAAACCGGTATTTGTACACGGAGCCGCATTGACTTGCCTTGAATGAGTCAAGCTGGAGAGCTTTGCCCATATACGGACTGGCAACACGTGCCTTTGTTTCCATCGCACTGGAGACCCTTAAAATGCCATTAAAAGGATACTGTTCATTTGTCAAAGTTGATTATTGAACAATGGGAAAGAGACGCGACCGGAAAAATGACCACACAGATATGACCGCGTATTCTTTTGTCCACGCGTGTCTCCTCTGTGTCTGTCTGGAGGAGATGCCGGCTTTCTGGTATTTTTCCACTCGCGCTGGTGATGTAGCCCCCTCCTTCTCTCTCCTCACCTCCTCCCTCCTTGTGCAGCGCTGCGCGTCACGTGATGCAGCAGGCGCAACAGACAGAAGAGCATTTGCGCGCCTCCACAGCTCAAATATTGATGATTTCTGCTGCTGCTTGCGCGTGAACGAGCGCAAAAGCAAACACAGCAGACAAGGGCGAAAGGGAAATGACAAGTGCGTTTGAGATGGGCGGGAAAATGTATATAAAAAATATTCAATTGTGCATTTATGGACATTTAAAAAGCAGGCTAAATGTTGTGCAAAATGATATAGGCCTAATCTATGTGAGATTATATAAACCTACATTCTTCACAATCTCCACAATCACAATAAAATGGGCAGAATACTGTATGTTACAGCAAATGTGCATTTTTTTATTTATATTTTTTTCAGTAAGACCTTTGAAAACCAACGTAATGAATATTGATGAACCTCACGTGAACGCGCACGGTTTATGTAATCTTGAGAAATGTAAAATGTAAATAAATAAAATGGATAACATCAGTAGTCACGTTGGATCAATTGAGTGTGTAAAATATGCCCTTCTTCATACTGTGTGTGTTTTAAGTCATGCTTACAATTGTCATGAAAAACAATTACAGTATAGCTTGGTTTAAGAATAACTGCTAACACATTCTATAGGCCTACATATTTACAATATTTCACCTTGAATCTTTGTTTATAGCAACAAAGTGGTTAGTTAAATGGTTAGTTACTATAATAAGACTTGATCAGACTTGTATTTAAGGAATTGCTGGCAAGTCTTGCTTTTCTGCTACAATCTAGCTTTAAGCCACGTCACTATGCCAAAAGCTGTCTCACAATGCCCCTTTCAGTAACTGCCACTTTTATAGAAATAAAAAAGATCCCAAAATAGTTTCTTATAAATAAACTAATTGAAAAAAAAATTAAAACAGAGGTGGTAGAAGCACTTTTGATGCTATTTTTGTGTTTCATCACCTGGACGATTGTGATCTGAATAACTGTCACACTCCAGACTTGTCGAGTACATTTAAGCATTTGTTTTTTTTGTGACTTTTCAGAATGAAACAACACACTGAGATGAACCATTTGAACACTTTTACGGAGGATGACAACTCCAGCACCAACAGTAACGACTACACTTACCAAGACAAGAAAGTGCCACTGGGAGGGTGAGGCAAAATGGACACCTCATTATAACACATTAGCTTTCACATATTTAACAAACTAATGGTGCTTCTGTTATGTCTTTTTAAGGAATTATAATGCAGATTTAGAGGCAGAAATTCAGAACTTCCTTCCTGATGGCAACCTTGGAAAGAAGAAGTATGAGACGGAATATGTAAGTTTTATTTTAATTTTTTATGTCACCCCCTTTTTTTAGCATGTTTTGTCTACATGCATGTGTATTTATGCGGTGTTCTTAATCTACAGCATCAGGGCAATGCCTCTTTTGGCATGTCAGTGTTCAACTTGGGAAACGCTATCATGGGCAGTGGGATCCTTGGACTGTCCTACGCCATGGCAAACACTGGAATTGCACTATTTGTGTAAGTAAATTCAATCAACAGTATCATGCAAGAATATTCTAAACTTAAAATTCAATGACAAATTGCACTTTTACTATAAAATTATAAAACCTAAAGAGCTTGTAGAATAGTTCATTTAGGTGGTTCACAGTTAATCAATAGTATGTTATTCTTGGACTAAAGCATTGTCTTTAATTATTTGAATATTCAGACAGACACCAAAACAAAGCGGCTTCAAAATTCAATACAAATGTAAAAGTAAACATTAGACTTTCCAGATTTACAGCATTCAATATTTATTGTTGTCATTTGAGTCGGAACTATTTCTCAATTGGGACATTCCCCTACAGAATCAGGAAGTTACTCGCTGTACCCAAAAAAAAGAAAACTTTGCTCTTCTGTGACGCAAGCTGCAGGTGTGGTTGTGTCTATCCAATAGAAAAGTGTTTGTCTTTGCACCGTTTCAAAGCCAAATATCTGCTGTACGAAGATTACCTCAGGGTCAGAAGGTTTTAAGCTGTGTTTGAGAGAGATAAAGGAGCAAAAAGTGCAGTGTTTTTTAAAAGTGGAAATATAAAACAACTGTGTAATACAGATAGCAACAGCGCCCCCAAGGTATTAAAACACTGTTAAAATTATGTTCCAGGATGTGAAATACTATCCATAGCTGAAGATAGTTATTGGATATCGATAAGTAAATAGAGTAGTGTCAAGGTTACATTTCAAAACACAAGGTTTAGAGAAAGATAGAATTCAACCACATAGCTTATCCGGTTTATGTACTGTAAAATAATTTAGTTGTGTCCTTAAACATCTTAGACATATGGCACTGAAAACTAGTGAACAGAACTGCCATTTGACTAGTACCTAATACAATATCCTTCTGTCTCAACAGTGGTACTTATTCTTCTAGCAAAGCTGACCTTTCCCAAGCCTAGCTAGTTGAGTTTACACATGCAGTGGCTTCAATTGCTACATTGTTATTACTATATGCTTAGTAATATTGTTTACATTACACATTACACATTACACAGTACGTTGAACCTAGTTGAGACTTGAGTTTCGTGGTCATAGTTGCAAAACACAAGATAGCAACAACACAACACACAACAATAGTAATAGACAGTACGTGATGCATGACTCAAGCAAATGGCGTCTGTTGTATTTACAAACAGAAGGAGTGGCCGGAGAAGCAGCTTAGGAAAAAGGCTAATCCTGAAGCAAAGACGTAAATGGGGAGTTATCTTAATGAATGAGAGGCGTGGTGCAGTGTCATATAAGTGAAACTATCTGGTATTTATAGTATTAAATGAGGAAAGATAGGCTCTACAAACGTTATTAGGGCATTTAACTAAAGGTTTGTACATCTTTGGCTGATGTAAGATGTGCATTCAGTGAAGTCACATGCAAGTGTATGCACTGTCCAAAGTCTCGGTTGACCTAAAGATTAATTTCACCTGTGCTATGAATACACAGAGCTGACTGCAGCATAGCAGTGAAGCTAATACCATCTAATACTAATCGCCCCCAAACGCTTGTCAAACTGAATGTGATGTTACAGACATCATGAAAAGAGCAAGAGGCCATGTCCCATTTTTATCAGGTTATATTAGCTAGCTTTTAATAATTATGATGAAAAAAAGGCTAGTTTTCTAATAAATTAAATAAATGCTTACAAGGCTACTAAGATAACAGCTTTCTATATAAAAAAAAGTCGACTTCCTGATCAGTTTGGTTATCTCTTTGAAATGGTTGCCATTTTAATTACTTCTAAAACTGTAATATCACAAAGCTAATCCTTTGTATTTTTTGTTTGCAGTGTCCTCCTGGTAGCAGTGGCCATCTTCTCTCTGTACTCTGTCCATTTGCTGCTAAAAACTGCCAACGAAGGAGGTAATCTTGCACTAAAGCTATAAAAACTCCAAATCCCTTCTTATTTCCCACTGGCATTTTAAACAAGGACGAGCTAATGCAATAACTAGCAAGACATTGCGTTTGTTTGTAACACGTTGCACTTTTTCTTTCTTTTTAAGGGGCTCTTGTGTACGAGCAGCTTGGATACAAAGCTTTCGGGATGCCAGGAAAACTCGCTGCTTCTTGCTCAATCACGATGCAGAACATTGGAGGTGTGTGGAAAACTAAATGGTCAAAATATTCTTGCGTAACTTTGATTTAGCTTCCATACTTTACTATTCAAAACAAGGCTTCTTCAGTGTCTGTGGCCAGACTCTGTGCCCACTATGGAAATTAAAAGTACAGCCTTTTTCCAGTTGGCTTTGAAATAGCAACCAATAGGAAAAAGAGAGAGAAAAGGCCACTTAAATGTTTGACGTCAGAAAGTTACTGACGAGAACACGACTTTGGCTCAAATTTAAAGGTGATTTTTGTTCCGCAGCGATGTCCAGCTACCTCTTCATTGTCAAGTATGAGCTGCCAATCGTGATCCAGGCTTTCATGGGCACCAGCAACGGGTAAGTTACAGCCTAGACCCAATCACTACACTCATTAAAGTTAAAACGAGATTATAAACATTGTATATGGCCAAAAAAGTATGTGCTGTATATGGGGTTATTCTCATCCCAAATCTTCCTTTATCATCAAATCCACTTTAAGTACACTTCATAAACTCCATAATGCATTTTGGAAGATGCTTGGACTGTCTGTAGGAAAAAAATAGTGTGAATGCCACAGTTGTATATCCCATGAAATTCTTAAACAAAACTGTCGTTGTAGATTTTCGTGGTAAATCTAGCTGCACCTGGTGTGACAGGCTTTTCATTGTGAACAGAGCCACTTACTAACAGTTGCTGGGCAAAACGATTCTTGGCTGTTTTATCAAGTGGCTTCTGTCTGAAGGTTAGACGCTGAGTGCTTGTCCTTGTGAGAAACAGAAAGCGAGAGAAACAGACACAGAAAAAATAGAGAGATAGAGAGAAAAAGAGAAGCAGGCAAAGAAGCAGATATATTACTGTATGATTTAATAAGCACACAGTTTTCGCCAGTTTTGAGGTAATTATGTCCAAATATGTTTTTCAAATTCACAAAAAGTAAATCTTTCTGTGTAACATTTAAAGAAATTGTATCAAAGGTTCAACATTTTATTTGCTGCCATACTAAGAAAAGAAAATATCTTTAAATAAACACATTTGTTCTGTCCTTGTTTGCAGTGAATGGTACACTAACGGAGACTACCTTGTCTTGATTGTGAGTGCTGTGATCATCCTGCCACTCTCTCTCCTAAAAAACCTTGGTAAGTAATTCCAAAATGCTGTCATTCATTAAACCATATTAATATGACATAAATAACAATAATATTAAGTTTTCTTCTCACAGTCATGTAAACATAAGTCAGTTCAACATGCATGTTTTGGTTGCAGGTTACCTTGGTTACACAAGTGGGCTGTCCCTCCTCTGCATGGTCTTCTTCCTGATTGTGGTGAGTCTATTTCCACAAAAACAAAAATAACTACACATTTTTGGAGGAACACTCAACACATGTGGATTTGTCAGAGAGTTTGTAATTTACTCGTGATTGGGAAAACCTTTTGTCTGCTTAAAATGACTGTAAATATTGGAATAATCATCTAAACATTTTTTTTAGCAAGCAAACAAATTTGACCTACTAACCAATGCTTTTTTACTTATATACAGTATTTTTACAGTATTTCCACCAAAAAGACAATAGTAAAAAACATGCTCAAATGTTCAGTTTTAAAAATAAATTCTATAAATATGTCAAAACAAAGCAAAGTTGTTGAATGTTACATATTAGACTCAGTTTTCTGATGTTTCTAGTATGTTCATATATAATATTATGTACCTTGTCATTTGTAGGTGATCATTAAGAAGTTCCAGATCCCATGTCCACTCCCAATAATGGACGACGCTGTTGTCAACGAAACATTAAGTCGTCTGAATAGTACCATTTTCCGGCTCAACCATACAGCAGTGGACTACAACGAGGACGTCTGCACGCCCAAATACGTCGTTTTCAACTCACAGGTACAGCCCCAGACCAGAGCAAGAACTTCATATGTGAGGAAAATAAGTCATTAATATTGAATTTGTTTTGGTTCACAGACTGTCTATGCTGTGCCCATCTTGACATTTGCCTTTGTGTGCCATCCTGCCATTCTGCCCATGTACGAGGAGCTCAAAGAGTGAGTACACTTTTCACATGTTTACCCCAATTCTCTTATTTCTGGCTACAAAAGTTTTGTGCAAAAAGATTATTTAAAAGTTGGCTTATTTTCCTGCAGTCTTGGTGATGTTTATAATGGAACTTCCTGGTTACACATTAGCTGCAGTTGTGACAAGAGTGCCAGACTGTAAACAAAGGCAAAAATCCAAATAAATTGCATAATAATAATCTGTGAGACAAATGTGTAAATTGTCAGAAAATATGACTTGTTTTCCTTATAAATTTCAACAGACTCATCTAAAACTACAATAGTCTACTTATTTACAACAAGAACAATTTCGCCAAAATATGTACTAATAAGCACTGTCATGTGCACTTTAAAATCTAAACCTTTTGGTAATTTATTTGTTTTTATTTCCTACAGTCGTTCCCGTAAGAAGATGCAGAATGTGGCCAATGTCTCCTTCCTGTCCATGTTGTCATGTACCTCCTGGCTGCGCTCTTCGGTTACCTCACTTTCAATGGTGAGTTTATACAAAATCATCTCTAAAAAATGTCTTTGCCCATGTTGTTACTAAAGAATTACGAAACAAACTTGTCTAAAGGTTCATACGTGTTGTGTTACATAAGATGGGAACGCTGCACCTGTTGTATTCAAATGACTTTTTTTTCCTGACTGCAATGTTCAGTCAACATTCCCAGAAACGAGTTACACAAGATGTAGATAAAGTTAGACATCACTGATAGTTCTCATAACAAACATTAGAAAGCAGTAAGCTATAGCTGTATAATCTAAATTTAAATATAAAAAGAAAAAAAAGCAGGCTTTATTAAGAGTTTGCCTTGGTACTGCTAAGTTAAACAAAACCATTTATGTGTCTCTTTCCAGCTCACGTGGAGCCCGAGCTGCTGCACACTTACTCCAAAGTTTACAAGTTTGACGTGGTCCTGCTGATCGTGCGACTGGCCGTCCTTACAGCTGTGACGCTCACTGTCCCTGTGGTGCTCTTTCCTGTAAGTTAAAGACATTTGCATTACTTCAAATTCAGATTAGCTCAGTGACATTTAGCTGGAAAACAAGAATCATTAAAGGGGCATAATAGTGGGGCTTAAAGGCCACTGCTCTTTGAAAATGCATATTAAAGTTTTGAGTAGTTATTGCGTATTTGTTTTTATGCCTATGTTTATTTTTAGTGGTTAAATCAGCACTTTAATTGACTCATGGGCCATAGTCTTGGCCAAAAATGAATGTATATGGATATTAATCATGTGCTGGAGGGTTTCTGACAGCAGGGAACTAGTTGAACAGATTTAAACCTATCCTTAATGTTTTGCATTATAAAAACTATTTGTTAAAATTTTTTATATTGTAAACCTTCAGACTAAGCTGTCCAAGTATATGATGACAAATTACCATGCACAAGAAAGGCAAGGGTTACATTTCTTAAAACATAAAGCTTAGACTTGTAGAAAACAATTTAAACACATCTTATTACTATTATTTACCCCCAGAGAGTAGCTGAACAATATTGCCATCTTTTATGTGAGTCAACACAAAAATAAACCCATTTATTGTGTCTCTTGCACAGATCCGCACCTCTGTGAACCAGCTCATATGCGCCTCTAAAGACTTCAGCTGGATCCGACACACAATCATCACTGTGGTTCTTTTGGCCTCGACCAATGCTCTCGTCATTTTTGTGCCCACCATCAGAGACATCTTTGGATTCATCGGTGAGTTTAATTAAGACTGACATCAAATATACTGGATCAACAAATGGATAGAAGTTATGACAGAATAATGACTCTACCTCTGTGTCGTCTCCAGGTGCTTCTGCCGCTGCTATGCTCATCTTCATCCTGCCCTCTGCTTTCTACATCAAACTGGTCAAGAAGGAGTCCATGAAGTCCGTGCAGAAGATTGGGGTAAGAAAACACTGCAATCAATCATTATAGTACTTTTCTCATATGAACACGGCAGCTTTCTCAGTATGATTATTTGTCAATCCAAAACACATTAAAAACAAGGTTAAATTAAACCAATAATAATAATTTAAAGATACTATACATAGCCTTTCTGCTTGTCTTATGGAGGTGTTATTGGTTTGTTTAGCATGCTAACAACACACTTCCACTTCTATTTTAAATGTAAATAGAGCAGTGCAAAGTCATTTCTTCCTGAATAAATGTGTGTACATTATGTCTGTAGCTTACTAGGGCAAAACTTATTCTAAGCTAGAACAGTTTACCATTATTAGTTATGATGAAAATGTGGCATAACATATTAAAAAAGGATCAGTATTATTATTTATTTTTGGAATGCAGATCTATTTTTAAAGCAAACTTAAAATTAAACATTTATTTCTGCCTTTCTTCATAGGCCACTGCTTTCCTGATCTGTGGGTTCCTGGTGATGATCGGCAGCATGACTCTTATCATTTTGGACTGGACCACCAACTCCACAGAGACCCACGACGGGCACTAGGTCTGCTGCTGTGTTCACCCCAAATGCCGCCTGTGCCAAAAGAGACATGATGCTTGCACTGGACTGCTTTGCAAACTTCGGAACATTTTACAGACATTTACTAAACCAAGAAGGCAACACTTTGAGCTCGGACATTTGGAGCCGCAAACCAATTCCCAGTGAATGTATCTCGACTTTGTATAGTTTTATCTGCGTAGGCGACATAGGCTGGTGTTTTACTGTTCTTGTAATATATTTTTGTGTCTTTTGCTTATTTTTACTCCTAAGTTTTTGTAGTTGTGGTACAAATACGTTTTTTGAATGTGCCTCGAATCTAAAATAATCCTAGTTTAGCTCAGGTGCAGACACGCTCGTAAGGCCTGCTAAACAAAAAATCACTGTAAAGCATATTTGAGGCTGAAAACTTGAATTCTTAAAACAGTACGATTATTTTCCCAACCATCCGAACTGAAATACTTGAGTTTTTTCTGTTGCATCAAAGATGGACAAACCAAACAATAGATATTTTAACTTAACTTGAAAGTGCGTTAAGTTAGGGTGACCATATTAATGTAAAGGCCACACTTTTTGAATTGATATATTAACTTGGTGAAAGCACTTGCTATGTCAGTCAACTTGATTAGCAATGTGAAATTGTAATCAAACGTGGTCTATAATCTATAACAGTCTGTATATGTAGAAAAGATGAACATTCAAAAAAATACATGAATTATATGGTCATCCTAGATTAAGTTCCTTCCAGCTTTTACTTTGCCAAAATGTTTATTATAAAGCATTTTTTGTCGTCTTTATAGCACTTAATGCTCAGAAAATCACCTTTCAGTATTGTCTTGTACATTACACTGGGCGACTGTATTTAACCTTATAACCTGCTGAACTCAACGCGCAGAAACAACACTACTGTTCAAAACCTGGAGCCTGTCTAAGGGCTTGAAGGCTTGTTTTCATTTGGGAGAATTTCTATGAATTTGACCACATCCAGTGGTTGTCATACCTGTTAAACTTGCAGAACAAAACAGCTTAAACGTGAAGAGGCATTTCATCACCCGCCACCAAAAACCATGTCCACCAGAAGTGTTTTTGAAGTGTTCACTTGTTCCATGGCACAGCTTTGTCAACGAAGAACTTGTAACTTGACTGTTTGAGTTTTGAGCCCTGACACTGTGCTTCCAGCGAGAACAAAGCACCATCTATTTATGAGAGAAACGGTGAATCATTGTAATTTATACTATTTTACTATATTTATATAACAATGTAAGTGTATATATAAATGTACATATCTAAATGGTCTTTTACTTGTATATATGCGTTTTGTCTGAACTTTTTTACAAGTGCATTGGAGTTGTTGGATCAAAATGCTGGTGAATTTGATAATTTTTGCTCCAGTGCAGTTGAGTTTTACAGCTCATCAGACTGACTGAAATACTGCTGTTACAAGTACAAACACTTTTGTTCCTTTTTGAGCCTGAAATCAAATGTTTTTTTTGATTCTTAATGCACATCACAGGACCTCAGGAGCAAAGAGGGCATGGCCTGCCAGTATTACACTTGTTTCAATGAAACACTTTGTATATTCTGTAATTATTGATGCCCAATAAATGAAAACAAAATAAATCTGTTTTGTGTTTTCCTGATATTCAGTATACCATAGCATGTACTGTACCAGGATCAGCAAAGGTTCTAGCAGTAGATATAGTGGTGTATGTCAGCACAATGAAACACACAAAAACATTTTGGTGTTTTTCTTAGAACGCAGACACAGGCATTCTACAGGGGCTTATACATCCTCAAAATTCACACCTAGGCAATTTGACCTGGAAGAGAAGGAAGTATCGACCCCCTCGAAAACGAGATGGCAAATCTCAAGGGGCATTCCATAAAATAAATACATTTTCCAAAAGTATGAGTCCTGCTTGTTGCCATGGAAATGTTTGTCTAGAAAATTTCCTTTACATTACCGTATACTGTACATTGTACATCTACATGGACAATTCTTAAAAATATATTCATTGTAATAAATATATTTGATGTCCCCATTTCTAAGGAATCGATTCTCCATTTCTATGGAATCGCAAATAGTCCGAAAGGGTTTATTGAGCTCACAGTTGCGAAAATTTTAGAGCTCAGTTGTAAAATGCTGCCCCTCCTGGAGAGTACAGCCGTATTTGTCTCACATTGAGATTGGAGTGGATGTGAAACTACAGTACGTGTAGTACAATCACATTGAGTGCATTTTTCTTGTTATCCAGTTTTCCAGTTTACTTTTTCAGAGATGAGGAGTGATGACTTAAAAGTTACTCAGAAGTATATTTCATTCAGAATTTCTGCAGGAATCAAAAGGTCAAATTAAGACTTTTAAAATAAATATTAAAACCTATACATGCATTGTGACTTATTGTATTTCACACTCTCTCTTCCAGAGACATAAAATTATATATTCTGATAAAGTTTGGAAAACTCTAACAAATAAATAAAAAAAAAAAAAAATATATAAATATAAGAAATATATATGTATATATTAAATTTATAGCTAGAATGTATAGTAAATTGACATTGTTGATATTTTTTAATGATATAATATATATATATATATATATATATATATATATTATATATATATATATATATATATATATTTTTTTTTTTTTTTTTTCCAAGTTTTCTATATTTTTTAACAATCAGGTTTTTTTTTTGTAAAAGATTGGGAAAATTCTTCTCCTGTAATGTTTGATACATTGGCACTGTTCCTCTAAACATCTGATCTCAGAGGCTATGCAAGACTGAATTTGGGTAGTGGTGTGTTGATAATTGCACAATGTAGAAAAATATATATTAATGGAACTAGAATTTTAATCTAAATGTGCGTAGTTTTGACCAGATTAGAATTAAATGCTTAAGTGACGTACCATATATTTCACTTTGTTACCGAACATTTCTTACTTTACCTATTTTGTCTAAAAACTTGCCAATGAGAAACACGTGATGCAAAGAATCAGAAAGCAGCTATTTTTATTCCACTACTCACTGGATACTTTTCCAAATTCACACATTTGCGGCACATTCAGACAAAAACAGAAGTGGACACGGTCATATGATCACACCTCACTTCTGCGCCTTAAAACAAGCACACTTCTGATTGGCTGATTTACTTTGAACATCAACCCATCAGGGTCCTGCAAAAATACAGTTCACTTAGCCCAAAATACCCTTCTGGGTCACAAATTCTTAAAGGCAACACACTTTTCTTTCAAACTAGGCTTTTCATTTTAAACTGTAGAATTTTAAAAAAAGAACATAGATAATATTTCATAATCTTTGAGGATAATTACAATGTACCATTATCCAAGTTAATCTTCAAATCGTCCAGTCCTTACAGCAGTCCCCAAACATCTATGCAAAATAAAGGGCTCTTTGCATTACAATTTTGGGTTTTGATCCTAACAAAATATGACAAATCTATAGAAAATCTTCATTTGATAAAAGGTAAAAAGAAAAAAGGTGGCACCCCTTTAGTCATTTGTAGATCTGGAGGCCAGTTTCCAGCTTGAAGAAATTGCACTTGAGAAGCTGAGCGTGTGAGGAGTCCGTGCTTCACTTTTTGCGAGCGTGCTTGTATTTGTCCACATACGCTTTCACCAGGTTAGCAACTTTGCTGGAGTTCACTTCTCCGCTTTTACTGTGGCAAACCTAAAAGAGAAAGAGAGAGACAGGGAATGCTTTGCTGGGTCAAATCCAATTTTAATGGTCAATATTAGCAAAAGCTGCAATGGAGACACATATTATTCATTATTTGTATTATTTTGTCTTTTATACATGATCCTGAGTTTGTTTGCTTTGTTTTATCATGTTTTCAAACTTAGAAAATAGGTACAGTCTCTATCACTCTAGAAGCGAAAAGTCAACTACACATATGAGAAGAAATAGAAAGTAAAACCAAACTTTGGAACATTTTTAAAAATTTTGAAAATTTGCTTGTCCAGGCATATGCTGATGCCACCTCTTGCAAAGTAGTAGTCCATTTTGTGGCCATGCAATCTTGCGCAATGTAAAAACTGATTTTGGTACATTAAAATATCTAAATGAAGTCTAAATTCCATTGCTGTCCAGAGTTAAAGGCGCTATGCCACAGTTCTTTCTTTCTTTAGTTTACTAAAATCCATCCAAAGTGCACTTGTTTATTAGTATTGCACTAACTTCTCTTAGCATACCCACACAGTTCAACTTGTGCCAGCTCTGAAAGTAGACAAAAGCTCTTCTAAACACACTTGGGACAGAAGGAGGCACTATGCATTAGATTAGTTATTAGAACAGCAGTCAAAATTAAATAGTTTGATTTGTTTACATTTTGTTTATGTTTTTCAACCAGCAAAAATAGAGCATAGCGCCTTTCATTCATTCATGATTAATCCTTTCTTCTGTTCAATTTATTCCTTTAGTTTTGAACATGTCAGGATGTCATGTGTGAATCAAATAAATACCTTTTCTACAGCTTTACGGACGATCTCCTTGTACTCCTCTTTAGTGATCTCTTTCTTTTGGTAATACGGTTTCATGGCATTTTTCACTTCGTTTATCGCTTGTTCTTGGATTTGTTGTTTCTGGAAAAAGAGAGAGAAAAAGCAATGTAGTATGCAGTAGATCAAATGTATAAGTTGTTCAGCATTTGCAAGTGAAAATAAACGATGGCAACATGTGATTTAGCGAGGTGATTAAGACCTAAAACTAAGTACAAAATTCTTTTTATCTCTGATTATTTGCACTTTGATTGTATACGTTTTCTGTTCACCTTCTCTTTTTTGGAGCTGTCAGCCTGAGCGCGGTTGTGCTGCGGTTGAGTAGTGGAGGAGGGGAGGGCCTGTGTCGAGACGGGAGCCACCTGTGTTACTTTGGTCGGCGGTGCAAACAGAGGCTTTGAATATCCTCCCATGTTACCAACCATCTGGAACAAAACAAGAGATAGAAGGGCAATACAGACAACTATGCTTTCACAGCCAAAAAAAATAAAACAAAATCAATGAACTAATATCTGCACTGCAATGCAGTAGTACTTCATTATGATGACAATCTCACCTGTGTACTGTGGCCGTCAGGCTGAGCGGCTGTTTGACTGCCCTGCTGCATGGGTGGGGGAGGAGGAGGGGGAGGAGGCAGGCCCTGTGCTCCCACAGCAGGTACTTGCAGGAGGGGCACGGCTGTGTGCAGATGCACTGGGACTTGTGAGGGCGGTAGGGCGTACGGAGCGGCTGGCTGCAGGCTCATGGAGACAGGTCCACGTGCTCCAGGAAGAGGAGGGTAGTGATGCAAAAGCTGCGGGTGAGGAGACACCAGCACTGGGACAGGAGCGTTACCCAGGACTGTCTGAGCCAGAGGATCAGCTTTAGGAGGTTCTGAAGAATTAAAAATCAAAAATCAAGTACAAACACAAACATGGTAGGACAAGAAATATGCTTTTTCCACATTTTAATCCTTTTAACTTAACAATTGTTATAAAAATTCTTCTGTGTAAATGAAATTAACTTCATATTTTGGATTTTAATGATCAACACACTACTTTCACAAACACAATGTTAAGCGAAAGCAATTTCAGCTATTAAACAAAACCTAAAACATCAAAATTATTATATTTTCACCTGCAGCAGGCGTGGTCTCCTCTTCCTGTCGGTTCCACCCGCTGGGCCCTCCTCTCTCTCTTTTGGAGTAATAATCCTGGACATCGGCAGGCAGAGTCCTCCGCACAGCCCAGCTGGATGCAGACGACCACCCAGAGCGGTCCATGGCTTCCCCAGAATCCATCTCTTTCCTTCTCCCGCCTCTGTTCTCATTAAAGCGACTATAAGCATCAGTTCCTGCTGCGTTTCCACTTCCTGTCCTGAGAAGTTGTTTCTTGGCTGCCACCGGTTCTCACTCTGTTCCTCTTGATTATAAAAACTTCGATTTCCTCGTCCCCTGCCTCGCTCGAATCCTCCTCTGCCTCCTCGGCCTCTGCCTCTTGACTGGTCCTCCCACCTCGGGGGAGCGCTGTTATTCATGGAGTTTCTCTGCTTTTCCACCCAGTCAGGATTTGAGTCCATCACGCTTCTTTCGGGTGATTTGTCATTTTGCAACCCGTTTTCAAATCTACCACTTCCGTACTTTCTCCCCTCTCCTCCAGACCTCCACCCGCCTCGCCGATCATTTGTCTGAGGTGACTCCTCTCCTCCTCTCCTTCCTCCCTTCTCTCCTCTCTCTCTGGACTTCTATCACCTCTTCTGTACGACCGGTTCCTAGATCTGGACCTGCTCCTACTCCTAGACCTCCTTCTCCGCCTTTCTCTGCTCCTGTCCCTGCTCCGATCTCTCTCTCTCCTGTGATAGTCTCCATCTCTCTCTCTCTCTCTGCTTCGACGCGCTGAACGGCTCGGACTCCCATTGCGCTCCCTGGATCTCGACCTCTTGTCCCGCCTTGAATCTTTGGACTCTCGTTGTTTGGGCGACCATGATGTAGTGGGTGAATGAAAACGAGAGCGTCGCGGTCTGCTCCTCTCAGGACTTTTCTCTTTTTTCTCCTCCTTTTGTTTCTCGTCGCTTTTGGAAACTTCATCTTTTAGCTTGTCCTCTGAAGCCTCCGGACATAAATTCTCTTTTTCTAGAGGCGTTGCGCTTCCATGTTCGCTCAACGGAGAACCAATATCCATTGGAACCTCATTCAAATCTTCGGTTAAAGTTTTAGTGTCCTTTTCTGCATCCTTCTCCATTGCTTTTTCCTCCCTATCGTGTGAAATGGCATCTACACTTTCACACATAACTTCTGATTGTCTTGGGGATTGACTTTCACTTCGTAATGAATCATTACTTTCATCCTCCACAGTTTTAGGTTCATTTGTGTCATCTTTTCTAGCGTCCGTTTGAGGGAAAAGTTCTGTTTTGTCAATGCTTTCTGCTCCTGTGGATTGTTTGTCTTCGTCATCGCTAATGTCCATTTCTTCTTGCTTTGGAGATGGTTCTTTTTCATCGCTCGAAAGCAATTTTTCTTCTTCTTGTTCCTGTTTCGAACTAGTCTCGGCCTCATCCTCCTCATGGACACTATTGTTTTCCTCATTTGTTGAGGCAGGACTATTCGGGTCTGAATTTAAAGGAGATGATGTGATTTCAGTTTTCTCCTGTGTTTCACTGTCATGTTTGTCCTGAGTATTGTTGCTGTCCTGGCTTGTATCATTTGTTAGTGGTTTATCCTGGTCGCTTTGAGGACTAGAGTTGCTTTGATCACCATTGAGGTCCTCCTCCGTGCTGGCTGCTTGCTCCTCTATATCTTCTCCGTTTTTCTCTAGGTCTTGTTTGGAGATTGGCGTTTCTGGCTTAGCGACCTCTTGTTCATCCTCTGTGTTGTCGTTTTTAACGGTGTCCTCTTCCCCCTCACTGCTACTGCTGATCACTTCTGCAGAATGTTTTTTCCTCGCTGGAGCTTTCCTTTTGCCGCTGGCTTTTCTGTTGGTTACCTGAGATGATGAAGACAAACTAATATCAATATTTACACAGGCTGGATCATGCAAGTGAAATTACAACGTTACAGCTGTGGCATTTGCCAAATACTGCATGAGCAATCCATAAAGGTAAAAAAAAAAAATCATATTAATGAAATATTTCCAGTCTAATATAGTATATTGCTCCCGTGGTTTCAATACAATGTATGGAATAACAAACCTCAGCCGCACACTAAAAAATAAATCAACTGGAAACATTATGTGTGTATATTATGAAAACACACACAATGTAACAAGGTTGGGAATTTTTTTTTGCCATATCACAAATTTCTTGGTGCCAGATTAAATTTATTTATTTTTATTTTTCAATTCCCACAGGCCTAATTTAGCTGCCCTAGGATCTAATTTATTGTAATTAGTACGACAACCTGAGTTCTATCAACTCTATTTAAACTCTAAACTTCAAATCAGTCTAAAGCACAACACCTGTGCATATTGATACACTGAACTGCACTAAGAGCTTGCATAAACAGGGCATTGAGTGTATGTCAGTGTCTGGTCACGCAAGCCTTGACGAAACCCATATTCAATCACTTATCTGTTTATATGTGCATATGACTGTATGCACTTTCTGCACTCTTGTATAGTCCTTTTAAATGTGAGTTTGACTTCCTGCTCTGTAATTGTTCCTCCTCTGATCTTGTGTACAAATTGCGCTACACAAACAAACTTGGCTTGCCTTTCCTTGCCTATCTTTCTTTTCTTTGCTATTCACATGTTGTCCAGTGTCCCACTCCCCTCTGGGGAGTGTATCTGTTCCAAATGCTGCTGCTCCAGTGTTGATGCCTGGACCTCGGATGCCATCAAATATTGAGAACCTAGACATTTCTTACTTCTCCCCGCCTCCCTTTCTTTGATAGATAATTCTCTTCCCTTTGCTCCGATCTCTGGCTCCACTGACTTAAAGTTCTAATTGCATCAGGATACTTGTTAGTTCTTGCCACATCTACAGCCTGTCCATCCATGGGAGTGGATCTCTCCTTCACTGTGGTTCTCCTCGAGGTTTCTTCTTTTTCTCCCAGAGTGTCTTTTTGTTTTTTTTGGTGGTGGTGGGGATTCTTTGTTGTTGGACAATCTGTATTTTCTAATAATGACTGTTTCAGATTTTCTAATGCTTCTGTTAGTATTGACCAAAGGATTCGTTCTTTGTTTTCCTGACAATTTTGTTTGCTAAATAAACAATCACATGAAATCCTCTGAGATAACTGCTTTTGTGATTTTAGGCTATACAAGTAAATTTAACTGAATTCATGTACAGTTTGGATTTTTCTGTTCTCCAAAGATGTGTAACTTTTTAGCCAAGAAATAAAGTTGAATAAAAGTATGTCTTTCTAGTTTAAATAAGCTATATTTTTTCACTGTATGGCATAAAGCATATTTATTGCCAATATGTCATAAAGATGATTTTATCTTCCTTTTTGTATTGAATTGTGACGTTGACTTGTCACCTCACAAAGTTACACAGTGCACATTCAAAGAGGTCCTTCTGAAAGTTCATAGTTCATTGTTTAGGAGAGATCTATTGTTTTTTGTGTGTGAATTATATAACTATGTAAAGCACAATTTACATGAAACATAAATTTGATCTAGAACTATAAATTTAAAGGCATCCATAGACTCACTGTTCAAAACTGAAGCAGAAAACCCTATCTCTTTATTTAAGTATTTTGCTTAAAACTTTGAGTTTTTGAATACGTAATCAGACAAAAGTGGGTGGGAATAGGTGCTAGTTGAAAAGAGAAGTTTTCTGAGTACTTGAGCATCAGCTGCAGGATTACTCAAACATGCATGAATCAATTTCAAATACAACATTGGGTAAACCAAAGCTGAGAGAACACCATGAACAACCCAGCTAAAAACTCAGAAAAAAAGATTTTGTGTTTGTCCATGTTAAATCAATTTGTCAGTCGTTTATACTCTACTGGAGAACAAAAAAGTTTATAAAAAGAGAAAGTCTGTGCTTGTGCCTCGAGCTGCATTAAACAGACGCACAATAATCCAAAAATGACAATCTGATCAAAATATCATATTGTCAGTATAGTGTCCTCACCCGTTTGCCTTTCCTCTTCCCTGCTGCCTGCGCTGCTCGGCTTGGCCTGGAAGGGGCGCTGGGCGGAGTGTCTGAGTCTGAGGTGCCTGAAGTCTGAGGTGACTGAGGGTCAGAGAGGGGGGCTGTCTCCTGAATTTTAGCTCCGCGGTTTGAGTTCCGTTTGGCTGCAGTTTGTTTGGGAGCAACTTTAGAGCTGCGACCACCTTTTTTCTCTCCTCCTTTGGGACACGTGATCGCACACACCACGCCCTCGAACACTGAAGAAAGTGCAAGAGTAGTTAAAGTATTACTACATTTATACTGAAACACACACAATGTATAAAGGTACATACACATATAACTCTAGATAATTTAGATAAGTTTGTCAGACATACAGTACTTTTACTTTCTTCTTGTAACTTTCTCCTGTCTGTTCCCAGTTTGTGGCAGAATGAAAAGCAGTGTTTTTTTTCAGACCCAACAAGTCTCGCTAAATTTTTGTTTAGAAAAAAAAAAAAAAAATCTGTTTATAGATATATTAGAAAGCTGATGTGATTGGATTGTCCTAACATTGATTGATGGCATAACCATGTGACAAAAAAGATAAAAGCCTCCAGAAAACTGAGCAATGTAGTGTATTCTATCCATAGCTAAAAAAGAAGGCCTTACTAGAGCTTTATATTGGACAATAAGACACTTTTTTCCTGTAATAAGAATATAGAGGAGGAAGCAGGACTTCCGCCTTCGTCAGAAATAACATCTGGTGGTGAAGTCCAGCTGCCCAAGCTGTCAAGTAAATAAGCACTCAACTTATTACAATTGTCTTAGTCTCTTAAGTTAAAAGCAGGACAGTCAGACTAAAAGCCTCCCACAGGTCAGGGCAAATTTAGACAACAGTAAAAAATCTGACATGTCAGATCACTTCCATCAGATTGATGTCTTGGACTCGAAATGTCTCAATCATTAAAACTTTGTTCAGATGACTACTTTTGAAGGTTTTTCTACAATGGATAATTCTGGAGCAAATGGGGGAATTCACTGACTGTTACAATTGCTTAAAAACTGGGCCATGACAAAAGTTCCTCTCCAGACTGGCAGATCATTCTGTGGGAACATTTTATCTACCCAACATTCACTGTAATATTCAGTCTCACCAAAATGACTTGAACCAGACTCTGGCGACGAAGAAAAAGGAGATGAACCGAGAGCAAATGGGAAAAAGCCAGTATTTCTGAGGGAAGGGTGGAAACTCTCCCTATTTGAACACATAAACAAGAATTAGATTTAAAAATACATATAAACAAAGTTAGTAGTTCACTGGCTTATTCTGTACCTTGTGGAACAAGTGGACGATGGAGCAGCCGGAGAAAACCAAACACAGCTTTGAGGTTTACAGCGCTGAACTCTGTGGCCAAGCATCACTTCCTCGTCATCCACAGACTGTGCACTGTGTAAAAGCAACTCATTGTTATTTCTCTAATAAAATATATGGTACACTAGTCATTTGACTCTTGGAGCTTTGTCCGATACACTTGCAGTGGTACCATTCATTTAAGATACATGCCCTCCAACTCAATGTGCCCCCTAATCACAATGCATCTCGATTCACTCAACATGGACAGCTAGGATGCACAAAACAAATTTGCATAATAAAAAGTAAAACTTACATTTCATGTGTTGTTTCTGTCAGGGAAATAAACGCAGGAGGTGACCAACTACAAGACTCTGCCCCTCGAACCTTAAGTGCATAAACAATATGACAAAGAGTAAGTTAATGTGCTAGTAAATCGTTGCTGTACTTTCTGTGTCATTACAAGCACTTGATTAAGAGCCGCATCAACTAAATTTGAGAAAAAACTAAACAAAAATGTACATACACTGACTGCAACTATTTATAAGCCAGAGACTCGTGTCCTGCTGGCGTACATGTCCCGACTGACAAGACAGTACGCCCCCACACAGAGTACTGGACAGACATCGCGCCGGAATTAATGCAGGACTTGCAGACTTGTGGGTAAACCTTTTGGATCGAGTGTTGCCTTATGCTAGAACAAGCAGTCAGATCTTTGCTGTTCCGACTGGACTCAAGCTCTCCCTGCTCTCTCAAAATTAGGACTGAGTGAGGGACAAATACTGCTTGTATGCAGCTGTTACACGGCTGTCTGCGAGATGCTGCCTCCAGACTCGAAGACTGCACTGTTCGGCTTGCTAACTTTCTGTGACACAAAAGTGCAGTTCATGAGTGCAGGTTCCTGCAAGCAGTTTTATGATTGGCGCAAATGTGACCCGCATGTCCAGCTCTAAAAATGAATCTTATTAATGGAGACGGCATTTTTATGAACCACACTTGCTTTAAAGCAAGCGGAAAATACTTTATTTGACAAAGTTTTGATCTGATTTAGTGATGATTAGTTCTCTTGATCATAATTGCAAAAAGATTGATGTTTTCAAAGATCTACATACAGTGGTCCCTCGCTCTATCGCGGTTCACTTTTCGCGGCTTCGCAGATTTTTTTTAGTGCAATTTTGCTGTTTTTTTTTACAGTGCGCGGCCCTATTGACGTGCTCTGTAGCGTGCTTTCCTCTCAAACGCACCGTTTAGGGATTGTGTGACATCGCAGCATTCACAGGCAACAGCACAGAAGCTCTCTTAGAAAACTTTAGACAGTTTGAATCATGCAGGAGAAGCTGACCTGACGCTCGGACATTTCTCCAGGTGAGGATTTGACTCTTTGAGCTCGTAGTTACGAGGGTAAGCTTGTTCACGCTGGAACGTCATTTGTGTAGTTCAGATGTGTTTGAGGAGCGTGTTGTGACTTCGCTAGAGTCCGGATGTGTTTCGTGGCTCTGGAGCCCGTGTGATCCGTGGCTCTGCGGTCGGCTGGGGAGTGCAGCGGGACGGGCAACGTGCCAAAAGCAGAGCGGGTGAAAGAGCACAGCACCGTCCTTCTTTATGGCCAGTGCAGACAGGACGCGATGAGCGGCAAATGTTGCTTGAAATCCATTCATATGTATGTGTCTGTCAGCGGAGGAGCGCCCTGAGGTGCCGCTGACAGCCACATGCACATGAATGGGATTTCAAGCGAAATTTACGCTCATCACATTCTGTCTACACAAGCCTTTAAGCGGTCACATAAACGACTCGCGCTGTTGTATCTCGTGGTGAATCATGTGTTCAGCGCATTATTACATGTACAAAAGACACTAAACATCAGAGCCAGGCAGGTTATCAACGGAAATTACTGGTAAAAAATGAAGATCACTACTTCGCGGGTTTCGCCTATCACGGGTTATTTTTGGAACCTAACCCCCGCGATAAACGAGGGACCACTGTGTTTGACAATCACTTCTGGTGCACTTCCACATATCCAAGAGCTCTCCATCAGTAGGAGCGCAAAGAGAAACTTTACTGGAAGAAATGAATTAGGAAGTAGGTATTATGCACAGAGATAGAATTATGTTTGAAATAAACTGCGGATATAGCAGGTACTTGAGATGTATGGAAGATCTGCTTCAGGTAAGAAATCATTGCCTCAATCACACTGTTAAAAATGAACAAAGTGATTATTACAGATGTTTCAGTGTCACTTATTTAGTCTGTTTACTCAGGGCTATTTTCTGACGTGTTCCTTGTAATTAAAGCCCCACGTCTGTGGCCACAGGTAGTGATGCACGGGGTCTGCGGATCGGGCTAAGAAATAGCAACTGTAGTGCAGGGTGGGTTATTTTTTGCCATCCATCAGTTGCATAGCCAATATTTATTGGATTATTATAGGTCACTTTTTCCTTTGTTAAAGATAGCTGTGGTGTTGCTTTTGGCTGTTTGCGTTGCTTGAGTCTGACAACGTTGATGGATTGTAATGCAATACAATACGTGGGTGCGGGGAGGTGCGGGATGTACCAATACACTTGACTGTGAGGGGCACATGTATTGTCAAAAATGCGTGACCCGCGGGTTGTAAAAATGCCTGACCCACGCATCAATAGCCACAGGGTATCCGTTCAGTCCAGCTGCAGCTACAATCAGACCCGATGGCCCAAAAAAATACATAAATTAGCTGCATCATTATTTATGCCGCAGGGTCTGAAGTTTGAAACAAAATTATTGGCTTATAACCCGGATAATACCGTAGATAATTCAAATTAAAAGTAAAGACAAAAACAAACCTTTTTTCTTGTTAAAGATGAAGGATCGTCATCATTACCTAGAAATACAATAATTTTAAAGGCCATTACAGCAAACAAATTAATAACACCATCTAGAGCTGCATAAAGACTGGGAGAAGTATTTAATTTTAACCAGAATAGCAATTGTGTTTCAGTTTGCAATTTTAATTTTAGTAGTAGAATTCTGTTCTGAGCACACATTTTAAGTGTGTCTTGAAGATTGACAAATTTGAAATGCCACTGAACACACAAATAATAAAATAACCCTATGTAAGCTTATTTAATATTATTTGTACATGTTAAAGATACAAAATTAAAAGTTTTAATGTAAAAAATCACAAGATAATTGTAGTTTGTGAAGTAAATTATGGAAAAAAAAAAAAAACAACTATGAAATTACAATTTCAATTCGACTTTGATTAATTATGCAGCCCTAAAACAAACAATTCTGCCCAAAGTTACATTTTCTGATGAGGCCTTTTGATTTCTTGCCAACATTCCCCTCAGTCTTCTTCTGTCTCAAAGCTCTTTTACAGCTGTAAAAAAACAACAACAAAAAAAACAGTCTTATAACATGTAATAAATGACATTTTACATTAACAAACTAAACTATGGTACTGTGTAAATAATTATTTTACATTAGAAAATAACACAAGCATTTAATACGATGACATACTTAAGACCAGGTTTGTATTGGGAGTTTCTTCTGCAGTAGCTCTCCACCTCAGGTTGAACAACCCTCCTCCTCACAGGAACCTTAACACAACAAGTAATTATTAATTAATAGTATTATTTACTTAATTAATAGTTTATTATTTGTTAATTTACTTATTTATAAAGAAAAAAGGCTAAAATATGACTATTTACACACACAAAAATTGAAGTTTAAATTTTATTTTAAACTTCACTCCAGTTCGAGCAGGTCTAAGCTCTAGGTCTAGCTTATAGAACTGAAAATGTGTGGGTACATCGTTGGTGCTCCTGTATGTATCAAGAATGAACTACTTTTGAGTTCCATGGGATATATTTTCCATGGTAATTTATTATTATGTTACTTATTTAGTAAGTAAGTAAGTAAGTTAGTTAGTTAGTTATTTGTTTAGATGGGTATGGTGTCCTTAGGTAAAAGGTAAAGAAATGTGTGTACTATGGAATCCTGAAGCCTTAAAATTATAATAGATGCTGGTTTCCCCACACAAAAAATGTTGAGGAAATCAAGACAATAAAAACAGGTAACACTTTAAAGTACCGCCCGCTAGTTAATAGGTAACTACGGGGGTACTTACTGGTACTTACTGTACTTCTGGTGTTAGTACCAGTGGTAGTTACTGGTAACTACAGTGGTACTTGTAGTGGTACTTAGAGTCACAAGTACTGGTAACTAAAGTGATAGTTACCAGTATATTTAGTAATAACTACAGTGGTACTTCACTGTCAGTTACTATAGTAATTGATAGCTAACTAACACTGACAGCGGGTCGTATTTTAAAGTGGACAAGGTGGTACTTCACTGTCAGTTACTATAGTAAACTCACTCCCTCAGGTATAGGAACCCACAAACAAACTGGGCCAAGGGGAGCGTTCCCTTTAGCTCAATGCGTTTGTCAGGTTGACCGGCGTGTGGGAGACCCGGGTTCGACTCCCGCTCAGGACATGTGTAAGACCATACCCGTTACACTATCAATTACTGTAGTAACTGACAGTGAAGTACCACCTTGTCCACTTTAAAGTATGACCCGCTGTCAGTGTTAGTTAGCTATCAATTACTGTAGTAACTGATAGTGAAGTACCACCTTGTCCACTTTAAAATACGACCCGCTGTCAGTGTTAGTTAGCTATCAATTACTGTAGTAACTGACAGTGAAGTACCACCTTGTCCACTTTAAAGTATGACCCGCTGTCAGTGGTAGTTAGCTATCAATTACTGTAGTAACTGACAGTGAAGTACCACCTTGTCCACTTTAAAATACGACCCGCTGTCAGTGTTAGTTAGCTATCAATTACTATAGTAACTGACAGTGAACTACCACCTTGTCCACTTTAAAGTACGACCCGCTGTCGGTGTTAATTAACAGTTAATTCATGTAGTAACTGACAGTGAAGTACCACCTTGTCCACTTTAAAATACGACCCGCTGTCAGTGTTAATTAACAGTTAATTAATGCAGTAACTACCAGTGAAGTACCACTGTATTAAACTGTACAAGAAGACCAGCTGTCAGTGTTTTTTTTTTTTTTTTGGAACTACTACCAACTTTTACTGTAATTTAGCTAGTGCTCAATACATTATTTACTAGTAACTACTGTTTAAAGCTCAACCAGCTGTAGTATGCAAATATTTTTTGGGGTTTATTGATAAACATTTTGTAAATTGTTAATGTGTTTCATATCTGTTGTGGCTGTGAGCATAATAAAGAGGTGTCTCTTTGTATTAGATTGCCCAGTGTTTGATTTTTATCATAATCTGTATTATACACAATATTTGCAGTAATAAACTTCTTTCATAACAGTCTTTACCTTTGTTTGTGTAGCATCACAAATAGAACCACCAAGTACACAATTAAGTATCACTAGAGGTACCCGTATAAGTACCACTAATTAGTACAAATGATGCCACCATAATCCCAATTATCATTCCACAAAAGTACCAGTAACTATCACTATAATTAATACTTAACTAGCCGGTAACTGTCACTTTAGTGACCAGTACTTGTGACTGTAAATACCACTACAAGTACCACTGTAGTTACTAGTAAGTACCACTGGTACTAACACCAGAAGTACCAGTAAGTACCCCCGTAGTTACCTATTAACTAGTGGGCGCTATTTTAGTAACTGTCAATTAAGTACTAGTAACTACCACTGTAGTTAATACTAAATATACTGGTAACTGTCACTTTAGTAACCAGTACTTGTGACTCTAAGTACCACTACAAGTACCACTGTAGTTACCAGTAACTACCACTGGTACTAACACCAAAAGTACCAGTAAGTACCAGTAAGTACCCCCATAGTTACCTATTAACTAGCGGGCGGTACTTTAAAGTGTTACCTAAAACAATACATACCCATAATAGTTCGAGTAAAATGTGTCTCTGGTCTAGTGTGATAATGTGGAAATGGTGCTGACCTGAACACAGCTGAGATGACCATCCCATCTGTAAACATTAGTGAAGGGTCTTCTGTCCACGGGACACGAAGGAGACGCCTGCAACTGGAAATAAAAAACAACATTATACTGCTGCTCTAGGTCCACGGTATGACAATTTTTAACTTTTAATTCATTTCTCACTCTCACAAATTCTATGGCACATTACGAGTTTTCACATGAGGGAAAAAAAAAGAATAAATAAACAAAAATAAATAAATTCGGACACAAAAGTGAGGCAGGCTTACTCCTCTCTGCACAGCCAATCGGCTTTCATCTCAAAAAGTTTTAACCCTAACCCCTTATGGATCCTGCCCATAACGCCTGACTAAAATCATCTAAAATTCAAACTGAAACCATTTGGAGTACAAACAAAACTGAAACCATTTGGAGTACAAACAAACAAAATCCATTTGGAGTACAAACCAAATGGTTTCAAACGAAACCATTTGGAGTACAAAAAAAAAAACTACAGAGCCTCATATTCATATTTTGTGAATATGAGGCTCTGTAGTTTTAACCTTTGATAACTGGCTGACTCTGGCTGTTCTCATAAAGGCCAATTCATACTCAAGCTGGCCGAACATGCCTGCCCCGGTCAGCGCATAGCACGGCCGTCAACTGATAACGTCCCACAGTTTGGCTTTTTATTTGTCCCGCAATTCAGGCAGAGCCTGTTGTTAATAGAAACAAAATAACGAGCTACTGACGAGGTCAAAACTCCTCCACAGCTCGGGCAGGACTCGAGGTCCTGCTTCACGCAGCAGGTTAAACACAGCGGAGGGTGGAATGATAGACTCGACAGAGCGTGTGCCTAGCGTATGTGTATTTGCACGCAGAAAATCTACCTTATAATAACTAATCTGTCTGTGATACAAATCTACCTAGCAACCGCGTGGCAGCGGTTGTTAGGGCTCACGGGTCCGGGGTCTAGAGGACTTCGGCTGCAGCGCGTCTGCTGAAGTATGAATGTCAGAGCCGAAACAAACTTTGTTCTTGTTCTTGTTCTTACAGCCCGAGCGGGCCAAACAAACTTCTCATTTCGTATGAAGTATGAATAGGCCTTAAGTGAGAACAAGCTCTCACAGAAGGTTCTCCGAAGTTTTAGAAGCTTGGAAAATTCCAGGCTCAAATCTGTACCAGGTAATTGGGGTCAGGTAAAAGACAAAAAAAAAAAGCTTGGGATACGAGAATAAACTTGCAACATTTTGAGATTGATTAAATTGATTGATAAAGTTGAAGCATTAAAAAGTTGTATTTGCACGGTAATAAAGTGATACAGTTATAAAAATAAAGTCATAAAAATCCACACAAAAAGCAACATTTTTGTGAGAATAAAGTTAAAACCATAAAGACTCGAGAGAATAAAGTATTTTTTAGAATAATATTATACAGTTATGAGAATAAAGTCATAATTTGTGGGAGTTTGAACTAAGAATGGTTACACGTCGCTTTTCAGATAGGCCGTTATTTAGACATTGATCTTCCAGTTGTTGGTAGCTACAGTGGCATTATAATTATTTTTCAAGCACCCTGGTATTCCAGTATTTTTTCTTCTTAGTCGGAAAAGCGGTTTGTTATTTTTTAGTAAAAAGATTTTGCTATTCCGACATTAATAATGCTGTATTAGATCATGCCGTCCAACTGAAGCACTGGTGCTGTGATCTGGGGCAGTTTGGGTGAGGTTATGTAGTTACACACACATACAGTACGGGCACGCGCTATATCTTGCATATGTGCCATGACACGCGTGTATGATAATGGACGCAACCACCATGCAACCGTTTCCCTCAGTCCCTCTCTTTTCGCTCACTGTTTCTCATCTGACAAAGGAAGTCACAAACAAGATTGTAGCCCATAGCAGATTGGAGCAAATCTCTGCTCTGTGTGCATCTTAAGAGGAGGGACTTTTTAGAGGATTTCTCAAACTTTTAATTTAGTTTTTCATACACCATCATTTGTCACATCATTTGTAACTTGTGTTACAAGGCAACAATGAGCGTTGAGATTGGTGCCCAGAAGTGCACATCCTTGAGAGGCAGGGTGTCTCCTCTCACAGAACCCACTGCTCTCCGCGCTCTGAACCTCTGAATCCCAGCTCTGGCTGCAGGGCACCTGTAAACAACCAGGTCTAGAGCATGTTATAAGATGCAAGCAAGGCAATGACCACTGCTCCCTGGTATAGAGCAACTGAAAAAACTTGTCTCTACGGGTACACTAGATAGAATGACGGGTTTTAGGCTGTATTTGTAATTACAAGAAATCAGATTCTTGCAACGGAAGGTCAAAGTTCAAACAACTGCTGAGTCGCTTTAAAGTCTGTACACTCCAGATGCGGTGCTGGTGGACCAAACCCTCAGTATTTCATCTTGAGTGAACCTCAGTTGGAAGTATACTTGAATAAAGAGATTCATATTCTTCATAATGCAATGAAGTGCCACTGACAAGCTTCATAGCTATTTTTTTTGTTCATCCAAATTTTTTAACTTTATTTTCATAACTGTAAAACTTTATTCTCACAAAATATTACTTTTTCTGATTTTTAGGACTTTATTCTCACAAATGCATCACTTTATTATCACACAAATACAACTTTTGCATGTTAAGTACATTCATCTCCTCTTCTAAAATCTCACTAGGTTTATAAGTTTCAACTTCCATTCACAATTTCTTCCACACTTCTATGACATAGTGTCGCCTCACCTCGGCCCACGTAAGGAGGCAGCGAAGGCAGAAGACATGGCAGCAGCTGTCGGGCATCGCAAGCTCCACACCCGACAGGACGCTGAGGCAGATGGGACACTTTTCTGCATCCTCAGGATCTGTTCCGTCCGGAGGACCCTGACCACCACCTCCTGAACCAAAATAACATTTTCAGAAATTCTTACAAAAAAAATGAATTTTTTAAAAACACACAAAAAAATTTCAACAATGGTCAATAATCTTCAAACATGTTTTCAACATGAAAGACACAACTTGAGGTATTAGCAATACAGCCTGAGGAATTTCTCATTAGTGTGACTTTCATGTAATAGATAAATGTGCATTTTTGTCTTTCAAGATCAACATTTAAAATGTGCAGTTCCATCCCACTCAGCTACCTCTGTTGCCATATTCTGAAGATATATAATAAAAGACATTCTAAATCAGAGTTCTCAAACGCAATTAATGTTGGGGTGATGAATGATTGCAGTCACAGTTGGTTGAGGGGCACATTTTAAATACTAGGCCTGACTCTGCGATGTTCTATAGAAACAAGGTTCTTATATACTTAACAAGCACATTCTATGATATGTCAATAGTAATTATTTTATATATAGCACTACATCACAATCTTTAAAATCATGCGATTTGAAAAAAACAACAAAGGAATAAAAGTGGATAACCAGTGGTCAAAAGTTTCTGTATTTTGGTACATTTAAAAAGGAGTTTTATAGACACATCAATATATAAGAAACAATATAAGAATTTATGTTTTTCAATTTATGTGGTGACTCCTTTTGTGCCCTTGTGCACGTCACAAACATGAACTTTCAGTCTAAGCAAACAAGCACTACAGTCCTGTATAATGCCATGGTTACACAAGCACACAGTATCGCTAAAACATCTTTTTCAGCAGGAATTTATTATTTTTCTCTGTGGATAAATTTATCAAGCTTGGCAAATAAAAGTGCTGTGGAGAACTTCATTAATGCATGGAACACCAGAGCCCTGTACTACGAAGCTAGATTTTGGGCTTAGCGAGGTAAGTTCTGGGTTAAACTTGGTCTGGCGGTCCTACGAAACTGGATCATTTCCTATCAGGACAGATCTCCATGGCAACATGTGACAAACTCATAACCCGCTCCGGACCAGGATAAGTTCCAGAATAAGTTTAAAAGACGAGGCGCTGGCCAATCAGAGACGAGAATTTGGGCGTTTGTGAAGAGGGAAAGGGCAGCGGAGAGATGACAAAATGTGAAAGTCACGGCGTATTTTTGTATTTCAATTCGAAGCGCATGTAGCGTATTTAAAAGAGGAGCCATGAGATTTCATAGACTATGTAGCATAACACTGAAGAATCCTGTTTAATCTGTGTGATGATTAATACACGCGTTCATTGTCAAGATCACTGAATGCACTTTGTGCACATTTGGCTGTGAATCTTTACACATCACTTTGACTCAGACAAAATACACTTGTTTAAAGACACAGTTCATTCAGACTAAGGTCGATCTATTAAATCTTTGTGATGTCTGCACATTTGTGTTTTAGTCTCTTGTATCCATGCATAACATATACATGAACTCTGTAGTGTAACTTCTGTGTCTGTGAATGGCCTCGTAAGCGCAGACTCCACTTAAAGCTGCAGCGTGATTCATTCGGTTAGATTTAATACTCGTATATATCCTTTCGTGATTGACGTTTCCTCACGCTTGAAGACCGCAGCTCGATTGTTCTGATTGGTCAGTTTGCGTTAACCCCGCCTCTGCTCTGTGAATGCGCACGGCTTCATTAAGAAAATCCAGGGCTAACGGATCCAGTTGTGAACTCATTTCGTATGACAGTTTATCGAGATATGCTCATGTCTGGGTTAGTCAACCCGGGTAAGAGAAACTTATCCAGGATAAGTTCAGTGACATTCGTAGTACAGGGCTCAGATGCCACAGTGGGACGACAAAAGTTGACTGTCGTCGTGTCTTTGGGCAAGACACTTAAACCACATTGCCTCAGTCTCTGTGTACACTGTGTGAGTGGATCCCTGATTGTAAAGCGCTTTGAGTGCCTTGTAAGGTGGAAAAGCGCTATATAAATAGAGACCCTTCGCCATTACATAGAACTTAACCACAGCAGCTTACCTGTCTCCACAAAAAAATCAGTTTCAACTTTTTGTTATTTGACAGTCACTTCATCTGTGTCTGAAGCTTTTGCCTTTGCAATTGTTTCTTTGTTGTAGAAAGTTTAAAAGTGACTTTTATGAGCGCTTTTTCTTTCTGCAATGTTTGTGTTCTGCCACTGCATCACTGGCAGCTGAGGAGTGGCTGAGGCAGGGCTAGCCACCAGTGTATTGTGGGCGAGTTTGAGACCTCTGATTTAAATACAATAAAAAGTCAATTTCAAATACATTGGCTTAGGTTGAAAAAGTGGATTTCATTACATAAATCCTAAATTATATAACGCTGCACCGATTAGTTGACACAATCAATTACATCAATTAGGAAAATACGGCAATGCACAAGGAACGCGTTGATGCCTTTTGAGCCATGCCTTTAAATAATGTCTCATCTTTAATTGTTCCACTCAAAGCGCATTAGTACACCCGAGAAACACGCTCTTTAGATCAAGAAGAGAAAGTTTTCATCCCAGCAGAGCGATTTAATGTGAAACACAGCTGAATAAAAAGTGAAACTAGAACACGCACATTGTATAATAAAAGTCGCTTTGACGACTATGCATCGGGCAACTTTATTTCTCTGCACAGCAACACCCGCAGGTTCCCTATGTGCACACACGGGCTAATCAACTCCCACTGTCTGCGCACATGATGCTACAGACTGTACAGGCGCTCGTCACATCTCTGTGGATGGCGGCTCGCACAGTGCCATGGACTGTACACATGCTCATCAATACACACACGAATATCTATCAGCATTTATTAATCATCATCATGTGACGATGGTGCTACTGTATTACAGCCTGTTGCACTGATCTGTGTCTGTCTGAAAGAGTGTCTATCTAAAACAACAGCTTTAATTTAATGTCATCTTTGTAACATAAATCTTATGCAAGCTTGTATTTCATTTAGATTTTGTATATTTGTATTAAATATTCAAATAAATTACAGTACATTATGGAACTTATGACTTGACAACATAAGTAGCAATGTTTTTAAGTCAAATTATATTTTGTATTACCTTTAATTAAAAAAACACACACACACAGAAACATTATATAAAAGGGTAAAAAGCCATTAAAGGAATAATTTAACTATAATCAAAAAAATAGTCAATATAACAATAATAATAAAAAAAATAAATCAATAGATGTATAGAATAATAAAAAAACCTTAGCTGCAGCCCTAAAATTATTACAACTATTTCGAAGCTTGTCACAGAAAAAAAAGACTCACCCGTTCCTGCTCCAGTCATGTCTGTCCCTTTTCTCCCAAAACCTGCATAACAAACACATAAACAATGGGTTAAAAAAGATATGAAAACCCAATATTATCAGTCTATGAACTGCTACTAATGTTATGTGACAAATTCTAAGACAAGTAAGTTTATTGGTTAAGAAAAAAAAACTATATTGTAGGTATGAGCACTTGATCAAATTTGAATAAAATTGAAACTCAGTCGTTTCCAATGTTTAATAAGCATTTTAAGCATAAAAATCAGTTTCTACTTTTAGATCCATGTTTACAGCCAATCTGGTGGCAGTAAAATCATGATTTGAAGTAAAGAAACTATGATCTATTGTGTCTTAAAAGACGTATTAATCAATGAGATCTTTGCTCTATGGGGGGAACTACCGATTATTCTGATGATCACTACTGTCCTTCGTTGACTAGAATGAAGCTAAAAGAATGACACTTGAGACTATACTGTAGTTTCAAGTGTAAAATCATAAAACATGATTTCACACATTTCTAGTGTAATACTGTAGTAATTACTACCTTGTTTGCTTGAGCTATTCTCTCAGGACATAACATGCACTAATGTTTGTGTAGTCAAAGAATTATTTCAATACTAAATTAGTTCACAATTACTCCAATAACTAAACAGTTACCAAAAGCTATGATATTTGAGATCATACGTTAATATCGTAGTACACAGGACAGCACAGTTGTAGTTGTTGTGGTACTTGTTTTAGGGATCTGCAGCTTCACTTTCCCTTGGTAAATCAATTCATGAAAATGAAAATTGAGAATGCGTTTTAGATGGTGAACCCATAACAATCAAGGATTAGTGTGCTGCAGGTTTGAACCAGATCTGGCCAGGTCCTGGTCCCAATTTCACGGCTTTGACGCTGTTTACATGTGTAAAAGTCCAAGTTAAGATAAGAAGGGTGAATGACATTTTTCTAAGTTGCAAACAATTTCTGACAAGAATTAAACCAGTGCGCCCGATGAGCATTGGACATTAACGCAAACTGACGCCAAACTCTGGATTAGCTCGATGGATTTTTGACAAACCAACAATCAACAGGACTAGTACAAATATTTATTGCTGAGGTGTAGGCGAGTGAAAGCAACGAACGCAGAGCGGCTACAGCTGCGGAAATAATCAGGTTTTGCTCATAGAGGTTCGGCCTGGAAACTGAGATAAAAAAATAGCAGCAGACAGTGCCAACGCGACGGTGTCAACAAGGCTGTTTCTGCTTTAACTAGCCCTCAAAGCTAATGCTAAAAGCTTACTGGCATCTGGCTAAATGACGGCTGCTAGCTCGACAGTAAACAAGGCTAAAATGCGTCTAATATTAGCCACAGTTTATGCACTGAAGGTCATAAGGCAGCTAACATGCTAACAGCAGATTTAGCATTAAGCTAACACCAGCCTGCGTCGCTTTAGCATAAGGGCCTTTTAGCTTTAGTTAGCATTTAGCGCTAGTTAGCTTAAGTGAACTAATTTTTACTCACTTCCAAAGTTCGCTACAGTTGAGTTGCACAAAGAAGACAATATTTAAGACCCCGAATATTCTTGCAAAATCCCAACGATACTAAAAAATAAATATATTTGGCTAAAAATAGAGCGTAGCTTTGAAAAAGTCCGAGCCACATGTCTCCCAGAAAAACTGAGAGTCGATAGACGTGGCGCCGCGCACTGGTGGTAACCAGTATTGCATTGAACGACTACTGTGTGTTTAGTGTTTACAGACTCCAGGATAATTTTCAAGTGTCTGTCAAAGGTTATAAAATAAAATGCGTATTTATAAAAAATAAGTACTATTTTCTTCTTTTTTTTTTTGCTTGTGAGGGTTTATGTAATTTTGGAATACATACCTTAGCTTAAAATATATGACAGCTTACAATAATGGATGAAATAGTGTGCAACATGGGGGCACCAAGAGTGAGACAAATACCATACAAGGTGGTCTGATCAATAACGACACTGAGAAATTATGTAATGTCTAAAAATCTACGGTACTACTTTAGTAAGCAGGTTTATACGCCTTGTTGAGTGGTATTCTGAGTGTGGTTTATCATCTTGTGTACAAGAATGAAGAATCTTTAGAATTTCATACATAGATAACTGTGTCCTTTAAAAACATTTTAAACTATACGGATGCAAGAATATGTTTGTGAATGGTTAAGTGATTTTGTTAAAGCCTGGACTGACAAGTACGTACACACAAATATTTTAAAAATTAAGTGCTTGGCTGTTTTTATCTTTTTCTGTCGCCTGGAACAAAATTCAGCATGTTTTCATGATACTAAAAATTTATAAGAAAAGGAACCCTGAAAATGTTCACTGCACACATAAAGAAGGTGGAAGTACTCAAGTGATAATCCATTGCTGGTCTCAACACAGGTACATTCTTACAAAATTAATCCATGAACCAGAGAAAAATGTTCAGTGTTTTATTTAAAAACTATAAACAGTCACCAAAGTAAATAAAGCCAATCTCTAACAGACTGTTAGGTCTATAGTCACACATCCTACGGGCACTGCAGATCTGGGGGAGCGGCCCGAGTCGGCCCAAACGGGAGGCAGTCAATTTAATTACACAACACACCGTAAGAAGGACAGAGTATCCAGGTACAGGAATGTGGCAATGACTTAAGAATGAAAAAAATAGTACAATAAAACTCCACACTATATTAGGATAGAAAAACGTAGTGAAGAAAAGATCATACCTGCTGCACGTAAAGCAAAAAGAACAAGGGAGAAGTCTTGTATAAAAATCCATGTATTTAAACCAATTCTACAAATACAAAAAAACTTGCTTGGTACGTGCGCTCTTGCCCATACTCTGACAAAACATGTATACAGTGGATATATGTTAAATTGTGTGCGTGTTGAAATAGTGGGAAGGAAAGTGGAGGAAGTCAAGGGGGCCAGGAGGATAGTTTTGATATTTTTTTCTTCTACAAAATGACAAGATATATTATACTCTTTCAGCCAGCAAAATGAGTCTACAAGTTATTATTATACAAAAGAGTCACAGTTCCACAAAAAACTGCTTTTTAATCCCCGCCCTAAGTTTTACAGCAAACAGTACCTTTGCAAGAAGTATTTACATGTATTAAGTACATTCATCCACTGCTGAGTATAGAATCACATTAGATACAAGTGACCAGGGATCTTTAAAAAACGCAAAACAGAAACAAAATAACTATTCGATCCTACCAAAAGTAATGCTTCTATGACTCCAAAGCGCTCTCCAGTGGCTGCTCCATCGGGCATGAAAGAAGATTTTTCTTTATATATATTCACATCATATTTACAAGAATCTTTTTATTAATTGTAATGGTATTTATTTCAATAATAAATAAGTGAAAATATATGACTCAAGTAAGAAAAACCAAGCTACCAAATTTCTAAAGAAAAACAACAAAAGATCAAATATTTGTATTGTCCGTTTCACTTCACCAGTCGCCAAAAGTTCACCGCACCTCTAAAAATGTCCCAATTCAGTCAAAATTCATGTTCAGTTTCAAACTGACAGTTTGATAGAAAATTAAACCAAAATGTGCTTGGGGTTTTGTGATGCGGGCGAGGGTCCCTCAGGGAAGCAGTCCGAGTAGCACTCCCCCTTGTGGGCGGCTGGTGGAAGACCCCGTGGCAGTTTGTTTTTGTGAGTGAATGTCATTTTGGAAACAGATTGTTGGCAAAAATAGGAGTCTTTGTTGAATTTACGGAGGTTGGAACAGCAGAGGCGGGTGCCAGGCGTGTCCCATTTACCTCACCCCAAACCAGCCGTATGTCCTAGGCGAGAGAAAGGGGAGCAGGATGGGTGGGCCAGTTCTTTTGGGTTACACCTGGGTCTGGGTCTGGGTCTGTGTCTGCAGTGAGCGCGTTAGTTCATAAAGGCATTTGGCGAGCGTGGTGGAGACCTCCATGTTACTTAGTGCAAGCACTGAAAGATGAGTCTCGTGCTTTTTTACCAACCTGGAAAACAGAAAAAAATATTTATATATTTTTGTATGTGTGGAGTTTAAAGGACAAGGTCAACTTGTAATAAGCTCAAACATTTAAAGACATTTCTTCTGTTAGAAGCAAATTTAATGAGACAGTATTTAACTTAAGGCCTTGATTGGGCATATAGTTCCTCACACACACTTGAAATTTAGACATAATATTGAGTCTCTTGGCACATTTCTACGATAGATTTTGGGTTTGCATTTAAAGTAGATGTAACCAACATGACTGAAACCTTGCATACTTTGTGGGCCTGTTTTTTCCTTCTAGGTAATTATTACAGTTGTTAATAGTAATGTTTTCAAAACTCAGTAAAAATAATAATAAACTGGTCATTGAACAAAAAGAAATACTGACATCTTTAGTGCACTGCGCTTACTTGGTCAGGTTGCCCTAAATTAAAGAATGAATGAAATGACGTCAACGCAGCAATAGTGCCAGCCTACTGGGCTTAAGTGTCCAACCACATAATTTAAAAAAACAGAGTACAAAAAAACAGAGCAGGTGAGTGCTACTTGGGAAAGGACTTTTAACTATCAGTGTGCCTCAAGCTTCTGCCTGCCATATTTTTACCTTTACCTTTCTTTTTGATTATTCTACGGTCACGGCATCTTGTGAGTAACACATAATTTAAAGTTTGGCAAATATATTTTTTCTAAAAGCAGATAGTTTTTCGTTGAGATAAGACTTATGGGTAATTCTTTTTCGAGGGCCATTTTGTTCTTGCCAATGAGTGGGCCACTTGTATTACAGTAATAATACATTTGTTATAATTAATAAATGTGTGAATATATATATGCCGGACCCCCTCCTCTTTCTGGACATCCGCCCCACCTCCCTCTCCAGGATTTGCCTGTCCTGGTCCTGCTAGACGAGTCGTTTCCCTCTGCTTATGGACTCTGGCTCCACAAACATAAACTCTATAACTTTAGCCTTAGTTACATCTACAGCCTGTCCGTCCATGGGAGTGGATCCCTTCTTCACTGTGGTTCTCCTCGAGGTTTCCCTTTTTCCCTTAGGTTTTTTTTTTATTTTTCCTTGCCGAGGAGGGTCTAAGGACAGGGGATGCTATGGACAATCATTAATTTGCTCTACTAATAATCTGCTTTGACATGCTTGATCAATTACTGCTTCTGAATGTTTATTGTTTCATTGAATGTGTATTGTTTTATTTTTATTCCCTACTATTCATGCTATACAAAAATAAATTGATTTGATTTGATATGCATTATGTATTTATCATAATCTTTTTCAAACACCATTTTTGATGTTACTTATGCAAAAGCAAGTGTGACTTTCTGTGACCGCTTTAGTCCTAGTTGGAGTGTAATTCATGGAGTTTGAACAGATACTTACATGCGACCACAGTCTGAGTGCTTTGCTATGTTCTTTAACGTTAAGGCAGCAGTGAGTCGTATGTGTTTCGTCACTGGTCCCTCCTTCTCATCCTGCAAGAGACAAAAACAAACCTTTATTGTTCTTGTTAAAACAAAACTAAACATTTTCTTCACAATTTACTAAAAGAGCCTCAGGATAAAAACAACACTAATAAAAAGCTCTGATCCTTTAGCAAGAGTTCCATACATCCAGTTACTGGAGCCAATTGTATGTTATGTATTTAATGAAGAAAATATGGAGTGACGTACAGTGAAGTCCCTAAAGACCAGGTTTCGAGACCCACGGCGCAGTGCCATCAGAGCTGCACTCGGATGATTGACAATAGCTTTTGGTGCTCTAGGTGTTGGAGTGCTGCCCCCCGCTGGTGGAGTCCTGGAACATATCCATGTCGTAGGTTAACATTTGTGGCACACCACATCAAATATTGAAAAAAAATTATGAAATTAAAATTAAGTTAAAGTCAAAACATAGGGCATAGTCATTTCAATAGGGTAAAGAGTTTTACCCCCCCCCCCCTCAACAGTTTCAGAGGTTGCTCATGACACAACAAAATTAATTTTTAATTATATGCATATGTGAATAATAAAAAAATAAAAACTCCCAGAGTCACACTCACTGATAACCAAAAGCACATAGGTTGAAAACCAATGCAGAAGACAACAAAAAAACACTGCATACAATCTGCATCTACTGTAATTTCATGGTAGAAATTTTGGTAGCCTAGCTATGATCATTTTTGGCTCCTCATCCCTTTCAATTGTAAAAAGCAAAAAGGTACTCACTGAGAGGAAATCTGATTAGGACTCTGTGCTCTCTGCTCCTCCAGCTTCAGCCCGGCCAGTAAAGCCTCTCGAGAACAGTGCTTATCCTGAAAGAGATAAAGTTCATTATTTATGTCTATTTAGTGCCAAATTCAAAAGATATGTTGTCATTTTATAGTTGTACCTGTAGATGTGTGATGAAAGAAGTCTTTGTCGGGGCAGGGGGTCGCAGCCCTCCCACTGACAATGGCCTCCATATACCTCTTTGCCTCCGTGTTGTGTGGCTGCATGGTAGAAAACCTGGCTGGGTGTCTCAAACCACCTGCATAAACACAACACAGAAAAGGTTCAAGGATCTACATATTTGTAAACTGACAATTCAGCTTTTATCTTTCAACTTTAAAACACAATTAGAGCAATAAGCACATTCAATATTTCAATTATGAACATCATAATAAAATCTGATGAAACATTTATCAGGATGACAAACAAACAAAAACAACAATTTTTTGGTTATGTAAAGTGTGTCATTTTGACTAGATCCCATAAAATGACATGAAAACTTTCTCAAAGCCTTTACCCAATGTTTTTCATGAAGTGAACAAAATTTGTTTTTGCTCCAGCACATAGAAAAGCAGCTTTTAGGGTCAAAATATAACTACTTTCTGCATTCTGCATAGAACTATAAAGAACTTTATTTTCCAAAAACAAGAAGAGTGCCATTAGAATGTTGGATTATTTACTGCTACAACAAAACCTGAGTGAAAAATACTTATAAACTCATTGCAGTGAATAATTAAGGAAGGTCTGAAAACATTAGAAAGCTAAATATGCCCATAGACAGCTGCAAACCGTAGAAAAATTAATTACTTCTGTTTTTTAAAACTTTTTAAAAGTTAAAATAAGGTGCAGCAGCTCCATTGTACACTGATGATTTTATTTTGACAAGTTGAAGTTGTTGACATATCGCTGTCTTGGAAATGACTAACTTCTGTGTTGTAGATAGGTGGGCTTATAAGTATGCTTTTACTTCGGCCAAACCTTTTCGGTTTGAATGACATGTGAAATTTTTATTTTGTCTAAATTGTTAAACTGCATATGACCGAATAAATCAATCATGATAGTCCTGTAAAGACAATATAAAAGTATATTTTTTTTCTAAATTCTAATAGAAAAGAAGCTCCCAATTGTAAGCATTTTAGACCAAATGGAAATCACAATGACATACCTTTTGCAGGATTGCCAGAGACACTTAAAGTTTTGCCCTGGTTTCCTGCTCTGGTCCGGGGCAGGAGATGGAGCTGCTGAGGGGGTCGGAGGTGTGGGCTGAGGACTGGACACTGAAGCCGACTGGGACACGGGAGGAGGTGGGGACGGTGTTACTGTGGGCTGCAGATCAGAGACAGGAATGAATACAGCATTTAGTTCTTATTCATACATAATAGTTCCAAATGTCTGGGATTTTGGAAAAGGAGTGATTTTTTTTATAGCTTTAGCTGTTTGAAAAAAAAAAGCAGCATTGGAACTGAGGTTATTTCCTCTGCTTGCAAAGAAACACAAAAAAAACGAAACAATGCATATTTGGTAGAGAGCCACTCTAAAGAGATGGGAACAAAATAGTTGGGTAAAGTAATAATAAAAAGCAAAAACTAAATAATGTTTTTATCTTCTTCTAATAATGACCTTTGGCATAAAAAATATTTAACATTTCTTTAGTTTGAGGAAAATCATACTAAAAAACCAAGGATTGTTGGCAGAAAAGTAGCCCACGCCACAGTTGCTTTTGTGACACAAGTTGCTCTCTCAGCCACTTTTGTTTTGGAGGTGGGTATCAGCGAGAACCAAACTTCAACTGGCTTCACCTTCTTAACCTCCGACACAAGCTATGGTTGCTTAACAACAATTCAAAATTTGGACAGTGTATTTTATATATATTGAGATAACATTTATTAATAAATATTATTAACAAATCTCAATCTAGTCTTATTCAAATAGTTTACCCTCACACCAGCATGAACAGAATACAAAAATTTAATCAGTATCAAGAAAAAGTAAAGTAAACTTAAACATCCAAATTCAGCTACACATGTTGCAAAAATCAAATATGACCAAATATGATCATGATCATTTAGGACACACAGGGAGGAGGTCTAGGCCTTTAATGACAGATGTCCAGCTGCTGTGGTCAGGGCTTTTCCAACACGCTAAAAAACCATTGGCCTCACATATGTCACAGAATCTACACAGACTTTATCTCATTTTGGAGGAACTTTGTGTGAACGGGTATAATGACACTGGGAATAATAAAAACATTAAAAATGTCATTGTTTCTTTTCACCTCAAATCACACCATCAAGGAGCAACTACAATCCCTGAAAATGTAATGTATTGCTTCATGTCAACTAAACACCAAATATTTCCTTTACCATATTTCAGTAATTATTTATTTGGAACCCCATTAGCTTCCACAAGTGGTTCCTAGTCTTGACAAAAAATTTGAATATATGACAATGATTTCAATATGCTGTATGTATTTAACAATACATGCATTTGCTTAATTTAATATTGACATTTATTTATTCTGCACTTTCTATGACAGCTGTCTCACACAGCCAACAAAATCACAGCGCAGTAGTTCAAACAGTGAGTAGTGCTGCATAACTTCTAACTTGTTAGTAAACAGAATGTAAACTTAAAGTAAGAAGTATCCCAATAGTTCAAGCAAAGATGTTACTCGACTCACCTGTACGGTACAGGTGGGTTGTGGTGCACTGCAGTTCCGCTGGGTGGCGCTCTCTATTGCTACTTTGGCTACTGTGCTGGGGTCTGTGCCTGCGGGAACAGCCACCATGGTGGAGCTGCTGCCCGCATTGTTAGGGTCGCTGATGGTGATGATTCGCACTCCCACTTTGTTTGGGATACCAGAAGCTGTTGTCCGCTCCTCCTCTACGGGACGTTTGAGGCAGCGCCCCTCGGAAGAGACCCCGTTCGCATTGGATTGGCTCTGAGAGGGGACAGAGACAATGGGAGGGGAGGAGTGTCTGAGAGCAGGCACAGCCCCACCTACGGGTCCATTAGAGACAGTCTGGGGTCCATTGGTGAGGGCTTTGGCAGTGTCCTGCTGTGGGACAAGCTTCTCCGAGGGGTCTGCCTCCCCATTACCCACAAACTGTTTGGAAGCAATGTGATTTGGAATGTTTTTGTTAAAATTCAACCCCATGCTGTCCCTCTCAAAGTCACATACCCCGTTCACCAGAGTCTTTTTGGGCTCAGGGTGCTGGTCTCTTTCTTCCACAGTTGGGGAGTGGCCTGCTTCCCATTGGCAGGATGTCCCTCTGAGGCAGGTCCATTGAGCGTTCCCTGGCTGTTCCCTGAGTGGTATGGAGGTAGATCCGACTCCACGCACTTGCGTCCATTTAGCAGCTTGGCCCCTTCCGTCACCCCATTACTTTTGGCTGAGTCGTCGGTCATAGAATTGTTCTCCATGACCTCAATCTTCCTCTCGTGGATGTGCAGTCCTGTGGCGTCTTTGGCCTCCTCCTCCTTCTGACAGATGATCTTGTCTCCTCTAAGGGGTGCTGGCGGTGTGGGCAGAGGTTGCGGCGTGTGTTGTGGAACCATTCCAGATGAGAGCGAGTTTAGTGGGACACTAGGGGCCACAGCTCCCTGGCTAACTGCGACTGCAGCCGTGGAGCTTGTGAATCCCGTGTTTGGAACAACAGTGAAAGCAACGCCCGCTGAACTGGGAGCCTGGATAATGGCTGCTCCCGATGAACTCGTCGTAATGATCTGCCCTGGCATTAGTAAGGCGGGCGCAACAGGCGCCTGTATCTGCCCCGGGACAAGCTGGACGTTTAGCTGCTGCGGTTGAGGAGACTGATACAGGAGCTGCGAATTTGGACCAAGTGCGCTGTTTGGAGGCGGTACTTGTGGGGCAGGTAGGATTAGCTTTCCCCCTGGCGTTGTGGGACCTCTTTTTGGAAGCAGTAGCTGTTTAATTAAGCTTGACTCTGTAGAGGTAGGTTGTGGTGGCGGAGCAATGGGAGGTGCTGGAGACAGCTGCGGTCTTTTGGACAGGGCATGACTGACATTTTGGTTTGAATGCATGTTATTGGGAGAAAGTGGGCCAGGCGTGGAAGAAGGGGGTTGACCCCGGTGCAATTTGAATAGGTTGAGGGTTAGGATTAGCTAAAACTATCTGGTGAATGGCGGGATTATATGTTTGCGTTTGCTGCGGACTTACTATTACTACACTTTGATTTTGATTGGCTATTGAATTCGCAGGAGCTGGTTTGGGAGCGATATTTTGAAATGCAACTCGTGAATTGGGCGAGTTCGGGAGAACACCCGTGCCATTTCCTGAAGAAGATGAGGAGGTTTGAGAAGAGTCCATTTGAGGAGAAATTTGTGATTGTTGCTGTATTGGCGGGCAGACACCTTGTACCCGAGCTGTGAGAATGTGTCCAGGGGGTACTTGCTGGAATAATGTGACTGGGGTCCCACTGGGAAGCATTGGGGAGTGCTGTTGTTGTGGCACAGAAGGGACCGTAGTGGGCACTGTATTTTGAATGATTTGTGGGCTGTGATTTTGTGGGACAGGTGTGTTGGAATTAGGGATTTGGACAGCCATAGTGGGTCGGATGTTCGGGATAGGTTGATGTGGGGTGCCTGTGAGCTTGAGGTGATCTGAGGAGACACTTGAGCAGGTAAAGGGGGGCGTGGAGGGGCACACGGCTGGGAGGAGTGGAGAGCGTCTTGCGATGGAGGGAGTGGAGGTCGAGGAAACTGTCCGGGTCCTGGTGGTAGACCTGGAAAAAAGAAATCGACCATTAATCTACAGTAATAACTACCATGTTTTAAGCTTTCAAAACCTACATATCAATTTTATTTTTCACTTAAAACAGCTAAAAGGTACAGGAGAAAAAATATATTGTGAAAGTCGACTCAAAGAGTCTGTAGATTTTTTGTTAGTCACATTTAGAGAAGTGCCGATGTTCAAATTTTAATCGTGACATTAATTATTTCTCCATCAAATTATGAAATAATTAATTAACATGTTCAAGAGGATACACAGTATGTGCTTGTGCTTTTCTACTAATGTACATGATTTGAAATTTCAATGATCAGACATTACAAAAATAGACACATCTTAACAGCTTAGAAAAAAATAAACAATTTAAGATAAATGTACCTCAAATTATGAGCCAAACAATGGGGAATATAGTTTAGCCACATTAGAGCAGTCTCAAACTCTACAAATTAAAGTTAGTATTTTTTCATACCTGGTGGAGGAGCTTGTGGGTCTCCCGGTGTTTCATGTCGAGCCACAGGGGGCGCTGAAGGGTTCTGCTGTTGCTGTTGATAGTAGAGCTGAACAGGTAGAGGAATTGCTCTCCTCTTGATCCCGACCAGAAGAATATGCAGCTGTCCGTTTGTCTTAGACTCCTCCTGCCGTCGCATGGTGTGGTTTGGGAAAACAGTCCTGAAAAAAACCCTCAAAATTAATTCAGTGATCAGAGAGTGACCAACAGAGCTGCAAATTACTACAACCACAAAACCTTCAAGGACTCACATATAATGATTTGTAACATTTCAAATTATTGATTAATTTTCCAATAGATCCCACTAGTTAAGCACTATTTTTTGCAACTTTCAGAGGCTAGAGTGAAGTTTTGTTAAACCTTACAACAACTAGCACGCAGTAGTAGTTCTGATTCTCTGAAAAAGAATGCTCAAGATGGAATTAAAAAGGAAAGGTATTGTATAAGGCATTTTAACAAATTTGGCTCAACAAAATGGATTTACATCTGCTGCCGTTATTTTAAATTAGGGCTGGGCGATTAATTGCATTTGCGATTAGAGCGATATGGCAAGACACGATTACGTAATCGCAGAGACGTGCGATTATTGGCCATGTGCGTTTTGTTTTGGAAATAATTGAAGCGCCGCGTGTAAGTGTGACTGCAGCGCCTCCGGTCTGCAGCTTCAGACGCTCCTCCGACACCTTCGTGACTTGTGCTTCACTTTTCTCTAAGTAATTCGTGTGCGCATGAGATCGACGACATGTAATGACAATACCAGGCTCACCGGTGTAAAACTGTGCTCTTGTCAATACTGTAAAGGATTTAGGCTTAAGACGGCGGTGAACAATATGAGCCCGAAGCCCGCTCTGTCCAGCCTTCTTTTTCTCTTTTCTCCACTCACTCCGCGAACTCTCTTCGTTAGTGACACGAAACATAGAAATAATAGTTGTTTCGGGTGCATTTCTATTGCTTCTCGTTGCCTTTTAGAGCGTATGTGCGTGTTCCTCTGACTTCGAAATCCCCACCGCCGCTGTAACATGAAGTGGTCCCGGTGATGGGCTGCCAAACGAACTATTTAGTTCCAAACACGGAGCTCTATGGTTCTCTGCGTGGAGAGAACATAGAGCTCCGTGGCAGCAGCAGCAGCAGCAGAGAACCGCGCGTCATGTTAAAGGGAAACACACTCAGTTTGGATATGAAAGCCTATTTTACACTGAGTAGCTCTGGAATTAAATCTAAGTTACAGATAACACGTATTTGAACTTAAATAAAAATAAACAGTGAATGAATTTGCATAAGTTCAGTATAAGTTGGTTGATGTCTGTAAAAAGCAGAGCTGGTTAAGTTATCCACCTTCACAATAAACAAATTAATTTATCATGTTGATCTAATTTAATGAAAATCTATTTTACTAGCAAAATGTAACAATTCTTATAACAACTGTTGATTTTGTGGTACTTTTGCTCGAAATCGCAATATTTCCTGGAAAAAAATCGCAAAATATGATTTTTGGCTAAATCGCCCAGCCCTATGTTAAATGCATAAATCATTACTTCAAATCCACAGGATAGTTATTTTATAGTTATAGGTCTCATACATGCTGGTTCCGAGCCTCACATGCGCCTCAGCATGGGTCCCGTCACCGGTCACTCCCTGGTTTTGTTTCATTCTCTGTTTGCATTCCCAATACAATCAAACCGCTTCAGAGACCGACCTCTCCAACTGGACCAAATCAGAATTTTTTCATGTTCACAATTACTCAATCAAACCGGCCTATCCAGGCAAATGAGTCCTGACCCAAATGAAAAGTGCATTTTGAATGCACCTTGTTAATAATGTCAAACATTATTTTTCGTCATACCGTATGACAACAGTCAGAAATAATTTGTTGTTAACCAGGTTGGGAATCACTGCTGTGGAAAAGCTAGAAAGAAACACTAACCGTAAACACTTGAGGAAGCCCGTGGAGTTAACAATGTTGGTTCGTCCCATTTTGCTGCAGGTGGTCAGGTATTCAGAATACATGTCTGATCTAGAAACACTTCCCTCTGGACTCGTCTCAAAGTGTGCATTTAGCCTAAAAGGAAATAAATTGGTTTGAAAAAACAACAACAAAAAAAAACAAATTTTTTAAGGTTTGTCAAAAAAGATCTAAACTTACCATTGCAGGGTAAATTTCTCCCCATCAAGTTCGACGATACCTGAGGAGGTTGGCTGGGCTGCCCTGACACCCGCGTCACTGCAATGGGAAAGGCATATAGGCATTTTGTGTCAAACACAAATGTAATACAGACTAGCTTCAAACTTTTACAAGCAACTTTCCGCCTGTATCTCCAAGAATTGCTTAGCTTCAAACAGTGTTGTAGAAAGTACAAAAGATAAAAATAGCTAATTTTCCTGATCCCACTATTCAGGGCTTTGGTGAAAATAGCTCTGATAAATTAAACTTCAAAAAAGATACTGCTCTAAATTTTGGCTTGTTTACAGATAGTTTTTCATTCTGGCTTTTGTCTTCAAGGCAATATAAAGTAATTTTCTATCGCCATTAATCTGCGAGTTGGCCTTGCTTTTGGCCATTGTTTTGCCAATTAAGTCAATATTCCTCCTTGAAACAGGTATTAAGTGACTAAACAGGACTAAAAAAAATATTATGCAAACCATAAGAAAATGTGCTACAGTACATTCATTCTGTGTCTCACCTGGTGCTGGAGCTCCAGGCGCAGCTGCAGGGACTTGCTCTACCAGCTGGGGGCGCACTTCAGCAGCTTGTTCAGCATTAGCCTGGTGCTCTATCAATCTCACAGCTGTAAGGGCATCAGGGCCAAATGTGTGGAGGTCTATGGATACTAACCGTACTAATAGGTCTGAAGGAGAAAAGAGACAACATAATTAAAAGATGAGTTACCTAATTTTCACACACAAAAAAAGAAGTAGATATTTACATTAATCCAATATCATTTTCACAGATCCGTTAGTACAAGGTTTATATGCGAAGGAATTTATTTTTTGTTGCAACTATGGCTTAAGAACTTCTTTTTACAGCCAACAAAGTGTAACTAAAGTGGAGCACCCAAGCACAGTCAATCAGAGCGCAATATACAACATACTTTAGGGGAAAAAAAAAAGTTTACAAATTTAAACCAAAATAGTTATGTACCCCATCTTAAAGTAAAAAAACATCCTGAAACTTCAGATATAAACTGTGTACTTCTAAACATTCATTTTTTTTGTAAACAATCAAAAAGGAAAGGTGTCTAAAGGTGTTCAAACAATTAATTGAATTGCTATTTAAAATTGTCTTCATATGTAAAAAAAAAAAAAAAAAAAAAGTAACTCACTTTAGGTAAACTTAATCTAAGTATCTTCATTTCTACTTTTGTACAACTAAATTCTTCTTAAAATAAATTTACAACCATAAAACTTGTGCTCATCTAGTGAGTCTTTATGTTTATGTCATCATGCCCAGAACACCTTCACTCAAAGTAAGCAGGTGCAACATAAACCACACGTACCTATGCTGTGCTCGACGGAAGAGATCTTGCTGCAGGGCACTTCTCCAAGCTGAGCCAGGAGGTAGAGGACCTCCAGAGACGCCATGAGCAGCATAAGGTCCGGCAGCGTGAGCAGGAGCATCACTTCCCGGTATGAGTCCTGATCCACGTACTCACAGATTAGCACACCGTTGTCTTCTACTTTACTCAGATTCCCCAAGATTTCCATAGCTAAGAGAAAAAAACATAAAATAGATTCTTTCAGTTTATTTCTTTCAGACGATTTTGTGGCAGTATAATTGTACTGTTGCATAACTTTGACAAACTGCATTGATACATATTTTCAAAAGAAGCAGATGGTGTAAGTTATCTAATATGATAAAAATTGTGATCTAACGATAAATAATCATTATGAAAAAGATGTTGTGAACATTTGCTTCTGATGTTTAAAAGATCCTCATCTTTTCTTTTATTAGTAAATATAAAGCAGGTTAAGCTAGCTACAATATCATTGCAAACTAGAATTTAGACCTGGCTCACATACTGTCCGAATTCAAGTCATATTCTGTGTATCTGAATCAATAAACCACTGGTAAATATATCACTCGGTAGTGTCAGCTTTTAATCAAATCTAAAGACATTAATTTAGAATTTTTAAATCTCTATTGTTTTAATATTAGGCTGATAAGTGATGTAGAGCTTGGATTTATCACTCAAACTGTAAATGCAGTGTAGGTAAAACTCCAAAAACTCACCTCTCATTTTGAGAAACCGGTCTCTGGACATCAAGCATTTTGTGATTGTGTGAAAGATTAGGTGAGTGGTCCTGAAGTCGATTGGATCTAAACACAACTGAAGGAAGAGAGAAATTGTATTTAGTACAATGAAATCACCCTTAATAAATAAAGTAAAGGAGAACTGGAGAACACAAAATCTGTAACCTACTAGCTTTAATCTTAAGTTAATTATCTACTTCTTAAACATTAAATTACCAGTATGCACCGAGGAGAAGTACAGCCAAATAAGATCAAAGACTGTATCAGAGCCACTGTGCATACATTATCTAATAATATAACTCATTAATTTATGGAAGCGTTTGAGATTCATATAACAACCTCTAAAATGTAATATATGTGGTTGGTTTGTATCTAGGCTCATTCAAAGTATCTTATTTCCTCTTGGTTTTAATATGTGTCTGGTGTATTCTGAAAAACAGACTGTGTGGAGGTGACACATCGCACCATCTGGCAGCACAGCCCGTTTTATTAGTCAATGTTTCTGCAGCTCCAGCGCTCAGATGCAGTCTTTTATAAAACAGCATTACCTTAAATAGACTGATCTGATTAACCAATTGATTATGCTGGTTGTCATACGTGAATTCACAGGGGGAAAGAAAGGTTGTGGATCAGGAAACATATTAAAAAAATAAAAATAAAATGTAAGCCAAATTATTGGATAGCTACAAAATGGCAAGTCAAAAAGTAAAGGGCAAAACAAAGATGTCTTAAGTATTTAGTGTTCCAAATAATCATTGCACAGAAGATTTTTTCTTAATAGGTACCCATTATAAAATACATTTCATTTATTTACCAAGGCACCAAGAGAACACTGTATTTTATATAACTGCATGGATTGAATTAAGTAGCCATGAACTAGAACACTGCATGAATTGAATGTCAAGTCATGTCTTAAATTATCTTGTTTAACCGAATACATGATAATCTTTATTTGACCTGGTAAAATTGAAATGTTTTCTTTGTTTTCTCTTATATTGTTTTCACATGTTTTGATTTCTGTCTTGTTACAACATAACCATTTAAAAAAGAAACAAAATCTCCACCTGACACAAATCAGTCAGCCTAACTCCATTAGTAAATAATTCGGTTTGAAATATGAAATGCACTGAAAAGTCAAAAACACCTTTAAACAAGTACAATAATCTAGGTCAATGGTTCTCAAACTTTTCATACCTGAAAGTGCCAAATATGATTAGACCTAAGCCCGACCTTTTTCAGGTCTAAATGTCCACTAAACTTGCAGAAAAGGTATTACCTATTAAATCATCATGGTGAAAATGATGAATATGAGAAAAAAATCTGTAATTAAATGGCTATTAAAGCAGCCACAGCCTCTTTATGTTTAAAATCTTGGATTTACAGTATCCACACTAAAGTCCAGTCTCTTACCTCCGCTGCAACATTGCCAAGCGTGTCTAACCCCAACTGTCGGAGCGAGATGAGGCTGCAGTGGGCACAAAGCAGCAGGAAGCGCAGGCACGTCCGGTTGGATGCCAGCAGCTTCACGTTGGCCTCTTCGAAGGACAGGTTTCTGAGGATCACTGCCACTTGCAGCACCCTCTGAGACTCCATGTCGCTGATGCCTGTGCCCGCGGAGGGTGGAAAAGCCAACACTCACTACCTTCTACGAGAGACAAGAAGGAGAGTCAGATGAGCACAACTCAACCTAGTATCTAATTCAAGAGAGCTCAGGAACGTATAGACTCAAGATTTTAAAATTAGTTAATACCGGAAATAGCAGTAATACAAGGTAATTTATTGGGTGGTTCAACAGCTGTTTTGTGTACTTTTTATTCTGGCTTTGGCCACTTTATTCCTATACAAGTTTTGCAAACCTGGAACAAACATGATGGGATTACTACCATGGTAACTGTGGCTCCACTTCACTAGGAAATAGACACTTTGACAGTACAGTGGCCTATTACGAGACCGTTTTAAAAGTATTATGGAAAAGTCTTGTAATTTTTCCAGTATTGATACCTTCTCATAAGAGTATCTACTAGGTGAAGTATCAATTTGATTTGTATCTCTTCAACCCCATTGTCACTCAAGATAACCAGTCACAATAAGAAAAATATAAAACATGCTGGTAACAATGTCACAAAGCAAGTCAAAGATGTGAACATTAGAACGTTAGAATTTAGTGTTTGTTTACTGTATATATTTTATGTCATGTATTTTCTTTGTTCTTTGCAATAAGGGACAGGGTCTGCAAATTAGCTCTGAGATATTAGGCCAATGAATGTGACATCGGTTGCACTCAACAGGGCAACAATGTTGAATTAAAAAAAAAAAAAAAACAAATGTGCCACATCACCTTAGAATGATCAATTGACCCACTAGAAAAACGTAAAAGTTGTGGAACAAGTGGCAGACCATGTTGATAGTACTTTATAGCTTTATTGTCAAGTTTAGTTCATTTGTTTTACATTAAATTTGCAATGACACAATCACAAGCTCTGGATTGAACAGCAATAAAGTCTAAATGCTTTGTTTTACAGCAGCAAGTAACAAAAAGAGAACTACATTAACCATGTTTTTTTGCTCAGTTTCTGTAAAGATTATAGGAATTTAATAGACTGCTAATATTAATCATTAAAGGAATTGAATGTAACATTTCACAGTATATTTCTACAACCTGGTGGTCATGGCAATACTGTTACTAAAGGTTTGTGTCAGTTCCCGTTTAACATGCAGTGTTCAGCGTGGAGACAGCAGAAGTATGTAAACCCGCTCAAATGTGAACAGTGAGAGCATATACAGCATCATTTTTGGGAGGGTGTTAAAAATCCTTTTTGCATGCACTAGGTGCTCAGGTTTGGGTGGATGCACAGGTTGCGGAAGACCCACAGAATCGACATCATGAGTCAGAGTGAGCCCTGTGGTCAGTGCTGTAGCTTCATCATTGTGGTTGCGATGACTTTACCATGACTCTCCCTGCGCTGTCCCCGCCTCTGCTCTCCCATATCTCTTTAAGCTTTAAGTGACTAGTAATAACGTCTCATCTGGAAACTTGTATTAAGGTATAGTATTGTTTTACCTTGGTTCTAATAGTCAATATGTCCACATTGTTTGCAAGAAGAAGTAATTAAAGAAAAACCTAAGCAGTATAAAAACGCAAAAGCACTTGTGAACAAGTGGATTGAAACAGAGGAAGTAAAGCCAAAAAAAAAAAAAAAAAAAAAAAAAAAAAAAAAAAAAAAAAAAAAAAAAAAAAAAAAAAAAAAAAAAAAAAAAAAAAAAAAAAAAAAAAAAAAAAAAAAAAAAAAAAAAAAAAAAAAAAAAAAAAAAAAAAAAAAAAACAGAGGAAGAAGACCTACCATCAGTATACAAAAGCCACAAAGACTAAACATTTATTATCCAGGAAATAAAAAAAAAAAAAAAAAAAAAAAAAAAAAATAAAAAAAAAAAAAAAACATGAATACAGTCTGTTCTTATATTTTTTTTTTTTTTATAATTAGTTTTTGATTATTTTTTATGGCAACTGTATTCAACAGGCCACAAAGACCAATGACGCCCAGCAAACTTTAATAGGAATACATCAATGTAAGTCAAAACTTTGAACATGAGCCTTTGAGGCCGCAGCCTTCAGCAGCTGTCACTGTCAGTAACTTCTACATCAAAAACTTCAGTGCAATGAAGTCTTCAATTTTGGTACAGCATGTGTAGTCAATAAACTTCACAGATGTAAAAGATGTAAAGTAGCGTTTACCTGGTGCCGGACTGGTCCTGTCCCAGAGAAGCTCTCGAACTTCAGTGTCATCAACCACCTCCTTCCAGAACTAGGGGAAAAGATGCACATTTTGCAAATGAATAAATTCTATGAAAACTTGCCAGTGTAGCAAATTGACAACAGTCAACTTGTGATTGATGTTACTAGTGACTTAAAAAAAGTGAAAATTTGTTTACCCTCTATTTGATTACTCACTTGAATGAGAATGTTTTATCACACTTTTGATATGAGAAAAAACACAAATAATAAAAGTTTTTTAATACCAAGAGAGAAAACTATCCAAACGTAAATGGTCCTGTGTGGGAAAAAAAACACACCTGCCCCCTAAACTTAAAACCTGGTTGGGCCACAAATAACTTCCAGTAGGACTGCTATCAACATTTGAGAAAACTTGCTTTGAGTCTGTCATAGCACTGTGGAGGATTTTTGAGACAAGCTGCATTTGTAAGGTCATGTCACAGTATCTCTATGGAATTCAGGTCAAGACTTTGGCTGGGTCACTCCAAAACTCTCATTTTGTTTTTCTAAGCCACTCAGAAGTGGACTTGCTACTGTGTCCTGCTGCAGAGCTCAAGTGCTCTTCAGTTTAAAGACAAAGCATATGGCCGAGCACTTCACGATTTACATGCTAGCTAGCCATCTATCCATGTTGGTTGAGAGCAGAATTTATGGTTTCTTATAAAGCAGGACATCCAGGATCTGAAGCAGTAAAACAGCCTCAAAACATTGACACACCAACCACCTTGTTTCATTGAAGGCATGAGGTTTATTTATCAGTTGCTTAAATGAAACAGGATGCATTCCTTATAAAAGGTTAAACTTTTGCTTAATTCATCCAAAAATATATTCCCAAATGTTTGGAGATAATCAAAAGGTTTTATGTTTTTTCTTGGTCAGCATAGGCTTTGACTCTGACATGCTGGCCATTTTTGCCCAGTGTTTTTCTTATGGTTTAGTCATCAACAATGACCTTAAGTGAGGCACATGAGACCTGCAGTTCTATGGATGTTCTTGTGAGGTCTTTTGTGATCTCTTGGATGGTCAATGTTAAGGTACAATTTATTGTTCCTGTAGGGAAATTTGTCCTCTGCATTTGACCCATCCTTCAGTGCCTCTGCTGCATTTCTTCAGGAGCATTGAGAGCAGCACTCGGAAGCTATCCCAGATTTGTGAGGGTCTGGAGCAATACCTACTCCAACATGGGGAAGAAACATGCAAACCGCAATCTTCCTGCTGTGAGGTGAGAGTGCTAGCCACTCTGCCACCATGCAGCTAACAATGAAACTTTACTGTAATTAATTTTATCTGGTGATAGGAAATATAACTGACAAGTGTGCTAAGAACTAAGAAATCAGGAATATGTGCTTAAGACAATTTTATAAAACATCAACAAGGGATACAAAATTGCACTTAGGAAAAAGAACTGTCATGCAGATGTAGTGAATATAATAAATTGGTTGTGAAGACATTGTAAAAAATTCTACAAACAATAAACTAAGTCGTGCAAAAGCAGATTTACCCTAACAAAGTCCCGGGAGGTTTTCTCTTTCCAGTCTGTCCCAAAAACCCCAGAAAAGCTGCCGAGCGCTGCAAACACAAACAAGGCATTGGCACAAAGACATTGTTTTAAACACTGAGACTACCATTGGATACTACATATATGGATTTTTATTAAAAATGTAGTGAACTGACAGTCATCGAAGACTCCGGCGTGAGCGAGCAGAAGCGTGACCAGTTTGGGGTCCTTGTCCAGCTGCATGGCGTGCTTGCTCTCGTTGGAAAGCAGAGTGCAAACGTTGACCGCGAAGTCCACTTCATTTGGGAGGCCCGACAGCAGAGACAGCACCAATTTGTTGTAGTCGCACGGGGCAACAAAATCTGTGGACAGGCCGTAGCTTTGGCGCAAATAGTCTGAAAAGATAGAAAAGTAAACGGATAAGTAAAGAGTTTTAGGACAACATAGTTAATTGTGAAATGATATGGCATTGTCATATGTCTTTAAAAATCTTGTCATGACACTCAAAGCTGTTCACATTTCGTTTTTCACTGTCTCCTACCTAGGATTAATGGCAATAAACTGGAATTGATTCACTGTTTTTCACAACATGCGCCATTTTTACAATTCATTTAATAAGACATTGTTACTTGAAATACAAAGAGGCGGGGTGCATCAAATATTTTTTAAGATTATTTCAGACAAAATATGTGGAGCAACATCTTACATATTCAACCGAAATTAAAAGTCACCAACAGCTAGCATAATAGATGAGCCTCAGACACCTGCATTTGCTGCAACTAGTGACCTATTTAGTTTTTGGGACTTATATGCCATTTTTAATTGGTATATAAGTCTCACTGAGAGTAAAAAGTTCATTAAAAACACATGTAGCCATGCTTGTGTATCTAAATAGCCACATTCAAACTATTTTAACCTAGCAATCACATTTTGTGTGTGTTTTTGTGTTTTTTTTTCATTCAAATGACCAAACCTAAATCAAATGCTAATAGCAATCATTCTCTTTTCAAGTTAAAAGAAATGGAATTGTTCCTTTAAAGTTATGCTCCGGTAGATATAATGAGGTGTGCCCAAGATGAGTGACTGACCAGCATGTGTCTCCAAGGCGATAACTTTTAATGAATGGGCTTGTCTCTGAACAGGTCGACCACAGTGATTGGTTTTGTATAATTAAAATTGTTCTAATCCCAAAGTCAAGAGGAGAGAGCATACATTGAATTATGTTACTGAGATCTAAAAGAGTAAAAATTGTGGTACAGCAAGTTCTTATATTGCCTTTTCTTACACTGATTTCAACATGGCTTGAATTGGATGCATGTAGTTTTATAAAAGACAATTATGGCCCCAATTGTATTCATAACACAAGCTTGACAAGCCTCCTTCATCACCAACATCACTAGGTTAAGATAAGCCTGGTATAGAAACATTTTAATGTGGTGAAGTTGAAAAAACAAATGGTATTTAGAACAAACACAAATCACCCTCTTTCTTTATAGGTCTGACCTTCCTACCACATGCTTTTACTGACTGATTAAATTTCTCAATTTAAAAGCTGAAAGTGTTTGATGGAAAATTTAAAGATGACTTGAACAAAAGTAAAATGAATAAATGTTGTTGCCATTTTGACATAAAAAGTCAATTTAGTTCTATTCTCTTACTCAAAAGATTTGCACGTTATAATTGTGCATGTTTTTTTCTAGTCTCCGTAATAGTATGTAGTTCTACAAAAGGTATGGATTGAAATAAACTGAGATAAAGTCCACTTATTTAAGATAAAAAAATACTGATTATATGTTTGTGTTAAATGTCACGGTGAGATGCCACTGTAACCTGTATCTACTGATTTCCCTGTATAATGTAATTGTCAAGAAGGTAGAGCACAAAAGATATACAACAATACTACTTAATGTGTGCGCTCTGTAGATGCACATAGTAATAAAGTTGGTCTGATTATAGATACATTAAAAATGCAGCCTGCTCCTTCAGATGCAAACCCTTACAGCAAGCTTCTATCAAACTTACTGAGAACAAGAGGACAAAATGCAAACGTTGGATTGTGATTGTTTTTAGATTTTGTGCCAGTATAGACAACATAATAACTGCTCCACACACTTGACAGCCTTGAATCAAACAAAGCTAACACAAAGTGAAAGCAATGAGTCACCAATTACACATCTAGAGCCAAATAAAGTGAGCAGAGCGGTAAAGGCATCAATAGCAAGATAAAATGATCTGTTTATTCGACTGGATTTGTAAGAAAGGGACTTTACTAGAGCAGAGTGGGCCAAATTGGTACCTCCAAAGTGGATATTACTAGGCAAATAAATCTACAAAAAATTACAACTGTCTCACATTTCAATTATTACTTTATTTTCTGTTGTTTTAAATATATTATGGTGTCTGTACATCTACGAAAAAACACATATTTTCATTAAAATATCCATTTTCATCTTCCCTGTACTTCTTGTTGGAAAACATTGCCCTGTATCATAATACCTAAAACAAACTATGATGAAGCCAGCCCTAGACCTGACTCTGTTAGGTATGTTTTGTGATAAAGCTGGAACAAATGTGGTAAAACAAGAAAGCCTGTCATTCACAAAAACAACCTTAACTTCAGAGTAGAGTTGTAGTTTTGGCGGCATCATGTGGACAAACTGAACATTGCAAACAAACCTAATGAGATTTTAAACTACTTTAATTGACTTAGTAAATATTTGTAACTTAATTTGTAAGATTCCTATTTTTTGTAAATATAAATAACATTACATAAATCAAAATACATACGATTCCATTAGAAAAAAAATTGCCATGTATGTTGAAATTAACAGGAAGTAGAGAAAAGTTCTAAAATTGATGACATCATACTAGAGACATATTTTTTAGAATCTAAACACATTTTACATAGTGCTTCCAGGTGTATTTTTATTTGTGAAAATAAAAAAAATCTGTTACATCAGAAAGGTTTTGGCCCAAGAGAAATCTTAAATATGATGATCCTAACTGCAATAAACATTCAACCTGTCATTTGCACTATAGCAAGTTATCCAATATGGTACAGCCCTGTTTAAATCCACCTAAAGTGTACGACAGAGTAAAACAGTGAGACAGTTATTACCTGATACGACGTGTTGCTGGTAGTTGTAGGAACTTGGGATTGCACCGAGTGGAAGAGAAGCTTTGGGATTCCCCGGCTGCGATTCATCATCGTCTTCGCCAAAATGATGGACTTTCTCGTACTTTTCCAAATATCTGCAGACACAAAGAGACAGACAAGAATTAGGCCAAAAAACAATTATTACTTCAACTTTATATAGCCTGCCTGGGTTATTTATTTGCGTTTTTATTTTTGTTGTATATCTTGTATGACCATATTTAAAGCACTTGGTTTGTTCAGACAATATATAAAACAACAATGCTCCAGAGAAATTATGAAAACAAATCTAAATGTGTTTAACATTGAAAAATATATTTTATAAGACAACGGAAATTGCAAGTTACAGCATGTTTTTTCAAAGGACAAGATACAGACAGGCAATACTCAAAGCAAACAAAAGATTTTAAACAAAGCTGTGCCTTGGACTGTATTAAAGAAAAACATTGAGATTAGCAGAATCACACAGATCTCACTTTTCGTGTGGATTCTTCAAGTCAAAACTGTGCAAATAAAGGTTCCAGTAAAGCTCGTTACCCTCGCTCACTACAGCGGGTGAGCCCTGAGCTGTGAGTCATTCAGAGCCGTGTCTGAATGAAGATCCACTGACGAGGAGGTAATCCCCGCTCTGCTGCTGCTGACTGTGACACCCTCAACACGCCGGACTAAAAATACTCAACATGCTGCATGTGTATGAGAGAGAGAAAGAGAGGAAAGGACAGAAACAGAAAAAGAGGGAAAGAAGGGGAGAGAAAAAGAAGAGTGTCCTTCCTGTCTGGAGTTGGAGGGCTGTAGTATAAGTTATGAATCTAATCTATGAATATCACAAAGTCAGCACAACTGCAAAATGTCACAGAAAAACACTTAAATCCATTTCCCAACCTCACTGAACACTGTCCTACATTCTAATTTCAAAAAGATGCTATGCTAAGGTGCCAGCTCTGCAGTTATTGGCACAGATTTTATAATTAAGCATAAACAGTCCTCCATAGATATTAAAATGTGTGCTATGCTGTTCTGTTTTAGTGGAAAGGCTTTTGCTTTGCCAAGAATGTTCCAGTCATTTAGGTATGTTGGAGAAATAAAAACATCTGTACTTGAGTTAATGGACAATAAGTTTTTAACTGCACACCAGAGACTTATTACAGGCAGCTAACCTATCATAAAGGTTTTGCTATGCACCATTATTAACATAGGCATTGTATTGAAGCAACAGACTAATATGAGCTGAACAAAAAAAAAGATAACTGCAAATGTTATCTGAACAACACATATTAATTTGAATAAACCTTCTTATAATAAACAAAAACAGCGATATTAAAAGGGGAAAAAGCCTCATTTTGTTTTTTATTGATAGTAATAACATTGTACTCGAATATTCTTTATGTAGAAAACCTCAGTTGGAACATTTAATGAAGGTTATTGTAAAAGTTTCACTGCCAATTAATATAAAAAAAATCATCTCAAACTACTCAACTACTAACTGGTTCAAACAGAATTTTCTTTTAAAAGACACCTGTCAAAAAATGTGTCAAAATAAAAAAACACTGTATACACTACACCTAAAGCAAGCCATGTAAGATTATTGAAGCTTATCAGTTCACATTGTGTAGTTTCCAAGGCTAAAGAGAGAAGGATAAACAACCACCACACAGCTGCACTTCCCCATTTCCATAAAGATACCACCACCAGCCTCCTCCTGCTCAGGGCCAGCTAACACGCACACACAATACTAGCTAACGCAAATCACCGGCTTCCCCTGTCCCATATGTTACAACAAGTGCACAGAGACACAGAGAGAGAGAGAGAGAGGAGGAGAGAGAGAGAGAGAGGGAGGGAGGAGGGGAAGACACACAGCTGCAAACGGCCAAACTCGTGACACGTGTGGAGCTTAGATACACAAAAGACTCTCAGACAAGTCCCAGGGCAGAAGGAAATGAAATATAGTTTGGAGAGAAAGAGGTTGTTGAAACAGATATGATGTGTAGAGAACATTTCTTGGCAAGTGCAACCTCTGAAACAATCATGCTATGTCCAAATACATTTATATTTCATTAAGCCAGGGAATATACTGACCTTAACCCATCCAACTCTAAACAATTTACAAGTTTCTAAGTGCAACCATTCACATGCCAGAAAAACAGTAGTGTATCTATAAAAAAACAAAAACAAAAAACATTACACAGAAGTGGCAAATTTTTTCGGCAAAAAATTAATTTAATTTAGTTGATATGATTATCCAGGTGCTGGAGAGCCAGACTACAATCACTGATATTGCACAAATTGCAAACATTATTATAGCACATTAACAGAAAATACAGACCGATCAATTCATTTTCATTGTATGTCATTTCATAAAGTTTTAATGAGATGCATAAAGCCCAAGCCTGCCTGTACTTGAAGGTCTCGCCAAGGGTGTTAAGTCTAAAGGCTAAAACTAATCCAATTATTAAAAGTGCATGTTTAAACATATTACAAAAGCCTGAAACACAGATATTTATAGTTTAGAATTACTGTTCTGGCCCATACAACAGATTCACTCATCAGTCTTGTGGCCGTCTGCACTGCCCGACTGCAGGAGAGCGTTGCCCCCTGCTGGATGAGGGTAAACACATGGAAATCCTCCCACTGCTCCCGAACAAAGCAGAACAAGTGTCAGAGGGATTTAAACAGACCCAGCTGCCCACCACTGACAGGGGAACATTCATTGTGACAAGGACCAGCCTACTGTGCCCTCTCACAAAGTAGACAGGATTGGCAAAAATAAATAATATAAAATATGAAATGGGTTAACTGCCCTTGATTTGTTCTTAATCAAGCTATAAAGAAAGATGATTCCAGTGACGATGTTTTTTGATGGACTTGTTGTCATCTATGTAGACAAAAGGTGTCTATCGCAAAACTTTAATCATCATAAATCCATTTCCTTTCAAACTATGAAGCTATGCAAAGAATTATGACTACTACATTAAGGCTCAAACAGAAACAGGGACATGTTTTCAAACTATTGTTTTCTGATAAGAAAATTGAGCGTGAGTCAGATTCCAATGCAAAAAATCTATAATTACCACAATTTTAGTAGAATCATGCGACAAGTTCTTTCAGGGTTCGTACAGATTGTGTTCTATGATTTTCCATGACTTTTCCATGACTTTCCAAAACAACTGTCAACATTTCCATGACCTATTCACACGACTTTTTTCACACGTCAATTACATATTTGTTTTCATTAACTCAAGTCCTAAATATATGAATTTGACAGATTTATAAAGTTACATAACAAATGAAAATGTTTAAAACTTGATTCAGTTACAATATAACCCAATTACAACAGGAACTCTATTTAGCTCGCGCTTTTTCTATGTCCAAACTAAACAAGAGTGGGACTGTGTCAAAGCAAATGATCCCAACTCGGAATATTGTTCAGGGCTTCAGACTAACTTTTTTGGGAACCATCCCGAATTTCTTTTCTTTAAAAATGAAAATAAAAATATAGGATGTAAGATATGAAAGTATGTAATTTGTGACGTAATTTCAGTGCTTTTTTTTTTTTAAAACATAGCTGCAGTTTATAGAATCCTTCTAGGTTTTAATTAATTACTTTTTTTGTTCATTTTGACATTTATGTGACACCTTTATACCTAGCCTAATTAAAACTATTTGAATAAAATGTGTGGTTAAAATAGAACTTTTGTATTTGTTTATTCAAATCTCAGCACAATAGATATGGCAAAACCAAAAAAGAGTATAGAACATGTAATGATCTATGATCAAGAAAATATCTTGCCTTACATTATTGAGATGTTTTTAGACAATTTATTTTCAATATATTTAATATAGCCTCTCCAATTTATATTTTCATCTAATCTAATCTGACTTAATCTAGAGTCCTAAATAAAAAACATTTCATTTGTATTTGACAGCAGCATAAAGAGACAGACAGAGTTTATCTTTGTGCTTTGTGTTTGTGTGACAGATGCAGGTTAAAACAGGTGCAATACAGCAGCAGCACATCAGATTAGCTGTGTTAGCATAATAGTTTAGCATCTGTTAACCCTTACACAAACTGACTTCTGTGTGGACACGATGTGGAGTTATAGAAGAGTTTTAGCGCATTTAATAACAAAGCTGCTGTTCAAATGAGCCGCATGAAGCCGTCTGACAACTCGAAGAAAGTTTTGATAGAAGCTAACATCGCATCGGACTAGCGGTACCGCGTGTGCTCGCGCGTAATGCCTTTTCTTAAAAACTCGAGTGTGAACGAAATTAGATGAATCCCGGATAATTATTCCGTGGATCACAAGGTGTGGAGCGCTTTGGGCCAAAGAACAGACAGGAGACCGGGCACGTACAGCAGCTGCACTAGCATCAGCCTCCTCCCTCCACTCCACTCCGGTCTGCTCTGCTGAGGCGGGCGGAGGGAGACGCAACTGAAACCAGCAGGCTCACAGCTCGAGCCCTGTTGTTGTCATTTCCAAAACTTTTCCAAACCCAGTAAAATTCCAAAACTTTTCCAGGCCTGGAAATTGGATTTTCATTTTCCATGACTTTTCCAGGTTTTCCATGACTGTACGAACCCTGTTCTTTGTAAATGGATAGTGAATTGAGCCACTTAGAAGCTGCAAAGCTTCTAGCGAAAAACAAAAAAAGCTATTTTGATTCAATTGTAATTTACTACAGCCCTAAAAGTCCAGTGACCTAAAAGTGACCTATTGAAATTACATAGAGAACAATTACCTGATACTGTTCTGTGGAGCGATGCCAGGGACTTTTACTCATTACTTAACACACAGACAGAGGAAAAGGTCAGAAGAATGTCATGTACTATTCATTCATACCACGCTAGTCCCACTCTCCTCTGTGGGTACATGAGCTTTCATTCATTAGAAGACAACTGCTGTAAGGAATATTCACTTGTGTAGCAGCCAGGAAGGGCTTTGTTGGTAACATTACTACAGATTAAATAAATTATGTATTGCAGTGCTTTCAAATACATGCATAACTAAATGTTTAGTTTGTGAGTCTCTAGGAAAGCTTGATGAATTCTTATGATCTTAATTTTGCTCATGATGATTATACATCAATACAATCATTCACAGTTTCATCCATTCACTAGTATAATGTCAATTAATCTACTGTATATGCATGTTTTTGGAGGTGAGAAAAAGTACCCAAAAAGAACCCACAGTAACACAAAGAAAACATGACAAACTTCACACAAACTTTTCAAAACACCTCAACCATGAATAACAGAAATCAAAATGCCATCATAAAACACCAATTTTAATCAGGAAGCTAGTAACCTCCTCATGAGCTTATCCATCTGTAGCCACAACTACTCGCCTCTTCTGTTTGGCCCATCTGCTTAATTTTAAAAATTCAATGTGTATTTGGCGCTGCACCTGTCTTCAATTCTGTCCCCCATATCTCAAATCTTTCATATAAAACATCTTTGACAATTCCAAAAAAACGCAAAAACTACAAAACTGTTCTAGCAGCTGTGGCTAGAACAGTATCTGAGGCGGTGAGATTAGGCTATCAGCGACCGCCAATGTTCCAAGGCAAGTCACATTACACAAGGGAAAACTGATCATTATTCTGTTTTAAACTTTGCAACATTAAGGATTTGCCATGTAACAAAAAAAAAGTAGTGAATATGTTGTTGTTTTTCCACTTTTTGTTGGCACACTGCTTAGAGGAGAACAGCGAAGAAATAAAAGTATAGAAGCATAGGATCAGCTTGCGAAACTTTGAGAGGACCAAAGACAATTTTGAAACACTGAGGACAAATTGGCTTCGAGGATGGAGCAACTTGAGGGGAAAATTTTATCTATATCTATATCTATACGTAATTTGTAGTATTGTTATGTTCCAATATGCTAAAGGGAGACTAAATAAATTATTACCTTTAATTAAATAAAAAGTGTAACATAAACAATTTTTTAAAACACACTAGTTTATCAGTTGTTTTGTGACAAGCAGCTTTGCTAAAAACGCAAAAAAAAAGTATAATGTGGCAGACAACATTTTTTAGAGGCATCAAATAATTAAGAGGTGAGAAAATAAAGCGGAGCAAATGAAATGTGTTAAAAATACAAATATGCTGCTAAATTTACACCTTCAAAAGGCTGTGTGGGTGACAAAAAGTCGTTTTAGCTTCAAAGGCTGTTTAGACAGGATCAAGTTAACCTCTCACAATTGGATACCGATCACTACACGCACCCTCAGAGCATGAACGAAAGGACAGTCGCTGTACAATGTCTTTAATGTTTGTGCCACTTTAGGACGAGCTTCCTTTCTAAAGCTGTACAGAAAGCAAAATCCAATTATCAGTAATGGTTTGTGTGAACACAATAAGTTTTGATTTTGAATAGAAAACAAAAACTCCACTCAAATTCAAACAATTATCTACTTTTTTGTTTCGATAATACTAAACATGGATGCTGTAATTGTGTTACCTTCTGTTCCCAATAGTCGCCACGAGCACTGCCAGACTTTTAGAAAACAACAAGCAACCAAGTCTTTGAAAAAAAGCTCAAAACAAGGACCCTCGGCCCTGGTAAAAGTTCCAATAATCAATTAGTTAAAACTACATGTCACTGCAGAACAAGTTTTAAGAAAAGTATATTTTAAAAATAAATTCTGTATATCGGTATATATTTTTTTTGAGTACTTATGACAATTGGTACTGTCGACATTAAAAACACATACTCTCTGATTACACCAGGTATTCTGATCACAAACTCCTTCAGGTTTCTGTCAGACCCATCACACTGCTACTTAAAGCTCATTTCTCCCTTAAACACTGTTCAGATTACCAGCTCTAATTGAAATGTACTGTAATTTCTGCCCTATTGAGCGCACCTGAATATAAGCCGCACCCACTAGATTTAAGTAAGAAAAAGGATAAAGTACATATATAGGCCGCATTTGTTAATAGTAAGTCTATGAGAATCTATAATTTTGCTACATTGCCTTATAAGCCGCATAGCTCAAAGCTCATGAAAAAAGTAGCGGCTTATAATCCAGAAATTACAGTACATGGGGCTGAGTGGAGTTTAGTGTTTTTGTCCCGATTTAAAAATACCTGTGTAGTGTGTTACTCACCCAAATGTAGTAATCTTCAACTCATCACCCCTTTCATTTTCTAAGAGGTAAGAAATGAATTCTTGCACCTTTTTATGCAGTAAGAACAAGAACAAAGTTCTGAGGGATTTAGACTGTCTACAACTTCATCAAAAGTTCTGCTGCTGAAGCCCCACCCACACAAACTCAAACTGTTGTTGCTATAGAGAATATCAACATTACAGTGACAGCACAAGTCTGATAACTGTCATGCGTCAATCACAATGACCAAATACTAATTTACTTGATAAATACATTTTACATATAGCCACACCCACTTTGAAAAATGACCAATCACAGAGTAGTGTCTGACAGCACTGAAAGAACAAAGTTCTGCTCCGGAGAAATTGCAAGAACAAGCTGTAAGAACTGCAGAACAGAAGCTGTAAGAACAAAATGATGTAATTTTGTTCTTACAGCTCAAGGCGTAAGAACAAATTTCTTACTTCTTATGAAGTATGAATTTGCCTTAATTATTCTGTGATTGTACTCTCCCTCGCCTCCTCACATAAGCTTTGCATAAACCAACTGAACTCTGGCAACAGACACCTACTAACGAGAGGGTTAGTGGTTAAGATACTCTTTAAACAACTGCTACACTGCTGTAGAACTTCACCCACTTTACCTGCTTCATTCACAGCATGTAGGTAAGCAGGGCAGTAACATCAAGAAATGTTGTACAATGGCTTAGTCAAAATACAGAGTCAAGCTTCTATCTTATTAAATGCCAAATCATCAATAAATAATGTCAATCTTTAACTTTCTTCAAAAGGAAACGATTCATGTTTTCTGGATTTGTTACACTGTCTTGTAGAAGAAAAAATAAAACTGCTTATCCTAAATCAAGCTGCACTGTGTAGATTATGTTAGAAGCAAACTAGCCAGTGATTTATCATTTAGTTTTATGATTTGAGTGAGATTGTAACCGAGTGATTATTTTGTTGTAAAGGTATTTTTAGTATGTCTGTATTATTCCACATAATTGTGAAAATATCTACAGTTATTTTAATATTCTGGTCATGTTGGATCCAATAATTGCTGTAGCCTTTGCTGTGAACAAAAGCCTAAACTTTTTGCATAAAGCAAGTTTACATGATAGTTATACATGTCTGATACAGAAAGATTTGTATTAGCAAGACACTCACCTTCTTCTACTTTACATTTTTGTGTGAAAAAAGTGGTCTCAACAAACCTCCCGGAGTGCTAAATTTCACAAGGAGACTTCTTCAGATTAGGCCAATATTTGAGATCATGCCAATTGTAATTTTTTAAAAAGAGTCACAGGACAAAATCCAAAGCAGGGGCATGTTTTAACCTAACTTATGCTTTCAATCTTGAAACCAAACTTGTTAACTTGTCATAAAAATGACAGAAGAGTGGATAATAATTGTATGGAGCAAGAAAGTGATTGTTACACTTTTGGACAGCAGAAGGCAGCACACACCAAGTCTGATTTCTCTTTAATGGTAACAGAGAGTAAAATGGGGCTTGGCTGTGAGTGAATTTGTGTGTAAAGCAGTACAGGTTAAATGGAAGCTTAGTTGACACCTGCTGCTAAACAATTATTATTCAAATTTCACCAACAAATACTTGTTTAATTAACAACGACTGCATTATTTTTGGTTCTCAATAATGACAATGAGTTGAATGAAATCATGGTAACATATTTTACTAGCTGTAGACAGAAACCAAGTTGATAAATAGAATATGTGAGCTTACATGTGTGTAAACTTTTTCTGTTTACTGCACATAGCTCAGTTTAAATACAAGCAAAAAATAGGCCTAAAATTGTTGTCTTGTTTGACCAAATTTGCCCCACTTGTTCAGAACAGAAGTATGTCTCTTATTAAGCTTCCATGTTTGTAGCTTTTGTCTCCCTTTCACAGTTCCATATGTCAATTCATCTTTCCACAACTGCACCGGGCTTTTTAATAAAGTTTATCTCATTGGAACACATTTTAACCATTTGCCAAACTAAAACCACCCTGTAGTTACATACTTAGCAAAGTCAAAGGATAGTAGTGACTTTATAACTTTTGGTTTGACCACAGCATCATACCTTGCTACAAAAACATTTATATTCAACAAAAGAAAAAAATGTATTGTAATTTCCACTTACTCGTAACACTTGTTGAGATTCAGTTTTTCCTTATATCCTACTATTCATTGCTGTCGAGGCAGCATAAGCCTTTTGTACAAGTCTGACCTCTGGCATTTTATATCTGCTGCTTGTGAATGTCTCCAATACAATACTGAAAATATGATTGAACAGCAATTTAACATTTAAGAAAAGCCAGGTGGTCACTTTTAAAGTCCCTACATAGCATTATTATGTCTTTTAAACCACTTTGAAATTTTTAGACTTGGCATTTCTCTATAGCATTTACTCTTATAATATATTTCTCTTGAAAATACTTTAAAGACATGGTTGGCATAAAGGCATGATTTTTTTTTTCAAAACAAAGTCTCCACAAGAGGGCAATAGGCCTGCATCTGCTCATGCATTGACAAATAAAGGATTTTTGTAAAGGTAAAAACAAAAGTCATTGTCAAAATGGATTAACCTTGCAGCAATGATTTGAGCACTACTGTGATTAAAGGTCTAGCGAAAACATGGACTACAAAAGCATAGGAGAAGAGTTTTACGAATTATAACTTGCTGATGCTTACCTAGGAGCAAATGCTCTGAGGGATGTGCAAATGAAACAAAACAACTCCTAGAATACCGGGTTATAAACCTCAAAAGGGAGCTTAGCATAATAATAGATCCTTTAGTTTAAAGTACTGGCAAAGGTGGTGTCAGGTATGCTAATTATGCTAATCAATTTCAATACTTAACTCAACTTAAACCTCATCTTAAAGCCAACAAGTTTTGCTAAATAACACATTTCAAAGTCAATTTTTGATACCAAGCAGATTTTTAAACCAGTGCAAATTATCATGCATTGTGCGCATACTGTTACTGTTACACAATTCTATAAGGTTTGTCTTTCTGTGATTCACTATCAATACTCCAAATCTATCTACACTTGATTCATCTCTAAATTTTTTTATCAATCTTAGCCCAACACATTGCAGTAGACTCAGAAGCTAATACTACATCGACCACATTAAAAACAGGTGTCTACACAACCGCAAGATTACATTATTAACTCCAGATATGACTCACCACTATTTAAACCACAGTACTGGTTTAATAATCACTTATTACAGTAACGCTTTTAACCAACAATATTAGAGGAAGAAAATTATGGAATCGAAGAAATAGAATTGACTCAGCCCTTGTCACTACTGAACAAGCTTGAAGACAAGGAGGATGTAATCTTATTGTAGCAGCCATCACAGAGGCAGCTAGATATGAAATACAGTCTTCACTTCTCCAGGTAAACATTCATGTATCTGATAAAGGTGGCTATAATTTGAAATGTATCCGACGGTAGCTGATAACTAAATGTCAGTTAAAATACAACAAGAAACATAAAACACAAATGATTAAGAGAGTAACTAGCCTGCTTGTAGCATAAGAAGACGTCAATGTGCTAAAATATTTTATAGGCTGCTACTAGTGCTTTAATTAAGTATAGTATCAGTTTGTAGGAGGTGTTTTTCTATTGTTTGCAGGTAGGTGTCAGTGATGGGCAGCTCATGATAGACCACTAAAGTAACATCTCTTATCAATAGCAGCTGTACTGTATCAGTGCAAGTCTACAGACAATTAGGTGTTAGAATCCTTTGCTATAGAGAATCGTTCATTGTTGGTGGTATTGGTGAAAAATACCTTGATAAACACCTCAAATCCACAAAACCAACAAGTCATCACAAGTATTACTTTCAATCATATAAAATATTTTATTTACCTTGTCCTGCTGGTCTATTCTGAAAAAGTAAAGCATCTGAAAAGCTCTAAATAAAGTCATTGTATTACAACATACCCTTCAAGTACAATGCATTCTGAAATGCATGTGAATCTTACATTAGATTAGCGTTTCATAAGTTTTGAATGCAAAAAATAAACTACATTTAATAACAACTACAAATAGTAACAAATCACATCCAAAAATGATCAGTGTCTCTCTAGATTCATTTCTCAATGGCATTAACACAACAAGATCAAACGCATCCTCTCACTATGAGAAAGCTAAACAGCACAAAGCCACAATCTTTCTTTGATACAGTCTAGCTGGTCACAAGCAGAGAGCAGAGAGGAGGCTAGCGCTACAACCCGCTACATTTGTAAACACTGCCCACATGCTTCCACCTGAAGGAGGAGAGAGCTGTTACTGCTACTCACCGAAGGTAGTACTGTTTTAAAGCAAACGCGGCGTTGGAACAACTCCGAGGAAAATTAAAATCCTCGCCGAGTTCACCCCATTGATTCTTCTCGGAAACCTAGAAAACAGAAAGGAAATGTGGTAGTTAATATTTGACAGGCAAAAAGAAAAAAAGGCTACACAATCAAACTGGTGCTGCTATCTGCGACTGACTGGCCAGCCTCAAATGAGCACCACACGGAACCTTATCAACAACTTCCTTCAACCGTTAAAGGGATAGGTTTGGCATTTTGTGAACGTGGGTTAAGTAGATACACACAAGCAGCTCTTTGTAAAACAAAAGACTAAAGTAAAAACCATGTATTGTAGGTTAGAATGTTATGTTTTTTATTTTTTAATTCCAATGTGTATTTTGTACATTTTGCTGCAGCATTGTAACACCTAGATTTCTGCTGCTGTTGGTTTATGTAATGTGCAGAACATTTAAAAGCACTAAGAACATTAGCTAAACAGTGAATAATAAAAAAAAAAAAATTCCAATTGGCAGGGTCAGGCAGGGGACTGTTGGAATTTAAAAGCATGAAGAAAATTCAGTGTTTTGGTTTATTATGTCAAATATTATATAAATTATAATAAATCTAGTTTGACTGAAAAATTTGATCTTCAAGTAACATTATTGTTCAGATGGCTTGTTAGGGAGGATCCCATTCCACTGCTTGAATTTGGTTCAGATAGAGGGCACACTGAGGTGCTAGTGACCTCTGTGTCCCCTGCTCTGACAATAGTTTTGATGTTGCGACCCATACTTGCAGATACACAAGACATGTTTTGTTCTTGCCTGCCTTTTTCAATTCCTCAAGTCATTAAACTTTGGGGCTACATTTAAATGTCTGGAATCAGTCTTTGAGTGTTTAGAGTGTCTACAAATAGAAGCAGAGTAGTTTCAATGTGTTATAGGCTACAACAATGTTCAACTTTCGCCATAACCACATACTACATAAATAGCACACATACTGATCAGTTGGAGAAAAATCCTCTTTTAGGCTGTCAGATGAAAAGAACTTCAGCCTTTTTTGTAATGTGAAAAGAGCATTTTAGTCATTCATATAGCATCTTTACTTCTTTTCTGTGAATGCCCATAAGTGCAACAAAAGGAACCCATAAATAGTACACCACTTTGTAGAAACAGTTCAAAGTAAACATAGCCAATACGCCAAATAACAAAGGTATATCACAATTTCCTTGAGTCAGATAATAAATTAGATATTATTTTGATTCATGGCGTCTTGGTGTATAAATATTGCCATAAAAGTTTAACTTTTAATGTCATTTGACTCTTTTGAATAGTTCTCACGTCACTGAAATGGTTTAAATTCACCTGTCATTTACTCAAAACTATGCTTAGTGTGGTCGTTAGGAGACTTGGGTTATAAAAAGGTGTCTTTATTTGCAGAGATGGATTCGAGTCTTTAGCAGAAACAAATTCAAGAGACAATTGATAAGTCTTGTATAAACCATGTAATCATCATATTGCTAAAGAATTGATATCAAGATTATTTTGCATCATCATATTGCCCAGTCAGTTCAAAGTAAACAAAACTAGTATAATTTAGTTTTAACACACACACATTTATTGTGTAGTAGACCAGAACAAGTAATTTCTTGTTGCAGACAATTAAGAAATGTCTTGTCCAAATATGCCAATAATAAAATGGTGAAGAGCCACTTTGAAAAGTCATTGCTTGTGGCCCCATTCAAAGCAGAGCGTGGTTTTGTTTATAATTGCTCCAGACTGCAACCTGTGCACACTGTCAACTCTCTGACTCCTGCCTACAATAAGGAGCTCAAATGCCTATTTTAAAATACAGAGACAACCTTTAAATAGATTAGATTTTAAAGATGCACATTTAAATGTACTTTAATGTATCTTTTATAGCACATAGAAGTTTCAACACGTGTCATTTGTGCTTATTTGTATTTGACATATCTCTGTAAGTGGCTCTCTCTTTACTATCATTACTGTTGAGGCTAGTTAGCAACACTGCTAACAAGCTAACTTTTCGGTTACGCTCCAAAATGTGAAAGCGAGCCATCGGGAGCTATCTATGTAAACAAAAGCACACATGTTTTAGCTGGCGGCGACTCTGTTTAGCATTTTAGTGCAGGTTTAGGTCACATTTACTGTCTCCACTGTATGGGCCCAATGCGAGGCCTACATTTTGTGGCAAGCCGAGAAGCCGAAGAACATGGCTGAGATGAAAAACGAAGATATTGGTTTGTTTTTCAGTATTAAATGAGTGTTGTAAAGTGTAGCCGCGTTTCAGAGTCAGTATAATCAATGTGAAATGTACCAGAGTCGCTCCAAACTGCGCTCTGACTGACTGGAGCCTCTTTCTCAATGCAAAGCGCACACAACAACACCACACAACCACATTGCATTGAGACACAAACTACTAGCACAAGGCCATGCACCCGGACTACTAAGGCTTTCCAAGAGGCTTACAGTTGTCCTGGACTGTCTGGGCAGAGTTGCTGCACGAATCAGAAGTGTCCAAAGGCAGCGAAAAGTGTTGAGAAAACCCCACTTAAATAGGCTCGCCACTCACCTTCGCGAAGCCACCTAAAGATACGACTCTGACATAGAGAGCGCCCAGGTCCAGCTCTTTCCCACCCACGACAGGAATCTTTTTAAACGGCGATCTGTGAAGAAAACACAAAAATAAACCACACATATGTTTAGCAGACACTTCAAAGTTACTTACGAAGAAGTGCAATTGCTATATAAAGTTGAATTTCTTAGTGATAAACCCGCCTAAATCTTACCCTCTGGCTTGGTGAAATTGCCGCAGCTCGTCCAGGAAAGCCTGTTTTTTCCTTCGCTGATCTAGTAGGTTTTTCCCCGTCGAATTTGCCATTGTTTTCTCACGCCAAAACGCTTCAATCCACTTCTGTCGCTTCTTAAGACACCAAGGATCCCATACTCCGCCGGCGCTCAGTCATTCGCGGAGCCGAGTGTTGGAAAAGTTAAAGAAATAGCTGCGGTAGCGCGGAGAGCGGCAGCTGGGGCTCGCTAATAAAGACTGATGCTACAAAACCGACCCAAGGCGAGTTCACACGCACGGACACCAGCACGAGACGTCTAGCATGGCGAAATGTGCACGAGTAAAGCTTTTGTTCGCGGTTGTATCGGTTTGGAGTGGTTTGACAGTGCGTTAGGAGGACACACACTGTAGATAGAGCGGCACAGGGGATCAGTGTTGAGACAAAAAGAGGAGAAGGCCGCGGCGGCGAGAGGAGCCCCGGCCTGCCATGCGTGCAGCGCCCCTCACAGACACACTGGGTACTGCAGCGTGTGTCCCGAGCAGAAACGGACGCCGCTCTTGAACAATGGACTGTTTTCTTTTTTAGGGACCGTCTGACAATCTCCCCTCTCCGCTCAGAAACGGGTCAGGAGGCGCTAGTGGGAAATGTCCCGTGGGGGAGGGGATAGCACTAATTACCATTAGGGCTCATGTTATCTCAACCAGGCGTGTAATAGAGGGCGACTAGACAGTAAGTTTATCAAATATTTATTTATTTATAACTACACAATATGCCATTTAGAGATGAGCAAAGCAAATAAATAATGTTATAAAACAAAAATACATTATTGTGGCACTTATCAATAAACAATAAACAAGCCCAGTAATAACTTTTTTTTAACTGGTTTAATAAAACTTATCTGAAACAATTAACAAGTGCTACCATAATACTTATCATATAATAACTCAGAAGCATGTTTTGTTTGTTTGTTTTTTTAAAGGGCCACCGTGTAAATATAAAAACAACTTTCTAGATTAGATGTCTAAAAGCAACTATAGCTGTATTGTTAACACTATGGTATCCACATTAAAATTATTCCAATGTCTATTTCTATTGAATTATACAGATGACTTTTTACTTCCAGAAAGTCACACAGTGCAACTTTAAGTGCAACCAGTAAGTTGTGATGTTTCATTTATTCAAGTTAAATTACATAGCCTATAAAGTTACATAAATGAAAATGTTATAATGTGTTATATGTGTTAATATTACGGCCTGTATGTGACTTTTTATAGGGGAATTACATTGTAATGCCATAATAGTGTGTTGTATTTGACCCAGTGTTACTGTAAAATTGTAATACATTATATTACTAGTTAGGACATTGTACAATACTAGTCCTATTACATTTACTCTTGATTACTGATTAATTTATGAAAATTAGATCATATTTTATTCACCTTTAAGCCAACAGACAGTATTTTAGTGGTGTTTTGGTCTTGTTGTTTTCAATAGAATATATAAGCAATTAATTTATATGCAAGTAAGTGACTCAGATTGTAACTAGTAATATAATGTAATTATAAGTAATGAGTTACACTACTTAGTTACTGAAAAAGGGGGTATATCACAGTTACTTTTGTAATGTTACTCCCAACACTGGCTATAGCCCATATGTTGTTGTTGTTGTTGTTGTTGTTGTTTTAATATTGTGCATTGTACTGGTCAATTGTAAAGCACACCCAGGCAGCAAAAGTTGAAATAAAGTTGGATAGGCTGAAATATTTTTTTAAAAAGAGTGTTTTATTTTACTAGTGTTATAACCAACTAATTGCCTAACTAATTTTTATTCGGGAGCTGCATAGAAGCCTTTTGTCTAGATTGCTTCCCTATCAGATAATGCCAATATAATGGTAGCCTGTTTATAAGAAGCTTTGCCATTATTCCACCTTTCTGTCCACTGTAACTTGCTGAATGACTCGTTCATAGTTGCAAAATGTGAGAGGCAGGGGGAGGGTAAGTTGCGCCTATCCCTTGCTCGCTGCTGGATGCTTCAAAATGACTTTTATCTCACGGGATGGTGAGAATTACTCCTGATCCCTTCTCTCTGTTCTGCCAGGCGCTCGGATATCTTCGTCTTGATGGGGTTACATTCAACCATTACACGTACCCCTTTGCTCAATGAAAAACCTGTCACAAAATGGCGGAGACGTACGTTAGCAGACCCCATTTTGAGGAATTGACATAAGACAACTTATTACTGTGTGTATTTGCGCGATTTTTATGGATATTGTTGTGTTTTTTCGCAAACTGAGCAGCGGAGGACCTCGCGAGTTCAGCACGCGCCGGTTTGGACTCCTGAAATGTTGTGGGCTCAAGAGGCGCCCGCTCTGTCGCGCTCTCGTTAGCGCCACTGTACTTTATCACGTTTTCCGCCTTTTTAAACTTAATTTCTCAAACTTCATTGTATTGGGCAGCCTATACACAACATTATTAACATGCTGCATGCTCACTGATATGTTCATGTGCCTTATGTTTGTGCAAATTCAGAATATTTCTCTTTCATTGTCTTAATCTCGCTTCACATTGCCATAGCGTCGTGTCCCTGGTGTTTGTATTGGCAACTGTCACTTTAGAACATATTGACTCAGAGCAGTGCAAACACCTCCCCCAGTCTTTCCTTTACTTTATTTTTCGGTAATTGTTACAGTAAATTTATTGGTCATTACCTCAGAATAGGTGCGAGTCGACACTGCTTTATGTACAGCTAACAGCAGGCTAATGCTAGCCGCCCTGTAGTCGTCGTGACAGATTTATGTGGTAAAGTGGCTTTACTAGTTGGTAAACAGTAGTAACATAATCATTTAATAGAATGCAAGCGACACTTATAAACCTACTTAATAGTAATTCACTATATAGAGGGAAATTGTAACTAATTATAAGTCTATTGTCTAATGGCATGCCATTGGGGCTTTTTATGTAGCCTAATTTATATTTCTGTAGGCCAAAAGGTTTTATTAGGCTTTTTATTAGCCACATGAAACTAAACATCTTGGTTTTTGAATTGTAAAAAGTTCTCAAAGTGTTTCATTATGGGGACTTTCAGTTGTTCAAATTATAATTTTTTTAGACTTAACAGTGTAGCTATGTAAATTAATTTTCTATAGATGTTTTAGCATCTTGATTTGTCATATGAATATTTTAGGCCTATGGTTATTTGTATGGTTTGTCAATGATAATTGCTAGGCCTTTAAGTACAAATGTATTTATTATTGAGGAAAAAAGGCTACAGGTGCTGCAATAAAATAGTTTAAGGATTCATTGTGCCTCATTTATTTCAGGGCCTACAAGCAGTTTTAATTTGCCTCTGATCATCTTACTAGAGCAGCTTCTCTTGATGCATGCACCTCTGCGTCTAGACTACTGTAAGTTAAATTGCTCCCACAAGTGCACACAGTCACTGAAGCCATCACAGAGTGGTGTTCATTCGTTGTGACAGCTCGTCCACCCGCGGCATATGGCCCAAAAGGTGCTCGAGTAAACCCAAGCTCCCGTAGACAAAAGCCCCCAGTGGGACATTAACTGCATATAGCGTCCTTATTACTCATGTAGCTGCAGCCTATAGTTAGGGTTCAATAATCCAGTGAGAAATGTTTTGTCGCATGGCGTCCTCTGCTGGACAAATGGTATTGCACAGAATTAGCTCATTAGTTAGGGAACATATTGTACTTAATGCAGATCTGTAGGGATTTTTAAAGGGACATGCAGCACATTAATCAAACGCATCTTAGAGTTTTTCGCCTGCACACTCAGTTTGGAGAGAGATGGGAGACGTGGCATTATACAGTTTGGGATTTTAAAATCTATCTAGATGAAATAGGGCTATATATTTTTTTACACATCTAAAGGCAAAACAGGTGGCTGACAGCCAATTTAGAGAAGCATGTGATGTGATGCTGCTCTTGTCAGGATCAACCAATACAGTGCCTTGCAAAAGTATTCAACCCCCTTGAACTTTTCTACATTTTGACCACAAAAATCAAATATATTTCACTGAAACTTTGTGTGCAAGACCAACACTAAGTTGCACACAATTGTGAAGTTGAAGGACAGTCATACATAATCTTTTTTTTTTTTTTTTGCAAATTAAAACCTGAAAAGTAAAAGTAGGCATGCACAATTATCCAACCCCCTTTTTTTGAGTGCAACACTTTAGAGGCTTTAGAAGGTTCCAATGTTGACCTAACAAATAAATAGAGTCCACCTGTGTGTAATCTACTCTCAGTATAAATGTAGCTGTTCTGTAAAAACCTCAGAGGTTTGTTTGAGAGTATTGGGGAGCAGTCAGCACCATGATGTCCAAGGAACACACCACAGGTCAGGAATAAATTTGTGAAAAAGTAAAAAGCAGGATTAAGTTTTAAAAAGATTTCCAAGGCTCTAAACATCTCACGGAGCACTGTTTACACCATCATCCATAAATGGAAGGAGTATGGCACAACTGCAAATCTACCAAAACCAGGCCGTACACTTGAACTTACAGTCCGAACAAGGAGAGAACTGGTCAGAGATGTAGCCAAGAGGCCCTTGGTGACTCTGAAGGAACTGCAAAGATCTACACCCCAGGTTGGGGAATCTGTCAACAGTACAACTTTTAGTCGTGCACTACACAAATCTGGCCTTTATGGAAGAAAGCCATTGCTGAAAGAAAGCCATAAGAAATCCCGTTTTCAGTTTGCTAAAAGCCATGTGGGGGACACAGTAACCATGTGGAGGAAGATGCTCTGGTCAGATGGGACCAAAATTGAACTTTTTGGCCAAAATACAAAACGCTATGTGTGGCAGAAACCTAACACTGCTCATGACTCTGAATACACCATCCCTACGGTCAAAAATAGAATTTGCAGCATTATTTTCTGGACGTGCTTTTCTTCAGCAGGGGCACAGGGAATATGGTCAGAGTTCATGGTAAGATGGATGGAGCCAAATACAGGGCAATATTGGAAGAAAACCTATTGGAGACTGCAAAACACTTGAGACTGGGGCGGAGGTTCATCTTTCAACAGGACAACGACCCCAAACATAAAGCCAAGGCTACATTGGAATGGTTTAAAACAAAACATATTCATGTCTTAGAATGGCCCAGTCAAAGCCCAGACCTAAATCCAATCGAGAATCTGTGGCAAGATCTGAAAACTGCTGTTCACAAACACACTCTATCTAATCTGACTGAGCTGGAGCTATTTTGCAAAGAAGAATGGGCAAAAATTTCAGTCTCAAGATGTGGAAAGCTGGTAGAAACATACCCAAAGAGACTTGGAGCTGTAATTGCAGCAAAAGGCGGTTCCAGAAAATATTGACTCAGAGGGGTTGGATAATATTGCACGCCTACTTTTCAGCTTTTAATTTGTAAAAAAAAAAAAAAAAATCATGTATGACTGTCCTTCTACTTCACAATTGTGTGCAACTTAGTGTTGGTCTTTCACACAAAGTTTCAGTGAAATATATTTATGTTTGTGGTCATAATAAGAGAAAAGTTTAAGGGGGTTGAATACTTTTGCAAGGCACTGTATATAGGGAAATGCACCTAATGTTAATGTAATTATAAACTCCAAAGATAAAGAGATCATTTTATTCAGTAATTATGCAGTTACTGGCTGCACAAAACAAGTTGAGGTTTTTTAATCTTTTTTCAAAAATGATGATGATTTTTAAAAATGATAATTGGCTGTAAAATTATTATTTGAGCGTAAAAGATAGCCTTTTGTTACAATAAACAATAGCAAGAAAATGCAGAAATCTTTATCTTTAAATTTTGCCTATTCACCTAATTCTGCCCCGCCCACGTTTCTTGACATTGCACTTCCGGTTTAGCTCTGTTACAGTAGCTAACGTGTTAACTTGTCTGTTTTGTGGGGCAATCTCAAATAGATTTAACTGCAAGATAAAATACATGTCTATATTTTAGGCTAACTGCAGCTAAACCGGAAGTAGTCTGTAAAGAAAAGTGAGCGGGCTAAAATTAGGTGAATATTTTTTTTTTTTTCTTAAGGCAAGACTTTAAAACCACCCGCGGGAGTTTTGAATTGTAGCCCTCTGAACTGTGTTTTTAGTCATACAAAATATTTTATTTAGGCTAGGCCTATTTATTTCCCCCTGCTTTATGAGTGTTGTGTTACACTATACAGTTGGCTGAAGTAGCCTACAATGCAATAGCCCATTGCATCATTTGCAATTAGGCTTTTAGTTGGCTACTACAGATTTTCTGCATTGGTTTGACTCTTTTCTTGAAACTAAAATGCATTCTCAAAATTACATAAACAAATCTCCAAACAAACACATTTTACAAATAAAAAGATCTTACTGATTCAAACTGATTCTCAATGACTGTTTTCTCCAAACATGAAGCATGATTTCACTGTGTAAGCCATATGCACAATCATCTGTTCAATGGTCCAAATGTGTCACCAACACTCTAATATCTTATCATGTGATGACTTGTTCTCTACCTCAATGTGATTTCACACTATGATGCATATTAACATGAGCTAGAATGACACTAAATTACAGTTTTTCTGAATCACTTTGACACACTTGTCAATTTGCAAAACAGCTCACACAGAATCCCAACTTGAGCTTCATTTTTTTTTTAAACTACATTTCGGCTCAAGCTAAATTCAGCTTTACATTCAAAACAGTTACATTTTCCAGTCAAAAGCAACTTTTACTAATAAAACTCACACATTTCAACTGTTTTCATGTGTTTTATCATCCATTTGACTTTACAGCTCAGAAGCTTTAGTCCTGACCTGTGACAAACTGACCAAAGGTTCAGTTCATATGTCATTCACACTTCACACAAATCTGCATAGCGAAGTTGTGTTTTAAATCAAGCATTTGTACAAAAAAACAACAACAACAACAACAACAACAACATATGAATGTACATTTAAGATTACTCTCTGATTTGTGAACTGCTTTACATATTATCCAAACTTGCTGCTTGCTAAAGATGGTTGAGAGATGTCGTCCACATCAGCACTTTGTAATCTGTGTGACTGACAAGCCATTTACATCAACATCACACTGGAAACATATATATTTATACATTCCTAGTGTGCGATTTTGCTCAGATCTTTGTTTCTGTCTGATTCATATGATTATTCTTTGTTGTCTGATCTTTCTGCTCATGTGATTTTAGATTTTGCGGTGGTGTGTGTCTGCAGATATAAGTAGACTGTGTTATAGCAAAAGTCCTTTACTGTATGAGAACAGGTCTGTTGTTTAGGAGAAACAAACTAAACTTACAAAACATGTGAGTTTGAGAATGAGGGCTGTGTTAACTGTTCTGAGAGTCTGAAAACTGAATGAATGAAAAATGTAGCAAAAGTTCTGACCATTACAGATTTTATTCAGATAAACGTTTGACTCAAGTGATCAAAATAAACTAAGTTTTAAAAAGTGTGTCATCATTGAGAAAAACTGTAAAATTTACAAAGAAAATAAATGGGAGAAAAACAACATTAGTAAATTAGCATACAATTACATATCATTCTTGTTTATTTAGATGAGAAACATGTATGAACATATTGGGATATAAGCGTTGCTAGTAAACTATAATGTTGCACAGAAATGTGCCAAACGTGTGTTTAGCCAAATTATTTTATCAATCTAAGACTAAATAAACTACGGAAGCTCAGTACTGCCAATCTCTACTTTATTTTTTTTCCCAGCTGTATCACGAAATTTCGTAATAACTATCACGTAATTACGTGATACAAAAAAAATATAATAATAATATATTTTTTTTTTTTCATTTTTGGTATCACGAAATAACGTGATACTATCACGTAATAACGTGACCCCCCCCCCCCCCCAAAAAAAAAATATATATATATATATTATTTTTATTTTTTTTTTTTTTTGGTATTTGGTATCACGTTATTACGTGATAGTATCACGTTATTTCGTGATAGTATCACGTAATAGGTGGGTTTCATGTGACATCACAACATTAGACTGTTCAATGTTATTTCAATGAGGTGGAGGGCAGCTAAAATTAATATTATTTAAATGCAGTTTAATTTTGTAATACAAGCGAGTAATGGGTCTAGTCATTCTAGAAATCGCCACTTTTTAAATTTACAAAATATTTTTTGATTTATTTCATAGGAAAGTACAATGTTATTAATAGGAAAAAATTCCTCTTGCCCTCCACCTGACTTGTAACTGCCAAGAATTCTAGAATGTGAAACCCACCTATTACGTGATAGTTATCACGAAATTTCGTGATACAGCTGGAAAAAAAAATAAGTAGAGATTGGCAGTACTGAGCTTCCGTAATAAACCAAACCACTGATGAAGCCTATAATTGTATTCTAGTTAGACCTCTGCCATAGTGAGAAAACATCTAAGCTTTTTGACTTGGGGTGCTCACACAGTCCCAAAGGGACAATGTATTTTGTGGTCAATGATTTAGATTAGAAAAAAATATTTGATTTTGACACAAACTGTTAGGAGAGAGAGCTCTTGCAGGTAACCCATGGTGTGGGGTGAGCCATCCAGGTTAGCAAAAGTGACCAAGTGAAGGCAAATGAGCCAAGATCTTACTTTTATGGTACTGCCTCTATACATTAACTGAATTCACATTAACTGAATTTTTTTTGAAGAGATATGTATTTTTGCCAGTGAACTGTAATGATTAGACGAATTACCAGGCTGTTTGGTAATTATCTTGCAGTTATAAGAATGGCATCTCTGTTTTAAGAAATGAGCCAAACCAATAGAGGAAAAACTGTAACTTTAGACGCAGTTGCCCTAAGCAGCTGTTTGTGTTGTACCCAAAGAACCACTAGATGTCAGCAGTGTCAAATGTATAAACGTTTGTATTTTCTTACGGTTGCAACTTCACACATTTTCGCTGTTTCGTTTTTAAAAGCACACATTCATGGATGTATTATTTAAAGCAAGTTATTTGTCCTTGTTCGGATCCTACAGGGTAACGTTATATGAAGGAATAAGCTTTGGAGAAAAACAAAACAAAACTGAATGAATAAGAATCACAAATGGGCAACTTTTACGCTTTAAACTATTAAACGACAGATACTCGTGCATGTTTTAGTCTTATTGGAAAGACAAATTTTCAATCAAGGCACAAAATCAGTTATTAAACTGCCGTAGGCCTACTAAACAAAACAACAAGAAGAGCTATGTTTTAAGGCGCATTCGGTTGCTTAAAAAGAGCCGATTTACAGATGATGGGTGACAAATGTGTTAGACTGAACAACTAGTTGACCTGTTGATATAGGCTATAGGCTATTTGCGTGCAGTTCTTTATTTTGTTGTTCAAGCAATCAGGTGAAGTACATGTCCTGCCCCTTTCGTCCAAACGCGGCAATTTGATTGGCTGTTTCGAACAGCGCGATCCACAAAATACGACAAGCGGAGAACATGAGTAACCCAACTGAACAAACGATAAACCAACGATTTCATCAAGGATAAACGTGATCGAGACGAACAAACTACTAAAGCAGATATTTTTAACGAACATCTTACCGTAGAGCGCTCCGGTGAGTCTGTAGTTTCATTTTATTAGCTTATCTCAGAAGTGAAAGTTGTCAAGTGAGCGTTTTTGCCTCAAATCCATGAGGGAGTCGCGTGGACGTGATTCATGCGTGATGTAGCGTGCTTCCTAGCAACGCTTTAGCAACAGAATTATCATTTGCATTTTGAGCTAAGCTACCCCTTCATAATGTTCATGTTCAAAGTGCATTATGGTCTGTTTGATTAGCGAGTGTTTTAAAGTAGTTTGAGTCAGTAATACTAACCTGTTCTTAACTACGGTAGTTAAAAGTAGTCAAGCAAGATGCAACTCAACAGGTTGTCCTGGGATAGCTAATGGCTCCTCTGTGGAATGTGGATCTACAGACAGATTTGAAATTCTTCTGACCATAGAAGTAACATCAATGATGTATTAGAAAATTCTACAGGCTTACATGTACAGTTTAACTTGATGTACATTTCTTGTGGTAGATGGCAATCTAAACTAAATAATAAAAAAATAAACTATATCTAGGTTCTTGTAATAATGACATATCTTGGAACGATTGAGTGGTTAAACTAAACCCTTTGCATAGGCTAATGAAAGGTATTAGGATTTGTCAGATTTGCCCTGTCTAAAAGCCTTTCATGATTGGCACAGACATGGAAAGTATCAGAGTAGTACAACAACCCAGTTAATGCTATGGCTGTACCTTTTTGTGTTATAGTATTAATTTAAACCTGGGTGTATTTTTAGAAATCAAACATTTCCAATCTTGTTTTTGAACAATATAGCAATCAAAGAATGTGAGTCTTTGACAAGAAGGCCTGAAGCATGTATTAAAGCAATTAATGTGTTTATGTCTAATAGTAGGTCTATTTATTTTGTCAATGTAATAACAATCAATGTTTTCCAATGCTTTTGATCAGACTGGATGTGTGTGGTGACATGACAATGTGTATTGGGCCAATTCTAGTTTTCCTGTTAAAGGAAAAGGGATGAGGTAAAGCCAGATGTTTCCTCAGACAGCTTTGAGAAGTTACAGGTTTACTATTTTTGGACTTTCTGTAGATGATGTTGCCTTAAATCTAACAGATGCTTTGGTATAAATGACCTGCCGATAAAAATGTAAGTGGCTCTTCGTGTCTTTATTGGCTAAATTGTCAGACAAATTAATGTATGACAGGAATGATTTGTGTTTTTTCAAAAAAGACTTAAAGCAAAGTGATGATTAATTTATATTGATAAGTTTTATTAGATTTTGAAAAAAAAAATTATTGTTGTTGTTTTATATTTTTCTTTCAGTGACAGTTTGAAAATGTATTAGCACATTGTGTTTATTGGATGATTGTAAGCTACACTGAAATATGCGGAGATGTCCTGACTGTGACTTATCAAACTTTAAACATACTATAGACTTGCATACTGTTTCTGTTGTAGAATGTTCTACAGCGGGGGTCTCAAACTCAAATGGGCCGAAAAAATCAAAGTCATGGTTGGTCGAGAGCCGCACTTTAAATTCAGGCCTCACTATTTTATAATCTATATTTATACGGCTAGACTACATAATGCCTAATGTATATTTTAATATGTCCATATACACTGTTTTACATTTTACATCAAACACACACGAGTGACAAAGTTAATAAAAGTGGGTAACAAGGGTCAAATTGTTCCCCTCTGGAAAATTTTGGACTAATTATAAGTATTTGTTGTATTCTAGTGCATTTTAAAGGTTTTCTAGGCATCTCTCAATAATATTTGATTAGTGGGCCACTATTATAAATAATCAGAAATCATCCTGGGGCCACATGAAATCATCTGGTGGGCCGCATTTGGCCCCGGGCCGCCAGTTTGAGACCCCTGTTCTACAGTATAACATTAATCTTTATTTGCATTATTGGGGATGCTTTACAACTGAAATAACACATTGAACAAAATTATGAATTTAGAAATACGTCTCCAATAAATCGTAGCTACAAGAACTTGATTTATAACGGATCGACAATCAACTTCATGAGTCTGCTTTTCCAGTACTTCAGTAGAGTAAGTAAAAAAATATAATCACATTTCTCATTTTGACCGATCTCAATCTTCGATTTGAATTTGTTTCACCTTTTCAAAAACAAAAGAAAAATGGCCTTTATAAACATAAACAAAGGCAAAAACGCTTAATATGTCCCATTTATTATTTGTTTTTTTTTTTATTAAATATCAGAATTCTGCCTCAAAGCTTGACTTTTGCTCCAATCCACAAATTTTTACTGACAAAGAATTTACTATTTGATTCGATTTGATCTCGATCTCTCAATTTTTTTAATTAATTAATTAATTAATTGCCCAACCCTATAGAGTGAAGTTAGATGGATATATAGTATGTAACTAATAACTAACAATTAGAGCTTAACGAAAACTGATGTATGATTTACAACAGTCACTTGATTAATCCCTAGCAGGGTTCAGATAGTTGAGACCCTGTTGTATGGTGCATACGTGTGAAGTGTGATTTGGATGCGTATGATCCCGGAGGTTTTTGATGGTCAGACTAGTAAATTGCATTGACTTCGCTGTTAGCACTTTGATAACCGATATGTTTTTGTATCACTTCCATTTCTCTGTGGAAATAGCCTAAATTGTTGAAACATTGTAATGATTAAAACCAGTTAAATTTGTTTACTGAGAGAAGTTTAAGATGCATGCATAATGGGTCTTAATGAGCATTTATAATAATAACTATATACTTGATTTTCTACACAAATATGCTGCCACTCGTTGTTGATGAATGGGTCCACACATCCTAGTTTCATCATAATGAACCATCTGCTGATCTTTGGCATTGGGTCTGTCGTGTGGGGTCTGCCAAAGCCCTATAAAGTTAAGACACGCTCCTGAGACAAAGAGGCTTAATGAGGTAAAGTGCACGTGGCACATATGGACCACCACTCTGCCCCGAACACAATGGGCAGAATAATGAAATCTTGGATTAGCCTTCATTTATTTAGGATGCAGCGCACGACAGGCCGTCGGGAGGGGCCGTGTGCGTGTGGGAGGGGTTTGCTGCTGGTTGTCAGACCAGAGAAACCTTGGATTGAATTATGAATTGATAGTGGGTTAAGTCTGGCTTTAGTCAATAATTTAATTATTTTAATTGTTAATAGGTCTACATGCATTTGAAATTTACATTTTTGTCCTCCTTAACCAAAACATTTATTTACGAACATCAAGAACCGCTATATCTCTTGACATTTAACAACCTTTGAGGAAAGGTTGGGAATAATAATTACTTCAACGTGACATTAGTGTAAAAATGTCTTTAAAAATATTTACTCTAAATAAAACAATTATTTAGGTAAGTTAAGAGATTGTATAAATTATGAATTTATGTATTTAAATCAAATTTCACTCACATTTAAATTATTTATTTACTTAAAGTAAAATTATTTGCCAGTGTCAATAGAACCAGACTAAGAAAACACATCTCATTCTTCTAAAAAAGAATTATTTTAACTTGATAAGAAAAGAATTTGTAAGTCACCTAAATCAAGAACGAGACCGGTAATATGAATGTAACTATGAATGTGGCTACTCAATCTTATCAAATAATCAAAAGAAAAATCAATAAAATAATTCTTATGAATCTTATGAATATTTACTGCACATTTGAACTCTTCCTACTGCTGAGACAAACCATGAAGCTCGCATTCGCAAGATCTTGAATCAGGTTTGCAGTGCAACCAGAAGATGGACGATTAATCTTCTGTGCTTGTTCAGCACGATGAATGATGACCCTAATCACACTGGCATGAGTGAGGAGAGCAAATAATCATTTTAGGGAAATCATTTTCTCCCCATCACTCAAACTCTCAGGGGGTTTGTTTGTTATGTGCATTGTGTGTAACAATCACACAGTTTTGTTTTGGTGAAGAAAACAGTTGGGACAATGGCAACAGGTGGTGGGGCTATGGCAACATCAATTGGATGTGAGAGAAAACCTAAATAAACAAACTGTAATCAAACTGTTTAATGAATAATACATTTTTGTGTCTTCACCTTGATCTTTTTTTGTAAAAACAAATTTTATAAACAAAACAAAAATTAATAATAATTAAAAAAAGTTAGTTAAAAGTTTATTAGAGATAACTAAATGAGTATCAGCCTTATTTTAAGTTTGATGAATTCCCCTGCAATTCTATTAAACAATTGCTCATGTTTTTTTTATTCTGTAGTTCATTTAGAATTAAAATAACTTCATTAATACTGAAAAATTGTAATACATAAGAAAAATCTACAGAATGTGCATAAAAAATGGGACTGTTTTCACAAATATTCAGCTCTCCTTGGACCCTCATGTTTCTCTGCTAAAGCTGATTAAGGTGAAAGGTGCCTCAGGTTTAAAGCTCTACATTTACACATAATAACCATGGAGTATTAGACAATGCAATCCCAGGTAATTAGGCTGAGCTGTATTGCCCCATGACCCACTATCTCCTCACTCAGTCTGACCTTTGGAGAGAGATGGAGGAAGTGAGCATGTTATAAAGTGTCAAAGTCAACAATTTATTTGTGATATTTTGAACTGTAGCCAACAAACATAGAATAACATCAGGATTTGTCAACTAAAGTGCTGTAAATGAAAAATGCACAAATTTGAGTTTTTGTAGGAAAGCAAATGTGGAAAATCTGGACATTGATGATGTATAAAATTGCCAAATAAGCACACATAAAACCTTCAGTTTAGCAGAATATATTTTATCTTTGTTTTGATCATTTGCATGGGATTAGTTGTGTGTTTTATACTGGTAAATCTGTAAAAGTTAACGCTCTTTGTGCTTACTGATGTCGCGGTTACAAATGGATTATTTTTGACAAGCATCAGTGAAAAGTGATTTGTTGTTTGTCTGAAAGCAGTTGGTGAGTTTGTTGTTGTTGATTTGTAAACGGCTTCTGTTTGGTCCCAGCTCAGAAACCCTGTTGTCATTATTTACACTGGGCTCTGTGTGGAGAATGTGGAACAACGGCTCCCATTGGCACAAAGCCAGACTGCAGCAGGTTATAGCACTGACTCAGCAACAGACTCATGATTAGACAGTGATGAGTAAGATCTTCTTAACTGTTTTTACGTTCATAAATCATTCAGATTTGTTCTTCTGCAGCATTATCATATCAGCCAAGATCATTTTGATTGCCTCCCCTGTGTTATTTCCTTTGCAGCCTGTAGATGGACCCCTAACTCAATTTCTAACATGGAATGGACACAGCACAAGTAATGCATGATATTTGCCCTTTAAAGTTTGAAGAAATTGTTCCAGCATTTACCATGGTAATGTTTGCATATGTCATGAAAGTACCACAGGATGTTATTATTTGTTGAGCAAAGTCATCAAGCTACTGTAATGCGTAGCCTACATTGCGCTGGAACATTCTTGTTTTGGTTTAGCTCTTGTTTTGGACAGATATGTGATTAGATCTTGTTTGTTTGTGGAAAGATTATCAAGATTTTGTCAGCTTTTACACTAGATGTGAAACTTGCACTGACTGCAGTCTGTTTTCACCGTTCAACGTCGGGCTTACAAGAACTTGCTGGTTTTGAGTCAGCAAAAGGGGGCTTTGGTGCAGGAGATGACCCAGAGACTTTGAACAAGCCCTGGATTATCATCCACAAATCATGATGGCATAGGCAGGTGGCTCCTTCTCATGCTCTTGTTAAGAGGGGGTTTAGCAGCTCCTCCACTGCAAGGACAAGAGGGCTTTGAACAAGAATTAAAGACGCATGAGGAGGACCATTTTGTGAAATGGTATTGCATCTTGATGTATTTTTCCTGTTTTGTAAAGCACTTTGAGTTGCTCTGAGTATGAATTGTGCTATACAAATAAATTTGCCTTGCCTTGCCAACTATGACATCAAATTTCAATCATAAAGTCTAGGGCATGGCAATAATATAAATGTCACAATATTGAGATTCATTCATGTCTAATCATTAGTTATATTGTTGTGTTTTTCAAGCTCCTGTTGTTAAACACGTGGAATAAAACAGAAGTCAGACTTTGGGGGATTTGTTTATTCTTTTAATAAATGGCAAAGACTGACAGTCTAGCTTGGCTAAATAAAGTCCCTCTTGAAAATTAAATTGTAAGCTCAAGTGTCGAGAAAGGCGTAATTAGAAGTAGGGTTTCAGTGTGTATCCATAGTAAACACAACAGTAAATAACTATGGCAACCTGTCTGTAAACAACAGCTTGTCGGTCTGTTAAAGGACCATATGGGAAGCACATCTCAATTTATTTTTAATGAGCAAACTCACATTGGCTTTAGACACCAACACTTGACTGACTTTGCCAGAAATTATTTGCCAAGTTACCTCTGGTCACTTCATCAGTCAAGATCTGATAAAAGAACTTCTTTCTATTCAAAGTCCCACATCCAAATAATTGACAATTTGACATGATTCAATGTCAGTTTTTTCCAAATAATTGCCCAGCTCTACTTTAGATACAAATGTTTGCTTGCTATTAACTTTCTGTTTTAGTTGTTGTCAAATACATTATCAGAAAAAGATATTTGTTATCCTCAAGGATTTATCAAGACTACTATGACCAATATCTTGTGCTAAAATGTCAAACTATTGTCTAAATCTTGTCTAAATTAAAAAGCACTTTGCAGTTAGCAAAACCATATAGAAAATTTAGTATTCCTGGTATAAAAATCAAGTTTGGAATTTTGTATATTGTTATTGTATTTTTTGGCATGGCAACACATACTGACAAGAATTAGAGAGCGCTTGTCAGGAAAAAAATTTTGTTCAACTTGAATAAAGACTGTAGAGTTTGCCTTTGGTACAATGATGAGTCGGCTTGTCCAGGCCCCAGGGGGAGGTGAACTGCTTTTGAACTAAACTTTTATTAAAGACTCTCTCTGATGTATATTTACTGTTCTCATTCTGTTCCAGTGAATGAATTGGCCTCTGAAACACCGCGGCGGGCCCCATCTGTAGTGAGTGAGAGAAGTCTGGCTCCAAATGAAATGTCCCTCCAATAGAAAGTAATTAAGAGCAGACACAAAGGGCTCAGCAGGAAGTGGTTTAATAGAGAAAGAGTTAGTATTCTCCAGAGGGAGCCTGGGTTCAGAGCTGAGAGCTTTGGTCAGCACTGGCGGGGAAGGGTTTTGGGGATGTTGGCCTAAGTCCACTTCAGACTGAAAGCTACAGCAACATACACACGTTTCTTTGGACAAATGGGTTAATCACTAACAAAAGAATGATATTTTAGAACTGATGCACAAATGAGTAAGGAGAACCCAATACTCATACTGGGATAAGGAATCGGGTGGTCTGCAACTGCAAAATGCTTCTAGATCAACTATAGATCAATATATATCCTGAATTAGTTTTAACCGACAGACTGGTTGGGCCTTTAAATGGATGCTGTTTGAAATTTTATTCATTCACACAAAGGTATTCAGTCAGTATTTGCATGATAACTAACAGAGCATAATTCGATCGATTAAGTGATAGGTAATAACTTTGTTTCGAAGAAAAATAATGCCATTTACTGTTGCCACACTGGTATTGGTTGATCGCAAGCATTTACAATTGATTCATTGGTTTGCTTCAGGTCATTAAACTTGTGTTTTGGTCTTAAATGCCATCTCCTCATAGTGTTTTCATAGTGCAACTGCTTTACGCATCAAAAGATATTGGGGGACTTTCAGTGACATAGTCTGCTTAGCAAATTGTACATCTAAAATGTTTTTAAAAGGCAAGAATGTAAGGTTATTTTTGTGTATTGCAGACTCAAAACCATTTTAATATAGGATTTAACTTTGAAACAAATGAGAGATGACATGATAAGGTGGAATAGAACAGTATGAACTTCTGAATATTTGGATTTCAGAGTAGAAACAGTGGTTAGAGTCATGTGGTCAACAGGAGAAAATGTTAGGCTTTCAAACAAATGTCCTCAAATCCACTCACCAATGTGTACGTGTTTATTTCTAACACTCCACAAAACATCTAACCCTAAAAGGTCATCCACTTTCTACTTTTAACTCGGATTACATAATATCTGTCCCATTTCTCTCTCCTTCTGCACGAGCGCCCTCCCGTCCCGCCTTGGGACAGCGCAGCAGACGGGTGCACGCCGGCCCCACGTGCGGCTGTCGTAGTGTTTGTGATGGCAGAGGCGCGGAGGTGGATCTGCCGCTGTCTGGAATAGACCTGATCCTCTTAAATGATTATAGCTGCAGAAACAGAGAGCTGCGCTGGGGTCATATGCTGTGCACTGAGGTCCCGCCCCAACAGCTCAAAACAAACACATTTTAGACATTTGACGAGAGTAAAGCTAATACAAACTATTATCAGTATATCTGGCTTTTTGTAATGTATCGAACTGAAAAGTTTTCATGCCCACTGAAACTGTTTTCAGTGGGCAAGCAACAAGAAAAGAAGAACTTGAAGCCATGATTTTATTGGTCAATATGAATAAATGGGGCTGGGGGATATGGCAAAAAATGAATATCCAATTTTCTTGGAGCCAGATCACAATTTTGATTTTATCTGTTTGTAATAACTTAGATATCACTTAGAGATAACTTTTAGATATATAAAAAAAAGATGTTTCAGTTATCTGAATTGATATACGTATTTTAATAAATCAAATCTGTTAAGTTGCTAAGCTTAATTCCTTTTATGACTTAAAGGGCAGTCCAAAAGAAAGGAACTTAAAAAAGAAGCCCAAAGTGACAATAAAAACTTGGATTTGGCAACTCTGAGATTAGGATAGGTTGGAAAAAATAGCCTGAATTTGAACAAACAGATGCACTAAATTGAGGAAAAGGAAATCACGATATTTATCATAAAAGCAGATTGTCACAGAGACGAGCACATGCACGATTCGATTTATATCCAAATATTGCCCAGCCTTAATTCTGATCATTTATTTTTAGGGCTTGAGTATTGCTAGTTTTTCCCAGCTTTTATAGATGGTAATGCCAAGCAATTAGTGGTTATTCTTTATGTGAAATCGACTGTTCTTGATAACAATATCTTTTGTCAATTCAAATGAATAATGCTTTTTTGTAATTGCTTGACATGAGTTGTAGTTTGACAAATAATTGAGTTGTTGAATATCCAGGCAAAATGCATGTTTGCTGTAGATTCATGTGCTGTAAACTGGTTTTGTGCAAAGTGATCCACATTAAACATCAATATACTTTTTTTTCATGCAATACGATAGCTGGAAAGGACTATGGCCGGAGAGAACCTGTCTGCTTCATACAATTACAGTAAATGGATTGTCCAACTGGGGGCTGACTTTAAGATGTACGAATGCTATTGATTTCCTGTCAGATTATAGAGGCAGGCAACTACAAAAAAAAAGCATTAATGAGGAGTCTGGCTTTGAGTGCTTATTGTTGGAATTATATGTTATTTTTTGTAACACTAACAACCTATTAGTATTGGCCTCTTAGAAAAGTTTCCCATCGCTAACCAGAACTAACTTGTTCTGGTGTGTCTTCTCCTGACCTTGTTTTCAAACATGTTAATTTGAAGCTCCATCATAGGTCTTAAAACAAACATCAAAAGATTTCCTGTTCATCTCAAAGCAGCATTCCAGGTTTTTGTGTCTCAATAATCCTGTCTTTATGTAGCTTAGTAGATCAATCAAATGTGCTTTTTTGTTATAGGAGATAATATTTAAACTTGATATGGATTTTTGTTGTAGCCATCTATTCCCACACTTCTGTTTGAATGAGGATTTACGACAGGATCTCCAAAAATAGCGCTGTTCTCAAATGTGGTGCACTCTTTTCTTTGCATTTATGAGCATGACAAAGGGAGCGTGTAAGCTGATCCAAAAGGAGGCTCAGCTGCAGTGTTTTGCCCAAGGAAATCCAGGAAGGAGAATCTGTTTTGAGGATGTCGCAGTCAAACAATGAATAATAATAAGGTGGAGCAAAATGTACTGTGAAATTTTACTTGCGACATTGGCAGGAAACCTTAGATAAACAAAATCAAAACTTAAATTTCAGTGAAAGAAATGCAAATATAATAATAATTTCAAATTATAATTTTAAGAAGAGTGTCTAAGTAGGAGTAAAAGTGTAGAGAAGTTAAAGAAAAAAGTAAAAGTAGGCTAGGAACTTTTTTTTTAAGTCAGTGTTGATCCCATGTTTGTCATACATTTATACCTGAAAACCAGTATGTCGATCCCAATATTAAGATTTTGAAATCTTTTTTTTTTTTTAAGAGGTAAAGTTCACAAATTAGCTTTTCACTTTTAAATTACTTTGTTTAAGCACTGAGCATCCAACCATGTTTTAGCCTAACTTTCTTAAATTTGTACTCATTAGTTTGTTCAAAAAGACCCAGCTCATGCACTGAGGACAAACTAGGAATATACTAGAACTAGAAATATTGACTTATTTGTCTTGCTACAATTTTGATATACTAATTCTAAATCACAATATATCCCAATTTTGCAAGTGCAGTGAGGAATAATAAATAGGAACATATTGTCAAATCATTTTCCCCTTGTTGACCGAATGGGAATGTGCGTGGTGCAGTTGAACTTTGAAAAGCTGGTCCCAAGTTCAACTCCTAAATAGAAAGAGCATTGTGTGGTGCGCCTCTGTCTCGTCCTGTTGTATGGGGCCTCCTCTGTATGACATTTGAATGTGTGTGTGGGAGCCTTTGGTCTCCTCGGGGGGGCTGTTTTCTGCAGCACAACTGGAGTCCACACGGCAAAAGATCTGGCCTTTGTCCCGTCAACGTCACACCAGGCACTTGAAAGAAACCCCCTTTCCCCTCCCTCAAATGTCGACTTTCCTCTTGTGCCAGACTTAGCTATGTAGCTGTGGTGCTGAAGAAAGGAAGTCTTGATAAAATGTCAAGTTTGAGCTAAATGTTAAAGAACGAAGCATTAAATGGACCTTGTTGGCACTAATTTGATAAATGAAAGGTGTTATGTCCAATTTCTGGTGTCTTAAACTCTTAAACAATTTAAATCTATACTTTTTGCAGCTGTCCTAATGTATTCTGAGCCTCCTATTTATTCACTAGCCGGATGCATATGGCGGTTTTATTTCACTTCGTGGAAACAGTTTGACATCGCATCATTGGGACTCGTTTGCTTCAAAGTAGACGGGGACTTTTTTGATTTAGCCATCATGACCGGAAGTAGAGCAAAAACGTGTCTGTGAGTCTACGTGAGAAACTTTCAAATTAAGAGGTACATTAGCACATTCTAAGTGTATTTAGAAAGCACTTGGTCACTTGAGTATTGTAAAGGGCTTTATAAATAAATAGGTTAGTTAATATTTCATGCAAGGTAAAACGAGAAGAACACATATAATTCTGTTATCTCAACTCTGGTTGGTTCTAGCCGACACACCACTCCACTCCTGCTAGTTGACTGGATGACCATACTGTACTTATTAGTCAACATTATGTGTTTTGAAGCGCTTTTCACAACTTTCAGAAGCCAGTATGACTTAAACCCTGCAGTATGCTAACAGAAATTACCCAAATATTAACAACAATAGCAAAGGAACTTCTTTGATAACAATTTATTATTAAACATTGATGGGACACTTGAATATACTTGTAGTAATTTCATTTAAAGAATGTATAGTGTCTTTAATATCACACCTTTTGTATTGCCATATTAGTGGCACAGTGGCAGAGGGGATAGTGCACAGCAAGAAGGTGAGGTTCAACTCCCACATGGTCCTGGTCTTTCTATGTGGAGTTTGCTTTGTTTAGAAAATTCATCCAACTACAAAACACAAGATTTTGGTAATTGATCCATGACATTTTGCTGGATCAGGTATCATCTTAATGATTTGGCTTTATATTGTCATGTTCTAACCCGGCTCACGCCAGATGGATCTGTGCATCACTGCGAATTGAGATCTACACATAATCGATCTGGACAGCAGTTGGGAAAGGGAGGAATACTTTGATCTTATTTGGACGAAGCGCCCACCCCATCTCAGCGGTGTTCTAATCTAATCGACCACAGTGCACAATCATAAAAAGGGCTCTTGCCGAATCCAGTTGGGAGAATTGCCAGCCTGTTCTCACAGATAAGCGTGTCAATACCACGCTATTGTAAACAGTCATATGAACGCATATTTTTTGCTTGTGTATTCCCACTCATAAATACACAAAGCGGTTGGTCCTTTGTATTAGAATTTTTTTCTTTTAAAACATATTTAAAGTTGGGGTAGCTAACTTTTCCGTTGTAATTAGTAAACTTTCCACTAAAAAGTATAGTAAATACATCACCTTGTGAAAAAATGAGACCTTTGAGTAATGTCTGAACTGACTAATAAAGAATTTTAGTTCTCATCAGGAGCTGAAGGCTGCGCTCTGATTGGCTGTGCTTGAGCGGTCCTCTACAGTTTCACTTAATTGTTTTAAAAATAGAACGTTTATAAGCCATAACTGCAACCAAAATTAATGTGATATTAACCATGTGTCAAAGGATTCATAAGTGAAAGTTGTCAGATTTAAAACCTAAATTGTGTTTACAGGGTGTGGATCAGCTACTCCACCTTTAATAACCTTAGATACAATACCTGCGTCTGCCGGCCTTGTCATGTTTGTTGTTTGGCTGTGAACTTTGCCTAACACTTGCTGCTGTTCTTGTAAATCCCCCTGTAGAGAAGCCCTCTGATGGGTACGAGCATTCGATACTCTGTTTGAACCATTGTGCGGGAGTCCTTCAAGATGGTTTCTCCGGATTTGTACACCCACAAATACCACGAAAATTGATCTTGCTGCGCAAGGTATATATTGTTCACCATGATGCAATTTATATATAATTTATATTCTATTCAGTATATATACTCAACAAAAATATAAACGCAACACTTTTGTTTTTGCTCCCATTTTTCATGGACTTAAAGATCTAAAATTCATTCCAGATACACAATATTACCATTTCTCTCAAACACTGTTCACAAATCTGTCTAAATGTGTGATAGTGAGCACTTCTGCGTTGCTGAGATAATCCATCTCACCTCACAGGTGTGCCACATCAAGATGCTGATCTGACATCATGATTAGTGCACAGGAGTACCTTATACTGCCCACAATAAAAGGCCACCCTGAAATGTGCATTTTGTTTTTGCTTTATTGGCGGTCTGGGGACTCAGAACCAGTCAGTATCTGGTGTGACCACCATTTGCCTCATGCAGCGCAACACATCTTCTTCGCATAGAGTTTATCAGATTGTCTATTGTGGCCTGTGGAATGTTGGTCCACTCCTCTTCAATGGCTGTGCGAAGTTGCTGGATATTAGTGGGAACTGGTGCACGCTGTCGTATACGCCGGTCAAGCACATCCCAAACATGTTCAATGGGTGACATGTCCGGTGAGTATGCTGGCCATGCAAGAACTGGGACATTTTCATATTCTCTGAAACGCCTTTGGAGACGGCTTATGGTGGAGAAATTAACATTCAATGCACGAGCAACAGATCTGGTTGACATTCCTGCTGTAGCATGCCAATTGCACGCTCCCTCAATGCTTGGGGCATCTGTGGCATTTTGCTGTGAGACAAAACTGCACATTTCAGGGTGGCCTTTTATTGTGGGCAGTATAAGGTACACCTGTGCACTAATCATGATGTCAGATCAGCATCTTGATGTGGCACATCTGTGAGGTGGGATGGATTATCTCAGCAAAGCAGAAGTGCTCACTATCACACATTTAGACAGATTTGTGAACAATGTTTGAGAGAAATGGTAATATTGTGTATCTGGAATGAATTTTAGATCTTCAAGTCCATCTCATGAAAAATGGAAGCAAAAACAAAAGTGTTGCGTTAAATTTTTGTTATAATTTCTATTGTTTTTACAATACTTAGTGTCTCAAATGTATTAGTTTGAAAACGCCCAATTCTCTTGCTCATTGAATTGTTTGTGTAAATCAGACCTTCTGACAAGTCAGCATTATTTTTTCCACAATTGAAATGGTCAGGACTTAAAGGTGGGGTAGCTGATTTTTAGACTGCAAACACAATTTAGGTTTTAAATCTGACAACTTCCTCTCATAAATCTTTCGACACATGGTTAATATCGACATGTATTCATTTTTGTTTTCAGTTTTGGCTTACAAAGATCTTTTTACAAACAACAAAGAGAACTGGGAGAGGACCACCCACGCTCAGCCAATCAGAGCGCAGCATTCGGCTCCTGATGAGATCTGAAATTCTTTATTATTCAGTTCAGAAAGTGCTCAATAGTCTAATATTTTCACAAAGTGCTGCTTTTTCCATAAACTTTTTAGCAGAAATCACAAAGTTTACTTATTTGCGACTAAAAAAGTTAGCTACCCCAACTTAAGTGGAGTCCTGACCAGAACATATTGTGAAGACTTTTCTGGCAATATTAATTTTGCTTGCGATGTTTTTGGTTTATATTGTTACATTTAGCGTTTTTACTCGTTATTACATGGATAATCAGAGGATCTTCATCATTAGAGTAGAGACAGTCATAACAGCTGTTGGCGGCAAACATCTGGGACCAAAGCATTACGTCATGTTTCACTTCGTCAGCTCTGATTTGTTTAAGAACCTGCTTCAACCCGTCAAACCAGAACAATCACTGCTGCCTTGACACTTTTATGTACAGATTTTTAGATTTCCAGTATAATGTAACACTAAATCCTAAAATCGTCCCATAACTGCATTTCAAACGGAGAAGACAAGCAGGGCAATGTTGTAGAAATGGAAGTGAGAAAGACGGTAATCTGAAGCCATTTCAACCTTATATTTGCATTAAAAGAATTTTTAAAAATCTTGAACTACAACAGAAAACAGAATAGATACTCAACCACTGATAACCACTAATGAAGTTGTTAGTTGCAGCTCTTTTCATCAGCAATAATAAAAAAAAAAAAAACGAGTTAGACAATTTACCTTTTTAAAAATACAATATGGCTTAATTGATTTAATAAATTATGTTTTTTTTATGTCCTTCCTTTATCAAAGCCAGGTAAAACCTTCTGTACTCCACTATTTCCTCTTTCATGCCGTTGCACTCTGATTGGGAAGTTCCTCTTATCTTCTGACCTGAGAAACACGCTTGTATCCGCATTGTGTGTGTGTGTGTGTGTGTGTGTGGTTCAGTGTAGACAATGGGGGGCTTTGTGAAGAGTCCCATAGCGCGATCAGATTGTACTGAGGGGCTGGTGTATAGGCAAGGGGGGCGGATAGGAGCTTAGCAAAGCGAGCCACTTCATTAGTCAAGCCACCTCCTCCTCTCTCTCCTCTCTCCTCTCTCTCTCCTCTCTCTTCTCTCTCTCTCTTCTCTCTCTCTCTTCTCTCTCTCTCTCTCTCTCTCTCTCTCTCTATTTCTCTCATCCATCGTGTCCTGTCAGCTCACTCGTGGTAGTGCAGAGAGCCAGCAGGACACAGCGCTACATTGTCCCGCCAAAGTACATTAGAAAGACCGGAGAGGTTTGTCAGCAGGCAGGAAGGTCAAGTCGAGATCTGTGATGAAGTTAACACAAGCTGTACCATTGGATTCACACCTTAGGTAAGCAGTGAGTATTGTGTTGTCATGTAGGCAGTGTGGGTTGGCAGGGTTGTAAAGTACCGGCTTGCTGTTGCTGACTTGCATTTTCTCTTATAAAATGACAATGGATAGATGCTAGAAAAGACTCATGTCTTTTGATTTCTAACCTAACATGCAATTTCATGTGTTTTGTGATTGTAAAGATGTGGAGAAGAGAGTTTCAGTATTAAAGTATAAAGGATTTTGATGTTGTTTGTGTTGCTGAAATATTGCAAGTAATTCTTATTCTACTTTTTAGATACTAAGTCTGAAAACTATAATATCAACTAGAACATCTAAAGCTGAACCTAGATGATGTGGTATTGATCAGACAAACTTTTCCACATCTTATAAGTAAATACACTTTGTACTTAAAATCTCAAAGCCAAACTTGGCAAAGCACATTGGAAGAGTCAAATTGGTCCAAGGACACTGTTTCTTACAGAGCCACATATTGATTGTAATCAGTCTAGTGTTGCAGACTAAAAATCTATAAGGTTGTTTCCGCTGTTCTGGACCCAGCAAGATGATATGCTGTTTGTCTTATGCTGAAATGATCCTAGTTCAGTTGTAAAATATATTCTGTGTTTGTCAGAGCCATTTCTTAGTTGAAAAGGTTATGAAATAGAGAATCATTAATGGACAAAGAAAACAGTAGGTTGACTATGTGCGACACTTTGATAGAAGTAGTTTTAGATTTGCATATTTAGATTGCACACACATTAAGACGGCTATATAAACATATTTTTTTAGATTTTGCAATTGCAGAGATTACTTTAATCGATTGGCTTTTGAATGTGATTCTCATATCACTACAGTATACATTTTAGTTCAGCTCTGTATAGGAAAATTTAATGAAGAAATTTTGAGAAAATACACAGTAAACATTTTATTACGTGTAAAATGTCAAATAAAATGTGTGATTTTAATAGAGATTTATTCAATTTTCTTAAAACGGGACATGAAAACAAAAGACTAATTTCCTCCTGCATCTGTAATGAGCTTCTTGGATTAAGATGCATTGGTCTTGGTGCTTGTCCCAGGACATCAGGTGCAGAGAGGTGATTGCGTCCCTGTAGTGAGTAGGGGGGTGGCAGTAGGGTGGGACTATTGCCTCAGCTGTGCTTGGTAAATTATCATCACTGTTCTAGGGATCTCCCCCCTCACTGGGTCTCATCAAATACTCCTTCCATTTGGGTCAGTCAAGATTCTAGCTATCCTACACGTCCTGCATGGGAAAGGCCACCAACTTAGCCCTCACTTCCTCCTCTGAGGGTCCCATCCACAGATCACAAGCACAAACATCCAGCAGCTCTTGCTCAGGGCCTCTTTCAACTTCCACAGTGTTCAATGAAGTCTCTCTGTAACTGGATATTGTTGTTTGAGGTGCACCAAACAGCCGCTCTGTGATACAACCCTCGCTTTGTCTGTCGAAACAGATGTAGTTTTTAGGTAAGGCAGGTATAATTGACTTTGTGAGACCCACACATTTGGCATTAGTTGAAAAGGCCTGATATGACCAAAGTGAATGGAAACCTTGTTACTCTCTTTAGACTCAGGTAATGTCCAGGCTGTTTTAGGACTAAAAAGCTTCTGTTCTGTGTGTGAAGAGATGTGATTTATGGAGTCCTGCTCACACAATAACGCAGCAGCCAATTATACTAATGTGTGAACGCACCAGTGTGGAAAGAAGATGAGGAGGGGGCTGGGTCAGACAGGTCAGAATAAGATTAGGAAATTGGTTTAGTTTATTAAACTAAACTTTAAATTGTTGTTAAGATGCGAAGAAGTTTTCACCATAATATAATTTTTGTCCCATTTACCCATGTTTCCAAACCTAGATAATCAATGTAGTATATTGGTTCAAGTACTCTAAAACAGTTCACTGGCAATGTGAGAATAACACAAGTCTCTTTCTTTCTTTCTTTCTTTCTTTCTTTCTTTCTTTCTTTCTTTCTTTCTTTCTTTCTTTCTTTCTTTCTTTCTTTCTTTCTTTCTTTCTTTCTTTCTTTCTTTCTTTTCTTTCTTTCTTTCTTTCTTTCTTTCTTTCTTTCTTTCTTTCTTTCTTTCTTTCTTTCTAATCGTAGACGTTAATGGAAATCAGGTGTAAAAATCCTCCTAACTGCTTTACACAGATCCAGGTCTAAAAAGAAACAAATAGGATTTGCTTTGCTTCATATAACCTTGTTGACTGAAATTTTCTTTTCTTTTTGTTGTTTTAGAATGAAAAAGTGAGGCTTCAGTGACCGCAGCAATGGCCGTCCAGGCTGGCATCCAGGTAAGACTTCCCCATGAACTGTTGCCAGTCTTTACCCAATTCTTTGAGAATATTTTGATAAATTTAAAAAACTTTTAATTGTTCACAGTAGATTTATACTTTCATACCATCATGGCACAACTCGCTCTGGCCTCTGTCTGAAAGTTGTGAAAAAACTCTTCTAAACACATACAGTACATAAGAACTAGAGCTAAACATGTGAATAGAGAAAAAAGTTGAAAGTAAAAAAGTCAGTTTGCTTTTTTTTTTTTTTTAGAAAATAAAATTTGGATATATCACCTTAAACTTTTCTTCCTGATTTTGCCACAATGCTTGTCTCTATTAGGGCTGGGCGATTAATCGCATTTGCGATTATATCGCGATATGACAAGACGCGATTATGTAATCGCAGAGACGTGCGATTATTGGCCATGTGCGTTTTGTTTTGGAAGTAAATTGAAGCGCTGCGTGTAAGTGCGGCCGTGTGACTGCAGCGCCTCCAGTCTGCAGCTTCATGTTACGCTCCACCGACACCTCCGTGTGTTTGTGCTTCACTTTTCTCTCTGTAATTCGTGTGCTCATGAGATCAACGACATGTAATGACAATACCAGGCTCATAGGTGTAAAACTGTGCTCTTGTCAAAACTACAGCAAAGGATTTGGGCTTAAAGCGGCGGTGAACGAGGTGAGCCTGGAGCCAGCGCTGTACTTCGTTCTTTCTCTCTTTTCTCCACTCTCCCCGCGAACTCTCTTCGTTAGTGACACGAAACAAAGACATAATAGTTGTTTCAGGTGAATGTCTATCGCTCTCTTTGCCTTTTAGCGCGTATGTGCGTGTGTCTCTGACTTCAAAATTCCACCGCGTTACGAGTCCGCCCCGCGCTGTAACATGAAGTGGTCCGCGGTGACGCGCTGCCAGACGAAGGATAAACTATTTAATTCCAAACACGGAGCACTCCGGTTCTCTGCGTGGACAGGGACAGGTAATCGTCCCGCCTTCTGTCCTGTCTGTGGAGCGGGGGATGAGCGAGCGAGGGGCAGAGACTGAGAGGGGGAGAAGGAGAAGCAGCAGCAGCAGCAGCCGAGAGACGTGTGCGTAAAGTTAAAGGGGAACACACTTAGTTTGGATATGAAAGCATATTTTACACTGAGTAGCTCTGGAATTAAATCTAAGTTACAGATATCCCTTATTTGCACTTAAATAAAAATAAACAGTGAATGAAAATACAGTCAAGTTCAGTATAACTGGTTCATGTCTGTAAAAAGCAGAGCTGGTTAGGCTATAGCCTATATAGTTTTATCCACCTTCACAATTAAACGAGTTAATTAATCTTGTTGATCTAATCAGTGTTGGGGGAAATGCATTGAAAAAGTAATTAGTTACTCATTACTTTTTACTTTTTGAAAATGTAATTAGTTAAACTATAGTTATTGCCTCAATAGTTTTGCCCCAACTTAGTTTTGGATTACTTTGTGTGCATTATTGCAAACATCAATCAAAAATGGGATTTAAAATTGTATCATTGGCATTTAAACAAAGGCAAACAACAAAAGAGTTGCTTAGATTTAAATTCAGTAAAATCAATATTAAAAATGATTCTGTGCAGTGTTCCAGCTGCAGATCTGTGTCTCTGAGTTGTTTTATCTCACACAATAAGTCACTTTTGTAGATTATTTTTTTACTTAAAAGTGAATAAGAGTATTTTGTTAGTAACTGTAATTTAATTACAAGTCTTTTCACAGTAACTAAGTTACACTACTAGTTACTCAAACATGTAATTACAGTAACTAAGTTACACCCAAAACTGGATCTAGTTTAGCCAAAAACCATTTCACAGGTACATTTCTAGCAAAATGTTAAAATTCCTATAATAAACTGTTTATTTTGTGTTACTTTTGCTCATGTTTTTATGCTGTGGGAGAAAATCGCAAAAAAAATCGCAATCGCAATATTTCCTGGAAAAAATCGCAATTAGGATTTTTGGCTAAATCGCCAGCCCTAGTCTCTATGAAGACCCAAGGAATCTTCCACAATAAACTTACCTAGCCCTGTGTTGGGAGGCAACACCACTCAGCATCCAATAAAACACATACTGATTATGTGCATTATTAATTTATTGATACAGTATACTGTGGAACATTCAAAACATCTGCATGAAGCCTGGCACCTCTTTGAAAAAGCTACATATAGCACCTTAAAAAAATCATGGAAGGGAGTTTGTAATGAATTTCCTGTTGAAGATAGTAATTTCCTGTGTTGTATCTTACAGTATATTAAACAGAGCTTATAATTCAATTTCACCATGTCAACAGAGAGCTGCTGTAGAAAATTGTTGAGTAATTTTATCGTATCATATTTTATCATTATAAGTTTTAATACTGTTGTGATTTTTCCATCTTTCAGTAATTCTTTCAAGTTGATAAATCATTGTCATGTTTTTATTTATACCAGATCCATTACGCCCACTTAACATTTGGACACCATACATTACATTGCTGTGGGAGTGGTTCTGTTATAAACATCTTGTTTGCTCACAGTCTTGGCCTTGTCAGTGAATGCCATAGTTATCATATTATATACATATATTTATAAAGCTGTGTGGACATATGAATGCTGCCTGCTGAACAACTGCATTGCTCCACCTGTGTCGCTGCTTGTGTCGTGTTGTTGTTGAGCGCGTCTGGCGTTCCTCTGGTCGGACCCTCAGGACTTTCTTTCCACATTTTTGGAGAGAAGAAGAATGTGCAAGATTTTCCAGCGTAGCCCCTCCCAGCAACATCATCCCAAATCCCTCAAACAACAAAAGTCTCATATTACCAAAGCTACAAAGCAAAGTTTTGATCAAAATTTTCAACTATATTTTAAGGTTGTCCAAACAAATTCAAGTCCAACATTGGTATCAAAAGTAATTTGATCAGGTGTCAATTATTTCACATTTTCATCTATATTTTGGACAAGTGAGTAAGAAACTGGAGCTTGCAATAGTTTGAAAATGAACTGTCTTATCTCATATCAATCACTGAAAAGGTCTTCAGTCTGAATCTTTACTTAGTATTTGGTTTCCAATTTTACTCTGATAAATGTTTGGATAAACATTTTTTTCATGCCTTTACCTGAAATCAATTGAACAAATGACTGAATGAATAATTTCAGTGTTTCTTTGATGAAAGGCCGCTTCTTCTTTTGGCCAGACTTTGCACCTCGGAGTATTACAGAGCTGGCTTGAGTTGGAGGGGCTTTTCTCTGTGTGATTTGGGGAGCCACTTGTTGCAGCGTGGAAATGTGAAATATGTGCTCTGTGCTGAACATGTGGGAACAGAGCTCTCTAAAAAACAAAGTGTTGAAATGAAAGTTATGGAGACATTGCAGTTGCTGATGAGCTGTGGTTAGGATGCTGCGGTTCAATCCACCACAAGAACTTGTTTTGAGATTGTTTCTTTAAATGGAGTCCTCAGTGTGGAGGGAATTAGACAAGAGGATCGCAACTGCACTAAGGCGAGCCACTCCTTGTCATGCACCAATGTTGTGGTGCATGACAGCAATGTAGGAAAGAATCACAACCTCAAAGCTAAGCTAATATGGGGGCACTGAATGTATTTGTAATTAGAGTCAATTGTTCTCATTCAGAAAGTTGTACTCTTGACCCATCCTTCATCCATTGTTGTATGTGTATTTGAAGGCTTGACAAAATAACACAATTAACATTTGTATACTGTATACTACTGATACAGAAAATATCACAATAAACTATAATATGCCACAAAAACCTAAACATGTCATAAATCAATTTTCTGTAAATCATGTTGTAAAGAATTAAGCTGTGATAAATACAATAGTGATTAGTTAGGAGTCCGGAATTCACTGATGAAATAAACTAGAGAACTTTTCTCACATACAGCATCATCAGAATCACTAGAACCCACAACATAAAGTTCCAGCTTTTACTCTGAAACTCAACTTAGTATTTTGTGAATGCTTTAGGTTGATAGGGGAAACCGCCTGAGAAAACACCCATTCGGAGTGAAGGAGCACATGCAAATCCAATTGAAGCCCATGATAGTAAACTTGATTAATTATTAGACAACATACAGCTTGGATTCACTTGTGTAATTTACACTTTTACTCTGCCAAGAGAACAATTCTTCTACTAAACTTGAAGATGTGTCTGTGTAGGGGGAAGCTGAGATGCCTCAAAGAGTTTCAGAAATGCAAGCAAAAGCCCAAATGTGCATTTTCTGACTTGATACTAGGCCTGTCGTCCTGTAGTCCCAATGGAGTCTTTGTCGACCAAAATTTGTATTTGTCAGCTAAGTTGTATACTGAACAGAGCCAAAAAATAGTGATTTTGTTGAGGATATGGGATTGAATCATTGGTCTAATTTGTCATTGCATAAATACCATGTTTCCTTTCAGTTTATGTTTGAATTTTTGTTTTTGCATGAACTCCATTAGTCTTTTTTAAGTATTTTTGCTTGGGTCAGAGCTTCAAAGTTTTAGCCATGCCTTTTTTAGTGAAATGGGACATGCGTTTAGTCTACCAAGAATTTCTTTGGTCGACTTCAACCCTACTTACTACCTGACAGTAACAGTAAATTAACAAGAATCAATACAAAAGTTATATAATAGCATTTTGTTTCATCGACAGCTATGTTACACTGAGTAATTATTGATCTGCATCATGTGACTCTGCATAATGCTAACATGGCAGCTCTCATCTCCAGCCTCAGTGCCCATGTAGCACACAGTCACATTCAATAAACACTGAACACAGCACTGTTCACTCAACCTGAAATACACATTCACTTGTATCTGCTGTGATGAGCATATGGGAACTCTGAGCAGCAACATAACCATAAATTTAATATGTCTTGTTTTATGTTAATAATGAGATAATTATTAATTAATTAAAACGTAATAAGTTTATCCTATTTCTGATTTTGGGTTGGCTTTGTCTTTTACATTTTTATTTTGAAACATTTTGACTTGTAAATATGGGCGTTTACCTTTTCAAATACATAGAAATATCACAATAATATCACACCACTTGACGTAATATCACAATTGCAGATCATTCCAATATCAAATATCAATATATTTTAACAAATTATCAAATAAAGTTTTCAGTATTTATAGCAGAGATGAAAAAATAATTTTTCATAGAATAGTAGGCTGTGGTTACTTTTTTCAGTGCTTCTCAGAGACAATATGAAGTTAGGTTCATGGAGGGAATGGAAGCATCCAAACAGGGTATGCAAACTTCACACAAAAGTTGTTCCAGAGGCAATACATTTTTTAAATTCAATATCATAGAATACATCTTTGGTTGCAATTGTACTTGACCCTATTACCACAAACCGTATTAACCATGTACACATTCCTGCTTTGACATAACATTTCATAGGAAAAACAATTTAAGCTTGTTGTATGTACACATTGCTTACCAGCTTTAGATTACAACATAAATGAGCTTTGCACCTGTGTCCAGAATCCGTCAGGTGATGCATTACTCACAGGATTATCCCTCTCCAGTAATCACGAAAGCATGTTTTATATAACACTAACTCGACAACAGTTTATTCTCTAATTAGCTACACACATTGAAGAACCTTTACATTCCCAACCGCCTTATACCAGAGTGTGACAGTACATTCCGGTTTGATGTGATTATAACTAAGGTTTAAAAAGTATGTTACATTATGTTCAGGTAGACCTTCTGTAAGTGATGAACGTTGTATGTATTACAGTGTTTCCCTAAAGGAGACTAGGGCCTTCTCTCCAGAAGTGGCTTTTTTATTTTTATTTTTTATAAAATCTTGCCTATGGCACCAAAAGGGTCAGCACTGCTTCTCTCTGTTTCCCTCTGTAGTTAAAAAAAATATTTGAGGAATACATTGGCATCAGAATCACACTGTCATATTCTCCATATTCTCCTTCAAGACCCAACTCTGTACTTCTGCAATGGTTTAAAATTATGCAGACAAACATAATTTTGGATTCTACAAAATGTCTACTTGTATTTCAGTGAACCGCTCCGGAGCCTAAAGGTTAATATGCATACAGTAAACCTTTAAAAGTAAATGTAGTTTTGCCTGTCTCCCTGGAATCGATGAGAAACACTGATATTGTCATTATAAATCCACATTGAACCTGCTCTGTTCTCATTGACCTGCCTCTTGCATAATGCATTGTTGACTTTTTGAAACGAGATGTTGACAGCCTTCTCCTGCTGTGTGTTCATAAGCCCCTCCCCCACTTCAGAGTTCAAAAGTCACTGAGACGGGGGTGAGAGAGTTGAGACCAAACTGCCCTTTTAGCCCCAGGAATGTGACCAACACCAAAAACTGCTGCTTCACTTGGATTGTAGACAAAGTGCAACATCCACATCACTGCGTTTGTGCGGGCTGATTAAATTCATCAGCACTGGGGGCACTGGCCTAGTGATTCACTGTGTATTTCTGTAGACTTTATGTTATCAAGTTTGATTTGTGAGCAAAAGAACAAAGTTGCAATAAAAATATACATTCAAAAATATAACAGAAGCTATTTGTATCCACTTTTGCTTAAACGCAAACCAAACCGTGATAATTAGGTTTCAGATCTTGTAAACACTGAGATCTTTGCACCCCAAAGTAATGTTGCAATATAGAAAAAAAAAATTGAGATTGACCGATATGTGTTCCTGAGGCCGATTTTCTTATTTTAGTTGTAAAAGTATAACTGAGTGAAATAGTGTAACCAAAAACAAATACAACTCAGTCTAAACTATTGGTCACTATGATACATGTGCGTCTCTTTCACACAATGTAATGATGCTCGAGTATATTTTGACCCAAGACATTCATTCATTCATTCACATACTTAGAGGGAGCAGAATACTTCACTAAGTATTGACGTTTTAATTTAGCTTTCCTGATATACATGTATTTCAGTTGCATCAATGGTTCCACTGCTTCTTTTAGACTAAGTTAATAGATGATAGCTAAAATATTTGAATTAACTTTTTTGTCACTTTTTAGCGTCAGTAGACTAGAGTTTGTGCCAGTAAAGTAATCGCACTATAAGATTTAGCCCGCACCACCTTTACTATGAATTTCTGGTTTTAAAAAGCTGTCAAAACCTCACATTCAGGGCCCTAAGAGCTCTGTACATAATATTCCAAAAGAGGCTCAAGAGCTTTCTATGTGTGCAAAGAATGTCCTTTTTTGATATTACATAAGAACTACCCGGCAACAAATTCTTGACTTCCTTGAAGTAAATAACTGTATTATTGACAGCTCTGGATTTGCAGAAGTACATGACACCACAAGCTTCACTTTCTCACTCTCTCCGCTGATTTACAACACTAGGCGGGCTTGTTCGAGCACAATAACTCCTTCACTAATCGATTGAATGTGGCCTTTTTGCTCAATGACAGTGCATGGACATGAAGATTATGGGCTGTAGCTCAAACAGATGTTGGCAGTCAGCAGAAGGCAGTGAGAGGCAAACACTGTGGACTTATGTAATGTCTGGACCAGAATCACACCACATCTGTTATGAATTCACTATAAGACAAAAACTAAAAAAGCTGAAAACAGTTTGGGATTATATGGCATGTCATGGGATCGGTTTGTTTACAAGAAAGTACCAGAACTTTTTCAGTTCTAAAGCAAACTGGCTTTGAAATATTCAGGAATTTGCCGGAGTCAGATTATCAGTCTGGTTGTGGGATATTGCATAGAGCTGCAATCTCTACTGCAAATAAGCTACACAAACTAAACTTTTTTTTAGTCCCCTCAAAAACTGTGCAATATTAACTTGGTGCTTCTGACGTTTGAGCTCTGTACACAAATCAAGCTAGATAACAGTTTAGAGGTAAAACTTTTCTCTTGGTCTGTGAATACACTGAAATATCTGCAACAGATATCAGAATCACAAAGGAAGTATGATTTAGTAATAGGAATGCTACAATTATAACTGATACCGATAAAGATAATTTGGCTTTAAATATCGGTCGATACTCTGTGCATGTGACTTTTTATTTTCAAATTGTAAACTTTAGCAATAGCATTAACACACAAAAACATCCTTTTTATAAACACACTTTGGTCTTTTGGTGAAGTTTTTAACATGTTTTTTGACCAAACCAATCACAACTCACTGTTCACTGCCGGATCTTTTTCATTTTAGACTGAGGCAAGGAAAACCTTATAGAAATTAACTAAACAGGAAGTGAACATGTCGGCGAAATGTTAGCATTTTCTAAAATAAACACGCTGGCTTCTGTGCACAGAGCCATTACTAATAAGTGTTAGAAACGGCTTTACTTCTCTTGAAACATAGTTATTACAAATGTGTTATTTATTTATTTATTCATTTATTCATTTATTTATATTTATTTCATTCATTACATACAATGAGATATAGTATGTATCAAATTGACAAACTAAAAATGAATCAAATTGTGTTACGTAGCTGCTATTTACAATGCAGGTAGTGACTGAACAACTTTGCATGAATAAAATTTCAAATTACATTGCATTAAATAAGCTAGTAAACAGTTTTATTACATTCAATTAAAGGCTCAACCAAGATATTGGCTGAACTGATTTATTGAACCAATAGATCCAGCAAAATTGTATGAATCGAAGTGTCAGGACCAGTGCACTCATTAGAAAGTAAAAGTGAACCAGCCGAATAGTTTTATGTTAATATTAGGGATGCACCAATCCTGCTTTTTCAGTTCTGATACAAATTTTGGCTTTACATTGCAACCAATACAAGATTCCAACGAACATCAGTGCAAGAAATAAAAATTGCCAAGGAGTAATTGGTCGAATTGTGTTATGTAACTGTTTGTCAAAAAACGACTGAACAACTTGGTGTGCATAAAAATGTGATTCATGGGTCATGGGATGTATGAGTATCTTGCTGTACCTGAAACTAATCCACCAAGATGTTGTGTGACCATGATTCTGAACATCAGCCTAGTAGTGCATCCGAGTGAAGGCTCAATCAGGTTATATATTGAACTGCGATAAGGGGACCAATGGTCGATCCAGCAAACTCAGTACCAATACCAGTATTGGCATCAGTGCAACCCTAGTGATATACTTGTCTCAAATTTTAGTTTGAAACTGCATTGAAGAGCTTACTGTAAGTTAAGAGGCTTTACTACCACTACTCTGGTCACTACTAGAAAGCTAATACTATTACTGCAACAGTGAGATGAGTACTCAATGCTCAGTGGGTGAGCTGGAGTTTTTGAGGAATTGGAGAAGTTGTAGTTGGCGCTTAAAAGGGTTTTATCCAACCAGTTACGTTCTAGTTCATTATTTTGTAACATATGTATTTTCTGTTAATAGTTCAAGTATGTTTAGACCTAAAACATAACACATAGCTTAACTCCTGAATATCTCTGACTGTGATATTACATTTCCAACACAAAACAGCTCATTTTGACATTTTAAAGAGCACTGGATTTGGACTAGGTTGTACCAGGATTGAGGCCATTTGCAGAAAAATGCAGTGAGCTGGGGCATTCACAGAGCTTTCTCCAGTGAAGCGAGCATCAAACCAAAGTGTGCAATGACATCATCCGAATGTCTGCATGACTGGCTCTCTCTAAAATAATGTGTTTCATATCTCTGCCGCAGTTTACAGCTAACTAGGGTATGATAATGTGATAGAACTATAAAAATAAAAAACAGTATTGAACAACATAAAGATTCATAATGTATTTAACACATTCTTGCACAGTTCAGCAGCAGGTTATGTTATGTAATGAATAAAAGTTACCATTCAGCACAGGGCTCCTTCTCCCATGACCATCTGGGTTTCATGCTACCTATTGAATGTGCATTTTTGTGTTATGGTTCTCACAGATGGATTTAGGCTGGAATTTCAATGTTTTCCCAAAGAGTATAAGTAGGCTAACTGAAGTTTTCAAATATTTTTTACTTTTTACCAATTGTGTGTGTATATGTATTTGTGATTTATTTTTCCCTGAGGAACAAATGACAATGCAACTGAAATTGGTGTCTGGTTTACATAGGACACATACTGCCTGCAGTTATTGTGATAAAACATTTAATTGTTCCTTCAAGGCTAGCACAAAGAGATTAAATTAGTTAATAATTATATGTTTATGGACTAGCATTCATGTGTAATGATTTGTAACTATTTACATTTAAAGTGCATATGACAGGTTAGACCATATTTTCAATATAACACAGTGGACATGATTCTATTTAAGATTTCAACAAACAATTTGCTTGTTTCACCTAGATTGGCTGTTTTTATGAGATTTGTAGTTGTATTTTGTCCAGTAAATAATACATATGTAGAGTAGAGCCCACAACTGTTACCAGCAACCGCATTGTAATTGTGGCCAAACCCACATAAATGACACAGATATTTATATTTGACCAATTAAAAATATTTTCTAACACTTAAATTGTGTTAAATGGTAAATTAAACTCCCAGGACGTTTTGTGTAAATATGTTTTGCATTTTGGTGCTTTTAGACGACATATATAAAAGGATTCCGTTTTAGAACTAGAAATTTTCAACTTTTATTTGTCAATTTCTTCATAATTTGCAACTTAGCTGCTGTAAAACTATGGTCAATATTTACCACAAGGACTATCACACCAAACAAAGTCAAAGTTTAAATCTGTCATGTGGGCTTTAAGTATTTGTGTTTTCCTAATCTTAGGGGCTCCTAGAGGAACGTAGTACCCAGACATTTAAAAGGGAACCCTGGTTGTGAAGACAAATATGGCTAAAATACTAGTACTGCTCATCTTTATAAAAATAAATTGCAAACAAATACATAACTGCTCCTATTTTTTATAAAATCGTCATTGTTTGAGTTGTTTTCAAGCCACTGGGAGCCGCCATTTTGCCCATGCTTCTGGATTAATTACATAAAATAGTGTTGCCATGGTTACTCCCACAGTTTCATCTGTGAACAGTTGCCACAAAAGTTTAGTTTAAAAGGAATTAATGTTGCTTAGATACCTGTTGTTTAGTTACACTATTTTATGTCATAACCGCAACAAAATGGCAGCCTCCATGTCATTTATTTAAAAAACTATTTAAATAAAACTACAAAAACTTCCAAGGTATTTGTCCTGTATTTATAAAAGTGATTATATTATAAGTGTTTTAGGGTAAACGTGATTATATCCAGAGTTCCTTTTAATGAATAAAATGTCACACTTGTGTTGGCTCTGTTTGCATAGTGTACAATATATGTAGATTAGACTAACCAATCTTTCTCGCTCTCTCTCTCTTTCTTATCAAGGTGTGTGAGAAGTTTGTGGCCCCTCTGCTGAGCCCGAAGAGTCCACGCAGCCCCCTGTTCCAGAGACATGGTCCTGGTCTGGCAGATGTGTTCCAGTATGATCAGTGGCTGGCGGTTCGACATGAGGCCACTCTGGTCCCCATGCAGGAGGATCTGGCCATCTGGCTCACTGGCATGCTGGGTAAGGAGGACACACAAGAGACTGTCATTTTAGGATTGGGCAGGAAAAAAAATACTTTTTTGCTTAAGCTAGCCGACTGTTGCTCATTTTCACGACTTTTTGCTTATTTTCCCATGTTAATTTCAGTCGCACTTAGTCACGCCTAGTCGAGATAGTTGAAGCTAGTCGCAGTTGTGTCACTCGTGTAGTGTGTGGGTGTCTGCGACTGGACTGGACTGATGTTCCAATAGTGTGAGACTAAAATTTCAAACTCGATTCGATACTTGAAAAAAAAATCGATACCGATTTCGATACCATGGTGCCAACTTAAATTTTTTTTTTCTTATGAGAGTATTTTTACTTTTTAATTATTATTTTTATTTATATTTTTCTTTTTTAATTAATAAAATAATAGTATTTTAATGTATTATTTGTTTCTTAACTTGTTTCATGAACCTTTACATTAAGACTGGGCTTTGTTCTATTATCAGACACATTTGCTCTTTATAGTACAGTATATAGGCCATATATACAGTATTTGATAATGTCATCATTTCCAATGAGAAAAGAAGGGGGCGGGGCTTAGCGTGGAGAGGGGGAAGGGGGCGGGGCTCCAAAACATGATTCTTGTTCAAACGAGTATCGATACCAGTTTTAGTTTCGATTAATATCGGGGAATCGATTTTTTTGACAACCCTACGTTCCAATCGTGTAGTTTGTGGCAGGTCTAGACTAGACCTCCGGTGCTGTTTACCGTTTGTGGCGCTCCTCTGGGCAAACACGGAGCCCAGCGGCCAATGAAACGAGCCGAGGAGGCGCTGGAAACAGCGTCTGAGGTGAAACTTTCTGTTTACGTCTTTTCAGAAGAAATGCGTGCAAAACATCGGTAATGGCGAGGCACAGAGGGAAATTTCTCCCTACATATCATGTTTAAAATGCTCACATGCTAGTTTTTACACCTCTGATGACCAAAACAACGCACTCAACCTCTCCTCTTCCTCTCTCCACGAAGCGCAGCTGACGTCCTCCTCACTCTAAACAACTAAAGTTTTCTTCTGATAGTAATGCATCCACATAAAATCCACAGGGAAAAAATATCCAACTTCGTCACCTCTGTCGCCATTCTAGTGTTCTTTTGAGAGAGCTAGCTAACTAGTGTGTTTGTGCCGATGTTATCTCGGTATAACGTCAGGACGCGGAGGGTCACGTGACTCGTTTAACCAATGAAAAGTGTTTGCTTATGGCAAAAATAAATCAATATTAATTACTCTAAACAACTCGTTTTATATTTCTATCTTGTAGAAAATTTTAATCAAAGACCAATAAATAATAATATTTTAAAAATTCATTAAAAATCAATTAAAAATAAAATCATGTAGGCTTACTAAACTCAATTTTTTCAACATTTCTCAACTTTTTTTTATAAACTGTGTTGCATTGTTGTTTTGTGCATTATGAATTGTTTTGCTGATAGAGTAATGCTGTTTTCAGTTGCCAGTCTCAGTTGTGTAGTTTGTCTAGTTGTGTAGGTGGTCTCAGTTGGTTGTGTAGTGTGTGGTCTCCAGTTGTGTAGAGGTGGTTGTGGTCTCAGTTGTTGTGGTAGTGTTGTGTGGTTCATGTTAGGTCGTTCTAGAATCACTCTCAGTCCAGTCGTGTAGTGTGTGGGTAAGACTCGCATTCTAATTAGCCACAGTTGTAGAGTCTTGTAGTGTGTGGCAAGCTTTAGTCTATAGATTGGCTTTGCTTTCAGCTTAATGCTTTTTAAACATATCTCCTACAAAACTGTTTTATTTTTCTGTCTTTTATACACTGTAAACCGAACAAGTTCGCAGTACTCAAAAAATAGAGGCAATTGATTGCCTAAAATTTTTTAAGTTAATAAACTTAAAACTCTCAATTAGTGTAACTTGGATATTACCAGTTGGTTTAACTCATAGGTTTTAGTTTGTTAAATTAAAAGTACCAATTACTCTAACTAAATATTAACAGTTAGACAACTCATGGATTTTAGTTTGATGAACTGAAAAGTCACAATCGGTATAACTCAGATATTACCAGTTGGTATGACTCATTGACTCCAAAAGTTTCCCATGGAGCATGAGGCATTAACCCACAATAAGACATAAACCCACAATAGTTGCCGTTAATAAAAAAATATTAGTTACCGTTGTTAAAAAAAGAACTAAATGTTACAGTAACTTAACATAATTAAGTTAGTGGGACTTTTTTGTAAAACTTAAGTATTCACAACGTGATCTATTTAATTAATTTGAACATTTGGATTTGCAGTGTACCGTTTTTGGAAGAATAGCTTCTCCAACAGTGTTTTTTATATCCAAGTCAAAACCAGTCTCTCATAAGATCATTTTGTGCACAATCTTGTGTCAACTATACCAAGAATTTCTTTGGTAGACTTGACATGTAATGTGTAATATTGTAGACTGAGCAGTAACTCCATGTAGAGAGACAGTGGCGGGCATTCTACTAGATAAATGACTAAAATTGCACCTTTAACAATGTACTACTTTTCCTTAGTGTCATAGATTATTCTCTCCTAGCCCCTTCATAGTATAACAGTATAATCAACTCTAGTGCCACACAGTAGACGAACCCTGAGGCGCGGAACATACCAGCACTCAATCTGCTCACGTCTTTACATCTGTATTGAGTGGCTGCTCTTTCCACCTTCGCTCAGTCATTATTGTCTAGTCTATTGTACTTGTGGACACAATGAGGCAGTGAGGAAACCAAAACTGGTTCTATTGTCAGCTGTGAAACTGCTGCTTTTTAAGGAGGGGACTGAATTTAAGCTTTTCTCATGGAGAATGTGGGCAGGTTTCAGGTTTCAACTTGGGTTATTGATGCCATGACCCACAACATTTTATTATTTTAAAAGATTTTCACAGTTTGATGACTACTACTTTGAGGGTTGCATACTTTTTCCAAGCAAACAAGTACACTTTGAAGTAGTTTGTTAAGCAAGACAATTCAGGATACAAGGAAAAATTAGACAAGACAAGAAAAAACTAAAAACTTTTGGCTTTGTCTTAACTTAAGTTGTTAAATTGGCTCTACTACAGAGCAAACAAACGTCAAATAAACCTAAACATATTTTTTGTTTCTATTTAAAGTTTATTTTACCAACAACAGGGTCAGGTCTTTGCACCACTGGGTACAAATTGAGTGTCTGTATTTGTTGCCAGTTTTTCTTCTCAGGATGCCACACAAACAGTTGATGTGCGGTGGTGGATTGAGTTTCGAGCCTTGGGCCAAACTTTTGTGTCAGAAATATGCTTTTGTTCACCAATCTTTGTCACTTAGTAGAATTGCTTTTGTGAATGCGAATGAATCTTCTCTTGTCTTTGACTCTGAGCCGTAACTTTACAATAAGAAGGTCATGGGACAGGATATGGCTTTTGTGAAGCGATGAATGAGTGGTAGTTTTAAATGTACAGAAACAAGTTTACGTTCCTATGGAGAAGAGGACAGCTTGTCACCAGTACATAAGCCTAAGCTAACCCTTTACTAAAAATGTGCTTTGTTTGACTCAAATGATCAGGAATAACGAATAAGACCTAAAAAAAGGACTGCAGAGGTAATAAACTTGTAATTTAAACCTGGGCTACACTGTGTGTGGACTAAACAAGAGCATTACTTAAACTATGGCTGGGATTTTTTCCCCCTAAAAGCAAATGAATTTGGCTTAACAACGTGACTAGTTGTAGAATCTCTTTGTTGGGAACATGAAACTGAGTTTTTTTCTGGTCTGACCACCTTCTGTTATTCTCGGCTTCAGGGGAACATGTGAGAGCTGAGTTCTTCATGGAGGAGCTGAACAACGGCGTGAAGCTGTGTGAGCTGATCGGGGTGCTGCAAACCAAAGTGGCCCAAAGCTGCCCCTCCGCGCTCACCAAGGTGAGTCACAACCAGCCACAGAGTCCAAAATAACTGTGGTGTGTCTCCTGAAGGGTAAACTGCACCCGGAATAAGGACAGGCACAGTGAGAAATAAAGATCACAAAATAGTTCGTCCCAAAATTATTCTCACATGATAAAGAAAAAAATCACATAGTTATATATATAAATATATAATAATATATATAATATATATATAAAATAATATATAATATATATATAAATATAAAAAAACAATAGTCCAGGGATATAGCAGTAAAAAACATGTCTTTAAAAGTATTTTTTTATTTATTTTTTTCCATATATCAGATTTTTTTGTACTCTGCATATGCTTTTCAAAACAACACTTAAAGTTGATCTAAATTTTGATATAGACATCACCTTTTCCTTATTTTCATACCTTGAATTTTGTTATATTTGTGTGGAAATTGTATATTTGCATACTCTTATCTTATTTTCATAAGTTAAATAAAGTTACCTATCATATCCTACAGCAAACACATGTTAAGATTAACATATTTTGTCCTATAAATGACACTATTTCTAAAATTGTCTTCCAGCTTTTTCCCAGAAAAGTGGCCTGTAAACACAATGCCTCCCTGGATCGTTCTTCGCTCGCGACAATACAGCCAACTTCTTGTCGTGGTGTCGAACAATCGGAGTTGAAGAAACTTACCTGTTTGAATCAGAAGGACTGGGTAAGACATGGCATTTAAGTATTTATTATTATCTGTCTTTATGCTGTGGCTTGTGGTGGTTTGCCATCTCTTACCTGAGGTTACTGGTAATATTTTTTGAATAGAAATTGAATAGAACAAGATTTTGAGCTATATTAACCATGCAATAAAAATCATTGTTTATTGAAAAACTAAAAACAACAATTTAAGTACAATCCTTTTACAACAGTGCCTCTTTTTGTGTCAACTAATATATTCAGTCCTGAACTGACTATTTTTATCCCAATCCACTTAGAGATCTGCTTTCTGATCAATTCAAGTTAAATCCTTCAAATCTTTTCCAGGTTTTTCACTGAGCTTTACTTGAAGCAAATGTCTGTACAGTTAATTCTTTATAATGTCTGGCTGCAGTCCTTTATCCAAGTCTCGAACCAACCTGTAATCTTCTGATATCCAAGTATTAGCCTAACTGCCTAATGGTTTAATTGGATGTGCCTGTTGGAGTAATCAGTCTGAGTACATAGTATAGGAATCGTTTCATTGACGATTAAAGGCTTCCAAAAACTGAGACAGGGGGTTTCTAGTTTGAAAGGGCAGCGTAAAGGTTGTCTGTGCCTATGTCTATAGTTCACCTTCAACATGCTCTCAGGGAATAAGTAACTTTTTCTGCTCTTAAAGTCACATTCAAAACAGATCTATTTTAGGTTTGAATTTTATTAATATGCATTACGTTGTTATGTCATGAGTGTATCACTTAATCCAGTAAAATGTGCTTTTTTTGTCTTAGTGCTGCACAAAGAGCCACGTCAAGTTTGCCTTTGTCTGCTTGAAGTTGGACGAGTCCTTCTAAAGTGAGTACAGGAAGAAGACAATGCATTTAACTGGCTTACAGTTATTTATCCGTAATTGGTTTGAATATTGAATAATGATATGAGTCCAATTTAGAGCTTTGTTTCTAAATAATTAAGGAATAAAAGAAAATGTTGTCCTTCATCTTTGTATAGTCCAAGATTGGGTCAAGACTTGACATTCTCCTTTTAAACCCTAACCCTAACCCTGACTAATTCAGTGCTCAAATATCCAACATACTGCAAAGTCTAGACGACTGAAGGTAGAAGAAGCAGCGTGATTTGTCAGACACACAGGCACTTGCAGCCGGTGTTTGTAATCAGAAAAACGTGTTGTTTAAAAAATGATTATGACAAAATTGCATTCTTTAGAGGGAGCAGTCAGACTAAATCTTTTATTGTTGAAAAATTTGCAGACTTTTCACTGAAATAGTTTTAAAAATTGACTTTAAATATGTCTTGTGTCTCTCAGGTACGGCGTGGAGCCTCCAGTGCTGGTGAAGCTGGAGAAGGAGATTGAGCTGGAGGAGACACTGCTACTGGCCGAAGAGCCGCCTCCCGCCGTTAAAACCTTCAGTGTGTGTTGCCAACACGGAGGCCTGTATCAGCCTGAGGTCAGTAGTGAAATACATTAAGGAGTTTGTCTAGAACCGTCTCTCTTTTTTTTTCTTTGTGTACCTAGCAAAAGGTGCTAAAATAAGTAGTAAATAATCTAAGACTTTTGTAAAAGTGAGTAAAGTATCTGCTCTAATCCATGGAATCAAACACATAGTTGTTTACAATTGTTGTTTAGCCTGTATTTCAGTCCACAAATATTAGAAGATCTAAAATCATATTATGACTATAAGAAATACTGCAAATTATGTTTACTGTGGCACTGTAAACTGTGTGTTCACACATGATAAACCCCACAAATACTAGATGTATAATCTCAAGGCATTATTCCCCACAAAAATGTAAATAAAATACAAACACTGTAAACTTGAATACAAAAAGAGCCATTATCCACTATTCATTTGACCATCACAAGGCACAGAACAGTTTATTTACGGAAAGTTGCATTGTTCTCTTTAAACTTCACTGCACACAAAAACAGACTCACGTGTGGTTATTTATTTTCCTTCCACTTGCCCGCACTTTGAGTGTAGACACAGCTGATCAAGTTAGCATCATGTTAGCATCACGTCGCCAGTGCATGTGCGACCCAGTTGAGGCAGAGCCAAGATGGCCGCCCGTGTGCTCTGTTGTGGGCCCCGGGGTCCATGACACACCACAGCGGAGCATGTGACGTCTGCTGTAAGACTCATACTGACACGTGCACCCGGGGCAACACAGGCCTTTTAACACGCAGACAAACTCAACAAAGTCTATACACTTTTAAAAACATTTTGAGTTAATTCTTTATGTTCATGTGTTTCATGACTAGGTACTTAAATGATTAAAGCTAGCAGCATCTCCATATCAGTAAATAATACAAATGTGTTGGCGTTTTCGTCTCGAGAGATGGTCAAGCTAAAAATAACAGCTCAGACACACCGATGCGGAAAATGTTTTAGCTAAAGCAAGTCATATGCATTCTCAAGGGTTTACTCATTTGAATAAGCAGCTTATGTCATGATTGCAGAATCACTTGGGATCGCTTTTATCTACACTGGACTCATGTATGAGTTCGTATGAAGTGAACTTTTTTAACAAGATGTGGACATAGACTGACAGTTTGACAGTCACAGGGTTAAGATGACAGAAGGAGAGGTTTATTTTAAAGACATGAGGCAGTATTTTTGAAATAAGCCTGCATGAAATGACCAAAATACTGTATAGCTGATGTAGATGTCTTTATCAATTTAATCATGTTAAATTCAGCTAGTTATCGTCAATAATCATCTCGGGTCTTTTTGATTGAAGTTCACAGTCAATCAGTAAAAGCCTTTGTTTTGAATTTAGACTGTAGAGGAGAAAACGTTCTGAAACCATCTGGAAGACAATCCAAATCTTGTGTCTTATTCTCAGACAGATCATCACCTGATCTGTTAACTGATATTTTTAAGTCTTTTAAGGATTGGAGCAATGGGGGGGTATTGTTATAGAGATCAACAGTGACTGCCCACTTCCTGGTTCAACAAGCATGGGTTCCATGTTAAATCTCCATAGGAATTTCCAAAAAAATAGTTTGAAAAATAGTTTTGAAAATGAAAATTTAAGTTATAGATGTGCCTTTTAAACTGAAAACAACTGCGCTGTGGAGCTGAACTAGCACATAGTTGGCTAGCCCGCGATATGTCTTTAAACTCTTATTATTTTAAAAATATTTTCAATTGGGCAATTTACTTCAGGAACCAGGGCGATCTCCCACTGTTGAGCCCCATAGCCATGGTTCACTGTAATCTCTTATAATAGAAAATGCCTACACTGTGAATGTAGGATTTTACACCAATATTGGGCGAATATTGGAACAAGTGTGGTTTAGCAATAAAGTTAACAAAATGTCTGAACTTATAATCTTTTATATTCTCTGGAACAAGCTATGCCTTCCAAAGTCCTCTGGGTGTTGAGATTAACAGAACATGGTGCACTGCACACATTATTGTGATGATGATGTATGTGTTAAATGTTTGTTTGTTGTCATGCAGGAAGCTGGTATGGATGAACCTCCTGTAACTGCGCCAACAGAGTTTCCATCGAGTACCTTTCTGAAGGCCGCTACAGACTCGGAGACAAGACCATCTTCATCAGAGTGAGTGCTCATTCATCTATGTTATTTAACATGCTTATTCGTTTAACATGCTTATCAATACCATGTGCATTGTTTTGAGAGAGAATTAATTGAAAAGTTAATTTTGCACTTCGAACAAGGCAGTTACTATAAATAAGTAAAAAAATAAGTTCTTGCTTCTTGGGCTTATTTAAGCTCAACATTACATCTAGGCACATCAAGTCTTTCGCCTTTATCTGAATAAATTAGCCTTTTTGGCCTTAATGTTTTCCCATCGCTGCACGTTTTATAAGCTGACATCTTCATTTTGAAGATAATCCTAAATGCGCTATCACTATATTTGACTGTATTTGACGACGCAGTGCGAGCTGGCAGCAGAGTCCAGTCACTATAATCTTGTTAGCGCGTTTGACTGAAGCTCGTTAGTGTGGTACCGCTCCGCTTTAGTTACATCATAAAGCAGTCCGTGCCAAGCCTAAGGACAGACTCACATTTATAGATCTACTAGTTATTTTAGGAAGTTTATACACAATGTCACTGCTCTTTATTTACTTGGTGCACAAACAAAATTAGTTGTCCTCAAAGTACAAGGTTGCAATGGTGTGTTGAATCGAGTTATTAAAATATTTAATGTGCACTAAAAACTTTTCTGATAGTTTCCTATATGGGGATGTTCTTACTGTGCCTAAACTGTTTCCTTAATTTGTAATAACTGTGGTATAGAGGTATTATCGGTCTACGTCATGTTCAGCTCTACTGCGCATCCCCCATGCAGAAAGAAACACTGTCCATCTAGTTAGTTGAGGAAAATTTTTTGATTAAAACAAAACGAGATGAGAGCTAGCTGTTTCGACTATGAACTGGTCTGACAGACTGGTCTGGTCTGACAGCTTGAAACTGTTTTTTTTTTCCGCAGTTTTTTTCCTTCACCTGAATGTAACGTGTATGGGTCGTAGGGTCAAATTTCATCCACAAATGTTGACTTAGCAGCATAAAACTTGTTTTTGCAAAGTGATAAACTCTTGTAGTTGGCTGACAACAGCGTTGGCTCGAGTTGTTGCCACAGCTTGTATCAATCAGCGGCAGCTCTTTCGCGCACATTGCCCAAGTTGATAAACAGATAATCCCTATTTAGTTTACAAGTTTGAACTTATAGGTACAAATAGTACAAATACCAAAGGTTTAACTCACCAGTGTTTCATTATTTGTGTGTGACTGTGTGTGCTATTTGAATGTAATCACCCAGGATCTTTTCTCAGGTGATCTTGTCTCATCTCTAGTTTAAACCGTTTCAGTACATCAGATAATATTTTTGATCTGTTGACAACAAAGGGGAAAAGATGTTACGTAACATCTCCTGTTGTGCGCTGATTTGAGTCTAATGTATCTCTTCCAGATGCTGCACGGTAAACATGTGATGGTGCGGGTAGGCGGCGGCTGGGACACTCTGCGTGGCTTCCTCATGAAGTACGACCCCCAGCGCGTTCTCCAGTTCACCACTCTGGAGCAGAAGATCCTGGCGTTCCAAAAAGGTCCACCCGGTTTGGGACACAACCATAACCACCATCACACCGGGACCCCTGCACCGCCGCCCCCTCCACCCGAAATGGATCCTCTTGCAGCTGTCAATGATCTCATGTCCTCTAGCTCCTCCTCCTCTGCCTCGTCCTCATCATCTTCCATAGCCCCCATTAAAACCCCGCAAACATGCAGGTCCTATGCAAACTCCCCCGCATGTACACCCACTTTACCCAGGAAAAATGTGGCTACAGCTCCCAAAAAGGTCCTCAATATGGCCCCCAAAAAGCCAACTCAGCTCCCACTTCCGATAACCAAAAACTCATCGTCTTCCTCTTTGCCCTGTACACCAAAGCAGACCCCGAGCCCGAGCGGTTCACTCCAGCGTAGAGCCATGACCCCTTCTCCCGTGCTCTCAAATCCAGCATCCAGACTTAAGCTTAGAGCAAATCCTCGCAATGGCGCGCAACCAAGAAGCCCAGTCTGCCCCGAACCGTCCTCCAAATGCCCCAAACCGTCCAGTCCACTTACCTCTCCAACAGGTATCCCCCCTGCCACGGCCCAGCCAAAGCTAATGCTAACGCGGCTAGTGATGCTACGGCTAAACCCCCCACGGGTGCTAACCAACGTTCCCGTTTAGCCCAGCGTCGTCCCGGGTCGCCTGCCTCTCGTCTCCGTTTAGAAGCGGCAAGACGAGTTCGTACGGCCCAAAATCGAACACCCACATCCAGTTGTAGCTCTAGAGCGGCGTCCCCAGCGCTCAGTACCTCGAGTAAAACAAGTGATTTTCAAGGTAAAGCTAAAACACCCACGCAGAATAAGCTAACGACTAATGTGTCACAAGCTAAACCTGTTGGTAATTCACACATACCGACACCAGTTCAAGGGCGGGTCCCTGTTACTGGAAACACAAGTCCTAAATCTGGTCAGAAAAGCACTGCCGAGTCGAAGTTCACACCAAAAGCACAAGCTAACACTAACGCTAGCATAACAAGGCTAAGTCTGAGTCAGAAAATACTCAAAAGTCAGCCATTCCTAAACCTACAAAGATGGAAGTAAAGGGGAGCAAAAAACCCACTCAGAGCAAATCCAAAACAGAGGAGCCCTACTTTGAAATGAATTCAAAAAGAAAGCAGCAAAAACACTAAATTACGGCATCCGAACCAGCCGGCTGGTCTCTACTGCGCCCTCCGAACCCAGCACTTCTCGTTTTAACACTGTCTCTCTAACCTAAATCTAAACTAGAGTAATAATAATCAATGTTTGTTTGGAAATTTTGTCTGTTATTTAATTGTCGCCTGTAGTTTTTAAATCTTGAAGGGTCGAACATGTTATATTTTATAGTTTTGTTTTGTTTTTTTGTCAGAGCTCATATCCAAGTTCATGGTCAACACTAATCTCATTGTTTACATTTTTTAAACTTTTGTTACAGGCATTAATTGCATTTTAAATAACTAACCTCAATAACTAAGGACATTTGACACATGATACATTTGGTAAATTATTCATCTTTGTAAGCAAACATCAGGAAGTTTGACTATAAATTTAAATATGAGTACAATCTTGCCTCTATAAGAATTAAAATGTTATAAATAAGCTTGTATTTGGAAATACAGTGCAAAAGGCTATGATAAATTAAATGCATCTCTTTTCTCTGTTAATGTGTCAAATGTCCTTAAAAATAACACTACCATACATTAACATATCTGTAATGGAAACCAAAGTTAATGGAGTTTGGAGAGATTTCTTCCACTGGTAAATGGTCATGCTACAAACTAATGTGTTTATAAATGAGCCTGGTCAGCAAAACACATGCATGAAAGTAATAAAAAAAAAAAAAGCGGCAGATTTCATGAACCGCGTTGCTTTTGATTGACCTCAAGTCCATTTGTTTATAGCTACTTCCTGGCTTCTGGTTATGAAATGTATGATCTCAAACATTTAATAATACTTGAAAATTACTTAAAATTATTGACTTTTGTATGATTTCAGTAGCATTTTTGGAGCATTTTGTAATCTCCAATTGCTTATTTGCACATATAGTTTCTTCTCTATTGCTTAATGCTGTCTACATTCATAATACTAATCTTGTTGAAAGTTTAAATAATAAAATGCACAAATTGCTGACCAGGCTGATTTTATACATTTTTTAGGAGGAAAGGTTCACCTCAGTGGTACCAGACAGTGCCATGAGAAACAGTTTTGCCGTTGTGCCTTTGACAAAAATGGGTCAGAATTGAGAATGTACTGGATTTTTTGGTAAGGGGAGGTTTAAAGGCTTTCCGAATCTTTATTGCACACTGTTCACAGGAACTCTATGGAGAAGGAACTACTGAACTCAGACTCGCTCTGCCCTCTAGTGGCTGCAATAATGTTACAGCATAATCTACTTTTTGGAATTTTTCAAGTTTTATGTTTTTTTTGTGTGGATAAAATGTCTAGTTTTCTATGTAGTGTTGATGTCTGTGAGTGAGTACATAAATATGAAGCAGCAGATAAATAATTTCGTGAGGCTTTTTTCTTGGCACTTTATAGAAACTGATGTTTGTCACAGTTGAATGTCGTTTTTCTTGTCTATTTTTGATGTTTGATGTTTAATAATAAATGGAAAACGGTTTTAAAGCTAATCTCATGTTCATCCTTTTGTTTCTTGCTTGAAATGGTTTAATGAGATAATATACTATAAACATCTATTTGAATCTTCTTGACTTAATGAAATATGAGGGAATAATCAGTGTTATAATATATACAAAAAAATAGAGCATTGCCATGGTAACCTTTAGCAATAAATTCAAATTCTCCTCCCCGTTTTAAAATATTATGAAAACGTTCTTGAAATTGACTTTGTATTTTGTTATTTAGGTGGATATGGTTGTGCCCATACAGTAGTTTTTTTTTTTTTTTTTGTGGTAGTGAGCAGATTTTCCAAAAACTGATTCTATAATTATTTGAAAACATAACCCAATAAAATGAACGTCAAAGTCTATTCTTCTATGCGCTTTAGACAGCATAAAACCGCCTTGAATAAATCATTACATTTTTTTTACGTAAAAGCATGTGAATTGTGTCAAAAACTCAGCAAAATTTTTGTTTTAACAATGTTTATTATTACATTTCAAAACAAGTTGGATTACATACTTTCAACCCATAGGATGACTTTTTTGGACATTTCATTAGAAAAACTACAGACACCACTATTCTTTAAAATTCACAGCATAATTTACCATGATACAACAATAGATGACGCCAAAAGCTTTTTTTTTTCCAATCAAGAAATGTTGCAGCGAAAAGCGATTCAGCTTCAACCGTCCAGTGTGTTGCTCTACAATTTGATGTTCTGATAAATAGGTGATCGCATAAACCCAAATAAAGGATTATCCCATTTCAAAGAACATTGTGGCATAATTTGGCTACATATTTTGTTTTTTAAATACATGAATGGCTTGATGATATGGTGGCTTGAATATCTAACTCACAGTACATTACCACTTTTTAGAGCAGTATTATTTTTCACAACTCGTTTTGAAAAAGTCTATGGAAATTGTGCTTTGTTAATTTAGATTCTTGTCCACTGTCAAATCTGAGACGTTTCTCACTCTAATAATGTGAAGGACAATGGCCCTTTGTCTTATTTTGAATTAATTCTATATTCAAATTCACTGTTTTTAAAAGTCCTGCACTTGTTTTTTTTTTAATGAAATATACATTGCCATAGTATTCTTTTGAGTTAAAATGAGTTTACACTGTTACATGGAAATCTAATGACAGAGCACTTTGTTCCCTGAAATCCAGAGAGAGTGCTGCTCATTTGCTTGCAGTCAGTAGCATGGCTTGTTTTGGAAAAAGTACATTATTGTGTTATTCAGTAGCTCAGTCAGATATTTGTTGATGTGAGAAACTACTATCCATTGTTTTTGTGTTCTGGTCATTTTTATGCATCGTTTTCTCTTTTTTGACTACAGAAATACAATTTTCCTCTTTACTATTGGCAGCTGTCAGAGTGGTCAAAAAACAGGTATGTGTCATGTAACATTGGGATCAAAATCAATGCTTTTGGATAAATCTGCTGGAACTTGAGACACGGATCTCTCTAAGTTGTGAAAGTGCTTTTGAACTTATTGTGGTGAATAACACAAAAGTTTAAAATTAAATAGTTCTGTTTGTTTATGTTTTTAAGATGCTAAAAATCAGATACAGCATCTTAAAAAAGAGCCTAAGATGCTCCTCTTGGGCCACTTCAACACAACTAATCCAAACTGTTGACCTGTGCTTAGCCCCATTAAATCTGATTCAGTCCCATTTGTCTACAGCAGCAGAGGCGTGTGCTCTCCGGCCGGCTGGCTCCTCCGCATCAGCTGCCTCACACGGGTCACGAAGCGGTTGGGCAGAGGAGGGCAGTGGTGGCTCGGATCCAGAACGTTAGTTTTTCGTCGCTCTCGTTCCTGGAGCCACATTAGATAAGGACTCGGAGGGAAAAATGGGCGCTCTCTCTCCCTCAGCAACTGTAGGACAATGCCTGAGACACCGAGCACCACCCACACGGTCAACAAGATGTAGTCTGAAAGAGAGTGGGATAAATGGCTTACTACTTATTTTAATAAAATGTCATGATCAATGAGGTCAAAGGCAGCAGTAAAATCTACTAACAGCGTGTCTGTTAACTGTCTGTTATCTATTTGTCTCAACTGTCAGTTGTGCATGAGCTGTGCTGGTGGAGTGGTCAGTCCTATAAGCATATTGAATCTGTTTATGTTTTCTAAAATTTTACTTACCTCAGAAAGCTAATTGGCCTACATACAATTTGGACCTGATGAGGAATCAGAATAATCTTTGCCAACTTCCATATTTCTGGGAAAGTACTCGTATTGAAATATGTAGTAAATACCGATCAGTGACACACAGGTATGGCCACATTAATGCCATATTGTACCATCTTTAAAGCAAAACAACATTTCCATCATCTTTTGGAGAAGGAAACACTGATAATATTTATATGTTTACCTGGATAAAGGAACCGTACGTAAGATGCAGAACTAGTGGTTTAAATAGGGTATTACAATCACAGGTGAACTTGCCAGAGTGTGAAATGGCCCATACACCGAAGATAGGAAGCTGCTAACCAATTAGGAACAAGATTTGCTATGAATCATGGGTAATAACCAGAAAGTCACTTTCTCAGACACCTGACTCTTGGTCATGGTTTATTCCTTAGATTTACATTTAACATGTTGTGGGTGGAGCTCCATGAGACCTGTATGGAAACAAGTGTGTGAGCCTATCACAGACAATAGGTCTCTGCCCTGGTGCAACATCAGTTCAAACTCAAACATGTTCCTGACACATGGTTCTAAGAAACCAAACTGGCAAGTGGCAACCCAAATGAGAGAATCATGTGAGGCTCTTTCTGCTTTCTGATTGGATAATCCTCTTGAGAACCAAACCACCAAATGTAAACGTCAACAAATTAACATCATGTCCATTGCTTTTTTAATTAACTTCGATTTACCATAACTTTTCCGTAAAAATAATTATTTGTTGACCTGTATCTTTCGACACATTTAGGTTATGTTTATGAAATCTAAAATCAAAATCTTACATTATGGTTCCTTTAAAAAAAGATTAAAAAACATATATTTATCTCAGAACATAACTCACCTATTCCTTGGAACGGCACGTTGGTGAAAGTGCCGCTGAAGTTGGAGTTGAGCAGTCGTTTCAGGATGTTCAGTGTGATGTAAGACAGACTGGTGTAAACAAACGCATTCACGCCAACACGACGGCATAGGCCCCACCACTCCACACGTCGTGATGTTTCCCTGAGAACACACACAGGAACAATTATGAACACAGCTTTAGGATTTGAAAAATCTAGTCTAGATACTAGATACTATAATTTTTTGTCAATACCATCAACTCATAGATTCACCGTTAATGTATTTTGTTGTTTTTTTTTATTTTGTACAGCTGCATTTTAGACTTGGTGTAGCAGTAGTTAGTTTATTTGAAAGGGACAGAACATTAAACATTGTTGCCCTAGGTGCAACCGATGCCACATTCATCGGCCATATAGCTCATAGCTAATTTGTAGAACTGTGCTTTACCACTAGAGGGAGTCACAGCACATTGAAACTTCACAACACATTGTTTTAGATTGGTTTAGGGTATTTGAATTTTCTTTTTTACCTCTCTGGGCCATCGTATGAAGAACAAAGGAACAACAATCATAATGCAGGAGAAAGTCGACCAGAAAACGGCATCTGAGCGCCTGAAAATGTCCAAATCTCCTGCAAAAAAACACAAAATCAACAAAGTCAGTCCTCAACAGTAAATATTTCTGTAAAAATGCAAAAATAAATGTTATTCTTGTAGGTTTATTGTCTTTAAAGATTTCATTACTCAGTTATTTGATAATGATTATTCCTTTCACAAGATAATAAAAATAATAAACTCAGTAAAAAAACAAAAACAGGAATAAAACGATATAAACTAGTGTAGAAGACGCATTTTAAATGTGTATTTTTGTTGGAATAGATTTAGTCATAGTAGAAACTAGTTTATCAGTGTTTTTCTCACCCAGGGGAGTGAAGAGTACTGTGGAAGCAATGAGGAATCCCAACATTAAACCGACTACAACGATGCAGGCCAAAACCGAACCGAACCTCCACCAGCTCATAACCAGGACGACTCCACCCAAGACCCCATGAGAGCTGAGAGAGCCAAACGGACTGAGGGAAGAATAAAGACAGACGGAAAAGAACAACAATGAAAAAAGAGGGGACTGCTGAGTGAGAAAATAGAATATGAATTTGGTTAAAAATCGTGCGTCAAGGGAGATTTTTACACAGAGTAAAGAAAATATTATATACAGTCCAATTCTTTAAAAAAAATTTGGAGATGACTTAGAATAGAAAAAAAAACATTTAACTAGGGACAGCTATTATAGGACGGTTCCTTAAAAAATCTGTGTCATTGTGCTGTGCCAAAACTGAACTTTCCTGTGTTTTTTTAATTGAATATGAAGTTGGTTAAAATACAGTGCATGTGTTAAGAGATATTTTTACACAAAGCAAAATATAAACACAATAATCGCCTGAGGAGAGGTGGATTATCTAAGCGAAGAAGGTTCTCACTGAGATTAATTAGACAGATTCGAGAAAATATTTGAAAGAAAGAGGTCTTTTGCGTACACAGAAAGTGTTTCATATAATCTTTCTCAATCTTGTAAGGTGTACCACTGGTGCTATGTTTGAGCATGTGTTTAATTTTTCGGTCCTTTTGGGGTGAATCTTTAATCAAAACTAACGTATAAGCAATTTGCTTCATCTTAGAAGTTCAGCCCACTCTTAAATATATTTAGCTGAAAAATGTTTGGCTTAGATCTCGTGGAACAATTGCCAACTTAGGTGTTTTTTTAAAAAGTCTTGTGCTAATAATTTTTTCGGGGTAAAAACACAGTTAAACAATTTATTTTAAAATACAAAAGTTTGATTCATGAGGATTTTGCAGCAAATTAAACTTACTGTCATAGTCCAGCCCAGTCAACCTCGAGATCAGCACAAAAAAGAAAAAAGCAGTGAAACTGAAGCCCATACAAAACAGCTCTGAAAAACAAACGAGACAGTTGCTAGAAAGATTATATAATTATTCATCTGGTTTATATTCCACTTTATATTTTCTAATAAACAATAAACAGATATGGCTTTTGACAATAAGCTTCATGAAAATAGACAATGCAGATCATTTGAATAAACCTTAGCTAACTATGTAGATTTAATTCATCCAGAGGCAGTTATCGCAGTCATGAGTTTGTCTTGGAACAAATACATTTGAAATCACATGCAAAACAGTCCCACACAAGGATCAGAAACCAGACACTTGGTCAGAAAATGGGAAACTCCAGTCATTCTAGCAGCATTGTATAACTTCACATTAGGGCCGGGGCAATATTTTTCCTCACTCTGATTGATCTTGGTTCTCCATTCTTTTCAAAAGCAAAACGAAAATGGGTTTTGGTATTTCTTTTATGTTCATTATGACTTTTAATCAGTGCACAGACAGAGGATTTATTATGGGGAAAAAATAACATCATTGATAATTAAACATAACTAATCTTTATTAAAATACGCTTAATTTCAAAGCTCTACTTTGCAGGACAAGGCAGCTTCTGGGGGTAAATGTATTACAAGCTCATTAGACTTTGTAATACAGGCCTGTTACAATCACTAATGAACAAGTAAATATAGCTGCAGATATTACTACAATAAACAAAAATGAATGAAAATGGGAGTGGTCAATATTCTTCCTTATTTGCTTTATTCTTTCAGGAACATCTATAATTTATGCAGTACAGATAATATTATGGTAATCCGTCAGGTATGTGTGCCAAAACTCAGCTAAAGTTTTGTCACAGTGAATCAAAAAAAGGTACATTTTTTTTTTTTTTTTTTTTACATTTTAATATTACTTTCTTGATGCAGCCTCAAAGCCACAGATGATATTGAGGCCAAAAATACTGTTGACCTCTAAATAATTACAAACAAGAAATTTTTATGACCATCTTGAACAGATAGTACATATACTTTATAAGTATTCCTACATAAACAATTAAAGGCTGAGTCTAACTTGACCAGCTCCAACTTTATGGTTTTGTAAAAATCACAAATATTGCAAGAATCTTCTGGTAGAGTCAGCTTTACTTACCACATTTAAAGAATCTGTGCCCAAGAAAACAGACGAACAGACCAGCCAAACCAGTGATGGTAAAAAAGATTTTAGTAGAAATTTTACCTGAAGAGAAAAAACACAACAACATAAGGTTATATAATGTGTGTGTATGATGTTAAACCACTGATAAGGAGTTCTAAATGGTAATTAATCTAAATAAGGACAAAAACCTGAATAGATGAACAGGTAAATGTGCTAAAACAGAATTTAAATCTATTATATGAGGCTTTAATATCAAACTAATGTGGAGGATGCACGAATGAATGTCACTTTATGTCCAATCATTTTTTTTCCATTTACATTTTTAATCTACTGTTTTTGCAATATATTGTAGCTTACACAATAGTCAATTCTCAAATTCTGCCAATCTGGGGGTGGGGAATGTACAAAATTTTAGATAGTATCGCATCTGCTGTTTTAAAGCTATGCAAAAAGTGAATAATTTTAGTAAAATTCTATAAAAAAGATCATACAAAAATAAAAAAACACTGACAAAAAATACACATTTCTGCACTTTGTGATTAAGTGTAAAGACATTTTTCTGATGAATAAATACAGACTGTAAAAAAATAAAGGCCTAAATAAAGCAGGTCTATACTTATTGGTAATGGTAGGGGAAACAATGGGCATGTTTTTAACACATTTCAATTGAATTTGCATAATACAGTTTGAAAGATCTGCTAAAAAAATGTCAGTTAGTTTATACTGGCCAGTCCTGATAACAACTCAACTACTCATGTGAAAGCTCTTCATTTATGGCGAGTGCTATAAATCTTTGAAATAGCCCAAGCTAAAGGATTGGTTCAAAGCTGCACAGACGCCTGTAAATCACGTCTAGGGCACAGAGAGAGTTTTGTCTTACCGAGTGTGTAGCAGCTGTCCAGGTTGGAGGAGAAGCTGCAGGCGTATGTATGCGCTGGGATGTAAGACGCGGAGCTGTTTAAGAGAGGGTCCCTCACAATGACAGAGTAGATGACACCTTGTCCCGGGATTGAGCTGAAGACGGCTACTGTACGGTCTGCAGAGGACACCGTCAGCACCTGAGACAGAGCAAGATCAAGACTCAAATACTACATTACACCAACTTAATTTACTCAGAATACCATTACAATGCAACTCCAACATTAATAAACCAAATATGTTCAGTAATAAAAATCTTGCAAACAGTTAAAAGCTGGTGACAAATAGTTTGCTATAAGAAGTTATAAAAACATGAACAGACTCAATCTGTCTATTAGGCAACTGGTTCCACTGAAGGAGCCAATGAAAAAGCAATCGCTATAAGGCAAATGGCATAGACCTCATAAGCAAAAGCAAGAAAATTAGCAAAAGAAAAACAAAACAAAACTATAATCCACATTATAGCAAAATATTATCAAAAAGCATATGTTTTAAATATTTTTGCACACATCTGTAAAAGATTACTGAAAGACGTATAGTATTTCAGTTTAAGCTCCTATTCACACAATTCCTTGGTTTTCAAATGCATTTGTAACATCTGTATTTCAACCAGTCTCCAAAGCTGGATTAGGATTCATGCTAACAACTTTTAGGCAAGGGGTTCCCAAACCTTTCAGACCGGCGACTCACAACCCCCACAGCAAAAGGAAATAGATGGTTGTAAGGATTTATGAACTAAAACCACCCAAAACAGTTTTTTATGATTTTTATTTTATTATTTTAATGTGTTACTGGATTAAAATTCACTACAGCTTACTGTTTTCAATGTACATAAAAAAATACAATACAAAGAAATATTTACAAATGTATATCTTGAAATTATCTGGTGACCCCCAGATTTTGTTTCGTGACCCCACCAAGCTGTTCTAGACAGCCAACAGAGCATCACAGCTACTACCAGATTTTAATAAATTTACGCACCAGGTTACGCACTAAATTACGCACTAACAATAGAGGACATTAGATACCTATTATACATAGCAGTTGAATTTTCGCACCAGTGATGTGTTTTAAGTTATTATTTTGTTTTATTGAATATTTCTATTCTTCTACTGTTCTTGAACTGTGCATTGCAAAACAAGAATGTTCCTATTGTAGGAGAAATAGTTTTTTGTTGTTTTTTTTATCTTAGCTGTAGGTAATTCTGGAACAGTTTCACCTATGACAATGTTCAAATCAGGCTCAAAACTGTTGTTTAGCTGTGTATATGACTCAGTGAATTTTATCTACGTTTCATCCAAGCTTTTTTTAAATAAAACAATATTTTTTATAATTGTGTAGTAGGAATGGGACACAATCTGTTGTTCTAAGAGATACAACTGCCACAAGATTGTGTGCATGTGGAAAATGTAAAAGTAAGAATTTGCTCTTATTTTATTTTTTTTTATTGATAAAGTCAAGTTTAGATATGATAACATATTTTTTGAGAAGTTGTAATGGAATAAATGCACTATCTATCGTTTTTTCGACATATTATGGAACATTCCACGTATAAAAACAGCATCTCCATGGAGACAATCAGGTGGTGGGAAAAGCTACATAGTTGAATGATTAACAATTTTTTTTCTGACTTGTAATAGACAGATATTGTAAATGTAGTGAAGCTGCATCTTGGCCCTGAGTAAAAACATAAACATGAAACATGAATAAACATAAATGATGTATTGACCTTGTTACCGTTCAAGACCATGCCCTCAGTATCAGCCACTGTCTCCAGAGCCCTGAACAGACTCTGCTCTGAGAGGTCATTTTCTGGGAGGAAAAACTGAAACACATCGTACTCCAGCCTCCATCGAGAGAACGGGCCAGTGGTGGCGTCACAGGCCGGTGCAGGTTCACCTCTGAGGAAAAACAAACATTTTATTAGATCATACTCTGACCTACATTAAAATTACCACTTCAGTCAAAATCTGAAATAAAAAAAATACTTTAGAGAAGCAGCAAATTTTTGTTACACATTTTTACGTGGTTTCTAAGTGTTACACAGAAAAGTTGCTTGTCGAAGTATTTTCTTCAAGATCATGGTTTTCCTCACACATAGCAAAGAAAAATTCAACAATAGTTGGATAACACCAATTTATGGAGTCAAAGACATTAATAAAATTGCGTAACCTGGCTTCTGAAATTAGCTACTAGAGTTTGACAATATCCATTTTAACAGGGTCATACTGTCCCCAAATGATGTGACAACCACTGTCTAGACTACTGGTAATGCTTTACGCTTTACCACACAATGCATGAAAACAAATCAGATCTAGTCAAACATTTTTTTGCCTATCTTCACCTCTCAATGCCCAAATTGGCCGGAGCGAAGCGTATGGTGGTCTCATAGAGATTGTAGTGAATGTAGATGTTCGGATCGATGTCCAAGTTAAACTCTACATTACATCCTCCAGGCACTGGGTCTAAAACACACACAAACACATTTTCATAATTTGTTTCATATGATCCATCTTGGCTCTGTTCAGACTGCTGTGCATAATTCAGATTCAGTTCAAGTTCAAGCTTTTTAAAATGTGACACATAATTCCAATTTCTCTTTGTCCTGGTTTGACACGAACTCATAAAGGTCAAAGGCAAATCTAATTTTGTGATAATGCAATTGATTTATTTATGTTCAAGCTTAATAAGCACAAATGCAAGCACAACTATTGATACAATTGCCTTGTGCATTTACTTGTTTTTTTCTCAACAGTCTAGAAAGTTGAGGTATAACACTTTTTTCACTCTTATAATTAAAAGATTTTGTTGTCCCAGAAAGTTTTTACTCAAAGCGGGACCTCTACACACAGTTTGCAACTAATTATTATTTATCATTTGTAGAAACACGTATGCAAGTCAGAGTTAACATTCACATTGACTTTATCAAGAGGATTTGACTTCATAAACCCAGTCACAGTTTTTAAATGTGTCAATATTTTTTCTTCTGCTAACAAAACCTGTAACAGCAATATTGTATTTAATGATAGTCTAACAAAGGAAAAATAAATAAATCAATAAAAATAAGTTTCATACAGTTCATGATTGGCACAGTCTTTAAACTTCTACTTTGGATTAAATAAATGAACGGCAGAATCATTGCTTCCACCAAACGATTGGTTTTCACCACATTTCAAGATAAGAAAGAGTAACATTTGCAACTTCCTGTTTGAACTTTAAAAAGACTTTGAAGAATCAAAAGTGCAAGATGCAAACTGCAATACAACATAACAGTTTTAATTTCATTTAAAGGTGGAACTTGGCACATTTGAAAGAAAAGTTACCTACTTTATATCAAGTTCTTATAATGACACTATGATTCACTTGAGGAAAAAATACTGAATCTGAACTGTCTTGTTACTAAAAATATAAAAAACCTTGGCAGCACAAACAAGCTACAACTGTCAATATGACAATAATTTTAATTGTACTCTAAATAACACAAATACGAACGATATCAATCTGTGTTAGAAGAGCATGATCATTTGGTTTAAATCCTTTGCATTAAGTTCTCTACATGTACTAGAATTTGGAGGACAAAAGGCAGTTTTTCCTATTAATAACATTGTACTTAGCAATGAGATATCTAAAAAATACTTCACAACTTAAAAACCAACAACAACAACAACAATATTTAATTATTTTTAGCTGCCCTCTACCTGATTGAAATATTTCTGACCTGTGAATGTTGTGATGTGAACGGAACAAAACTTGTCCTGCTGCACAGTATTGATGAGGTTTTTTTAGCAGTTTTCAAGTCAATTCATTTTAACTCTTGCTTGTTTAGCCTTGTATACCAGATTCATTTCTGCTTCAGTCCTGGTTGAGTTTCTGGTCTTGTGACTTACCAGAGCTGGAGTATTGCAGGACGATGCCTGTGCCGGACACTGGTTCACTGTCGGCTGTGGAGAGGAACAGGACCATAGAGGTCTGTCCTGGATCCAGAGGAGAGACCAGTCCTGGGTCTACAGCTGAGTGGGACCCGCCAGCTCCTGAGAACTGACCAAGGGAAGAGATATCATACTTAAAATATAGAATGAACATGATGAACTCCAGTGTGATCTGCTCTCTTTAGAGTCATTATTATATACATGTTTATTTGATAGGAATGTGAGAATGTGTGAGTATTTAGAAATTGTGTAAATAAAGTCTCACCGTAACTCTTCTCTACCTTCTTACAACCATCTCCAAAATATTTGTGCATAAGGAGTGTAATTTATTGTCAGCTTAATCTACCTTGTAAACCTCTTTTGTTCATAAATCATTGTGTAGTCCATTTTAGTTCTTGCTTAGACTTAAGAATGTCATGTTTTCTGGTTTAGGCCTTATGGTACACAAAATTTGAAGAATTAATATTTTAGTAAATGGTACTTGGTGTGAAAGTGATTTAAGAACCACAATACTAATTTTAGATGCAACTTTACACGAAGACTTATGCTGGGGATTGTGAAAAGTCATATTTCTGAACTGTGAATGGTTTCTCAGAGTTGGTTTTCAATAAAGTGTTGAGTTTTGCTCAGAAGTTAAGCATCAATGTCAGCAGCCAACCACACAATAGTTTCTTTGTTTTGAGTTCTTATTCATAAAAAGCGAGCTACAAACTGCATTAGACCTGGTTTAACATGTTGGGTACACAAACTTAAACCCTTGTAATAACAAGCATACAATAGATCCATACATAAATGAACTAGATCCACATTTCTGTACTATTGGACTTTCTTGAGAATTTACAAGCATCTAATTGTAGCATAGTCTTGAGTTATGGAAGACTGCAATAGGTTCATGTTCTAGAATATGATCATATTAAGATCAGATGGTCAGAGTATGATCTAATTACATTTAATTATTTTTTTTTTATTTTATGATATTGTACTTTGCCATAAAATATCTATTTTTCAATCTGGTAATTTCTATAAGTCATTAAGGAAAACACATTTTGTATTACAGATAAAACATGAATTTAAACAAAATTATTTTTATCTCCCCACCATGTGTATTAATTATTATTGGCCCATAAAATGTTGTGAACCTTTACTATGGTTTGTGTAGGTGTCAGACTGCGCTGAAAGAGGAAACTGTAAAACAGAGAACAGCAGTGCACATATACAGTACAAATAAACTTAGCTCTTTCCATTATTTATATCATCTCAATCATCAGTACAGCCTCCAACTGCTGTGCTTAAAAGCTGCTAACTCTGTGGTTTAGACCTTTACAAACCGTTCTCTCAAATATTATGTTCTATGGGCCGTTTCAAATGTGCACTAGGCATACATTGTTGATTTTGTAGAGCAAACATTGTTATTATCCATTTACGTTAGTCAGAATTAATGCTATTAGTTCAGCCCAAAATAGTATCTAATGTTACCCTAATACAAAAGAATGCCAACCAGGAAGATCAAATATAAAAGTCCCTGTATTTGTAAAACTGGGGAAAAAAATGTTTGAATGAGATCTTAAATATAATCACGTTCAAACGTTTGGTCACACTTGGCATAAACTAAAAGCTCTCATTCACTTGCTGTATGTCACTTGCTGTATGTATCATGTGTTCACCCCTAACCTTTAGTGACGTCAAAATCCTCCCCTTTAAACCTCAGTGTAGTCACAGAAACATTTATCTTAACTTTAACTTCTCCCATCCTAAATTAATCTGCCCTCTATGATTGATTCAGTCCAAAAATGTCATAGATAACCCACCATAACCCCTCTCAGAAATAGTGCAGACATTAAAAAAACCCAACTGTGTCACATTTTATTTAAATGGCTTTGTTCCATTAGATGAATTGACAAGTTGTTTAGAACGTAAAACAATGTAATCAGAAGATTTTACAACTTATCTCAGAAGCTGAAGGAATTATTGAAATTACAAGCAGGCGCCAATCCTGCTAACAGCACCACCCTTTGAGAACTTTCACTTCTGTGATAAATGTCCTAAGATATCATTATGAGATCATTTTAATGGCATTAAAAGTCACCAATTACAACTAATAATTATACATCTGCGATGTATAAAGGTTTTTGTTTTTTCCTACAGTGCATGTACACGGCCAAACCAGCCCTGCAAAACCAATAAACTTAGAGGAAACTGTTTCTGGATTTCTCATCACAAACACAATATTTACACATTTCCCTTTGTGCAACTGCTGTTTGAGTCATAAACGTATTTTTTTTGTCCCGCTGTTTTTGTTCAGTACCTTCAAAAAAGCACTCGTGCCTGCCCCCTTGAAAGAGAAACACTCCCAAAGAATAATCTTCCCCTTTCATGCTGGGATGGTGTTCCTTGGGTTGCCATCAGCCTTCTTTCTCCAAACATGAGTTGATGCCAAACAGCCCAATTTTAGTTTTGTCTGACCATAACTCATTCTACCATGCATCCTGACAGTCATTTAAAATGCTTAAAATACAAAAAGAAATAAAAGAATTTAAAAATTTAAAAAAATCTTTACAATCGCTGTTTTAGAAGGGCTGGAAATCACGACATTAACAAAAGATCAACTACATTTTTTAAATATGCATTTAAAATATACTTTTTAATCATTCCTGAACTGCTCAGCACTGGTCTCTGTGAAGCTGCTTCTTGGCTCTGTCTCGTCTTGTGTGTGTCAGCTGACCGACTCTCTCTGTGGGTCAGACGACTTCAGAAAAACAAAGAGCTCCTTTATAGATCAGAGTGGTTCAGTCATACTCTGTCAGCATGCTTTACATTTTGAGCTGCTTCATGGTGAATGATGACTTGACATATGACATACTAGTTGGGATTTAACATACCGTTTATAGATACATAGTGACCCAGCAATAGCAGGGTCAAATTTTTAATTGGTGATATCAATTTATTAGGTTAACCAAGAATCATAGTTATTTGGGTTACACTGACATCATATTTCCTATAACAACAAAATGATAATAATAAGCGAACTAAAATTAAATCTTTTGATCTCTTAGAACAAGCCTATGTTTTGATGTTGTTTTTTATAGTTTCAACACAAAGGCTTGATGATCATGTTGTGGTCCAACTAAATCTTTTTTCCTTTTTTTAATTCAGAAAACAAATAGTCTAAGTACTGGTGGTGGGAAAAAAAAAAACTAAAAACCATTGTTTTTATGATAAAAAGCAATAATCATAATCGTCATTCAGTTAATTGCAGCGCCAAATTAGAGTTTTAAATTACGGCTGCAACAAGGGATAATTTTGCAAGTCTAGTTCTTATGATTATTCTACAGCTGTTTATAAAACAAAGGTTAACTTGTTGCTGCCCTACTTTATATTGCACTGAAGATGCACAATAATAGAGACCTTTTATTGTAGTGTGGTGAGATGCGAGAGCTTAGTTAATGCACTTACAGTATGTATTAGTCATAGTGGTCATAACACCACAGATAGCAGATGTGGTATTAGTGAGAAGTGTATTCATAGCTGTGGAAACGTACATTTGTGAGGGGTTGCTGTTGGAGTGGAGGTGTAGTATCTTTATTTACTTAGCATACAAATATGAAAGGTTTGCATTACAGAGGCATGTAATCTCGTGTGTGTATTTTGTTTCTACAGACACTCTTCACAAGCAGGTATTAGAGTAAAAGATATCATGATCTCTGCTACCTTTATGTAAAAGAAAATGCTGACACCACAGATTTGTCCCGCAGATGAGTTTCCTTAATCACAATAAGATTCTAGACCATTATCTAAAACTATTAGCATTACTGAAGTCCTTTTTGTCTCAAGATTGTAGAGGTCACGCTGAGAGTAAATCACATCTCTGGTGTGTTGGTTGTTGAGGCTTTCCTGAAGATTTTTAAAAAGGAGCAGTTTTGGCACAATGTATCTTTTGGGGTCTTTACGTGGCTTACTTTAACCATAAGTCCAGGGTTGAGAGTTGCTCTTTTGCTCCATTGTCTGTCACTGAGGCTGCAGCCTAGCCTACCTTTTAGATGCACATCTCCACCAAAGGAACTCCATAGAGAACTTTCTGAGAGACTCCACAGAGGACTAATTGGAGACTGAATCAGAACAGATTTAAAATTAATTTGTTGTGAGGGTTGGTGTGGCTGAGGTTAAGCACATTTCCTAAATCAAAAGCAGGAATGTGTTTTAGGGGAAGGAATTTAAGCAATTATTTTGTCCTGTGTTTCAGAGAATCAATCTAGCTTCCAATGATTGGGAAAAAAGGTTGAAACTAGAGAATCTTATAACCTGGTTCACGCCAGATGGATATGTGTTGAACTCCTATCTGAGTTCTCACTATATGCACCTGGGACTTGACTCGCTGAAAGCGTTCGAGAAAAGGCGGGGCGTTTAGTGAAATACTTCGAGCTGATTGGGTGTGGGGCCTACCTTATTTGAGCTAGCCAATCACAGCAACAATTCGTAATGGTGTATCCAATGTCCGCTTGGGATAGAACAAATACGTGTCACACATACCGCTCTTCTTTCAAAAAGAAATTCCTCCGTATTTCTGCTGAAACCGCATCAAAAGCAGCAACAACACGTACATCCACGGAAGCCGCGTCTTCGTTTAGCTTGAATCAGACTCGGCTGCGGCACCGGGGAGCTAACGGCCCGTGTTAGCCCGCCCTGCTCCAATGTGATTGGACCTCAAAACCACGCTGCTGTCATGTGAGTGGGCCGAACCACGGCCGTTTCGGACTCCCAAACCAATCGAGCCGGACGAAGGCCAGACGGTTTATCTCGTGTTTGTGAATTCACAAATACCGCAAGATAAACCATCTGGCTGGCCAGGTTAAGAATCTTAAACTTTCACTACAATGTTGCCACTTGCACTTGAGTCAGACTTACATTACTATTTTCATAACTTGAAACATGGTCAAATGAAGACTCCAGACTTTACCTTAATGGCCAGTGACTCAGGACATGACTAGGTGCCTTGTGTTTATTTTTACAACTCCCTCCCACTACTTCATTATTGACCAGAACATGGTATTAGAAAAAAAAAAAAAAATCAGACAAATTGCAAAAACATGCTTCTATTTGACTTGGAACTTGACTCTTGACTTGAGACTTAGTCCCACCTCTAACATAGCATTACAAGACTCACCCTGGTGTACGACAGCGTGGTGTTGCGGTGCTGCGTGTGAAACTGCAGAGTGATGAAGGCCGCGTCGGTCTGAACACGAGACACTTCCACCTGCACCGTCTCATTCTGGGACAGGGATACATTCTGAAATGTCCCGGGAAGAAACACCACACGATCTGAAAACACAGAGGAGGAATGAGATAAGACACCTTAACTTTGGTCTATGTTTGTGTATGGGTTCAGTATTAGAGACACTGCATTCTAGGGTTGCTACAATACAGTAAGATTTCCTCATAGTTTACTCAAAATTGTATTTTTGCTCTATCTCATTCTATATATTTAATGTCATTCACATTACTAAAACAGTACATCCTTATAATTTCCTATATGTAGTTCAATTCGGTATCACTTTATAATAATTTCCAGATACAAATAATTTACAAATGTTTGTTAATTATTAAGATAACATTATATACCGTAATTTCTGGATTATAAGCCGCTACTTTTTTCATGAGCTTTGAACTATGAGGCTTATAAGGCAATGCAGCAAAATTATAGATTCTCATAGACTTACTATTAACAAGTGCGGCCTATATATGTATTTTATCATTTTTCTTACTTAAATCCAGTGGGTGCGGCTTATATTCAGGTGCGCTCAATAGGGCAGAAATTACAGTAATCATTACGAAATTATTAGCTAGTATTCACTAATAATAAATAAACATTTACCAATAATTTAATTCCGGCCCCTATTCTAAAGTGATGTGGTTAGATCATCTACACTTTGAGGTAAACCAATGTGGTATCAAAGTGAACGCCTTCACTGACTTCTGTGACTGTGACGTAACAACCTTACCAGGGGAAACATTGGCTACGTTTAGGTACAATTCTATGGTTAAGTTTAGGATTGGGGCTTGGTATATTGGTACTGATATCGAGAATCGGATAACACAGTATATCACTAAATACATTTTTTGGAAAACCTATAAATGGTCATCACTTTAGAATAGGGGCAGGAAGTAAAGGATTAGCAAATGTTTGCTCATGATTAGTAAATACTATCTAATCATTTACTGGTGATAAAGTCGTCTCCCAAAGTTAAGACAATCCAATCAAGCACGGCGATTCTGACACGTGACACTAAAATGTCGGAAGTTGCTTGCAAGCCCCATTTCAAAACATTCAAGAATGCGAACGTAGCTGATTTGGCTCGTGCTTCAGTTTTGAACAATGAATGTATCAACTCCTTAAAACCTGAGCAGCAAACCGTGTTGAGAGGCTTCATACTGAAAAAATCCTCACGCTACATGTTTACGAAAACATTGTGTCGCTGCTTTGGGGAATTTCCGGGTTTTCTGTGATTGGTTGACTCAGCGCTTGGAAAGGCCGCCCTCGAAATTCATCCTCGGCGCTCCGCTCCCAGACCCTCACGATTTGTAAAGTGTCTGTCAAAGCGTGTAGGGACTGGCTGGTCAGGCAACCTGAAATCTAACAGTCTTGAAGGAGTTCCCAGAGATGCTTAACATTTGTTGCCCTTTTGCCTTCACTTTGCGGTCCAGCTCACCCAAAACCATCTCGATTGGGTTCAGGTCTGGTGACTGTGGAGGCCAGGTCATCTGGCGCAGCACCATCACACTCCTTCCTGGTCATTCATGGTTTGGATGCCTTCAGTGTGAATCTACAATGTTCATAGTCATGAAAATAAAGCAGACTCTTTGAATGAGAAGGTGTGTCCAAACTTTTGGTCTGTACTGTATACACATATAATTTGTATTTTTCGTGTCCATTTCTTTGTTGTGGAAAGTTTGAAAATGACAAATGACATTTGTAATGATTGTGTTTATTGGCCATCCAGTAAACCAGAAATCATCAAGGGGCGGAATTAAATCATCTCAGGGGCCACATATGGACTACGAATTCAAAGTTTGATCTAAATAAACAGCCATATTGTAACCTAGAATAACCTCAAATCAAACTGTGACCATAAAATTAATTATTTAAAAGCTTGCCAAGACACAAACTCCATAATTAGATGTGTGATAAGGCTCATCCCTACAAGACAGACACAAGACTCAACTTTATTTGGTTAGTTGAGTTTTGGCTCGATGCCCAGGTAACGTCAAATCGGGTCAGAGAGCTTCAAAGTAAAGACTTATGTAAAAGGTCCGCTCTTTGAGTGAATGAACTGAGAGAGGTGGAAAATAGCAGTCCTTTTCTAATTGATGCTGTCATAAACAAAATATACATTGTGTTATAAAAAATATGTGTTGGTGTTATGCCTTATCGTAAATAATTGTATGTATGTTGTACTTATGCTACATTCCAGGTAACTGGGATAATTCCCAGTGAATCAACTCGTATGTAATCCTGTTAAATAACATAATGCATTATGCATACAATTTAGTTTGGTTTTACTCAATAAAAGATACAACCAAAACTTAATTATTCAATCTAAATTTAGATTTCTACTTTCTAATCAGCAGACTACAGCTTAAAAATATATATTTTATTTTAAAAATGTATTTTTAAAGATTTCGAGATATATATCGAAAACAAAATATATCAAGATATACATTTCTGTCAATATCACCCCAGTCCTAGTCCCTTCTGTGTCGTCTGGTTTGTTTGAATGTTTATGTGAAGATTATCTTTAAATAGTTTAAAGATGGTAGTCCTGTTAAGGGTGGGTAATCTCGACTTTTTTTTCATGACATGCTTTTCTATTTACTGTAATAATTCTTTACATCAAATTTACTTTTAACAGCTGAAGCACAATGACGAATACAATGTGTTGCCAAATACGTTGATCTGGATTAGCTGCTAAAATGACTGTAAATCCACAAAGAACACTAACGTGCCCAACAAAATGCATATTAGGTTCATTAGGATGATGAGATGAGTATGAAGATGTGATAGTAGTTTTACTGTTGATACAAGTTATTGATCACAATCAGAACATACTGTAGTTGGAAATCGCATTGTCATATCCATTCCTTTCATGTAATTTTAGAAAAAATAGAACAGTCATAAGATAAAGCGTGCTCTATGTGTGTTAGAAGTTCAAGAGTTCAAGGAATAAGAGGCATGAGAGAGGTTGAGCATGTGAAGGATTATCCCACGCAGCAGGTCAGAGTCTGAAGAGAAATGGACTGGAAATGTCCGCGAAAATAGGACTGTGACACAAACAGGAGCAGTGTCATAGGTCATGTTTAGAGGTTGTGCAGATGCTACAGCATTGTAAACGTTTAGCAGTGAGTGAAAAAATACCCAAGAATCAATGGTGAAAAACTGCATTCTCCTCCTGTTAAAACTCAAAACAGAAGATATAGTCCGAAAAAACTAAAATATTAACTGTTAATATTGACTTTTCAACCTACAAGTGAATTGAGTGAAGAGTGCCAGTGTTCCTTTAGTTTTTTAGTGAAAAACTAAATAAACGGAGACAAAAAAAAAAAAAAAAAAAGATTTATTTTGGGATCACACACAGTTTTTTAAAAGTAACCAACACAGCTGTAAAAATTATAGGACTGCCCACGCCTAACCTTCCAGACACAAATAACAATACGCCTTTGGACGTATTGCACTTTCAATAGAACGAGACCCACTACATGATCACCTCACCCTTCTCCCCTCTGAGAGGAGGTATAGAGCGCTCAGGTGCAGAAGAGCCCGTTTTGGTAGAAGTCTGATCCCCTTAGCCATTACTTTTCTGAACGGAAGTTGCCGATGAATGCACTTAATTGTCAACTTGTGTCAATTGTTGCTTTTCTTCCGTCTGTTAATGTAAACAGTCTCTGCAGTTGTGGAAAAGAATTTCCCCCTTGGGGACAATAAAGTCTAAAAGTCTTAAATCCATGTCCTTTGTGTCCTTAAATATGATGTTTCTGAGTTTGTTGATAAAGAAATATTGTGAAACAGTTAAAACAATCCTGTTGTGAGGAAACAAGCTCGGTAAGTTCTGCAGTCGTTGTGGCAACAGAAAAACTACTCTAATCAAATTCTGCAAAACAAAAACTCCTTATTACAAAAACAGTACAACAAAAAAGTACAAATAAAAAATAATTTAAAAAAATTGTCATCATTTTGCCACTTAATCAGAATGTTGAGGAGCATTTTTCATAAAATGATGTCAGTACATAACCTGCTGTTGCTGACTTCACTTTCAACAAACACTGAGGACAATCGAGAACTAAACCACAGTGCAACATGCTTTTAATCTGTTAGATTCTTTTTTGTGGTATAATGTGCTTTTATTAAACTTTACATACAGAAACTGTGCACCATTTCTGGTGCAGTGCTTGCTACTTTAAAAGAAATAATTGTTTTGCCAAAAGTTCCACCAAATGGCATTACTGTACACTTCTTACATTTATTCAATTACTCATAAAGACCTTCTTAATCATAGATATTCTTACTGTGTCGTCTTTTCTTCACAGATAAGTCAGATAAAATAAAAGGAATTCTTTAGCACAGCTCCTGAATTGAGTAACAAAATATTTACAAAACCTGGTTGATACCATACGGTATTCTGGTTAAGCCTGTATTGACGTTAAATAACATCGAAGGTCAACGAAGTAGGCTATGCTAATTTTATGATCAATGAAAAAGACAAATATCCTCATTATAATTACAGATTGGGTAAGATTTTAATCAGTTCTAACATGGCCTCAAAATAAAGCATTTAATTTATTATTGTATTTATGTAGGCTATTAATTGTCTGTATTAACTGTTTATATCCTACCACATTTTAATATAAATTAAGCAAATAAAGCTGAAGTGCCTGAAAAGAAGTAATTTAATAGCCTATGTATTTATATAGCACCTTTCACAAATAAAAATCACAAAGTGCTTTACAGAGAAAGGGCACATCAAATAAAAAAATCCATCTATCTCTCATTAACTCTTAGGCAAATTGCTGAATCCACAAACATTATTTTTTTAACTAGGCCTATTTGGCTTGGAATAACTTAAATTTCAAAATTAAAACACAACCATCTTGATAGAAACAAAATATTTTATATGCAGACATTATCCATCTGTTTGATATTCCTCTGATATCTTGCTTCATCCAATGCAGAAATATTGACAAATAAACCCCAAAACAAGGACAAATCAGTTCAACTTTCCACTCTGACAACAAACTTCAATGATTTGTCAAAGAGTTCACGGACAAGCACCAGTGTTTTAAGAGAATAATAATAATAGCGTTACAAATAAACCAGATAACTGTACAGTTCACTGATACTCACTTTCCACTTGCGTTTGAACTTGGTTAAGCAGGCACAGCAACAGCAGCGGCGGACCATAGAGTCTCCAAAGAGGCATCCTCTTCCTCCTGCTCGCTCCTCTGCGCGTGTCTCAAAGGTAAAGCATGTCCTATTTTTATTAAAAACTCATTATAAACCCCTGATGATTCTGCAGGGGGGCAGTGGCGACCTTACGCTGCGCATGATGATGTAAAGTGCTGCAGGTTTTGCGGACCGCGCGCTCCTACAGCAGCTGGGCTATGTTGTGGCGCTTTAACGCGAGAATTGAAACTTCAAACCTCGCGATACTTTGTTGTACACTCAAGAGTTTCAAGAATGAAATGACGGCAGGTTTTTTTTTTTCATGTTCTTGCCGGCAGGTTCATTTTCTGTTTAGTTCATTCTTATGAGGTTTTCACTACCTCAGCCTAAAATGAAAAATTACTAAAGATCAGACTGTGAACAGTGAGCAGTTGGTGATTTTCTCTGAAAACAAGTTAATACTTTACAAAAGAAGAGAATATTTCACCAAAGGACCAAAGTGTGTTTATAAAAAGATGTGTTTGTCTGTCAATGCTAACGCTAAAGTCTGACAATTTGAAAGTAAACAGCTTCAATGCACAGTCTATATTTGTTTGTGTTATGTTTGATTCCGTTTAGCCAAAAATAAATTATATTAATTAAGTTTAAAGGTGCACTGTGTAAGTTATTGGCCAAAACTAGATTGAATAAAAGCATGTTTTTGTGATTTAGATTTCTTTGTTGAAATAAATAAATCATAATGTGCTTTTATTTTGAGCGGGTTAGCCGGCCACAAAATGACTGTTATTTGGCCTGGACGATATCCCGCTCATGTTTGTTTCTATAGAAAAGTGGTTACTGTAGCTGTACTTTTTCACATTATGGCATAAAATGTATTTAGACACATTCAGAGTTTCCCAAAGTCTGGTTTTAACTTTCTAATTCTAGTGAATTGTGCAGTTGACTTTTCACCTCCAGAAAGTTACACAGTGCACCTTTAAGCTGAGTTGTCGCTAGCCTAAGTAGACTACATTTATTTGAGTCTAAATAGTTTTTCTTGGAGTTGTTTTTTACTTTGCTTTAAGTTTGCTTTACTCTTACTTGAAAATAAATGAATTAGATAATTAAATCAAAGTATTCAAATGCTGACAAAAGGCCTTTTGATTTGAACTTGTGTTCAGTATTTAATGCTTTGTCCTTTTGGATTTGTGCTTTGTACTATTTTTACTGGAGTAGTAGCCTAGGTATAAGGAGAAGAAAAAATAGATTGTCTCTCCAACAATTACTTCATTTTTTTTGCTTCAAATTATATTTTTGGGTCTATAGATTAAAAAAAAAGAGAGAGAGAGTTCTTTGTGTAGAAGACTAACTGCCTGAGGTTTTGCGCATAGAGATTTATGTAGGACATGAAGTAAAGTTCAAGGAAACAAGAGAAGCAGATGATCAAGTTATGACCTCTGAACAGCAGCCCAAAGCCAGAAGATATCACAAGCTTCCATTGTCATCAAATGATAAAGTTTATGTTTATAGTTTAACCTTTTGACTTCAGAAACATAAAATGTGCATTTCTTTCTTTCTTTTTTTTTTTTTTTTAGTTAAACTTAAAATTATAACTTGCTGTGTGTATGTGTTACTTTATGGGTACGCTATATCTAGGTACACTAAAGCCAGCAGCACACCAAAGAATTTTGAAAGACGCCACAAAATTCTGAATTGTGACAACAGTGCAGTCCACAAAAGGCCATTTTACAATGACAATTTGTTTCACAGTCACACAAAAACGTATTAAATTGGCTTGTAATTGCTACATTTTGGTCTGCTTTTTTCCTACATTTTAGAGCGTCACTGCAGAGTCTTGCATTGTTTGATTGAATATGTTCATCTTTAAAATCTTGCAATCTGTTTATTTAAAGTTTAACAGATGCACTAAACAGCATAACACCTGGCCATATCTCACTTTAGTTGTGGAGAAACAAATTAGGTTAAATGAGCAGAAGTCTTTAGGGATTGGTAAACTTCAGTGACATCCAGTGGGCAGAATGCACTTGATTCAAATAGAAAAGGTCACTCTGAACTCTAAATAATGTCTGTCAATACATTTTTATTTATTTTAAGTATTTGTTTTTGTTTTTTTCTATATATTTCCTCAGTCACATTTAACACCTCACACACAGCGCAACAGTATGAGGTCAACAAATAGAAAACAAAAATCCCATGAGACAAAAACATAAGAAGGATGTGTAAGCTGTAGATAATGTTGATCAAACCAGGACGCAGCACAATTGTTTCATGCTGGAATGAAATCAGAAAATGTGGGTTTTGATAATACAGTCTCTGTGGGCCAAGAGCAAGTTGCGTTCACATTACATAGTATATTTTGGTAGCAGTTTAAAATGCATGACGCATGAGTTTTCTTTGGTGAAGTAGTCTCCTGATTTGTAAAGTCTTCAACTTTTTGTCAGCAAAAACCACTCACAACTCACTGTTCACTGTCTGATCTTATAGTTCATTCATATTAGCCTGACATAGAGAAACCTCATAGAAATTAACTGGAAAAGAAGTGATCGTGTCAGCACAGTTGTTTTTTTTTTGTATGTAAACAAGCCAATGGAAGTTCTGTGCACAGAATGAATAGTGAGTGGCTTAGTGGATCGAAAAATGTGTTCTACAAATGCTCTACGCGGATGAGGGTGGACAAAATCTAGAAACAGAGTAATAGGTTTGCTCAACTTATCAGCCGTTCATGAGAGATCCAAGGCACTACTAGAGCTCAGCAATAATTCCTTTACTTTTCAATGTTTGCTTACAAGTTTGATTATATAAAACTAAAATAAATATTTATCTTGGGAGACTATAACACCAAATGAAGTGATATCTAAGAATTACAAATCATATTTATATAGAGACAAATGTTCTTTTTTTGCCATTGTTGTTAAAAATAAATTGGGTTACAACTCTTCTGTTCACTTTTTTCCCCTTCAAAAACAAGTAGAGAGGTGCTTTGTTTCATTTAGATGTCAAAGAATCCGCAGTGTTTTACAAGCGGAGCAATTTTTTTTTTTAAATTACCGATTACCATTTCCTTTTTCCCATAAACCCTGACCTCTGTCTTGATTATATTAAAAAGAAAGATCAACAAAAGCCTTATTATTAATACAGTAAGTTTCTATAAAGAAATCCATGTTTTGTATGCCATCCAGGTCTTTGCCTTTCAGCTGAGAATTGCATATACATTTTCAGAATGTGAACGCAGTTCATAGGACAGAACAGCAGATGGGGGAGCAATGGAATTAATTCTTTCGTAAACTAACATCAGCACTGGTCAAAAGAGGGGAGAGAGAAGTGTTGTCGGAGGTGTCCTCTCGTTTCAGAATCAAAAAAGCTTCACGGCTGATCCCAGCAGCTCTCGAAGGCCTTTGTTCTCCATCTAAAAAAAACAAACACCAACATCTAATTAAAAACAGCACATCAGTGGGTGAACTGCAAATGTTTAAGATTATGAGCAGAGGTAATCAAAGTGCAATGCATTTAGAGAATTGATCTGCCAGTACAAACAGCTCAAGCTGCAGAGGCACCAACATTCATATTATTATCAAATACCAATCTTTTGGCTGATTTTTAATGGTCATCATTAATTAACTGAATTCTCACAGCCCACTTGCTTTTTTACCTCAAGCTGTTTGATCTTCTCCTCATCTTCACATATCCGTCCTTCATCCACTTCTATGGCCTTCCTCATCACTGACGCCATCTCGTTTATCTTGTCTATGTGAGCTTGCATTTCCTACAAACACATTAAAAGTGATTTTAAGATTTCTTGATTAAAATCTCTGTAATGCTGCCTTATGTGTTATATTTACAAACCGTAGTGTGCTGTTCCTTCAGCTGTGTGACTATGGCAGGATCATCTCTTTTACTGGCCATGAGCAGCCGAAACACCTGCTCTCTATATTTGGTCATAATCAACTCCAGGCTGACTGGTGCTCCTCTAACGACGTCCGCAACTCTGTAATCACACATACGTATTAGTTTTGATTTGGTTATATTCATACTTTTATAAGTGTACATGTGTTCATTGTAAAAGAAAATTATGTGCACCTTTGTTTTCCTGCTGTAATTCTCTGATTTGACGATTTTCTTGTTGGATGCCCAAAACCAAACTTGATCGAGGTCTGTGTCTCGCAACTTGGTTGAGTGTGTCAATTTCCTCTTGGTACTGTGGAGACATACATACATGTGTCTGTGCATTTATAATATGTTACAAATTCCTACATTATTCATTTATTAAGTTTGCTAAGTGACATAGTTAAAACCCCAGCTTTTAAACTGTACAACTGTAAATTACACACAAATAATGATTTTGTTCACTGGCAACGGCTTTACAACTTTGTCTGACTCTGATAATCAATGAGAATTCTCCTATTTTCTAATGATGTAGACAAAGGGTTAGAAGTAAGCATTTGTATATTTGCCCAAAACAGACACACACCTTGTACAAAGAGTACTGTACATAGTTGTTTATGTTTGAATGTTAGAAGACTGCTAAAGTTACAGTTACCGTTAGATACCACCAACATTGGTTCTATCAGTTAAAGCTGTCCCTCAGTCAGAGCTGTCAGAGATTTACCTGTTTCCTGTGTGTTTTTAGCCCAGAAGTGTGCGTCTTTGACTATGTAAGTTTCTTTTATAAACCATTTCTTGTAAATTTTGTCAATCCTTTCCTAATTGTGTCTGTTTTAAGAATGGTAATAATGTGCTATGTTAAGTGCTTTGTAAGATAACATGCAAGTTTAACTGTTAGCTGTTGTTTCTTTCTAAGTGATTGCTTATGTCTTCTGCCTGTTCCTATGCTGTAACATTGAACTTACGCTGTACTGTTTTTGCCTGTGTTACAGAAACCATACTTTGAAGTTCTACACACTAAGAAATCTAAAGCTCATCTTGTCTGCATCTTCATTTACTGCTACAAGTCATCTTGGCACTAAAGTTGTGTTCTGGCCGACACTCCAGGTTGAAGGCAGAATAAATTTGATCAGTGCCTCGCATCTAGTTGAAATATACGATCCAGAGTATTCTCCCCTACACACCTGTTTCATAGCCTCCACTCTTTTGTTCAAGGACGTTGTTTGTTCAATGAGCATCTCTGCTGCGTTGTCATGGTTACGGAGTCTCTCCACAACACTTTGCATCTGCCAAACCTTCTCCAGGAGCAGTTCATGACTGAAAAGCATATAATCATGTTGTAGTTACTACACTGTTCTTGGATTAAAACATTCTTGATTACTTCAGCTACACTGTAACAGGCAAACAAAAATACTAAGAAACATAACGTTTAATGTATCTCTTGCTGCTTTCAGACATTAAACTGCAGTTGTTAAATAATTCCTGCAACACAAACTCAGCAAGGCAAAAAAATAAATAAAAAAATAGAATGTTAAATCCCAAGATTATTCTTGAAAGTGAAACTTTAACAAAAATTAAACTGAAAGAGCCTGCTGAACAGTCATGTGCTCACTTTTATCTCTAAAATCATACAAAATACCATAGTTGATCCAGTACAAAACCAGCTTCCAACCATTCTTCAAAGATTGTAAATATCCTAAATTCTATAATGGGGGTTAAAGTGGAAAATTATTTCAATAGAGACATTTGGATTGGGCTCAGAAAATGGCATAATGTGGAAATAAAAACAAACAAACACCCAGATACATGTGAGTAATATACACTGTTTGTCTATTTACTATGAAGGTTATTGTGGGCATTTTCAATGGGTCAACAAAACCTGTTTAGGCGTCACTGAACACGTAACAGTTACAAATGTTGTCCCCACAGTTTCTGACTTTATGTTTTACCACAGACTAGGTGAAGTTCAAACGCATTTTGACAGTAGAAAACGTTTTGTTGTTCTTTCTAGTTAACTGTACTGTTAAGCTATATTAAACATAGATTTGTAGTTAGTATATTCTTTAACAGCACAGCTATGTGTGATGCTAATGAAAACAAGCTACGGTGAATGCAATACTTTAACTGTTAACTACAGACAAGTTACAAAACGTTGTCCAATAATCAAAAAAGATGTGAGTCACTAGATTAACTTACCTGGTGAACCCAAAGTGCAAGACATTTGAAAAGCTCTCTGTACCTTCCTGTTGATGTTTGACAGCTAGCATTAGCATCAGGTTAGCCACCACTTTAAAACATAACACAACGCAGTTTTGCACGTTTAATCCTTTCCAAAACTCAAACTAATTTCCAAAATGTGTCAGCCATCCAACTAAATAGCAAAATATGGTAAATATCTATTTGTTCCAGTATAATTCAATCCAAAAGTGCAAAGCTGTTAAATATACAAAGCTATCACTCAACGCAATCTCGCGGTATTTTGTCTAATCTCGCGAGGTCATAACATGCTACTAAAAACATGGCGGACAGACTAACGCAGCTTCAAGATGCGGTCAATTCGGTATGTGTTTTTAACATTTGTCAGTAATTTTAAGTCTTTATGACATTAACAATAATACCGCTATGCTATCTAAACTGTTTTAATCTACACTTATTTTGTTGTCTGTTGTTTGTGAGCCACATTAACGTGTTAAGTTACGTGACAAAAAAGTGTCCAGAGCTGGGCCTTCTAGAGTGTTTTGTGCATGAAACAGAATTGTCTATATTTCTACTTTGTTCAGTTGTATTTGGGTTTGTTTGCAGCTCGCGGATCAGTTCTGTAATGCTATTGGAGTCCTGCAGCAGTGCGCTCCTCCAGCCTCTTTCAGCAACATCCAAACTGCCCTGAACAAGGATCAGCCTGCCAACCCCACTGAGGGTGATTGCTCATTTTAATTTTGTAAACTGTTATGACATTTTAGGAGCCAATTGAAAACGTAACGTACTTTTGGGCCATTTAATCAAGAACATACAGTGTCAATATTTAAGTACAATGCAACCTCTTTAGAATAAAAAAAAAAAAAGATAAAACAATGATAGTAATTATTCAATGCAAAATTATGTATGCAAAATTTGAAAATCAAGCATATCAACTACAATCAGTTATTAAAATTGTCTCGAACAAACTTCAAGAAACATTTTGTGGATTAATTTATGCTCCATGTTTTGTAGCTAACTGTGACTGTACATTTTGGCACATGTTGGTGCATTATTTATATATTGTCCTAATACTGAGATAATGCAAACACAATACATGTTTTGTTGTCCATATGTATTAGATTTCAGTATCTGTAAGCATAAATCATAGTCCCATTTACTCAAGTTTGCTAAAATAGATGTTAGCCAAGATGACCACCTATTTTACAATGATGATACATTCTGTTTTCTGATACTCAGAATATGCCCAGCTGTTTGCAGCCCTGATCGCCAGAACAGCCAAAGATGTGGATGTGTTAATTGACTCTCTGCCAAGTGAGGAGTCCACAGCAGTTCTACAGGTCGGTTAACAATTAAATAACGTCTTGAGAAACGATTGTAAGATGCTTTGAATGACACAAAACGTATGCACATCTTTCTATCTGTCACAAGAGGGAGCTATTAAACATTTATGCACCCCTTACTTTGAACATTTGATAAAAGAGCTGACTGACATTAAATAAAAAGTTTAACCAAAGTCATTTTACTTCATGTCAAAACCAAAGATTGTTCTGTTACTAACGACATGTTTTTTTTAACACTTTTGTGATTTTTTTTTTTTTTTTTTTTTTTTTTTCTTGTCACTTGTTGTTTACATAAAAATTATCATCTTTCTGGAGCTACCATATTATTATTACTGAGTAATCAGATGTTTGGTCAGCTTACTCTGATATTTGTAAGCTTTGTCAGAAAAAAAAGAAAGAGAAAATGTTACAAACTGAAAAACGATGATCTTAATTTTAGCTACAAATATAATTCAATCCATTTATACTGTTTGCCAAATTATATTAACAAAATGGATATACACACTTGAGAAAAGAGGGCTCATTGCTCTCCTGTGTCAAGGCCAGACCCAACGAGTACACAAGGGCTTATCTGACACATCACATAGGCTGGGTATTGTGTGTATATAAGATATCTATCATAGTATATTTTTAAAAATGATCTTAAAAGTCTGTCAAATGAGTTGTTTTTTTGTTTTGTTTTTGCAGAAAAAGGAAATGCATTAAGATTATATGTTCACCCTAAAACTGATTTATTAATAATTTAACTTTTTTTCAACTAGTAACATCACACTAAAAAAGACAACTTAATGACCAGCCCCACTTAAAAATCAATGTTAAAAATGCATATTTGATGATGTAAATTAACAAAAACAGAAGAATTGTATTTTCAGAATGTTCTTGATGTCAGAATACAAGGGTCTTATGAATAAGCTCAATTTTTCAGCTCAACAGATTCAGCATTACAGCAGCAGTTCAGGCTAATAAGCGTCAAGTTATAATGTTTATGTTGTTTAAAGTATCAAAATATGTCTACCTGTATTGGTACAGGTATAACAAATAGGTTTGTCATGATATATTGGGTCAAACACAGCCCTTTATGTCACCCAGTGTTTTCTTATGATTAGATTTTTCCTGGACATGTTAACACACAAAATGTGACAAAAATATTTAAATAGAGGCTTATCTGATTACTCTAGATCCTATTCTGACCATGTACTTATTGTCAATTTGTATCAACAGGCTGCAAGTTTACGTCAGCTAGAGGAAGAGAATCACGACGCAGCAGTGCGTCTGGAGGAGGTGGTATATAGAGGTGACGTCCTGCTTGAAAAAATTCAAAGTGCTTTGGCCGACATTGCACAGTCACAGCTCCGAACTCGAAACGCTGTTTCTACACAAGCTTCCCCCAATGAGTCCTGACCGCAAAAGCACTGTTTTGGATTACAAGGACTCACTACATTTATGTTTACAAGTTTATTATTAATATTAACTCAGAAGAGAAAATATAGTTTGGGTAAACTTTTTTTAGTTGAAGTATTTCATTTGATGAAATATGTGGCTACACTTTTTTATTCATTCAAACTGGACCCCATTTGAGAGTCAAAACCAACTAAAACCTAGATTAACAGTATTGCTCTAAGAGTCAACCCACCTCAACGGAAAAATTAAATACTAAGGACATATATTGTTCAAAATATACTTTTTTGAGATATTAAATCATGTTCTAACATTGTCTGTGAGATACATTTCTTTCCTCTCACAGCCTCAGAAAACACTGTTTTGAATGTCCCAGATCTGTGAAGTCGTAGGTTCCATAAGTAATCCAGACTACAGTAATTTTGTGCATTTATACAGGATTAGCATATCAAGACAGGATTGTTTATTATAAAATTTCCTTGGTGTGCTTTTTTGTTTAATTTATTTTGTTTAATATCTAAAATGGCAAAGTAAAGGTACTCAAGAACATGTTTAAGCGACAAGAACGATGCAACTAGTACTAGTACATAATATTTGTCCTTTAAACATGCAGTCCAAAATAAGTACTGAGACTTCAGTGGAGGCCATTCTTCACTCTGAAGATTTACCATTGACAAGTTATCAATATTACTGAGTCAAAGGATGATTGTGACCTCTCATCTGATCAGGACACAACAAAGGAATTGTCTATAAAACTGTTTGGGTATCTCCAGAGTCCAAAACTTGTATTTGTATAAGAAAAGTCTTGTATATGTTTGTAAACAAAATGTTGTCAATTTTTTGTATGTGTTTATTTGTGTGTTTTTCATTTTGTTTGTTCAAATAAAATGTTTAATAACTCTCAAATGGTGTTCCTGTGTTCATGTAACAATTATGTTACGCTAAAGAGACAAACTACTACTAAGTGCACCTTAGTTCATGTAGGTTGGCGGAGATAGATGGCAGGTAAAAACGGGTTTTCTGAGCAAATCTGCCTCAGTTGTAGGACAAAACAGTATTACTCAAACATGTAGGATACAATTAACTTTAAAATGTCTAATAGTGTTATGTTTTTTTTGCATAATATTATATATAATACTCTTTTTTTGAAGAATGGACAATTCATTACACTTTTTTCAACAGTCTTAAAGTCTGATGATTAATGTGTCTTTGATGACAAGACTTCTTTTTTAGTTATTTATTTGAGCAGGGACAGTGTACATTAATGAACATTTCTGTAAATGTGCCAGTTTTAGCTACAAATCTAATTTTCAACTGTAGTCCCTGGGGGAAGATGTAGGTTTGCCAGCACCAAAAATATGTTGTAGACATTAATGATAAAAGATAACAAACTAACTACAATATTAATACTACTTAGACATTACAAATGTAACATACAATAAGACATGTTTACATGAGCAGGTTCAAGCAGAAGACAGAACATGACATAGACCGCAAAGCAACACGGTGACACGGTGGCGCAGCGGTTAGCGCTCTGGCCTCATAGCAAGAAGGTCCCGGGTTCGACTCCTGGGCCGCCCGGGGCATTTCTATGTGGAGTTTGCATGTTCTCCCTGTGTCTGCATAGGTTTCTCCGGGTACTCCGGTTTCCTCCTACAACTAAAAACATGTCCAATGTGCCTCCCCTCCCCAGGACTACAGATGTAAATTAGCCCTAAGCTACAATCTGGTACAAGCATCTCTGCCATTGTGCTTAATGTAATTGTACATTGTCCTTAATAAACATTACCTTACCTTACCATTAGAGCTTAATAAGTGCAATGTTTCATATTAGTAGAGCAGATAGAGCTCTGGCTTCTCAATAAGGAGGTCGTGGGTTCGACTCCCGGGTCGAACCATATGAACATTTCACCATCTCTCTGGGTGGAGTTTGCATGTTCTCCTCGTATGACTGTTGGTGTTCTCCAGGTACTCCAGTTTCCTCTCACCTCCAAAAACATGCATGTTTAGGTAAATTGGGCATCATTGTAAATTTCCCTTAGTGAGTGAATGAGAGAGTGAATGGTTGTCTGTTTGACCCTGCGACGACGTGGCCACTTCCAGGGTGTTCCCCGCCTAAGGCCCAGAGTTACTGGAATAGGCTCCAGTCACCCGGGACCCCTAACAGGCTTAAGCGGAAGAAAATGAATTAAAAAAAGATTGAGTGCAATGTTAGTTGGATTTAAATGTGCACTGTGTAACTTTCTGACCAAAAGTAGACTTAAAGAAAAGCTTGTTTTTGTCATTTAGATTTCTTTATTGCAGCAAATAAATAATAGAATTCTCAGTCTTTACTGCAGTTATTACATGGCCACAAAATGGACTATTATTTGGGCTGGAGGAGGAGCTTCAGAACCTAAAGAAGTCACTTTATCTGGATTTTTCACATAATGGCTTAAAACATTTCACTCCAATGAGAATTTCCCAAAATATGATTTTAACTTTCTATTTGAGCTGAATTATGTAGTTCAATTTTAACCTCCAGAAAGTTACACACTGCAACTTTAGGCCTAATTTTAAGTTTATTCTTAACCAAAAGTCGATTAATATTGGGTAAGATGATTATTCTAGTTACCTGACCATATATGTAGATGTACCAGTCTGACATGACATTATGTGTTTTTCTCCCCATTGTCTTGCTTTGTTTCCAGATAAAACTATTACTTCATCGTCACTTCGACCACACTTCCCCTTTCAACCAAATAACACTCATGACTTCAGCACTTTTTACTTTTCAGTAACACACGGACGTTTATACTGTACATTACACCCACAGTAAGTTGAATAATAAAGTGGATCATTAGATCTTCAAATTAAATCCGAAATTCTCAGTAATTATTATTTCTTTATCCAGACTTTCATTGGTTAGTCTAATTGGTAAATTTCACACAACAACATTCAAAGAAGGCTTCCCACAGTTATGTTGCTTGGTTCTTCATAGATGTTTTCCCAATTTACATTTTTAAAGTGTTTATTGATAATTTTTCTCCAAATGTGTTGTGTGAGTCTAAAAGTTTGCTGGTCTAATTCTAAATATAGGTGTTGTGTCACAGCTGAGTGGGCCCCATTGATGCAGTGAACATAAAAACAGCTCTGTCTGCAGCACACCACACCCTGAGGCACAGGGCACACCCTCAGGAGCTGACATCAGCTCTGCTCAGACACACGAGTTCTCCAAATTAGGAAAGTCTAAGGTTGAAAAGGTGATGTTGCTTAAGTAAAGCTATGACCTTAGCAAGATGGGCTGGTTAAACTGTGATTTTGTGGCATTAGACGTCAAATCAGATTGGTTCAATTGGTTAGTTACATCATTTTTCAACATGAGCCCCCTTTTCTCTGTAGCTAAGTCAGTAACCAGTAGCAAACTATTGTACTTAAAAGCTACATATTGCACTTTTTAAGTGCATCATCAGTTTACCATAATTTCTGTTCAAAGTAAGCTGCAATATTCATTTACAACAATTTATAAACAGAATATGTCCTTTGGCCTCCTGTACGAAAGAGAAATGATAAGTCCTGCATAGCAACATTTCACCATAAGCAATAGATTTACAATTTGTTCTGTTTTTTTTTTTTTCCAAATAATCACATTATCTACACCGGGATCCCCACAGCAAAATGACATAGATGTTTGCTCAGGTGTTTTCTCACTATGGCAGAGGTAACACATTATAATAAGACTAGAATACATTAAATATGTTCTTCATCGGTTTGATTCAGTTATTCTTACATCTATGAAATAATCTGGCCAAACAGACTTGCAGTTCTCTGCAACTTTACAACTCACTTGCAAAAGCTCATCTCTCTCTCAAAACTGTTCATACAAGTCAGTGCTAAGTTTTCAATGTAACTGTATTACTGTTTTACTTAGAATTGTAATGCAAACTGGATCAGGAATTTCTGACTTATTTTTTTTATAACATTTTTTTCAAATGCATTTTTTGTCATTTTTATAGTCTGATTATTTGTCATGTTTATAGTATCATGTTGTAACGTCACAGTAAGGTAGAGAAAAAGTAATATTTTGAGACAATATCACAGTGTGGTATTTTCTTCTTGACTAATTATAACAAAAAACAGACAATTGTGCATGAGGACTTACACAGTGAAATCATGCTCACAGGTTCTGAAGAGAACAACCATTAGACTGAGAATCAACTCATCAGTTTGGATCAGGAAGATTTTTTATTTGAAATGTACTAACATGGCTCAATGTTCTGTCTACACTTGGACAGAACCATTTGCAAAGATGCACTTGAGACTCTCTAATGTATTGAAAAAAAAAAAATAAAAAATGTTAGCAAAGAACAGTGAGATTCACCCATAGCAATGCAACAAGTCAAGTGATAAATCAGTCTACTATTAGACTATAAATACAACTTTAGTAATCAAATATTTCTTTATATAACTAGACTAGTCTACATTTATCTAAACTCTAAAGCCTGTCATGAAGTGAAAGAAGAGGTTTGGGTTATGACAAAGTAGAAATTACTCCAATATGACATTGAATGTGTTAAAATGCGTATTTATTGGGGGGATTTGTTTTTTTGTAACTTATGATAGCAAGCTGCATTTTTTTGAGCGTCTTTCCCCTCAAATTTGGTGAAACTCCCCAATTTGCAAGTTTTTTGCAATCTAAACAATTAATTAAAATCATTAACTGAATTAGAATAATTTAAAGAAATAGTAGACATATTAATCATACCAAACTAATTGTTAGCTGTAGCCCTTGACACATACTAAATGTTATGGTAAATTTCTTCATATAAAGTGCATTGATGCCCTGCCTTCTTTCTAAACTAACAACTGTTTGAGCTAATTTCAATTATATTTCAAATAAATGTGATTATTATGAGTCCATATTCAAAAAGCCCTATTACAAGGTACCTCAAATATGCAGGAATCAATAAAAAAATTACTTTGAGTAAGAGAATGATGAGGTGGCATGGAGGCACAGCTTTTGCCTCAGTAAGAAGGTTCTGGGTTTTCATTCTGTGTGCATTTTGTATGTTTTCCCCATGTCTGCGTAGGTTTCCTCCAGGTACCTGCATGGGTTTCCCTTATCACTAACAACACAAACACAATATGCTCCTCCTCTCACTCCCCCAGATTCAGATCTCAATTGGAGTTTGGTTAAAAGTGCACAATATAGCTGTCTGGTGGTGGAAAGTCAACTTCACAGGTACAAATGGAAAAACTATAAAAAAGAAAGTTAAAACTATGCTTTGGAACATCATTAATGTGACAATTGTGTTTTATGCCATAATGTGAAAAAATGTCATTGTTTCCATGACCATGGAAACAAATAAAAGAAGGCTCTCCTCCAGGTCAAATAATTGTTCATTTTGAGGCCACACAAGCCTGCTAAAAGTACAAGCAGATTTTAATATTTATTTAGTGCATCAAAAACTAAATGACAAATGCTTGCTTCAAGTCTTTTTAGGTCAAAAAGTTACAATGGGCTACAACAAATACAGGTTGATGAAATAATAAATAAATAAAATTAAAAGGAGGGAGTCACCCTTGGTAAAAGCTTTTTAAAGATAATTTTACATGAGACGTTCTCTTCATAAAAACTAAATTGTGTTATTTATTTATTTATTTATTTATTTATTTATTTATTTATTTATTTATTTATTTATTTATTTATTTATAACAACACAGATTTAACATATCAATGCAAGTCTACAACAAAGATGTGAGAAAAGAATTGAAGTTGGCCGATTAATTTACAACTTATAAATTAAGCGAGTAGTCATTGTTTACTTAGGCTATAACCTATAGCCTACTGTGGGCCATTTCCCCTATAGTGATTATCATTTTATTGTTTAACGGTTTCTAGTTTCTCCGGGCAAGATCAAAGTAGTGCCTTATCTTTATGGTTACTATAGTTTGATGAATATGTTTCCACTTTTGTTTTCAATCTAAGCGATGCACTGAATTTGACATTTAATTGACCTCTTGATAGGCTAAATGTCCCTCTTGGTGTAGGCTACTTGTCACTGCTGTTTTTCTTTTGCAAAAATTAACAGAAAATACATCATTCTACAAGTAAAGTAATGCTACACTCTGTTTTTATGATCATAAGTTCCATTAAATTATATAATACAGCAAATACACAAAAATAACTGGAGCCGTTTGCAGGACGTCATGTTTCGAGAGAGCTGATTGGCTGAGGGGCGGGACGTTTGAACAGCTACAGTCATTATGATTGGTTGTTATTCGTTGCTAATTCGTTTATTGCTCTCTGATTGGTTGATGCACACGCCAGTCACGTCGTACACCGCTGTGTAAGAAAAGCGTCAGATGAGAAACCCGACGGTCCCAGGAAGCAGCGATATCATTTAGCTAAAAGACAACACAAACGCGATTTTTATACGTTGGATTTGTGCATTTATAAAGATAAATATTAGCATTTTATTTCCAGTCTCCACTCGTTTAGTCCGGCGCTTTTTGCACTGATGTGAGCGATGTTTACTCTTCAGCCTGTGGTGCCTCTGAAAGGCTGACTGCCTAAATACTGAGCTCATATTTGGACAAAAGACCAAATTGTTCCTCTGATTTCACCTGTTTTTGTGGGCTGGCGCCGAGCCACTTTTGACTCTGGAGCAGGACACGGAGGTAAGTGCAAGCGTTTGATGTTTTTGTGCTGTCGGATTGGATTCATCATCATTAACCACATTATAACAGTTCTGCTCCATGTTTTTAACCTGTCAGAGCGCATTCATGTGTAAATCTACATGACATAGTAACAGCGTGTCACATGTCTGTTTCTGTATTTCTGTGGGTATTTCACATCGTAAATGCCATAAATCTGATTTTACAAATGACTCAAGCTTCTGTCTGGCTTTGAATCATCAACCACGTTTACACCAGGTCTTCACATGTTGAATTTATTCTGTGATTTGTAATATTAAGACTATTATTGTAAAGTAATACAATCAATACTCTGCAGCATCTTCTTTTCTAACAGCAGATGGCTTTTTCATTTTCTTACATTTACATTTATTACATTTATTATTATTATTATTATTATTATTATTATTATTACTATTATTATTATTATTATTATTATTATTATTATTATTATTATTTTTTTTTATTTTATTATTATTATTATTATTATTATTATTATTATTTTATTATTATTCATTTATAGCTTAGTTTGTTATTATTCCACAGTGAAGTTTGTGGTCACTCATTTATATAATGTGTGAGTCACCTTTTACTCCAGACAGACTCTTGACTACTAGGCTATTTATAAAGATTTATGGAAGTACTACTAAGCCTGTTTGTGCTATACACTCTTATTTATGCTTGATGTAGAAAATTAGTTTTTAAGTGTGAACTGATGAGTGTTCTGTTAAGTAGCTCCCACAGTTAACAATTAACTGTCTGTGCTTTTAGATGTAGTTTTTAAGTCTCCTTGATGATTCTAGTGTTTATTTATTTATTTATTAATTTTTTTAGTTAGTAGATTTTAACTTAGAGCATCCATGAAAAAGAGATTTTTATGTCAGTGGATTATACCTTGCCAAATCCTTGATGTGGCCTTATGTTTTGTTATGATAGGAATATTGACCAGATTTTGATGACACATTAAAACAACACCTGAGTTGTGTTAATTCAGTATTGTGTATTTTGTCGTTCTACACTGAAAGTTTGAAATGAAATACTGTATGTTAATGTTGCAAGAAAAGTAGGATAACATTTGATTTGGCAGCAAACATATATATCTAATTTTTCTTGAGCACAACATGTTCCTAAGCAGTTGTGTTTATTGTAGTTTGCCTGTCCCATGCTTATTTCCTTATCCTTGTTTTTCCTTGTATTTGCATGTGCGTATTTGTTAATGTAAGACTTTCTTCAGCCCATGGAAACTCTGTGTGACTGGACTCTTTCATTGAAACGGAAAGGGCTTCCTGTGCACTCACTCTTTACTGTATGCAGGGTGGAGTGAGTCTGGCTTCAGACTCCCTAAACTGAAGAATTTAACACCAAACTGAAAACTCCAACAACAAGACAACATTGTCTAGAACAGTGGTTCTCAAAATGTGGTGCAGGTACAGGTTTGGTCATGAGCTGCCTCTAGTGGTTCGAGAGAGTACTGATTGAGCTGATTGATTTTTATTGCGATTTACATTTTGGTTTAGTCTGGCATAATCTGTCTATGTCCTCTTTAAGATGTTTGACCTTCAGCCCCAGTGGTTTTCAAATGTTTTACACTAAGCACCACTAAAGAAAAGATTAGTAAGACTATATGAAGATCTTTAGTCCTGGTTTTGATTTCTGTAATCATCTATATTATTCATTCTACATTTGGTTTTGTTCTGGTTTGTTAAATTAAAGTTCAGGAAATACTGAATTCCTGTTGGCTTTGGAAACAGTATTAATAGTTTAAAGACAAACTGTGCTGTCTTATAACCCTATGCGGGGAATTGTAATGTTAACCTTATTTTGCAAAAAAAAAAAAAAAAAAAAATCAGTTTCAGAAACAGATTTTAAATTAAATGATAAAACTTTTACTCATTTTATAAGCTTTGAAGCACTGAAAATGTACTTCTGGAACCAGTTGGTGAGCTTCTTTTTCTTTTTTGCATAAAAGAGTATTGGTTTAAGTGTCTGCTTGTTTACTCCTATTTTTGTGAATTCATGATTAGTTTACGAGTTCATGTTCATTTTATCTAATCTTTGCTTGTAGTTACATTTTATAAATCACTAGATCAGTTTGGATAGTTATTCCTAATTTCCCTGTGCAAACATTTGCAGTTTTATGATACAGTAATGTTGAGGTTTTCTTACAAGCTCTTCCACTTTCTAAAACACAGATGCACTCAGTTCATGCAAAGGAAAGTGTTGTTCACCACTGGGTTAGTTAATTGTTTCTTTGGTGGTATTTCCACTGGAACATTTGCACACTTCACTTCTGTGGGTTTTTCACTTTTGAGTGTTTTTTGTCGACCCTAGAATATTTGGTGAGTATTGTTGGTAACTAACTAAACTTGAAATTATTAGAGTATTTCTTACTTTATCACTGGAGTTTTAGACTGGGTATTACAATTGTTTAGTTGCTCTGGTTGATCTATAATTTTGGCATTTTTGTGTACTTGTCGATCAACACACTCACAATTAACAGGCCAAAAATTATTTTAGAGCTGAAGTGGCATTTTATAAAGAGCAGTGCTGAGAAAAAATAATTTGTTTTGGATAACAAAAAGTTATTATGTGACATGCAAAGATCATGTCATTTTGTCTTGGTTTTTAACTGTAGTGTTAACATCTTTTAAGACTACATTCATGAGTCTGGGAATGTCAGGAACTCAACTAGTGCTAAATTATAATGCTTTTTTTTAACCACATGACGTTTTTATACTGTACATTATGAAACTAGGGCACTGTTGCACATCAAACAAAGTTTGTATCAGAATCGTTAAATGTTTCCTTTACAGATTAATTAATTAACTGGTGACCCTTCTGCTCACTAGCTGATTTTAAAACCCTTATGATAGGGTTAATTATGGCTTAGTTTGGTCAGATAGTCTTTGTGGTAAAGATGTAACATAGTGTTATAACAAAAAATATATAATTTATGAAAACATAAACATTTTAAAAAGTTGAAAATTACAAGAAGTAGTTAATCGGAAAATGCTATAACATAAAAGACAATTTACATACAAGTGACTGTTAGTGGGTATTAACAACTGACAAACTATTGTGTCATTTATGTAGATTTTTGCCCTTATTTACAATATAGTTGCTAAAGGTAGCAGATGTGTAATTTGTGGAATTACCACAAATATCGTTGTGTTGACCAAAATACAATTATAACGGTCACCAGAAGAGCCAGACTGGGTGAAAACAAGCAGAATGCTTAGCCAAATCGTAAATACAATCACTTTCATTACATTTTACTGAAAAATCTACTGGAAGTCTAACTTGTTATAAGGTGAGGTAACTGATTTTTACACTGCAACACAATCTAGGTTTTAAATCTGACAAGTTCTTTTCCTAAATCCTTTGACACATAATTAATATCGCCATGTATTATTTTTGGTTGCAAATATATAAGCCATATTTGCAACCAAATATAATATATGGCAATTATGTGTTAAAAAGGATAACAAATATTCAATATTTGAGCTTTTGCTCAAAGATTGAAGCTATACTGGATGAGTTTAAAATATAAACAGTGAAACCTTCCAATAAAAAGATAAATTGCAGTACTTGAAAGCATGTTTATTTATTTAATTATTATTTTTTCAAAATTGTGTGGCCATTGTGTCACCTGATAACACACCTGCTGCTTACTGGTGTCAGGAAGGTTTGAAAGCATGTTATCCCCTAAAGCTATGTTGACTTCCAGTGTTGATGAACAGGTTTTAGCTGGCCAGATCACAACTGGAGGGCTGAGTAGCTTTTTCACAATTTTTCTGTAGCACCTAATCTAAATGACTGTGATCATCATGTGATATCTGTCAGTAGTGTGGCTAATAATATTGTCGGGACATTTCTTTCCTCTGGTGCCACTGCTGCTTTTGGCCTCTGGGTTAAAACTGAACTTGCTGAAGTCAGACGGGCCAAATACATTTTTAGCTAAGGATACATAAATTACACAAGGGGAAAGTTACACAAGCCAGGGGTTAACTTGTCAAGAAAAAATTAAATTTTACCTAATAATAATGAAAACACCACAGAGATCATTTATCCATTTATCATCATCAAACACAATGATGATGATGAATGATCATCATTGTGTTTTAGGCATAATGACTTGAACATCATCCGTTTTTATAAGATAGTTTAAGTATTTGTCTTTTACAACTAAAGTAAAATTTAGGTTCTTAAGCCTTCTGCACATTCTAGGAGTTTTGGCTCAATTTTAAGTCTGTATCGTCTCTGTTCTTCATGCCACATGATGCGACTGTGACACAAATAATTGTTGTAAATGTCCTTATGTTTGGGGCCTGTTCTTTTTTTGACACGTCTAAAAACCGCGAAAGATCTTAAACTCCTCTAGTGTGCTAGCTAGCTTGGTTGTCTTTAAATTTTACTTCACCTGCTAAATGAAAGACTGATTGAGTAAATATTTTGTCAATGAAGTGTTTTAAGTGCCCATTGCCCAATAAGAACAATTTTTAAAAAGCCAATAGGCCTGTAGCAATAATCTTTAGTTCATATGGGTGTCTTGTGTATAAAAGTTACTGTGTAACCTTTTCAGTTTTTATTTGGATAACTAAAAATATATAACATGTCTCATGTGCTTGCAACCCTAGAGCGGGCTTGCAATCAACCCAAAATTGACTCTTTATGGCCTGAATAAGGTCCTCTTCTGACTTTTTAAATCTAGAAATGTATTGTACTATACAACTTGGCTAATATTTTAACTACAGCGCATGTAGTCAGCCGAACTAGCCCAGCTAAACCAGTATACCTAGGAGAAACACTGAACTACACAGTGACACTGATACATCTCTATGAAGACTGTTTCAGTATGCTTTTAAGTATGGTTTTAATCTTCTTTTATGATGTGATTATGCAGAGTTGACTTTACGCATTATGTATGAACAGTAATGTGTCAGGCACTAACTACTGTATTAGTAGTCCAGATTAAACTCACATTTCACTCCCACATCACAGGATTACTCACATTCTTCCTTTTATCTTTGCTGTTGTGAATATTAATCCCTTGGAATCTCCCAAAAATGGTATATTGCCATATAAAAATTTAGATTGGCTAAGACACCGTTAAAAGCCCTAAAGGCACACACTTTTGTACATTTAATTAGTCTGACTGGAGTTGATTTTCTCTCCACTGGCTCAAAGCAGCATGGACAGAGCCTCCTGAAGAACCATGTTTTTCTCAGTTTCTTTAATGATTTTCTCAGAAGTCCAGAGGAAGTTTGTTGTTATTGGATATTGTTGCAGATTGTTGGAGCGCAAAGGGGAAACTGGCCCAGGTCTAGACCAAACAGGGTCCTATCAGAGTCCAGCCCAGAGCCTTTATCTCTGTGTGAGCTAATGACGGGACAGCCCTCACAAACATACCACTGGTGTCTTTAGAATGAGGTCAGATTCATACTGGTGTTATTAGTGTGAGTAAATAAAGAAATTATTCAACCTGGAAAGAAAAACTATATGCTTTTTAAGGATAGTGAAAGTAGCATAAATTCTGGTGGGGCTGAGGAGGGGGGCTGTGCAAGCCAAACAAATTGTGAAGTGGAGGGCTAAATTTAAAACAAGTTGAGCAAGGATAGGTTGAGCTGAGCCTATTCTATTTGAGTGATGTATGATTGCGTAGGTGATGCAGAAGTTGTTGTCTTCCTGGCTGAAACATACTAAGTTACTACAGTACAGTGCTCATAGCAGTCCCTACAGAATAAATAAAAGTTTCTGTAAATGTCACAGTTGAGATTCAGCATTTGTAAAAATGTGGAAAACTGTACAAAAGTTTGAAAGATTACACTGCAAGTTTCTGTTCTTTTTTTATCGTATATTAAACAAGCTCTTTCTGTAATCTTTTTAAAGTTACATTTTGATGGACTAAATTTTCAATATTTTTGCTGATCTCTAAAACAAAAAAATGACTTATTAGTTTGATTTCTCATATATGAATCTTAACAAAGTGATTCAGGATTAAAAAAATAAATCTTGATGATTGAAGATTTAGTCCCGTCTTGTTTAGGGCTGCACAATTTGATAAAAAATATCTTGCGATTTTTTTGGACCAATATTGGGATTCTATTTGTGATTTATGTTTAAAAAATAATTATATTTGGTTCAGAGTTCATATTTAATAACAGTTTGCTTTCAAATGTGTTGCTTCCGAAGGAAATGATGCTTAAAAAAACTGCAGTGATAATTGCATTCATTGAAATTGAGATTTCGATTCAATATCAATTAATTGTGCAGCCAGTCTCTCATCTTAGTGCAGCTCATCTTTACCAAACTCAAGTGCATATCGAAGTGCAATGTTGGGATAACTTGTGTCTAGTCTGATCATAAATTGCCATAAACTCTCAACTTTTAGCAAAAGCCTAAGCATCACCTTCGAACCAAGAGCTGATGTGTATTTTCTGTACCAAACCACTAATCTGCATCAGCCCAAACACAGAGGAATGTAGGAGTGTTAAGCCTCTCCACATGACGTCTGCAGAAGATTTTAACATCAAGCAGGCAGCACTCATCCCCAATGACTTCTGTTGGGCCGCCCCCTTAAAATGTACAACACTTGCCAGCTTGTCCTTAATCTTTGCTTCAGAGCTGTGGTCGACCGAAGACATTTCTTTGTTGACTGAAGATATGTTCTTTTAATCAATTTATTGAAAAAAGTAGGCATAGCAGACATTTTTAAAAACAAGCTGATAAAGTATCTCTCTGATCTGATTTTTCATCAAAACCAAACACGGCTATAAAGAAATACAAAAAAACAACTTAACCCTTGTGTCCTGTTGGGGAGTTTTACTCACTTTTTTGGCATTTTTCATTTTTAAATTGTCAACCATTGCTACAGTTTTGGAGTTGGGACTGATTTTTAACATGTGCAGGGCTGTAATAAAATGTCCAAATTACTTTATTAACGTTATATGTTGCACATTAGCATTGAAGCAAGTTCCTAGTTTGTGAATTTTGTAACTCACTGTCTGACAATGGCAATAAAATCTATTCTGATTCTGATTCTGAAATAAATCCAGTTTAGATTCACATTTTTTATGAAAAATGGGCCATTTTGTGTCACATTTTCACCACCTCTGGGAATCTGCTTTTTAAAAGTCTGTAAAAATAAACGTTGTGGATTTTTCAAATGTATTTATTTATTTATTTTTCAGAACAGAAGTGGATTAACAGATAAAAAAAAAAAGTTTGAAAAATCAATATTTTACTATAATTTTACAGCCATCAAACAAAGTGCAGTAAAAGGGCTCTAACATGAGATTAGTAAATTTTTTCTAACGGGGCACAAGGGTTAAACAAAAAAGTAGTGAAAAAATTATATTTATAAGTAAAAATAATTTGCTCAGCTAAACCTTTTTGTTTTGGTGGTCCTGTAAGCCAAAGAAATTTATTTTGATCAAATTTTAGTTGATTCTGTGCATCAATTTATCATCTAAACGATAAACAGCTTAAAGCAGTATCTTCATCAAGTGTTTTTACCAGTTACTTTCAGACTCTGCATCTCTTCTCACTAGTCCCCAGTTTGACAGCTCTGTTTGAAATGTGGTTGTGAGCAGATTTTAGTCCATTACGTCATGAAGAGGTAATTAATTTCTTTCGTTTCATCCAGGAGAGTATGGCCATGACGGGAGGGACTGCAGCGGCCCTTCCCATGAGCAATCACACGAGAGAGAGAGTGACGGTGGCCAAACTGACGCTGGAGAACTTCTACAGCACGCTGCTCACTCAACACGAGGAACGGGAAATGAGGTACAAATGCAAATAACACAGATCCACTCAGCAAGAAGGTTGAGCACTCAAAGGTTGTGCTGTTGATCCATCTTTTTCAATGCACCAGGAGCAGTTCAAAGTTCTGGTTTTAAATGTTAAATAAACTTAAGGTGACCAGCCAGTTTGTCTTCGGTGTGAACAGTTTAGCCTCACAATTATCTACCTGAAAACTCAGGTGTCGCCTCTCTGTGTTCCTCACTAAATGCACAAAACCCAGTGGATACACAGCTTGTCTACTCTCAAGTGTCAGCAACATGATCCGTGTTCCCTGTAAACCAACGATTACGGTTTCACAAATTAACACCAGGTTTGTTTACATGTCCCTCTTAGGTTTGGATATCTGATATCTGCCTTTACAGCTTTGTACTAATGTTTAGTCAACAGGCTAAAGAAGGTTGAACTATGATGCAAGCTTTGTGTTGCAGTAAAAGCGATGACAAATGTATTATTCCATTGACTAAAAATTTTTATTTTGTGGGAAATGGAAAATTTTAGGAACTTCTCCTAATCGAGATTTCAGATTTTGAATTTGCAAAAATAATTTTATATGAACTGCTAAACACGCAAAACTTTCTAAACCTCAAAATAAGAATACAAAACTTTAAAGTTCAAAATTAAAAGGTTAATATTATTTTTTTTTAAGAAACCTACACATAGCATTTTATTGTGATATGGTAGATCTTAATATTCAAATTGTGATTTTTATTGGATTGCAATTACTCTCACCATCACTTTAAACTTCTTTTTTGATTTTCTAGGCAGAAGAAGCTTGAAAAAGCCATGGAAGAGGAAGGCCTCCCTGATGAAGAGGTGAATTTACATTTTTGAGTACTGCTTTGTTGTTTTCAGGATTACAATTTTTCATTTGTCGATTTATTTTTTTCCAGAAAGTAATGCGTCGCTCCCAACATGCCCGTAAAGAAACAGAGTTTTTGAGATTGAAAAGGACTCGGCTTGGACTCGATGATTTTGAGTCTTTGAAAGTGATTGGACGAGGAGCTTTTGGAGAGGTACTTTTCAAAAAATAACTAAATCTAAAAATGTCAATAAAAATTTAATTAAATCACAATCTATTTCCTAAAAAATTGGTCTCTTGGTAATTCTGCTCAGTTTAAAAAAGCGACAGAGCTTTGTTTTATGTGCTGTCTGTTAACACAAGATTTTACAAGCTTTTTACACAACCCCTGAACTCACTCTAAGCACTGTAATACAAGAGACTTTATGTGTCCTGTGTCTCTAAAGCTAACATGCTCTTCATTCCTATGATGGATTATGCAACAATATTGTCAGTGTGGGCAACTACCTAAAAACACTTGTACTGAAATTACATATAATATGAAAATTATATTCAAATGACTATTTCTACTCTAATTAAGAAAATAATTTGTTTTTTAATTCGAATTTTAGGAGCGAATTTAAATTACTGCTCACTGTAAATGTCTGCTGTTCTGATTTTTTTTTTTTTACTCCTAAAAAACAATTTTACAGTATACCTTTTTAGTGCATCATTATTTTATTTACCTTTTAAATATTCAGTCAGTGATTTCCAAGTCTTTAATTTAATTTAAGTGTAAACTTCAAGTGATTTTTTTTTCTTTTGCCAAGATTCACTCACTTGGACCTGTTGAGCAATTTTGCATTCGTTGAAATCAATATTGACTTTTAAGCACATCAAAAATTTAAACGGGTTTAAAAATTGAAGTCATAAATTTGCCAGTATTTAAAATTAAAATATTTTTGGATTTCTAATATTGTCCTAGATTTGGATGTACGTAAATGGAGTCAGTTTAAAATAAATAAATAAATAAAATAAAAAATCATGGTGGTATACTTTAACATAAGGCGTTTTCCCACATGAAAGTACAAGAACTACTCCCCTCATTTCTTCAGTCCCTGTTTAGTCAGAGGAACTACCCTGTCCCCATGTTTGTGTTCACACAGCAGCAGTTTCTGAAAGTGGGTCTAACTAGCTTTAGCATTAGCATCTGTAAAGTCTGGAACAATTAAATAAGTCATTATGGTGTTAGGAAAACAAAAGTTGTATTTTTTTTTATTCCACATAAAACTATGATGTGCAAAACTTAAAAACACCACTGAAATTAACAATAAATCAAAATTATTCACTGTAATTCCTAATAATAGTCTTAATGGCTTCAATTTACAAATTAAATAAATACATTTTAAGAGTTACTGCCTTTAAATCATTTTTCTAAAGGATAAGGAAATTTATCTTAATGTGAGAATGTGTAAAACATGTTTCCAAACAAAGTTAGCAGTGTAAAATGTGCTTGTGTCACCAAAAGGTTCCTGGTCTGACTGGAAAGTACCTGCTCCAGAGCAGGAGCTAAAAAAGTCCCTAAAGTGTGGCCCAGTCCATAGTTCCTGCTCTGTGTGAACGTTCCAAAATGGGGACAGGAACTAAAAAAGTTCTAGGACCAGAAAAAAGTTCCTACAGTGGGAAAAGGCTATAAGCTTAAGCACATTAGTGGGGAAAATTCAAAATATCACTCTTGTGGTGAGAGCATATGCTGCTTGTACTTCTCAAATTAGTAATATATGCAGACACCACAAATTTGGCTGTTCAAATCCTACATTGTGTTTTTACATCATGTATTTTTACACTAATGCAACGTAATGTGATATTCAGAATAGTTCCTATGGTAACTGAAAATGTATTCTGTCCAAGCATTTTCAATACTGTATATAGACAGCTCTCAAACAAGTCTTGATACATTTGAGTTTATAATTTCGGCTGTTAATTATATATTTTAAATGATATATACAGTAGTTACTTTTACAGCATAGTTTTTGATTTTGTTGCTGTTTTTCTTTTATTATCTTGGACAGTTTATACATCTGAAGTGACCAAAGTAGTGTAAAACAATACATTAAAAGGTGATACATTGTCAATTTTCAGGTTCGATTAGTTCAGAAGAAAGACACAGGCCACATCTACGCCATGAAGATCTTAAGAAAAGCCGACATGCTGGAGAAGGAACAGGCGAGTTCATATAATTGATTTGTATTTTCTACTTTTAAAGCACATGAAGTGACAATGGTGTTTTCTGCTCCCAGGTTGCCCACATTCGAGCAGAGAGGGACATTTTGGTGGAGGCAGACGGCGCTTGGGTGGTTAAAATGTTTTACAGTTTCCAGGACAAAAGGAACCTCTACCTCATCATGGAGTTTCTACCAGGAGGTAAACTGGTGTTGCTTGAATTACTACTTCACGTCACTAGGAAATAGATTATGAATACTGGAATTGTGATAAAATCAAGATTGTGAACATTATGCAAACATTTTTATATGAATGTTTTACATATGTCCCACCCTTATAATAAAATGTGTTGTGCTTTAGGAGACATGATGACTCTTCTGATGAAAAAGGACACTCTCTCTGAAGAAGCCACTCAGTTTTACATCGCAGAAACAGTTCTGGCCATAGACTCCATTCACCAACTCGGATTCATCCATCGAGACATCAAACCTGACAATCTGTTGCTCGACTCAAGGGTACAAACTCACACCAAGACAAATATCTATAAACCTAAATACTGTGTCAGTATGTTTTAGAATATTGAAACACTGATTTGGGTCCAGAGCGCACAATGCCAATACACAGTTGCAACCCTTGTTTCACCTATGGATACATTGATTGCCCCTACATGCAAAAAATAGAAGGATTTTCATGCGTTATTAGACCTGTAATTACTATAAAATATACAACACAAAACACAGGTATCTCTTCAAGAATCTTTTAGGGACCCTATATTTGGACCCCACCACAAAGCTAGAGAATTGGAAGCTACTAAATGCATTTTGGATGAAAATTGTAATTAGTTTTATCTATTACATTTTTGAAATAGTAATGCTGCTTTATTCATTTTAAAAAGTCTTGTCATGAAAGCAGATCAGAGCAGTGCGCCTTAGTTGTTTTGTTGATTCATCAGTTGAGTTTCAGTTATTACAGAGACAAAAATTAATTAGCTTTATACACTGTTACTATGAGAGCAGTTTATTCACATGATATTAAATAGTCTTGAGAACATTTGCCACGGCATCTTTTAGCTGACTGATCATTCTGCAAGGTTTGTCTTTTGTCAACAAAGAATAAATCAAACTATTAAAGTACAGTTTTGACACATATATTTTTTATTTTACCTTTCTCTAACCAAAAATTCGGGCTGACAAAAAACCCAACAATGTCAGTGATTGTTTAGTTTGTTTTTACAGGGCCATGTAAAGCTATCAGACTTTGGCTTGTGTACGGGACTGAAAAAGGCTCATCGAACTGAGTTTTACAGAAATCTCACACACAACCCTCCTAGTGACTTCTGTGAGTTCAAAATTGATCAATAGTGACTATTTTAACATGGTTTTATTATATACTGAAAAAATATGAGCCATATTATTGTTTTGTCTTGTAGCATTTCAAAATATGAACTCCAAAAGGAAAGCAGAGACATGGAAAAAGAACAGAAGACAACTGGTAAGAAAAAATGAAATATGTCCAACAAATTATTGCAACTAGATTTTATTCAAAATGTTTGCCTTCTTAAACATGTAATAAACAGAACTAGCAGTTCACATGTTTTGCCCACTCAGATAATGTATCTACTACGATGATTTAAGCACTTTTTACAAGTTTGAGTCCAGAGCAGCATAGTAAAGCTATCAATAACTAGAATGCTAACAACGCACTTAAAGGCTCTATATTTAGATGTAGACAGCAATACAAACTACTTATCTCCCAAACAGATGCATTTACAATATACCTGTGCTGGGGCAAAACTGACTTCAACATTTTCACTCTGTGCACCAGGCTATTCTACAGTGGGGACCCCGGACTACATTGCCCCAGAGGTTTTCATGCAAACGGGATACAACAAACTGTGTGACTGGTGGAGCTTGGGTGTAATCATGTATGAAATGCTTATCGGTGAGTGATAGAAGCTTAGAAGGACAAGGTATATTAAAAGTTCACTTTGAAACTTGAACTGAAAACATTGGTTGATTGGTTGGGTTGTATTGTAAAACTTGTTGTCTTGTATATCATGTTGTCTTTAAAAATGTAAACAGACTTTTTACATCTGTCCGTGTGTTTTGCTCACCTAGGTTTTTAATATTTTTAGAAGAACCATGTCAGTATGCCAATGGAAGTCAAATGGAATATAAACAAATGTATATCAGACACTGCAAACTCATTTTCAACTGAATAGATACTTAAACAATATATCGTTACTGAGGGAAAAGTTATATTTATATGTTGTTAAGCTACTATATCAAAATTGGTTATAATATCTTTAAAATAGAAAGCCAATTTGTTTCACAAAAGCAATACAATTGTTTAATATGTATTTTATTTGTTTTCATGGTACTTATTGTGGTCAAACAGTTTTCCCACTGCACATGACTGTAAACCTCCTGCGGTGGTTAATTTTAAATATTTGGCCTTAAAGTGACTGTTTTGCTGCAGGTTATCCTCCGTTCTGTTCAGAGACGCCTCAGGAAACCTACAGAAAGGTCATGAACTGGAAAGAAACTCTGGTCTTTCCTCCTGAAGTTCCCATCTCAGAGCGGGCCAAGGACCTAATACTAAGGTAATCACTAACTACAGCTACTACAACTGAAGGATATTATTATCATGACAACAACAACTGCTTCTTCTATCACTGTTATCGCAAAATGAGCTTATGAAGTAATATGAGTTAATGTGCATAGGCTAAAATACTCTTTTAAACAAAATGTACCTAGTAGTTTATGTCTATGTCCAGCTTATACAGTATAACACTGGAGGTAGACACAATTCTACAACTGTTCCCTAGCAACCATATTGCTTCATGAGCCAAAATCCATATTTGACAAATTAAAATTACCTGATAACACCTTTATGTAAAATGATTGTTTAACCTTTAAAACATCAGACAAATGTGTGAGTTGTGCTGAAATATTCTCTTTATTTTTGATGAAATGTTGCTTTATTTATAAGCATAGATGGAAGAATTCTGTTTCAGATCACGTTTATGTAATTTTCAACTTTTATTTGTCGAATTTTCTTCTCAAACAGCATTGGACAGATATAAATCCATGGTAAACATTTAGAGAAATTATCATAACCAAAAAAACATGAGAACTTGTCATAAGCACTTTAAGATATTTCGTAAAGAAATGTAGCCACTATTAATTGTTTTTAACTGTTTTAAGTAATATTATGTTCAGAGCTATTGCTTAGTGTGTATCATCACAACACTAATGCAGGCAGGCTGTGCTTGAAAGCAGAACTGTAGTTGTCATAGTTTTTGCCGAAGACACAGGAAGAGCCAACACATTCTTCAAATGCCCCAAAATACATATGTAACCATCATCACGAAGACTTACAAAGACATTTAACAAGGGAAAAATGTCACTTTGTTCTGTTTAACAGCTAAACTATCTGTGCCCTCTAGTGGTAGAAATATTACAAACCATGTTGATTGGCAAATAAATGAAGTTGTAATCTGATAAAAGGTCTGTACTCACCAGCACACAAGTATATCACACTACAAAAGCTTTCTTAAAAGATCTATAAAAAACATTATCTTTCTTACTGTAATGTTTTTTTGTAATGTTTTCTGTTTCAGGTACTGTACAGATGCCGAAAACAGAATCGGTGCTGTGAGCGTCGATGAGATTAAAAGTCACCAGTTTTTTGAGCCTGTTGACTGGGAGCACATCAGGTAACTCACATTGTAAAGGCAAACAAAAATCATAAATATTCAAAAAACAAAACATGCATGCTATATTTATGAGAATGTAGCTCAATAGTGACTGCCCACTTCCTGGTTCAACAATCTCAGGCTCCCATGTTAAATCTTTGTAGGGCAGGGGTGTCCAAACTTTTTTCAGAGTGGGACTCATTTTGAAACTTATATGGAGCAGAGGGTCATATACTGTATTTCACCCCAGTGAAGTGAATCATTCAAAATATTGCACTTGACTTTTATAGAGCTTAATCATTCATTTTAAGGTTCAAAGGAACTAAAATGTTTGTTTTTTCAACTATGAATGGAAGAATTGCTCAAATTTGACATTAAAAACTATACTTTTTGTAATTTGGGCCAATTGGGCAGTATTGTATCGCATTTGGCCCCCGGACCGCAGCTTGGACATGCCTGCTGTAGGGGTTTTGGGAAAAAAAAAGGTTAAAAGTTTGAAAACGTCCTCGGGGCTAATCAGCTCTGTGGTGAGTGTGAGTCATGAGCATAAGACCTACATATTTGTTTAAAATCTATTTCTGCAGCTTTATAAACTACAAAGTTATTTAGACATTTTGCAACATTTTAAGTTATAGAGGAGTCTTTAAACTCTCAATATTTAAAATTTTGAAAAGCATTTGGTACTTTACAGTGGGAACTGTGAACTGAAAAAAAAGCAATACAACAGGCTGTGTGTTACAATTTGTTTTGCATAAGGCTGAAGATCAAATAGTTTATACAAATATTTATGTGTAACCCAACTCTTTCGTTTAGGGAGCGACCTGCAGCTATCTCTATTGAAATCAAAAGCATTGATGACACTTCAAATTTTGACGACTTCCCTGAGTCGGACATTCTCCAGCCAGGTATGACCAGTAAGTTCGCCTTTTTTCTTTCTTTATTATATTATTTTAGCCAACATTGATTACTGTGCTGATTTATGGTAAACATATGTACATTTAACAAAAACAAAACACTTAAAGTACATCCATTTCTACTATAAATTCTCTGAAATGCCTGTAGAGAAATTAACAATAAATGCAGAGGCAGCAGCTTTGGTGGACATACATGTAATCGGTAAAACAGTGATATTGTCTTATTGTGTTTTCTCTTGTGATGGAAGAAAATTGAACATTTCAGTGTGTCCTTTTATTGTGGCCAGCCTGGGGCACACCTGTGCAGCATATAGACTTAGGCAGTCTTGTGAACAATCTTTGAGAAAATAGGTCTTATGTGTGTATGAGAAATGTTTTATATCAGAGGGCGTGTTTTTCATTACCTCACTTGGCCCTACTGTACTCTAACTCTACCATAAGTTAAGCACCAAAAGTTCAGCTCATGAAAATGGGGCCAAATGCTTCTCTTTTGTTTTATGGAGTAGTAATCTTTGTCTTTTCTCTTTTTCTATCACAGCCAACTCTACAGAACCAGACTTCAAATCCAAGGACTGGGTCTTCCTGAACTACACATACAAGCGTTTTGAAGGTTTAACACAGCGAGGCACCATTCCCACGTACATGAAGGCAGGAAAGGCTTGACAACCTCCAGATTGATACATATATTACAAGGACAAAACGGACACAGGGTCTTTGGGCCATAGAGCCGCGCTGGATCTGAGGGCTGTGACGCTCTCAGTCTAAATTCACCACAACCTCCAAAAGCAAAGAAGGAGAAAAAAGCATTATCTATTTCTGCAATACAGTACCTCTGATATTTTAACGTTGGCCATAGCTATAGAGTCGCCGGTAGCACTTTAAAAGACCTCCACGGTACCTACCAGTTAAGTACCATGTCAGTTACTAGTAACTAACAGTGACACTTACTAGTACTTACTCTGGTACTTACTGTGGTACTTACACTGGTACCTAGAGTGGTACTTTGAGTGGTACTTGTACCAGCAGTTACTGGTACATACCACTGGTACTTACTGTGGTATTTACACTGGTACTTACACTGGTACCTACAGTGGTACTTGCAACAGCAGTTACTGTACATACCACTGGTAGTTACTGGTACTTACTGTGGTACATACACTGGTACTTACACTGGTACCTACAGTGGTACTTGTACCAGCAGTTACTGGTACATACCACTGGTAGTTACTGTACTTACTGTGGTACATACACTGTACCTACAGTGGTACTTTGAGTGGTACTTGTACCAGCAGTTACTGGTACATACCACTGGTAGTTACTGTGGTACTTACTGCGGTACTTACACTGGTACTTACACTGGTACCTATAGTGGTACTTGTACAGCAGTTACTGGTACATAACACTGATAGTTACTGGTACTTACTGTGGTACTTACTGTAGTACTTACACTGATACTTAAGGTGGTACTTGTGTCATCAGTGACTGGTACTTACAGTGGTAACTATTAGTACACTTACCACTTTTAATAATTGTGGCACACACATATGTTTCAGTGGTGGTATTATTGGTACTAAATTAAAAAAGTAGAGCTTATAAATTATGAATAACAATAAAATGCAAGTGTTAAAAAAGCACCACTGTCTTTATTTATGTCACAACAATATTGGGTATTGACAAATACCAAAGTAATTATTTGTTTCAGTAAACAAAACAACAGAAAACAATTTACAACAATCTTAGCTTAATTCCAACATTTATTGATAAATACCATGATACTAATTAATGGAACTACATGGTACTATTACATAGTTGACAGTCAACTACTAGTAACAACGGACCTGTTCTAAAGTGACACATACTGGTACTTGAGTGGTACTTACTACAGTAGTTGACAGTTAAGTACTAGTAACAACGGGACCTGTTCTAAAGTGACACTACTGGTACTTCAGTGGTACTTACTACAGTAGTTGACAGTTAAGTACTAGTAACAACGGGACCTGTTCTAAAGTGACACATACTGGTACTTCAGTGGTACTTACTACAGTAGTTGACAGTGAAGTACTAGTAACAACGGGACCTGTTCTAAAGTGACACATGCTGGTACTTCAGTGGTACTTACTACAGTAGTTGACTGTCAACTACTGTAGTAAGTACCACTGAAGTTGCCCCACTGTGGCACCAGAGGTTCTTCTGTGGTCTCCCATCCGAGTACTTCTGAGGCCCAACCCTGCTTAGCTTCTGAGATCTGACTGGATCAGGCTTTGACATGCTGGTATGGCTACGACCATACCAGCATGCCAATACTGGTGGTAAAAGTACCACTGTAGGTACCAGTGTAAGTACCACAGTAAGTACCAGTTACTACCAGTGGTATGTACCAGTAACTGCTGGTACAAGTACCACTCATAGTACCACTGTAGGTACCAGTGTAAGTACCACAGTAAGTACCAGTAACTACCAGTGGTATGTACTAGTAACTGCTGGTACAAGTACCACTCAAAGTACCACTGTAGGTACCAGTGTAAGTACCACAGTAAGTACCAGTAACTACCAGTAGAACTGCGTACAAGTACCACTCAAAGTACCACTGTAGGTACCAGTGTAAGTACCACAGTAAGTACCAGAGTAAGTACTAGTAAGTGTCACTGTTAGTTACTAGTAACTGACACGGTACTTAACTGGTAGGTACCGTGGAGGTCTTTTAAAGTGCTACCGAGTCGCCTCACTAACTAACTAGGACACAAAATTAGCATAAGTGCATGGTCAGCAGCACTAAGAAATTCACTGCCGCAAAGAAACTGTGGATTAAAACTGCTTCATTACGGCTCAGACGCTGGTGGCTATGTTAGCTCTGAGGAAACATGTGGGAGACTGATAAGATAAGAGAAACAGCATTAATTTGTTCCATTTCTCAAGTATAAGTGTGAAATTCCGGTAAAAAATGGTTTGAACTAATAACCACAGACTCTGCAATCGTGTGACGAGAGGTAAAACTATAAAGCTTTGACACTAAAGTGAAAGCTTATTCTTGTCCACAATAAACATCATTACTATATGTAGTTTCTTTGTTTTAATTGTGGTTTGATGCCAAGACATTAGGAGCCCTTTTTGTGGTGTTTGCTTGTCACAATATTTAGGTTTTAGTGTAACAATAGTTGTGATCTTATAGGCTATTGAAACCGAATATAAAAAATTAAAATACAAAATTTTCTCTTTTGCAAATTGCAAAGAGTCTCAATTCCTCTAGTTTTTAACATGGCTGAAATATAAAGTAAAGTCAATTAGTTAATAAATGCTGACACTAACAAGTTAGAGTTATAACAATCAGATATGTTTTTTTTACATTTAGGTTTATTTTGTATATTAGTGAAATGAAACTACTTATTTGCTAATTTATTATTGTTATTTTGTAGTTTATAGAAACACGTTGTAATCGAAATGATCACAGTTATTGATTAACTAAAAATGTAAATATCATGACTCATGATTATTTTTTCTTGGCATTTGTATTCCCTAGTCAAAACAAAAAAAGCACATTTAGAAAGTCCTCCTACTCAGACCTGATACTTCTCCTGATCATAGTTCAAGAGCTGAAGAATGAGCCAAAGTGGTCACAAATAGAGGTCAAATCTATTTATATTGTAATTAAAATTACCTACATTTTCAATTGTCAAGTCTAGCTTTTATTTTGGTTATTTTATAAACACGATAGTTTCTAAAGTTATGCACATAATACTAATAGTGATATAACATGTTTCGCTCCAGCAAATAAAAATTCAAGCAAATATATTAAGCTTATCAAATCGATTGGACAATAAAATGAAAGCAATGAATTTTTAAAAAAGCAATACTTTTGACAAATTTGATAGAGTTGGAAACATTTTACTCATTTTGTTCATAATAACTTGTTACAACACTGACTTTTACTGTGGTCACCGTGAATCCAGGGAAAATATTTTTGTGGGTTAAAAGAATAAAAAGGCATTGTTCTAGAGTTGAGCATTAAAGTTAATTGCCAAATGTAATGTTTCTTATGAAAGCAGAAGATAGTACTGAGGTGGTTTTATAGTTTTTGGTGATAAAACAAAAGGACCATAAAAAAAAAAAAGCTTCATAGAGAACAATAGCTTGCCTGTTCTCAGCTGGACCAATACTTTTCATAGCCTGTCAACATTTATTTTTACGTGTAGATATACGTAAGCAAGTTTTGCTTTTCCCCTAAGGTAGATGTTAAAGAATGAGCTGTTAATTTACAGTACTTGTAGAGGTGTTTTTCTATTTTGAAATATTAATTCTCAACCTTCAATCAATCTACTACTCTGAAACCCAGCCATAGCTAAAATGTAAAGTCCGTCTGTACAAAAAAATACCCCATACAATTAGTTTTGCCTCCCACCCTCCTTTTTTTTAATATTTCAAAAAGTCAGTTCTAACTAAGTAGATCAAATATATTGTGTGATCTCTTGTTAATGAGATTAAGACTGAAATCCAAGTATAGTTCATATATAGTGAAAATTGTATTCTAGAGAAAAGACTTGTCATGACTGATTAAACAACTTATCTTCTTCATATAAGTAGATTATAAAAGATGCCAAAAGAACGCTCACTTTCTTTTTCTTTCTTTTTTTTAGTGTGTCACTTGGCAATAGAGCCTGGCACTGTCCTGCTGTTCTGATTGGCTGTTTTGGTTATCTATAGCATGTTGGAACCTTATTATCTGACAAATAAATAGTTATAACAGAGTTGCACTTATTAACCCTCAGACATGACCTGTGACTCGGGCACTGCCTCCCTGAAGTCATTCTCCCGTTAAGAGCACAGAAAACTTCACTTGTTCTCCCACAAGTCTTTGCTCCGAGCTAAATAGACCAGTTGCTTAAGTTAGTAACCAAAGATCATCCAGTTGTAGCAATTGCCGAAAAGAACTACTGCACTAAACATAAGACTACCTTTAACACAGCGCTGTGGTTCTGTATCTACTTGTACAACACTCGCTTGGCTTTGCAACGTGTATTTACAGCTCAGTGATGCAGGACAGAGACTGATGTTGCTGTTGTCGACATAATAAATATCACATACAATTTCAAAATGGGCTGAAGTTAGAAAAGAGAAGACTAAACATTGCAGCTCTGAGTCTCTAAAACAAAGTACTTGCTGCATTCACTGACCCACGTGACATTTCAACATTCTACAGGCCAATATTATTTAAAACATATGACAACGACTAAAATTAAAATTGTTTAAATGCTTTTTTTTTTTTTACAAAATGGGCCTAGTCACTAATGTAAAAGCCCAAATGATAATTTGTGAACGCCAAGTCTACACAGTCTACACAATGGCTTATTATGATGTGTTTCTTTGTTTAAAGTGACACTGTGTAACTTTCTGGGGTTTTTTGGAAGTAGTTGTTAAAATTAATAAAGCAATGTTCCAACTGTAACCATTAAACCTTTAGTGGTCATTTCCACAGCTTTAAAAAAAGTGACCTGCTACAGGTGTTCAGACATAAATGAAGCAGGCTTACCTTCCTTTGCACAACAAATCTGCTCTCACCCCAAAGAGTCATATGGTGACTCACGTGGCTCTTTCTTACAAGCTTGAGAAAAAAGACACCTGAAGATACCGTGCAAAAGTCCGATTTCACAAAGTCATGACTCTGCACTTTTTTTCAGAAATAATTTTAGAAATTATTAATTATGAGAAGAACGTTCCTCAGTTTTAAAACTATACTTTGAAACATTATTTTCAGAGACATATCAACGTAACAAGATGTCCATGGAAACAATTCTGATCTTTTCTAGAGTAAGTTACTGTGTGGAGCTGTAAGCCTGCACATAATAAGGACAAAAACATCCTATTGTAACAATAAAAATCCGAACATGCATTAATTTTAGAAAATTATTGGCCAAAAAGTTACACAATGAAGCTTTACATTTTGTTTAAACAACAAAATTAAGCAAAAATACATTTACACGTGAAAAGTGATGCATCCAGTTTGGGTTTGGCTCAAAGTAGTTGATTTGTAAATGAACATCCTGACACAAAAGGCAGTGTCAGCCGTAAAGAGGAGTTATTTTTTGTCATGGATTGTATTTTAGACAATACAGATGCCAATTAGGACTTGAATTCAACACCATGTCACTTTAACAGTTAAATCAATTGTAGGGAAATTGTGAAATCTTTATAAAGACAGAACATTTATCCCAAAGGATAAACTAGTGGCAGGACCCCTAATTTGTTTGTGGTTAAGTAGGTTATATAACAGAGCTATATAGCAAAAGTGTACTGGACTTTACAAAAGAGACAATAATTACTGATGCTTAATTTTAACAAAAAAAAAACATCTTTGACCTCAGCAGTTGACTCGCTGCTAACCTCCTCTGACTTAATTGTTTGTTGTCTTTTGTTAGACATGTTTTTTTTCCTCAAAGCCTAAGCTTAAAGTGCCCATGACAGGTTGAACTACTCATTTCATAAAGACGTGGTAAAAAACATTTTTTCAAATTTCATTCCAGTTTGGCCATTTTTTAGCGTAAAAAATGTATTTCCTGTTCATAAATGATGACATCACACTAGGTAGTTGCCTAGCGACCATTTAATAAATTGGGCCCAAACTCTTCAAATGTAATTTTTTTTTTTTTTTTTTTTTTGACTTGAGCCATAAAATTATACTAGAACTCACGTTTTTGTTAAATGTTTCTTTCCAGGGCCATAAAAATCAATTTCTTGTGAGAAAATTGAAAATGTCTTTGTCTCCCTAGTGTGATGTCATCAGTTTAGAACTCGGCTCTACTTCCTGGTATTTTCAAAATATTTTCACATTTTTCTCCACAAACTTGATTACATAAAATTATAATTTATAAATTCAACAAGTATTAATCTACCAAACTAATAAAAATTTGAAAAATGTTCAAACCTGTCATACACACTTTAATACTTACTCTGTTTTGAGAGTAAAGGATCCTTATGCTGCTACATTATCTGTAAAAATTAAAAAAATATTGAAATGTATTTTTTTTATTTAGATTTCTTTTTGTATACGAAGAAATCAGTTGCTCTAGTTGTTCACAAAACCTACACAAAAATAGATTACAAATGTGAAATGTTTGTGTTAAGTTTTATAATTGGATTTGCAAATATAATTACGTTAATTATTGTTTAATATTGAAAAAAGACAGTCTATTGTCTCAAAAGAGAAATCATTTACCCTTAGTATTGGCGGTCAAGTTTAGTCCTACAACACAAAGGAGGAAATATTCGTTTGAACCAGATATACTTTTTACATTTGTGAACATTCATTTCAAAGCATTGCACATGTTTGTTCATTCAGCAATTTTAACTTTGTTCCCCTTTATATTCAATTGAAGGCGGGTCTTAGCAGCGGGTCAGCTGTCAATTACTGCTGTAACTTCAACTAAAAAAATGTTAGCACTCTGAATAATTGAAATATGATTTCCTTGTAAAAACTGGATCTTATGTCGTTGATGAAGGACTGTAAACCTGTCTAGATCTAGTTTGTGTCATCATGTGTAAATATAGATGGAAATGTCTTTAGAGTGAATGAAAAAAGCTGTTTTATTCATTCACACATTTTATGTTGATAAAGGCTTAAAATAATAAAACAAGTAAAACAAGATTGTGTGCATGTTTAATGTGTCGTTCTTAATACAAAAAATGTTAAAACAACAACAAAACAAAAACGTTCAAATAAAAAACATTTTTACTCCTGCTTAAGTAAGTGAATGGATGTTTTACTTGAGTAAGATTGAAATAACTTTAAATACAAATTTTAGCTACTCAACCCACCTCTGACAATAACCAAGACTAAAGAATGTCATGTATTTATAATCGTATGAAATGATTCACACACAACGAAGTTATTTTTGCACTAAGTCATTATAGCCACCAGAGGGAGCGCTTTGTTTTGAGCAATGTCTTGAAGTATGATAATCCAGTGTTTTTCTATAGAATGCCTTAGAATAGAATGTTTTTAGGCAAAGTAGGAAATAGATGAATTAATCTCTACTTTGCCACTGTGGACTATCACGAAAAGGACGAGTTCTTGGAATACAAATGAACACCAGACACAAAGTTCAGTTAAAAGCTGTCCAAACTGAGGTCCACAGGCCAAACTTGGTTCTTTGGAGGTTTAATTTGGCCTGCCAGTGGGTGCATGTAACTGCTGGCTAGGAGCATCTATTTAATGATCTTTGGCTTTAGTTGCAAATGAGGTGATATCAAATCTATTCCCTTAGACATTAATAAAAGATAATTTTGCCAAAAATCTCAATGCAAATGATTTTTTTTTATTGCAACATAAAATTTCATTCTTCCTCGTTTGTTAAAATATACTCTGGCCTGCTGAGGAAAAGTGTGGGCAGCATTTATTTTAACTTATACGTATTGGGTTGTTCATTTGTATTCCCAGAAATTTTGTTTTGTCAGAGATTCTCTACTTTCCCTAAAAGCTTTCAGGCATTGGAATACCAAGGGAAAGGAGAGAATAATTGAATGATTTTCTATTTTGTCTGGCAAAAAAAAAAAAAAAAAAAAAAAAAAAAAAAAAAAAAAAAAACAGGCATTGTAGAATCAACTTTGCCGGTAACACATTTGTGAATTTGCTCACTTAGAAGTTATTTTGTGTTTCTTGCTCCTTTCAAATAAAATGTTTAATGTCTAAGGAAAAATCTATTTAATCTCCAACATCAGTAAGTTTTAAATACCATAGAACTGGTTTCCAAGAAAAAGAGAAGTTGTTCACTGCAGGAGACTTTTGAAAGTGTGATTTTGAGTTTATTTAAATCATGCAACCCCTCTCTGACCCAACTTATTTGTTACCACCAGATGTTATTTAATTGTTTGTTTATGTATTTTAGATTGTTTCATCACAAGGGCTATGGTTGAGGGTTTTTTCAGACATGTGCCTTTGTATTTTTTTTTTTTACAAACAGGAACAAAGCCAGACATGCAGACACTTTCTATATGCACGGCAAAGGAAGAACAGCATTAGCCTTAGGGTATTAGTCTGGCCTTCACTTCAGCTAGTAAAAATTGAGTAACACAGACATAATAAATATAATAAACATGCCAAGTTGAGGGCATCCATCTATACTGTACACACTGGGCTAAATCGCCTTAGATTGCAAATTTAAAAAAATATAAATATAGTAAGCCTGTATTGCCATATCTACAGTGTCAGTGTCCTTTTATAAGATTTGCATAGCAAAGCACTGCACAGCAATCATTACTTTCCTGACCCTTTCAGACGTATCAGGACTGGGCCAAACTTTCTCTGTTTAAAAAAATGCCTTAAAATAGGTTAACAAATCACGTGATCCAAAATGTTATCTAATATATAGGTCAGCACGTTTTTCTCTGGCACGTGCAGCCGTTCGTCTTACGTAAAGTCTCGTGCAAAGGTCTCAAATTACACTATGTAGGTGAAACTCGGAGATCGTCTATGCTGGCGGTGATGATCCACTACGGTTTGTTTTCATAACGCGAGAAAACTAAAATGGTACGTAAATTATTTATTTAGCCTACTATTTATCAAACGGTGCAAATGAGGCTTCCCGGTATGATTCTAGCCATTATAGTTTTTCATACTCTACCAAAGGAAAAACAATCACATTACTTAATTATGCTTACCTACGCACCAAAGTCTCAAGTGTTGTAAAGGAGGCTTCCCATCACATAAAAACAAGCTGAGCAATCAATTGACATTCTTCGTTGATTTGTAGAGCCAATAAGGGACATACATTTATTTCAAAACTATTCAATAAAGTTATTATTATTATTATTATTATTATTATTATTTTATTATTATTATTATTATTATTATATTATTTATAGATTTTTTTTTCTTTTTTCAAGACTGCCAGTGCTGCAATAGTTTCACATAAATTCGTAAGGCAATTACAATTACATGCAAACAGCTAAACCAGTTGAGAGCAATCAAAGGGAAGAAATATGATGTAATTGTTGCTTACATCATATTTTAAATCACTATAATAAAGAAATAAAAAACTGGTGCTATGCAGATTTGCAGTTATTATAAAAACAACTCACTATATCTATTACTGTCACGGGGACAGCTAAAATCACCATAACTACTTTCTTCTATTACAACGTCTAAGTTATAAATTGTGATTATGATTTTTCTGTTGTATGCAGTCAAATAAAGTGCATAGAACCCAGTGCAGTGCAACTTCAGAGTTGCAGAATGAAATAAGTATAGCTGACTCTCTTCCATGTTCTCACCCTTCTCATCATGAGTAAGTTAAATATAAAACCTTCAGCAATTAGATCAGACACTCACTGAATCTTTGTCTGGTATTTTCCTTCTAAACAGACCATCTGCAAAAAACTTACCACAATATAGACTTTAAAGAGGAATAGTAGATGAAAACAAACCATGGTTGTGTTGACTCTAATACTGAGGCGACTTGGCAGCAGATATCACTTAGAGACTTTTTAAACAATTGGGGATTGTAGCCCCAATCCCCTAGAAGATTGGGGCTACATTTAGAAAGTCTCTGTGTTTAGTAATAACTTCTACTGTTGTATATATATTTTTAACTAAAAATGTTTGTGCTTTAAAACATGTTTCATGGTTAAAAACATGTTTCATGTTTAAAAGTTGTTTCTTCTCTTTTAAACATGTTTAATGTTTAAAAGAGAAGGACAGTGCAAAAATACATAACACTTGCCATTCAAGTGCTTCATTTACAGCCTAAAGTTGGCTTGGCATCATAGGTGCTCAAAACAGAAGACACATATTACTTTTAAAATATGTTTTGGTCTCTTCTACAAGTGGCCACCCTATCTCATCAGGACTGGTTTTGCACGTGCGAAATGTATCCGCCTAAAACCATGCTTAAACCTTAGTGGCCTACAACTGATTTTTATACAAGACTAAAAAAAAATCTAGACTGTTACATACATAGTGTCTCTGAAAGTGCTGTACCACCTCAGCCCCAACACAACAGCTTTACTTCTCATCCTGTTGTCCCAGATCAGACAGAGTGGGACCTCTTACCTTTTTTGTATCATAAAAAACTAGAGAGTATGAAGTCAGATGTCTTGCGAGGCACGGCGTATTTTCAGGTCACGGAGACGGGCTCGGCAGCGGGAGGAGACGGGACTTCTGCCAAGGCTGACGCTGCACTGTGGACAGTGAAAAGACACATTATAAATGCAATGCAAAGCTTTTGGGAGGCAGAATATTGTCATTTAAATCTCATTGAGCGGCGGTTTCCTTTTGCCTGAAACTAGCCAGTACTTTTGCGCACAAAGATAGTTTGCGTAAATTCATTGTTTTAGTAATAAAACGTGACAACAGGGACAATATGTCAGAGCAGATTAAAGCTTCTGTTTAAATGAATGAACAGCAGCAGACGACCTAGTAATAACGCTCCCGCGCTTGATGAGAGCGCGCGACATGAATGAACCAATGGCCCTGCAGGCCCGGAGGCGACAGTCTCAGGGACCGCACAGCTCTTCCTCAAACTGGATGAACATTTAACATTAAATTAACTTCTACCTAAAAATGTAACGCAAAACCAAAAGTTGGGAAAATATCCCTCTACACAAGCTGCCTTCACACAAAATATGATAGCCTATCTCATAGTCACAAATAAAGCACAAATCACAATCTATTGCTTGTAATTTTGAAATGTCCCAATGAAGAAGCAAATCTTGTCAGCTCTGCAGTTTTGAATATTTGTTTCTATTACAAGGCCCTTGGGATAAATATTTAAAACAAACAAAATGTAAATTGATAATATATGTATGTTTTCGTTTAATTTCTAAAAAAAAAAACTACATGTTTCTATCAAGGGTACACTGTATTTTTCAGGAGATTAAACGTTATCTACACAATTTAGTAGAATTAGAAACTTAAACCTACACTTTTGGACTTTTGAATGGAGATTAATATATTTATGACATGATATGAAAAAAATCAGCTAAAGAAACCGCATTTCGATGGAAACAAACGTGATCGAGCGGGCCAAATAGTCTATTGCATGCAAGTCCACTCAAAAGTTAAAACGTGGGTTTTTATTATTTATTTAGTGTAATAAAGACATAGAAATTACTAAAACATGCATTTATTCAAATTGCTCATACCCAATGAAATTTGTGCCATAGAAGCCATGGGCAGATATATGCATTTTAAATTGCTATACAGGTCTATCAGCAATTAAATAATCTACTGCCAATATTACTCTTTTTGAAGTCCAGTTTCACATTTAAAGATGTTCTTTAGCCAATCATGAATACATGTGCTATTAACTAATCATCAAATAATAGGTGGACAGTTTTAAATCGACTTCCTGTCTAAAAGCAGGACTTAGTAAAAAATACCTGTGTGGGACGTCTGTGTGCTGTCCTTAAGAGTGCAGCCTCCGGGTTTGCAGATTAGTGTAGACAAACTGGTGTGAACTCTTTTGCTTTACCCCAGCAGGATCACGCCCCTCCCATCGGGTCTCTGTGTGAAAAAACGCTGAGGAAGGAGGGAGTAATGGAGGAGAAAAAAATGAAGTCAATTATACAAGTAGCCGGCTCCGTAGGGCTCCCCCCGCCTCTCTCCATCGCCGCATACCACTACTACAGCTGCTGGCCGTGCGCCGTGCTGCTTTCAGCGGCCACACGCATGTCGTCCGCCGCGGGCTCCGGGGGCTGCGCGGACATACCGACAGCAGGTAGGAAAAGGACTCTTTTCACCCTGTCCCGGGAAAGTTTGCAAGGGAAGTTATCTGTATTGGCTGGTGTTGGTATTAATTTTACTCTAAGTCAATTTGTGTGGACCATTTTGGAGCAGAGTAGCTTTGTGTTGAACTTTTGGCCTGCCCATTGTCAGTGGGGTCCAGACTTTCTTAAATAGTTTGAGCTAAGCAAGTTTTAAGTAACTCCAAATGTAGTGGAAGTGCGTTTCAGTGGCTAGTAGCCCTTACTTTGACTTTGTTACTAAATGTTACTAAAAAGCGATGCATCATTATCACAATGATGCCATTTATTCCATCTATTTAGCCATTGTTGCACTGTACATGGTAGACGTTTTGAATAACTGTTTTTAATCATTAAATGTCTTGATTTTTGATGATGTAGGCTTTGCAATACCAAAAGTTACTGCACAAAAGGGTTCTTATTTGCTTAAGTTTACGTTTATGAAATAATATCATGAACGAATTCATGATTTCATTAGTGCAGTGCTTCTCATCTCTCAATGACATAAGTGAATAGGTGCAAGTTTTCAATGAAAATGAAACACTGACAGTTGGTGCCACCTGGCTACTACAGTTTGGATCCAATTTACCTGCTGCTGTTTTCACCTGTTGCACTATTGATAGAATATTGTGAATGAACAGATTGTCTAACAAATGGGCTGTGATTGGATTTAACTTTAGCTTTTTACCTCCGACTAAAAATAGAAAGTGTTTTTAAATACTTAATAACACTGATTCAGTGTCTAACAAGTAGCAATTTATATCTTGAAGTTTTATTATTAGCAGAAAAGTAGAAACTGGCTACTCGTTTTCCCTTTAGCTAGCAAGCATTGTCTATGGTGAATATATAGGCTATTTTTTTTTCTTGTTTGATTTACAAGTTTAGTCGTACATTTTGCTTTTAAGGTAAATCGAGAAACTTCAACGCACCACATCTGTCTAAAATCATTCAATATAGTATACTTGAGTACACATCCTGAAACTTAAGCAATGTTATTGTGAAACTAACGTTAGCTTCCCTCGTGCTAATCAGTAGCCGGGTGCTAAAATAGTTCTGCGGGGCTAAGTAGCTCTCTGACCGGGGCACGGACAGAAGGACGCCAGCTGCCGCCCAAACTGTCTTTAAATCCATGTTAAGTTTCCTTTGTGGACGGGAGCGTGGCACCGGAGAGGAGAGAGAATTTTTCATTCATTCAAAAACCGACTGTAAGTGACGCCGCCGACGTGGTCCGTCCTCGTGACCCGGCGAACACGATGCCGTTTGAACTGTTACCATCGTGATGAGTTTATAATAATAATAATAATAATAATAATAATAATAATAATAATAATAATAAATAATAATAATAAACAATAATTATTATTATTATTATTATTTATTATTATAGCCTATTATTATTTAATTATTTTATTTATTTATTTTTCTTGTTTTAGCTAGTTTTTCTTGTAATTTGCAGTGTCAAGTCAACTAATCTAATCTTTTAACCATCCAAATCTTTTTCATAAACTATTAGGATAATGCTATATAAATGCTCTACTATAAATTGCTCCTAAAACATAATCTTAGCCAGTTTGACAAGGAAACTACGTTAGTCTACTTTTAGTTTTTTCACTAAGCCAGTAGGCCTACGAAGGTATTCTTTACTTAGATCCATTTGCATAATTGTAGCCATCTTATAATTGTAGCCAGCTTTAATTCCCAGCATTTATTGGAAAATAAACTACTTACTTACTTACCTACTTTTTTTTTTTTTTTTTTTTTTTTTTTTTTTTTACTTTAATTTATACTCTGTGGTGGCAAACGTGCCCATAGGGCTTACTGCAGTCACGCTGTTTCCGTGTATTTTCTCCCGTTCAGTTCCAGGTTGAGATGGTGCAGAAGTGGGTCAGTGGATCAGTAGTGCAGTGACAGCGCTTCTCCAGTAGGGGGAGCTACTGCGCCCTGCTCCCTCTGCCTCTCTATTGTAGGTCTACATCAACATCCCAGTAGGTGTTACTGGACCACTAACAAATAACTTTAAATAAAAAAGAGAGAACGACCGCTGAAAAACAGGCAGATGAGTCTTGTCCTGCCACAACTGGGTCTTTCAGCGCCCTACCATAAAACATAATGTTTTACTTTATGAAGAGTCCTTACCCTAGAAGCCATCATTTCTTTACTTTATTCTATTTGATTTTTTTTTTTTTTTTGGTAAATCAAGAAAAGGGATAAAGAATGAATTCGTTAACTAACCAGGTTATACCTAAAGCATTTTGGACATTTATCAACATTACTAGACCTATCAAAAAAAAAAAAAACAACAACTAGTGTACAGTGTTATCTACATTCAAAGGACCAATTAAATATTGCAAAAGCTGCACTTGTGAAAGTGTCAATGTTTTTTTTAAAAAACTACAAAAAAATCCTCCTGTGATTTTCTGCATCAGAACTGTTGAG